>OX104067.1:9918166-9993408 GCA_944474145.2 Dicrocoelium dendriticum | reverse complement strand
CATCAGGACAGACGAACCAGGAAAGGTAACGTCTCATATTTCTGAGTGAATTTGGAGTGCTGGGGGCCGAGCAAGTAAGAATGGAGTGGACAGTGCGTTGGGATTGGGACTTACAGTGAAGGTAAGTGAAAGGCCAGAACATTAAAGTGTGAACAAATCTAGCTGGCCCTAGAGGTAGGGGAAACGTGTAGCTGAGTCTGCAGAGCCTGCACCGCCGAAATCGAGCTATTTACGCACCAGGAAGACTGGTTTACTTCAGTAGTTTGGGTCTGGCGTCAGGGTACTGAAAGGTAGAGTTTGAAGAAGGTGATATGGCAACGTTTGCGGTCGTAGCGCCAACAAGAATTTGTAAATTCCAGCCCATACCCTATAGCTTGGTAAACATACATGAAACTTTTCAACGCTACCTGCTGTAGGTCTGGCATGCATTGACACAGCAAAGTGTCTGGATGACGTCTCCGTTCTTGGGAAAATGAAACGCGAACTTTTAAACAATTTGGCTGATGTGTTGTAACGCCTATTTGAGGTAAGCCTGAAAATTAAGCCATCAGGAAAAATCATCTCTAGGTCGGGCATTTGAAGGGATCCTAACAAGAGAGAACAAATGAGGCCGTGGACAACCCCTATCAACACTTAACAGTCGCGCAATATTTTTGTGCTGGCATGCTGTTAACGACGATTCATCCGGTACCTATCGACTGCTGCCGCACCATGGAATGCATGGCTGTAAATGGGTGGAGCTTTACAATGGTCCACAGAATGTAAGGAAGCAGTTACCGGCTGAAGGTGTCTATTTGCGCTACACTTGTACCAGCGTACCCTGATTAATCGCCATCGGTTGGATAAGTTATTTTGGATACAGCCGAGGGAGCTCACGCGAATGGAGCTGTATCGCTACACAGAAGACCAGGTTAGATAGGGTGCGTCGTAACTTATCGTAGGAGAAGCGCCACCTTGGAGAGAAGATGTTACCACCAGAAAAGAAATGGTATCCTTAGTATGTTTCATAAAGCAGAATTGGCACTACCAGCTTCGACGGTGGTTTGTTATACGTACCGACCATCCGTCCGTTAGTTGGCTACAAAACTTCAGGGTGTTTAAAGGGCAAAGCGCGCGCTGGAAACAGCTTTCGCAGGAATACGACTTCGTATGCCGACACATAACAGTTAAACATCACGCGAATGCAGACACATTGTCTTGAATTCCTCTCTTTGCAGCCACCTGGATCGTCCTCGAAACACACAACAATTAGCAATGGGGTAACTTCAGGATGCAGAGCATGGAGGTTGGCAGAGAACAAACAGCTGACCCTGCCATTGCACTAATTTATGTAAGATGTCTTCGCGGCGGCGAGCGGCAATCGAGTAAAGCGCTGGAAGAAAAGTGCTGCGAGGCACGTTGTTTGTGGTCCATGTGAAACAAGCTCGTTATTAAAGGCGTGCTATTATTTTAATCATGCCAGACATAAGATAGAAGCATCGTAGACCCACAGTAAATAATTATATAGGCAATAAGCAAGCTGCACAAAGAACTGTGAACAGTGTGGATTAATACAATGGGTATAGCGGTACGCCGCCATTTCTGGTGGTCAAAACAGGGACGAGGCATGACCAACTTCTGCCAGTCAGGCAAACCTGTAATTCTTGTAACCAGCTCCACTACCACAACCGCAACACAATGCAATCTATGAAGGCCAGTTACAATGACGAGATGGTTGTTGTCGACTTCATAGGACCATTGCCGGGACAAAGCGTAGGAATCGTTTCAGCCTAAGCAATTTAGATTGTTTTATCAAATTTTGCCAGACTGTGCCAATTGCACAAGCTGGTACGCTTACAGTAGCAACAGTGCTAACCAATAATTAAATGTCAACTGGGAGCACAAAAACGGCTACATTCAGACAAAGGTGCTTGCTTTGAGAGCGCCTTTTTACAGAAAATATTCCGTGTTCTTGGAATAGTAACGACCACGACAGCAGCCTATCACCGTCAAGGTAGAGGGCAAGTTAAGAGAACTAAACGCACCCTCAAGCTTTTATTGAAAGCCGTTGTGGCTCAGAACCTCAACGAGTAGGACATCATATCAACTTGGATCCTGATTTATTACCGAAGTAAGCTACATCCCTCAAATTGACAAACACTATACTATACGTGGATGGAAAGAGAGTCGCGCCTTACGTCTGCTTTACCCCTTCCAAAATTCAGCGACTGCAGGTATTAGTAATGAAATAGATTAGTAGACTTCCGGATTCGCTTTGACAAGCGTATCAGTAAGTTCGGTCCCACCTGGACAATGCGCATCGACACTAAAGCGAGTACAAGGATAAAAAGCTTTCCGGTGTTCATCTCGGATTTTGTGAACCTGTTTGGCTAAATCGGACCCAGATTTTGGGGTATCTACAAGCCTCTATCGCCACTGGGTGGGCCGCTAAGTAATAAAGCGAGTACTGTCCGGGAATACGTGAATCACCAAGCGCCTCGACTATGCAACTTGCCAACGTTTAGTTGTACAATTTAACCGTCTCAAACCTTTTCGTATGGAGACCAGCTAAGTCGAGGGAGAAACGACCCGCCCACCTGAAGTAGCCAATAAACTAGAAGTGCCAGCACAAAAAGATTATGTCCAGACGCTGGGTACGTTGACAGAATAAAGCGGATGTCGTGTACTAACGATGACTTTTTATTCGTATCGTCATAACCGCAGTCCTCGCTTCCGCCTTAGATTCACGTTGGTTTGCTGCCGCAAAAACAACAAGACAAAGGTTGTTAACTGTGACTTTCTTCGGCTTTCCTGATGCTTAAAAGTGCTCTTTACAGTGGATACTTGTCGTTTAGTACAAGTTCCTGCCTAACGTTTGGATCATGTTTGCACTAAATACTGCACAACCTACCAACTTCTGCTCCAGTATGTTCGACTTGCTTATCGCAGGCTGCAAATCGGCCTGCTGAAGGTGTAAAGCACTAAAGAGCAGGAAAGCAGGCACTGACGTCGCCGCCTGCCTTGGTACTTTAACGAAATTCTGGTCCACTTTTTTGTGGGTGATGGGCTACGTTAAGTACATACTATAATCTCCGATGTCACCCACGCCAATAAAAGCAGGATACGACCTGAAAGTTTGCAGAGCACCTGGCAGAAGAAGACAAACTGCCTTTCAAGATTAAGACTGGACGTTGACTTCGCAGCGTTTACCTTCTCAGCGCTTGAGACGTAAACTCAGAGTTGAAGCGCATTTACCGTAAACATCCACCTGATGTTGCGTTACTTCCTTGCAGCCAAACAAGCTATTAGTTCGTCTGATAGCGAGCATTTTCAAAACCATCTGGATGTAATTAATAGCAAGAGCTTTCTTCAAACATGTCAAAAGTAATCAGCTAAGACCCAGCAAATGTTGACTTTTCAAGCGGCTAGCAAGTGTTATTGGATCTATGGCTGCGGCAATTGTCGACCAACAAGCACTGCAGCTAATTTATCTGCTCCAGTCCTAGACATTTGTTAAGAAGCCGCATCGTTTAGCAGCCGATGCGGAGCGTCGCGCAAGAGCAGCACAGTATGAATATTCTATGTACTACACCTTTAGTTCAGAACGGTACTTTCGAATAAGTGCATGGCGAAACTTTCTGAGCAACAGCTCGTTAAATGATGCTGCCTTTGTTAGCTCTTCCAATGTTGGCCCAGATCATTTACTTCGATGCCCCTCAAAGTCTGGAGTTCGGAATGCACGGCAATGTAGTGTAAATAGCCTACATTTCCTTTCACCTGTTGTACATTTTTGTTCTGATGGTCCTGCGCCAATGGGTACACATAGTGACCATAAAAAGAACGCAGCAACACATTGCTGGCCTCCTCAAAACCTTGCGGTAACAAGCAACTGGAGTTAGTTCTTGGGTGGTTAATTAACTCAACGTGCATCTTAGATGTGCATGTAGGTTTGAACATGCACAGGTACTGTACACAACATAGACATCCTTTTAAACTATACGCTAACTAAGCACCCTTATGTTTTTGTGCGCAGCCACAAGGGGAACTGCGAAGAAACTTATGTGTGCAGTGTGGAACAACCTGAGTCTCGTAGCCACAAAGAAATTGTTTTCTTGCTTTCTAATTTGTATGGCTGCCTACCGAACAAAAGTATGAGGCAGTGAATAACGGTAAGAAAGTTTGCTGGCGTACATCTGCATTGATAATATCTGCGGTACAAGGAATTATTAAAAGGATTGGCATATATGGAGTTAAGAACACATCCACAAAGTGCGGGAGGAAGTAGACAGCGACTATCTGCATGCATAGCTTTCTGTTTGATGTATAGCCTTTGGTCCAAGTAGCCTGAGGATAAAACTTGGCCACCGTGCATACTCAACTGTTGTGTCCGGCGTCACTCATCTTACCTTGCTTTATAATGAGACAACTTGAAAAGACTTCCACTTTGTATTTCAATAACCGGCAGTGAAAGCACAAGTTCAGCCTTAGAATTGATCCTTATCCTCCTTCACCATGAAGTGAGATCTACAGTACCAAGTAAGGAACTTTACCCATCAGATAGGCCTTAAAGTTTCTTTTTGTTAAAGCGTGGTTTGATAGGCTTTGGCGATTCCGTTTGAGCAATTGCCGGTAACCACAGCAACAGCCGCCGTCCTGTTCCGGAAACTGGCTTTAGAAGCCAGTAGTGTCACTAACTCTGTAGCGCGTTTCTGGTTTATAAATAAATAAATAAATCTTTTATTCTCAACAAGGTGAGGCACGCCTTTACAGTCATGATCATTTTGACATAACGATGCATGATAAAGAATGTGCAAAAATTCGATATGTTTGCCATAACATTTTTTGTTTGTGTAGGGGCATGTATGTATGTCATTGTGTGTGTATGTGTATGTAGCTGTGTATTTTGTGCTTGTAGTTATGCTGATCCAATCTTCAATGTTTTATATCATCGTCAATATGCGCGTAGGAGATTGGTGTTCGTGGGTTGGATAGTATTATCCGGATATCCACGGGGCAGTGACTTTAGTTTGTGGCGAGTCACATCCGCCACGTCACAGTGTTGATAAGCAGACATTTGTGGCTTTTTATGGGGAGAACGCTTGCCAGGCGAAACCCACCACATCCTGGTACACTGCCGCCGAACTATTTGCTGGAACGAGTTAAACCCGAACCACGCAGCTGACATCACTAGGAGGTTATTCGGCTAGCCAGCTGTATGTAGGTCGAAATAGACCGAGGAGCTGAAAGGCGGATATTTCAGTTCGCAGGCGGCGGGACAACCGTCAATTAAGAGTCGGGGATGGATTAAGGATCTGCTTGAGTTATGCCTTTTGCGGAGCTATACGGCATCGGCACAGAAGCTGATGGAAGGCGGGGCGTGAGGTGACTGGATAGATGGCGTGAAAACATGTACGTTAGTTTGCTACTGTAACTATACTGAGGACGAAATAGGAGGCAAATTGAAGAGGAAACGACACCCACAATCGAAGCTCCGCTCTACCGCATCTTACCTGCTGACTTGCTATAGCGGCGCTCTTAAGCGTTTTATTCGGACCCGGCCGGATGGTCGGGACACCCCAACCGACACCAACTTCAAAGTAAAGGAGTGCCTTTCTTTTGACTTTCCTCGCTGGGCCACTCCTCCTCTTCCATCCACACCCCGACGCGCAAACAAAGTACGTCGCCGGATCTGGCGGGCCGGTATGCGCAATGAGTCGCCTGGCCATCGAAGGCTGTTGCGCGGTATAGTTTTTCTAAAGTGCTTCATTCACTTTTCTGCACTAAATACACGAAGCCAAACGCGCGCTTTGCTCACGCGTGCTTCCAACAGACCTGGGCTATGCTGCGAAGTCAGTGGTGATCGAACGTGACAAGCCACCTATTGTCCGTCAACTTGGTGGACAAGGTTTCTAAACCATAGCGTAGGCTAGAACAAACGTCCGCATTGTAAACTCTGCTCATCAGAGCGAAACTAATTTCTCGCCTGCGCCACAGATAATAGACATTGACAGAAGCGTTTTGAGCCTTTGCTTGGCGATTTGTGATCTTAGCTTTCGTTCCATTGGCGCTGATATAGCTGTCAAGTAACTGGAATTTCTTGATGACCTTTAGCTAATCGCCACCTAGGGTCAGCCCAGGTTTAGGTCACTGCAAAACATGGTGAAGGACGTTGCATTTCGAGAACGTATAGCATAGCCTAAATCGAGTGACATCTAGGGTTAATACGTCCAGAGACACTTGCCACTTTTGAAATCCCTCACAGATACGGAATTGTTGCCGTCGTACTAAAATTCAAGACGTTATTCACCTAAGAGCATTTCTACGCCTTTCAGGTTGGGTTCAGTGAAGGCAGTTTCCATGATTTCGTCGATGGTATATTTTAAGAAGAAAGGTGATAGCGGGCAACGGTCCCTCAGTACTGGAGAAGTTGGAGGGCGGCGTATGCTTATTGTAAACAAGTACAGGGCCCGGATTACGCGCCTACAATTCTCCTATGCCAGTTAACTATTTCTCTGTTACGCCATTTCTCAGCGAGAGTGCCAAAGGGTGCATCATTCGTCAGAAACGTAAATCTATTTAATGTCGAGGAACAAACAATGATGACCTGCTGCTAAATACGACCTACCTGCAAAAGTTAATATAAGATAAAATCGGGTCAATATATTGGAATATGTTTGGAACCGACTGTGATTTCATGATTTCAGAAGGTTTTGTATACAAATCGGTTTTGGTAGGGTTTTATTTTGGCTACCTACCCTACCAATACCGATTTGTATACAAAACCTTCTGAAATCATAAAATCGGGTCAAATCAGTTACGACGTCGAAGAAACCCGGATTGCTCCTCGCAAATAGGGTTTCCTGGCGTGCCGCAAGTCTGTAAAGAAAGACTGAGGTCAGTATCTTAGAAGCAATTGAAATCAGATTGACATTTCACGACTGCCGCATTAAGAACTTTAGCCCTCTTAAAAATTCGCATGTTTATCGAGCTGTTGCAGTCTCAAGAAAGAGTTTCCCGCCCCCACAGATTTACTATTATGTTCCTCCCCATCATTATCAACCACGTCACACCAGACGGTTGAAATTATGCAACGCCGCAATAAATTCATAACGACCTACGGTAGAAAGAATAATAAATATGTAAAAAGTGGTACCTACCGAAAAATTTAAGGCTCCAAACGAGCCTCCAGCGTCAAGGGGGCTACAGTTGGTAACAGCTTGCTTCCACAGACGACTGGCTATAACGCAGAGATATGTCGGCATCTGCGAGAGAGCACCCTGGCGACTTTCGCTGTCGCGTCATAATCTGCCATTACTTCAATAAATAAATATTTTATTCTCGACTATGCGAGACACGCCGATGGAGGCATGATCAGATATGTACAACTGTACAAACATTTTATGGAAACTGTAACAGTGAGAGTAAAAAATCATTCATATGTCCATGATTGGAACAGTACAATAAATAAATAAATAAGTGGTTTATTCTCAGTTTCATATAGACACACCAACTCAGGCATGATCAAGGTTTAAAAACAGATGTGTATCACGACGATACATCGGGTTTCATCATGTGTAGTTGAAACGGTGTCGGGAAGGGTTGGTATGTGAGTCTAGTCGACTTGCCTGCATGTAGTTGTGGGCAGTGACTTTATTCAGTGGCGAGTCACCTCCGCCACTTCGCAGTGTTGTTAAACAGACATTTGTGGCTTTTTATAAGGAGAACGCCTGCCAGGCGAAAACCCACCACGTCTTGCAACACTGCCGTGAAGCATTTTGAACATTAATGTTGAACTGGCAAAGCCGCTTGACGACCGGTTTTACCTTCGGTTTTTCGCAGCGTAATGGCTTCTAAGTTCCTCTGTTAGTTGGACAGGTAATTTGATCGGGGTCGCCATGATTTTTGAGGTCGGTGGAGGAGAGGGACATCTTGTTGTATGTCCAGGTGAGCAAATGTTCAACTTGTCCGCTGTCCAGATTTTTCAGATGAATAATGTTTGGGAGTATGAGGATATGTCCAGTTCTCCATACTGGACAAGGGTTATGGTGAATGTGGTTCGGTCCTTTCGGAGTTTTACCATGCTCCATGTAAGTCCTTGTGGGTTGTTACGTCCGTCTTGGGCCAAAACTGTTCCTCAGTCCAATCCCAGATCTCCAAGAAGTCCCGGAACTCAGAGAAAAGGGAAAGTGAGGGACAACCGAGAGAAGGCTGCAAGAACAGGCATGTAGTTGAACATTGTTAATGTCTTGGGCTTGAGACAAAAGCATGTACGCTGTGCAACGATAATTATGCTGAAAATGTCTTATGAATATGCTATAGAGTCATTAACCGTATGGGTGGATTGCTAATACCTGCGTAGAGACAAGAGCGTTGTACCAGTAAGTAACGTACGATGTATTCGTTCAGTATGAGCCAATAATTGCTTAAGGATAGAGCAAACAGAGTTAGAGTATTGGTAGTGATTGTCAGGTGCATGAACAGCACTTAGTTAGCGTAATCCGAGAGGGAGGGCATAATAAGCGAAAATAAATAGCTTGCCGCGAGTGGGTCCTAAAGATCAATTAGTGGCATGGCAGCGGAAGGATTGGATGCAGATATTCTAAAGGAATAAAGGTTATTGAGATACGGAGTGGCTCCTAACAAGCACTGGATCATCGCATATGCATGGGGCCAATGGCCACTAGCTACTGCTGAAGAGAGATGCCGAATTTACGACGACCTACAGATGGTGGCGCTAGGAGTGACTCAGTGGCCAGATGTAGCCATTCCAATCAGAAGCTTGGTCAATAGTGTATGCCTACAGGGTCGCTGAGTGTATCAACAGGCCAGTGAAGGTAAGTGTTAGGTCACCAGACCAGCTGAGGTGTGAAGCAAAAAATCCGAGAGAATGAACATTGTAAGAAGGGATCGAGCTCCGGATATCCACAAAGTTAAATGGAAGCTATGGCGACAAGCTGCTGCTAAGCAAAGATAGTGGCTCTAGAAAGGAATGTATCAGTGGCTAGTGTAGCTATGTCATTAAGACGTTTGACCACTACTGGATACCTACAGTTTTGATAGAGAAATCAACTTGCGAGCGAAGCTTAGAGCGACAGACGGCAGAAGAAAATGAAGGTTAGAGTGTCAGGAAGTGGCTCCTTACAAGCTACATGGAGCCAACAATCACCAGCTGCTGACAAGAGGAGTTGATGCGAGTGGGACGAGCGACACATAACGGGGCGCTAGGAAAGAGAAGAGGGACCAGCAATAGAGTTCGGATTAATCCTTCAGTTACTAATGGATCCTACGGTGGCACATAACAGGTCAACAAACCATCTGAGCTGTGACGCAAACAATCCAAGAGAATACACATTTTAAAAATGGAGCGAGCTCCGGATACCCGCAGTGTCATTTAAGCTACGGCGACTGGTTGTTGCTGAGCATAGATGGTGGCTCTGGAAAAGAATGTATCAGTGGCTGGTGTAGCCATATCATTAAGACGTTTGACCACTACTGGATACCTACAGTTTCGATGAAGAAATGGACATGCGGGCGAAGATTAGACAGACAGACGTCAAAGGAAAACTAAGGCTGGAGAGTCAAGGAGTGGCTCCTTGCGAGCTACATGGAGTCAACAATGCCTAGCTACTGCCAAGAGGAGTTGACGCGAGTAAGATGAACGACGGATAACGGCGTGCTAGGAGAAAGATGAATGGCCAGCAATTAAGTTCGGATTAAGCCTTCAGTTACTAGTGTACGCTACGTTAACACATAATAGGTCAACAAACCAGCTGAGCTGTGAAGCAAAAAACCCGAGAGAATGAACATTGTAAGAAGGGATCGAGCTCCGGATATCCACAAAGTTAAATGGAAGCTATGGCGACTAGCTGCTGCTAAGCAGAGATAGTAGCTCTAGAAAAGAGTGTAGCAGTAGCTGGTGTAGCCATATCATTAAGACGTTTGACCACTACTGGATCCCTACAGTTTCGATAGAGAAATCAAAATGCGAGCGAAGCTTAGAGAGACAGACGGCAGCAGAAAATGAAGGTTGGAGAGTCAGGGAGTGGCTCCTTACAAGCTGCATGGAGCCAACATTGACTATCTACTGCCAAGAGGAGTTGACGCGAGTAAGATGAACGAGGGATGACGGCGCGCTAGGGAAGAGATGAGGAGTCGGGAAGATGATAGTATGGGAAGGTATGAAGAGGCGATTATTAGGTGTCTGGACCAGTTTCAAAAAACTCTCTGGAATAAATGCGCACCAAACATACGTTAACCAGGCCGTCTGACTAGGAGACGACAACACACGCGCCACTGGTGCCTACTGCAGCCATGTAATGTAAAGTCTCAAGCCAAGGGCAAGGCGAGTCATGATGGGCCGATGGCGCACAGTTTGGTCGTCAATGACTTAATTTCCACTGCCAAGTTAACCTTTGTCCACCTTAACCTTTACGTTATCCTACAACTGGCGGACCAGATAACGCCGTTCTCGGTGAGCGGGAACCGGGCGCACGTAGTACTTGCCCAAGCCAACGCAACATATTCAGTGTTACCTGGTGTTCCTAGGAACTAACCTGAGTAATGCTGCCTAGTAGTTGCTTCGCCCATTGTCGTTGCAGAAAAACTAGTGACGCCTGACGCCAGCAATGCTACGCAGACGAAAATTATCAAAGATTTGAAAGCCCATCAAATTTTCAGACCGGAAGGCCAAATCTTACTCCCATAGCTTAGTGCAGCCCGCATTGTGCACCTGCTAACACAGCTTTTAGGCGGAGGAAAACACCTTTCTGTCGCGAAAGGGGTCACGGATTATAAACTGCAGCTCTGGCTTTTGTGGTACGTAAACTGACCTCAGTAGCTATGCACGCATCGTTGCTGATACAGCTCCGAAGTCACTGAATTGAGCAGCTACCTCGAGTTCCTCCCATCGAGGGTCAAGGGATGGTGAAGTGTCGAGTGGGTCTGCAGCAACACCGTGCACTTTGAAGATACAACGCGCATGCCAAATAATGGAAGCAAGCTCGTATGGCTATTCAGGGTTGATTAAACCTCCTCAACCATGTTAAAAATGCAAGACGACAACGTCCGCATAACAAACTTCAACTAACCTTTTACCAGGTGGCAACTAAACGCCTGCATCGTGAGAATCCGCGGACCACGAAGAACAGAAAGCAAGATAGGGACAAGGGACAACATTGACCAAATCCACTTGTCATCGGAAACATGCCATGATTCACCATGCACCCTGACGTTGCCCGTAATGTTCGAGTATAGAGCAAGTAAGAGGTCCACATATTTTGTATGGACACCATTCCATGCATGGATTTCAAACCTAATTCATCCATCAAGTAAATCGCACGCGTTCCTGTAATCGAGAAACACAGCCATTGTCGGCCTGCCGTGTCCGTGGCTCTATTGTTGCACACGCCAAAAAGTGTGATTTTAACTTATACAGCCATTTTCTGGCCGGAACACTGCTCGTTCTACCCTAGTCCAGGATTCTCGTTCCTCAGTGAGGTGATGAACGCGAATTGAGGGCACTGAGTTTTTCACCACTGGCGCATGACGAATACGCCTGCGGTTAGCAGAGTCGGTACGTATGCATTTGTTGTAAATCGGTACTGCGCCCGATTCACTCCAGTTAGCAGGGACCGTATGCGCCTTTCCTAGTCGTTGTCATCAAACGAGCTGCACACGAACGGCTGTTCACCGAAAGTTAAGCAAACAGAGATGATTAGGCCTTGGTGCTGATTATAATACCAAAAGCAGCTTGAGCGGTATGTGTTTCATCAGGATCTCCAAATGCGTACAATCAATAGCGAGAGGACAAGCCGAGCGCAGTTATTTCGTCAAGCGAATGGAGGTCATTGATGCTAGTTTTGGACACACTACCCAACTCAATACCCAGTGTGCCTATGGTATTGCGAGTGTAGCTTCTTGACCTATATGTCTTGGAGTGGGAACGTTGGACGCCGCCAGGGAAACAAGGCAGCTTGGCCTTATATGGGTCGGTCGCCGGTAGGGTGCATTGGTTGTTGCGTGAGGGTAGTTGCAAGTGGATTTACTCCAGTATCACTTCGGTAGCTGTCAATTAAGCTGCGAAACATAGAAGCAAAGTTAGTAATGGAGATTGTGATGTGAGTAATTGAGACAGATGGAACAACAAAAATGGTAGTGTTAACAGTAGCCTCTTTTCGTTTATTTGTCTTGCTGTATGCTGCAGATAAGGCGGCCCCGGCTGAGCTGCTCGACTGCCGATGCAGGACCTAATTAAGTTTTAAGTAACTAGTAATGGTTGTATGTAGGTTGAGCCATTGCAAGGTCACTCAAACGTACACAGGTAGACGAGTAGTGCACTCAGCTAAAATCTTTGGCTCCAACGCGTGGGTGCAAAGCAGTGAGGAGGCGGAACTGAAGTGGCTTTACAGAAATAAATGCCATCCCATTACAAACCTGAAATTGGAGGACCAGGCGACTGAGCTTGTCTGACCCCTAATCGTTAACTATGTTGATAGGAGTACCTATCGAGAGGTCCGTCAGCATCACCCTGTATAGCGAAATGAGTAAAATTGGTATACAAACCTTCGCACCACCTTAATGTCCAGTATCGTTCAGACGGGTTAAGGTTCAGTCTCGTTGCGGCGGCAGCTCCAGTCTATTTGCGGAAGAAGTAACTCGTCAGTTGTAAGCCGTAACGGTGCTTCATTGCCACGCGACGACCATCCGTTGAGCGTGGGCTGCGTATACCTCATGGGTGCTAACCCTACGCGGACTCAAACCGTTGAAAGCATGGTTGCAGAGCAGGCTCGCAGCACACTCATCCACCGGCCGACAAGTAGGTTAGCCTGGTGCGGTGTCTTGTATCCAGGTGACCTACTGGGAGAGCAGTGACCCATTACGAGGGCATTGGGAGCCACTCATACCTAACAGGTCAATGGTTAGGGGTCAGACTAAATTAGCCTCAATATCTATACCTCTTCCGTGATTTAGCAGAGGCCATTTCACTTTTCCTTTAACCGTTGACCATGGAAGACAACAGGTATCCTGGAAATACACTCAGTTCGGTGGACAAAATACACAGGTGCCACACATTGCCCCTGACGGCAGGAGGACACTTTCGGGTGCCCAATGGTTTGCTGTCGTTCACCACAAGCTTGGTAGCCCCAGGTTACGTTGGCATAAACCCACCAACTCTTCCCTGCGACTGGCCGTCGTCGCAAGTGTGTAACGTACTACGGCCGTAAAACATATATGCCTTGTTCTACCCATTTAGGGGCTTTTGTGATGGGCTCACGCAGGTCTCAGTGGGTGAATGAAATCACACTCTCTAACTGGACTTGCTCCCCGCTGTTTCGTGGATCCGGCTGTTGAGCCGGTGGCTACACTTGGAGTCTCCAAAGCGAGCCCCTATTACCACACTGCCTTGCGAGTCAGACGGTGGAGTCTGTAATGGTCTAGGAAAACTGAACGGTTTAATACCCATAGAAAGAACAATACCTAACGAAAGGCATACACAATCATTTTACAATTAGGTTTAGCTGAAGGCGAGCGATAAACCTGTCATGCACCTCGAACACACTAGAAGCAGCATTTCAGCCGTAATTCCACAGCAAGCGAGCAACTTTCAAGCCGACTTGAAGGCAGCATACGCAAACAACAGCAGCACAGCTGAAACACTGCGCGACGTGAGCGCGTATTTCGCAATGGTGTACTGTAGTAGGCTTTCGTCAATTCAAACAAACAGTATAAATAGTGCCCTAATAAAATGAATGCCTGCAATAAATATATGAGCAATACTAAACAATACATAGCTTCTCAGTGGAACATTATCTGGTAAGAAAACGCTCGATAAAGCCGTTTAAGTAACGTATTTAGTTAATTAATCGGGAAAAATAAAACTGCCCGAAAGCTTGTGCCTGGAACTAATGGTTGAGCGAGTGCACAAGGGTGTTGACGCATCAGCATCGGTTGGTTATCTAACAAATAGCAACAACCGGTCGTCATTCACATTAAATTTGCTAAAACGTTTAACGTTAGGCTCAACATTAGCAGCTTTAAGGTGGTAAATCCTCACGGTATTTAAATAAATAAAAATCGATATTTTATGCTCCGATTCATCGGGGCACACCAACTAGGGCACGCTCAAAATTTAAAAGCTGTTATGCTCTGCATTAGATGCGTCAAAACACAAGGTATTGCTGTGGCCAAAAGTTTTACGTTGTATAAAAGGAATAAGCAAACATGAGGCGCAAAATAATCAGCGTGCAGACGCTGAATTTGGCTCATGTAGGCGTAGAGTATACCGGAAAAGCACATCAGATGAGCTGATGACAGTAGGTGAAGCCTGAGTGAATCTTTTTGTACGTGTCACTAAAATAGTGAACAGTGGCTCTATTCAGTATGCCAGTGCAGGGACTTTACTCAGTTGCGGGTTACATCAGCCATGACGCAGTGTTGATAACCGGAGATTCGCGGCTATTTATAGACGGAAAGCTTGCCAGGCGGAAACCTACCACGTCTGGAACACTGTTGTCGATGGTTTGGAGGGGTAACGCACAACTGGCGAAGCTTCATAGCAACCAGTGGCTCACTCAGTTACGCACAGTCGATTGATCCCCTGTTGCATGATCCGATAGCTCAGTCAGAACCCACCATTGACGCTGAGGCTAGGCGATCAGGATGGATAATTGTGTAGGTACGTAAAATTTCCAGTGTATCCGGGGGCTCACTTTTTCTGCTTTTGTATCCATTTTGGAGTGTAAGGAATTTGTGTCCAGCTAACCTCAATGGACTTCGGTCTTTCATTTGTTGGGCGCAGTGGTTTCCTTTTGCTTTAAGGCCACGGTCCAGGTAAGTACTTGTTCTTTATTTCGTCCTATCTAAGACGAAGGCAGTTCCTCAGTCCAATCCCGGATCTTAATAAACTTTACAACCTCAAAAAAGAAGAAAATAGAGAAAATGTTCGAGAAGGCCAAAAATGATAGTCGTGGAAGCAAAAATTGTGAAAATTGTGAAAATGAAAACAGTGAGGGTAAGCGCTGGATTAACGGCTTGGCAGAAACCGCTTGTTTTTGAGAGATTAAGGGAAGAAGGACGGCCGTGCAAGCATTATAGCAGAGGAGCGTTATAGTATACGTAGGAACGTCGGTAAAACAAGGCTTGGTTTGTAAAACAAGCAATATTGTGATCCAACAAAGGTGAAGAAGTAAGGCGCATCGGCGCTTTAATAGACTAGAGGTACCACTCGAACGTGGAATTCTATGTTGTCAGCAGCAAGCCATTAGACGCTAAGAAAACTGTCGCTACTATCCCAATTTTCTATGTAGCAAATGCCGCCCATTTTAAGAGATTAAAGAAAGATGGTTTGCAGGGCCGTCAGTTAAGTGAATGGAGGTTATAATGCAGACAAAAGAGCTGTTGCTTATGCGCGGTTTGCTATGTAGAACAAGCAATACTCTGAGTTAACAAATGTGGAATAGGATGGTGCTGCGGTGCTGCAATAGCTTTGGCGATCCACTAAAATCTGTTGTATGCAGTGTGAAAAGGAAGCCAACTAGACGCAGAAGCCAGTGGGGTAAGAGGCAGCTTAAGTACTTAGCAGGGGTTGCGTATTGTTTAGCGATAAAGGGAACATGGATTGCCGAGCAGTCAGTGGACTATACAAGGGTAATAGTGAAAGAAGACCATTCGTAACCGAAAGGAGGCTTGAGTTGTAGAGCAAGCAATACTATGGGGCAACAACTGTTGAACATGTTTGCGCATCGACACTTAAATATACTAGTTAAACCACCTGAAGTCTGAGCGCTATGACGTCAACAGCTAACCATATGGTTGCAGAAGTTAGTGGGCTACCAGCCAGAGTAGCTACGTAGCAGAAGCCGCCCTTTATTGAACGAACTATGGAACATGGACTGCTGAGCAGTCAATTACGTGGAGGAGGGTTGTGGTCAAGAAATTAATGCCGTAGTTGAGATGAGTGTTGCAGTGCAGGTCGAGCGTTACTACAAATCAGCAGTTGTGGAATAGAACGGCGCACCGGCGCATAAATATGTACGTCAGCCACTAGAAGGTATGGCTCTACGGTGCCAAAGAATAGGCAAATGGACGCGGAAGGCAGTGGTGATTAGAGCCGGCTTAACAACGTAGGAGCAGCCTCTCGTTGTAGAAAGCCAATGGAACATGTACTGCCTAGCAGTCATTTAAGTGGAAGAAAGATAAAGTAAAGCATGACAGGCCGTCGCTAAAGCGCGGGTTGGATTTTAAAACGAGCACTACTATGAAGCTACTATCGTAGATTAAGTTAACGCGTTGGTGCGCAACTAGATTAGGTGAACCACTCGAAGATGGAATTCGACGGAGTCAAAAGCAAACCAAATGGACCCAGGTTGCAGTGGGAGATAGAGCCGGACTAGATACATAGTAGAGGCCGCTCTTTATTGATAGATTTATGTTTTATACACTGCCGAGCAGTCATTTGGATGCAAAAGAGTTATAACGAAGGAAGACTGGTCCTAGCCAAAGCAAGGCTTCGGTTGCGCAACAAGCAATACTAGAAATAAGCAATTGTGGTATAGGTGGGCACCTCTGCGCTTTAATAGATAACGTGAACTACCCAAAGGTAGAATACTACGGTGTCAACAGTACGTCAAATGGACACAGAGAACAGTGAGGGTAAGAGCCTGATTAATAACTAGCGAAGGCCGCTGGTTTTTGAGAGATTCAGGGAAGGGGTCTGCCAAGCGGTCAGGTACGTGGCTGAACGGTTTAGTAATGTACGACTTTTCGTGGCTGAAGCGTAGCCAGCTTTGTGGGACCAAAAATCGTGGTGTAGGAAATCGCCTCGTTGCTTCAACACATTGGATGAACCATGCGGTTGTAGTTTATGGTGAAAAAGAATGCCAAATAAACGCCGAGAACAGTCATGGTAAGTTTTGGATTAACAACGTGAAAGAAGCCTTTGGTTGTTGAGAGCTTGAGAAGACATGAAATCCTGAGCGGTGAATGAAATGATGGAGGGTTATTGGGAGATAAGTAAAATGGTAGCTGAAGACAGGATAAGATTGTATAATAGGCGATACTATTAATAAACGGTGATTAGGCAAGGGGTGCGTAAATTGCTTCGGATATCCATTAAAATGTTGTGTCAGGGTGAGAAATTGAAGCCAAGCAGAAACAGAGGGCAAAGGGGTACGAGCCGGATTATCCACGTAGCAGTAGCGGTTCTTTATAGAGAAATGAAGGGAACCTGGACTGCCGAGCAGTCAGGTGGGTGGCGGGGTTATAGTTAAGGGAGACGGGTGCTAGCTGATGAGAGTATGGTGTTGTAGAACAGGCAACACTATGAAGCAACTGTTGTGGAGTTGGATGGCGCAGAGGCGCCTCATAACGTAAGGGACTGTAGACCATAGCTTTATTAAAAATAGGTTTGCAGCGCTAACTCCTTTACAGGCTTGGGTTGCAGATTATGATTCACAGCGTCGACGAAATGTGCTAAGTGCCCCACTTTAACGTAGACTGCCGCGGGTTATGGAGCAATTGTGGGTAGGGGTCCGAGAACTTTTGAGATAAGTGCTGTACGTAGTAGTAAGAATGGGATATGGACCGCATTGTGGTTATAGTTAGGTGAAAGATCGAAGGGAGTAGGTTCTGAGAGTTGCAGCTGTAATGAAAATAGGGTTGCGGTCAAACTGGGTAAATACTAGAGGTGGCAGATTAACCTAACGATAGTGGAGTTGGATGCGCAGGTATTTATGCTGATGGGCTATATTCTGATAATGCTTGGAAGGAATAAGGGACAGATATTGCTAGGATGAAGGAGGGTTAACAGGTAAGACCTGTGTCCGAAATATTGGGTTTTTGGATTTAGAGGTGATAAAGATCATGCTCCCAAAGCTCATCCTCCTGTATAGTGGAGTTACATGTCTCACATATAGGCATGGTAGCAAAGTGTCCATGTAGAGATGATCGGAACTGTGCAGGATTTTCGGCTGCGATAACTTGTAATGGCAGCCGACCTTAGAAGCGAGCAAAGCTGTAGGGAACTAGGTTGTTACGCACGTTGTTTCAAGCTGCAGGTAGGGTAATGACCATGGGTATTTTGCGGAATGGATACCGAGTGCCTTTAATTTATTGTATGGGTCCTGCGTGGTTTGTATTTGGGTTGCAATCGTCTGGAATAGGAAGGTGAGGTTGAGTCTCAAGCTTCGTAACCAGGGATGTTCAAGACCAAGGAGTTTAAGCGATCGCGGTAGTTGCGAGTGGAAAAGGCAAAGTAGGCGCTTTGTGAATGAGCGTTGCAAGTTATTGTAGGCTACACGGTTACTCTTCCTGGTGTTGGCAAAAAATATTGAGCAGTATTCCAAAATAGGGCTGGTGCATACTTTGTATAGAGCGCGTCTAGATTCAGTTACGAGAATCGCCTTGCAGATATGACCAATGAAGGATCTGGCTTTCGCTACACTATAGCTAAATAGCTTGGAGAAATTTAGCAAACTTGAATAGTGTACCCCGAGATCCCTTAAGGTTTAACAGTGTGTTAGTGAGCCACCGTGCATGGTGGGTGCATTATGCAATGCACTGCATCTATACGAAATGAAGCTGCTATTAAAAAGAGAAACATTAAGCTTACATGTGTTGCACCAATAGTCTAATTGTTAACTATCAGTTTTAATATAGTGGAGACCGCTCATTAAGTCACCACAGTCGACGAACAGATAAGGATTTCCAGCTTCAAGGACTTGAAACACGTCGTTGATATAAGGTAAAAAGGTATAGGGCGCAGTACACTTTCCTGGAACATGGCACCGGTTACTGGTTTTGGTGAGGACTCGGAGTCTCCTAGTCGCACCGAATGGGTGCAGAAGGAAAGATAGACAAAAACCAAGAATGCAGGTGGTCCGATATGACGTAACAAGCCAGTTTATTTGGCATTCCATTATGAGAGACGCCTTCGAAGGACAGTTTCATATCCAAACATAGGATGCTCCGAGCTTTCCTGTAATCGAGCATGGCGGTTATATTGTTCAGGAATTACAACTGACATGTTTGACAGGATTTGGACGGGGAATGCAGGCTGTGGCTCGTTGATGAGATTAAGCTGAGTCAAGAACCGTAGCAGCTCATCCTTGCCGATCCACTCTATCGCTCCTGAAGCAACTGGCGTTTGCCTAATAGGTGGGCAAGTTACAATGCTTTGAGAACTTTCCAATTTTTGCCTTGACTCGACTACTGCATGTTTCCAAGCGGCGGGAAAGGTTTCATTGTGCACCGAAAGAGTGAAGGTGTTAAGAAGCAGCACGGCGATATTCGGGGCCACCTAGAATTAGCAAGCGCGCTGCGAGCCCATTAGGTCCGGCGTGGAAGAGTTTGAGGGCACGAATTTCACAAGTAACGGTACGCAGGTCAATTTGTACTGTGCGCAAAGTGTTATTGATAAAACGTGGAATATTGAGAGCCAGCTTGGCTCAACAGTAGTGATAGCGTCGCAGAAGCAGCGCTAAGTGTCCTCACATATTTAAACCAGCTGACTGGTAACTGCGTTGTCTGGAAGAATAATTACGTTAATCGAATTCGAGGCATAGTTGCTTATGTGCCTCCACTGAAACTTGGGCTTTTAGTACGTTTAATAGATCTTAGCGCAATATGTTCTTTGGACTGATATGCGGTAGTTAGAGCATTTCGCTACTCCACCCGAACTACATTGATGCGTATAATGTGGGTGAATTCTTTCATCCTGTTGTACTTAGAGCGTAGCTATTCGTGCTTGACGATTGGGTTTCGAGGGGCACTACATCCTGCTGCGGCTGTATTGCTATTTCTTCATTAGTAATGCAAGTATACATAGGCGGCGGGTGAGGTTCCTACACACTACAGAACAGGCCGTGTCCGTATTTGTAGTCAGCAGGAAGACATCCTAACTTATAAATCTCCAAGTAAAGCAAAGGTTGTCCAGTTATTGTCTTTGAAACACCAAATAGAACACCATGGTCTAGCCACTGAGAGACGAGCATTGGGTACTTGGAAAGAGAGCTTTACTATTTCATGGTCGCATGCAGGGTGAATGACAAGCACGCTTGCAAGTGTATACGCAACTCCGTCTGCAAAAAGTAAATCTAGGATGTTATATGGCCTGGTGGGTGCATGCCCCTTTTGGGTACACCTAAGTGCACATTTCCTGTCCACGAAAGCACGGTACTTGGGTGACACAGATTGTGTTGGTCAGGATAATTTGGCATGTTAAAGGCACCTCCGATTATCTTATAGTAGGTAGGCGATAAATAAATAATAAATAAATAGATAAACTTTTATTCTCGACAATGCGAGGCACACCAGTACAGGCATGATCATGTTTAGCTAACATAGTGTGATCAAAATGTACAAAGAGTACATGTTTGGCATAACAGTGAATGTAAGTGTGTGGGGGTATATATGTATGTAATTGTCTATGAATGTAGCTTGTAATTTTGAATGTGCCGCAGAATTTTTGACTGTTTGTTATCGGTAGGAATGTGAGAATAAGCGATTGATGTACGTGAGTTGGATACCATTTTCCGGATGTCCACGGCCCAGTGACTTTATTTTGTGGCGAGTCACATCCGCCACGTCACAGAGTTGATAAGCAAACATTTGTGGCTTTTTACAGGGAGAACGCTTGTTGGGTGAAAACCCGCCAAGTCCTGGAACACTGCCGCCGAACTATTTGCTGGAACGAGTTAAACCCGAACCACCCAGCTGGCACCACGAGGAGGTTGTTCGGCTAGCCAGCCGTGAAGAGTTCAACTACACAGCGTATACCGAGCGTAGCTGTGAGTGGAGGATTATACGACCAACCAAGCAAGAGATCGTAATGTCCCGTGCTAGTCTGAATCCAGGCCGAGTCATCCAAGGAGCGGATTGAAAATTCTTGAAATCGTCAATCACTTGCATGAGTCATACACCATCAGGTTGTTTAACACGTCCATTGCTGAAGCAGAACTAGCTATAAATCGCAGTTGTGCCTCGTGCGTGATAGCATCGTGCCACCTTTCTTTGATGAGTACCACTTGGGAAGCCGGATAGGAAACTGACGACGCTGCCAAGGTTCCTCTTATGGTTGATGAACCTGGCGTTATTAAGAAGTTGAGTGCGCACCTAGCTGTAAGGTTGTTCGTCTGATGAATTATCAGAAACGGAAGTACTCTGCATGGTTTCCGTGGATACAGTTGCTGTCATCTTAACGAGATTGCTTAAAGGTAGAATGGTGCGGAAGTCAGCCAAAATATTAATGTCCGCGTCATTATACCGGCATTATTCTCCAGAATGAAGTATTTGGGTTTTCGCTTTATACATTGAAGCGGCCTATGTAAGGCCCTACAGTCTATGGAACTGCGTGGCAGCGAAAGAAAACAAACAGCCGTGTGTGCAAATCCGGCTGAATTCGTCGTTTGCGGGCAGTGCCCGGAGGTGAAGCAGGTTGCCTGGCTCGAAACTGCTGTTTAAGGCTTTAGCTATAATTAATATGATCCAATTTCTCAGTGAGTTGGGAATCCAGTATCATTGCATCTGTTAGCCTGCCAGCCT
This sequence comes from Dicrocoelium dendriticum, assembly GCA_944474145.2. Taxonomy (NCBI): domain Eukaryota; kingdom Metazoa; phylum Platyhelminthes; class Trematoda; order Plagiorchiida; family Dicrocoeliidae; genus Dicrocoelium; species Dicrocoelium dendriticum. The sequence goes on along the minus strand of OX104067.1, from coordinate 9,971,892 downwards.
TGCCAGCGACTACTTCAGCAGGGCCACATTCAGCTTTTTATTTGACGGCATAAGCTAACTAAATAAATAATAGTATATTTCTAGAATGGCTGGATGCTCTGCCCGCAAGGGACCACTCCTTATACAAATACAATACTCAAGCTTTGGGCGTGAGAACAGCGAAAGTTTCTGTTCCTTGTTCGCAAGTAGGAGTGCACGGGCGTTTCACGTGTACATTTGAAGGGGACGTTTTCGCCCACTGTGAATTTCACGTGGCTCCTTCAGCCGAACTGTTACTTCTGGACTGCTAATTGGCAAAAAGTCGCGTGGAGCCTTATGTGTGCACGTCTAATTTGGAATTTGGATCCAATTCTCCTCAAACTTTACTAGGGACTTTTTGCTCTACTTTGTGAGCGCAGTCCTCTCATCTACTGTTGGGCACTTGGAAGTGCTAAAACGGCATGATAGAAAGAAAAAGACGCTTAAAATGCTGTATAGAAATGTCAGTAAAACAACGCGTTTTTAAGAGGCAAACAAAGAAGACTTATATAATTAGAAAACTACAAGTTAAGGTCACTTATAACCAAAAAATGCTATCGCCAACTTTGCTCTCTAGCACCGAACTTCAAAGTGAGTATATCTCAAGATAACTGAATAATAGTTTAATAGCTACAATATGGCAAAAGCGAAACGAAATAGGCCGAGCAAAGCATTTGAGCCGTTGATTAACCAAAAGTGAAATCATCGTCATACAAGCAGCAGTTCATGAGTTATTCGCATTGGAATTGCGGTTTACGAATAATGCCCTTAGTGTTTCGCTAAAATTGGGGTTCCGCCTTACAAACAGGTATCGGAATAGAAAATTGTAAAGTAATATGTGCCCTGCATAATCCAAATACCCCGAAGCTACTAGATACGACGTAAGTGGCCGAAAACTGAACATTTCGTGCGCAGATGGCAGATATAAAAAATATGCGATACTGTTTCGCATAAACGCTAGGAATCCTTTAAGAAATACTATATATTTGGCAGACTTAACGAAAATTATAATAAGCTTACGGTCAGAAGGCCTCCGTGTATTATTTTCAGCGGAGACGGAGCCACGTAGACCACCATGAATATAGGGTTCAGTATGTTGTAAGCCTCTTACTTCATTAGCCAGGCCTGCCTGTCCAGTACAAAAGACCTTTAGATCGGATGGAAGGCACTATGACCAATGTGTTCCTGGTTAACTGCCCGTGATATCTGCTTTTAGTTGTTGTTGGAAACGTTCGACATGGCCATTTGTAGCAGGATAATAAGCGGTTGTTCGGATGTGAGAAAAACCCAGCAATTCCTTCAAAACACGATACAACATTTAACTAATTTGTGATACCCTATCGGTGGTAATCGTAGCTGGTACGTCGAAAAGAGCAATTCCTGATTCTAAAAGCCACGATCAACAGTTATATTAGAAGCTTGAAGCAACGTGGGTGAGTGTGGCCAAAGTCTGAAAGGATCCATATAATTCAGAATAAAGTTTACCTCGTTAGATGGGTGGAGAGGTCTAACTATTTCTAACTGAACATGCCTAAGCCGTGCTTCAGGTAGTGAGAAGATTCCAGGGACTGCGCGGCTGTGTCGAGGAACGTTTCTGCCCTGACAGTAGAGACAGTGTTTAGCCCATAGACGGATGTTTGTGCGCATATTATACTCAGCTTTACGAACAGTGATCTTTTTCATTGTGCATCGAATAATTGGGTGCGAAAGTCCAAGAACTTGGGCAAAAGTGGTTGGCCGGAAAGACTGGGAAAAAACGGTCATGAACGAACGGCGGAAACATCGCAGTTAATGGTTGCAGCTGAGTTAACCACAAGCAGCCACAAAAGTTTAGCTGTGGTGTTTGATTTCAGTTTTGCAAGTTCCGGGACATTCGACAAAAAACGGATATTTCCTCAGGGTTAATGGGGGAAGGCAACCGCTAGAGAGGCTGAGTGCAAGACAGTTTGTCAGCAGGAACACCTTTTGGTCCGTCAATATATCGAAATTCGGCATAGGATTTTAAGAGGTAATTCAAATGTCTTGTTTCTGGTGGAGCGTGGTGATCGGAGGCAGAACGAAAGGCACTTGCTTCGTCAAAGTTACAACACGTCGTCCTTTGAGTATATACAGAAAATGTTTGATGGCCAAGTAGATTGCAAACAGTTAATGTCTAAAAGTGCCATATCGGGTCTGTGCTGGCTATAGCTTTCGAGAAAAGCGAGACAATGACTGGCTCGCATCGCCGATCTGTTACTGTAAAATTGCACCCACAGCGGGTTGTGTAGTTTCGATGTGGGGAAAAGGAGTGGAAATTTCATCCGGTTTTTAGATCTGGGTTTAAAGGTTATTTCGGGGCCTGTATCGACCGAAAAGTGAAGCTTAATCGTGTGTCGTAGAACACGTATTGTAGGCAACAGTTGAATTGGTCGGCAACCGCCGTTGGCAATACGTGCTAACTTCGGCGTTTCCTGGTTATGAACTGGAAACAGATGTGGAGTATTTGCGATCCGGACGGCGATTGCGTGCTGCTGTACCAGGACTTCGATGCAATTAACAACGTGACCGCTGCTGTCAGAGGCGTGATCTGCCACGATGAGGGCTTCCAGTGGAACTTCAAAGAGGAACAGCGCGCACACGTCTAAAAGCAGACATTGGGCTCTTAACTAGGAACTGGCAGTAGTAGTAGCTTCACGCGCTGTGCTAAATGATGAGCTGGCTGTGACAGATCTGGCCAAGTGCTTTGGAGTATCCTTTAAAACGCTCATGCGCTTTGTCAGTAGTTACTGCAGGCTCCCCAGTGTGAGATCGTTGTCAAAAGCTAAAAGCATTTGCCATGATGTTGGCCCGAAGACCCTTAGTCCAACGTTGGTGCTGGATGAAGTTGTCAAGTTTCAACGGCCCAACCAGGGAACGCATGGGTGGCAAAAGCTGAGAGGGATACCGTTACCAACATTGACACCGAAAAGTAAATGCTACAGACGCGCTTTAGCAGAAGTTGTGGTAAGCTCAGCATAGCGGCCTAAAGCTTATCTTACGGCACTACTCCAGGCATTGGATCAACGGTGTCGATGACTTTAAGAGCGGCTGATAGCGATAAACGCAAAATAAAATGGGGAAGCATGATTGACTGTGTAGCAAATATACGACACCGTAAGGTTGCTTTTACTTGAATAAACCAAATTCGTGGATTGGCGGTGTTTGAAATTTGAAGCGAACCTTATCAGAAAACCCACGAATCCCTATGGAACTGGTGATGAAAAAGGAGGGCTCAACATAGCGGGGTCACCGATTTAAGTAGCTGTTTAATAGGTATGGATCGGCCTAAGTCCCTTAGGAAAAGCTAACCTTAAGAAAAAGCAAACAAGGTAAATTCATAACTAGGTTTCAGTTACGAGGAACGATTTACCTCTCTAGCAAGTGGAACACAATAGAAGCAGACATTCAGCGTAATAGCACAGCAGGCGAGCGACGCTTAAGCAGGCTGGAAGACAGCATACGCAAAAAGCGGGACCCTGCTTCAAAACGGTCGGTGATTTGCAGACTAATGGTAGCTTGCCGTAGCAGGCAATATGCAACTGCGCTTTGATAAAAGTTAGGGGTAGGTTACATTTAGCAGAGCTGTTAATGTGGAGAAAAGACCATCGGCGGCAAAGCCGATATCGTTTTATGTGAGTATGATGATGGTTTGAATACGCCAAAGGTGTGTTGGCGGCTTCAGTCGCTGTCATGGCTATCGACGAGGGGAACGTGCTGCACAGTGGTCGATCTAAGGAATAACAAATATCAGCCCATGAGTACATCCGACATGGACGAATAAGAGGATTGGAATGGACAAGGTTTGACGAGTAAAATTGGAAAGGAATTTACGACTAGCTGAGCAATTAGGCCTTTAAGTGGTATTAAACGTTAAAGCATGTATGTGTTGAAATGAGCGACCAAAGTTCAAAGGAGGTAGTCACGAAATACGAACTGTTTGTTTCGATGACAGTAGCGCTAGCCGAGTGAATAATTGGTGCTAGTTTCTAAAATGTAATATGTTACGAAAGGAAACCTTGATAAATAAAAGACACGGACCCACTACTAGGGGTTATAGTACTTAAAACTACTTAAGTAGTGCTGAAAGAGGTAATATGGTGTGCTGATTATGTTGACGATGTAAGGAGGTACTATAGATAATAATGAAGCTGTTGTGTGCTGCTATTGATGCGCGTTAGGAAAAATAGGATGAGTAATCTGTGAACGGTTATAATGCTGTGTGTAGTGTAATTTATTACTAGGTTAATAAGATTTACAATGCAAACGCTGGGGAACTGAATGTTTTAATTTCATATTTCACGCATTTGCGTAGAGAATGCGTTGAATAAACCACAGTTTGCAAACAGACAAAGCTATATTTAATCGGGTTTCAAACTTTGATTCCATTCGGATTTTGAAATGTCTGCGGATAAATATTCTGCATAGAAAGGTGTAGTTGTTTGAAATGCAAAATATGAAAACAAGTGAGATTTTGTAACTTAAGTAAAGTATAATTATGCTGTATGTCCTCAGCACATTGATTCCGGCAAACAGATTTCGAGGTAGTTGGGTGATGTCCGCAAGGTAGATGAAAGCTTACGGTGGATTAATTAACTGAATGTACTAAACGCGTACATGAGATCCTTTTGATTTTGACGGCGTGCTTTGTTTGTTTACTAAAGAAAGGACGGTTTAAATGGAATGCGAAAGATAAAGCGCATGTGACGGGAAAATAGGGAATTAGTAAACCTATAAATTGGCTGAGCATGGCTTACTGCTCTTTTGGATACTGAGAACGTAAAGGCGGGAAGCATGGGGAAAATGAAGTATATGTAATTTCTGCTTGTAAGGCGTTGGTAAATAAATGTAGATCTGTGAATTGTTGAGCAGTATGCAGTCTTAAGTGTGTATAACAAAACTAGTGGTATACTAAAAGGATTCGCCGGGTTAAATAGACAGTGTTGGACGATAGTTTTGACTGGTTACCACGCAAACGTGCGTGTGGTAGGAGTTAGATTCTTAAACGTTTTTTAATATGTCACGTAGCATATTTTTTGAATGTGAATAGGTACTGAAATATAATTACCACGTACTTATTGAAATCATGTTGCTGATACCGTCTAAACGCCCCTTAAGCTGTAGTGGTCCATGTTCCTTGTTCCTCAACCGGCATAGTTATTACGTGAGACAATCACTGTAGGAATTCAACTGGCCAACTGTGGTGCGTTGCGTTACTGGCATGTAATAATTTACTGCTCTCCATATATTCTGGTCTAGTGTTCCATGTAGCTACAACCGTTATCAGGCCGTTCATGTGTTCACATGGCTTACTTCGGGTATGGACAGGCATAAAACATTAAGCACTGTAATATTGTGGATAACCCGGGTGTCCTGAGGCGATTCAGGTTGCCTTGCATAGGCTTTGGGAGTGGTCTAACTTATGGTTGATGCCCATAACTAGGATCAACTGCTCTGGTATACGAATCGGATTTGCTAATCCTCACATCCAACACGTTGTCGGCGGTGTTGAAATCGCTGTTGTCACTCAGTAGGTTGATTTGGGAGTCGTACAACCATCAGCTTTTCATTCTGGGGACAAATGAAAGAAGTCAGCTTGTCCGGAGGTTTTGTATAATGTTGTTTATCTGCCACCATTTCGGAATCTCAACGGCCAATTATTGTGTGGAGCTAACCCCGGGATTCTTCCAGCGTGAGGTGTAACCCAATGCTACCGGGTTACCGCAGCGTATTCGAGCAGTATGTCACGGTTGAGTTGTTTTTACGTTGTACCTCGTTAACATCCAGAGAGACACAGTGTACAAGTCTCCACACAGTGTGGTGGGTGTGGTCGCGCAGAAGCTTCATTTGGCATCACAAGCTTATGGTCCATCAGGTACACGGAAGGAGTGGGGAATGCAACAAGTCTTACGCACCGCTTCACCAGCAGCTTCCTTCTAACAACGACGATGCCACGTATAGCGCTTTTGAAACCTAACTGACAGTAATGGAGAAGCCGAGACCATGCAACGGTGGCCGAGGGAACGGCTCTTAAAACACCCTGTTTAAGCCAAAGTGTTAGCTTCACTGGCAGTCAAAGTCCCACTAGTTAGCCGAAATGTCCGGGGTGATCGTTTAAACAAGGGTGCCTGAAGTGGCACGAAGCTCCAGGAAAGCATAAGCTGCTCAGTCCCAGGCAACGTGTTCACGTACGTATGGGTGAGGTCATGCACACTCACCTCCAAGCGGCGGATCACCAAGCAGCTAGGAGGTAACATGACCTTGGCACTGCCGTGTGAGCGCAAGGAATGCATGTACTACCGATGGTACTTCAAGCGCACTACTTACCTTTCCCATACATGTTATCCTGGCGCTTGGCAAAACACAACGGTTCTTCAGGTTGGTTAAAAAATGAAGTTGTAATAAACGGACCTAGGAGACAATGTGTATCAGCACAAAGCGGCAGACCTGCGGGTTCGTTTGGTATCCCTAGATACACCTGACCACTCACATCATGTGTGATCGCGATGGCGAGGTAGGTACACGTGCCGTAACCATCAAGTAGGGGAGGCACCGCATATGGGAGGAGTGGGTAGATCTAACGGTCAAGCGGAAGCAATGGCGTAGAAATAAAATAGCGAAAAAATAGAAGTATGAAAATGGTGGACTTACAAACACCGGTAGCAGGTAAAATGTTCCTGTCCATTGTACGGCGCGCACACATGAAGATACCAAAGGTCGCAGTAGGAGCACGTGTCCCAGTCAACCACCTGTCCACTCTGGGCCTCGCAGTCTGCTTGAAGGCACAAAACGCACTTGCAGTTGTCGTAATTGGATCGGAGTTTCGCATAACAAAGACGCTTTCTTGGAGATTTGTATTTACCATGGCGGTGGTAGTGTGCAAATTTCTAAAACGAAGTGAGTTCATTTCTTCCTCCTGACCGACGGACGCATCTGGATTGGGCACTAAGGGTTGCTAATGGCTGGTGCCTACACTGGGAGGTTCACCTATCCCTTCTGCTGCTGATTCATTTATGGTTTCGGAGGCAAAAACCGCAACGTCATCGTGAGAACTACTTAGGTTGTGTGGAAACTCCCTCAAGTGAACCATCACCTCCCTAGAATTTGCATCGCCAAGGCTACGATCCTTCACTTGAATATCACCAGGAACCTGAATGCATTCGCGAAGCTTCTGCTCCCTATTTACTGGCGCAACCGTTGAACTCGACTTCAGGGGGACGATGGCGGACGAAATGGATACAGTTACAGGAGGATGTCAAGCGTGCAACACAACCCAGCGGTTGTTGCGCAATATCTCGTCCACCGGTCTGCCTGCCGCGTGCAATGTATATACAATGTGAGTGCACGGAACCAGCCGTTGTCGGCTGAAGCTGCATTGGCGAGGTACGTCCTCTGGCAGTAAAACGGTGCTGCCTACGCAGCCTTGCACTTGACATCTACCGTTGGACAAGTCGGTCCCTTTCAAATTTCCCCCTTTGTAATGGTATCGCAAACGCGTCCTAGCTTTCCCTCAAAACTGATACGCAGCCTCTTCATGCGTAACAAAGCAAGAGACTATTGCGTGCTCAGACAAGTTAGTTTTATCCATCAAATCTTGCCACTGAGATTAAGCATCAAGCACGCGGTTAAGGACCGCTGTAAGCAGGTCTAATAACGAATTTCGCTACGGAAGGCCGCGCTTTAAACGCCTATTTTCATTCTCCACCAGGTTAGATGCGTAGTAGCCGAACAAGCAGGTTGACGTCAAGCGGGGCACTGTCATGATGAGACAAACGGCATTCAAGTCGTTACCAAGTACATGTGCGCCTCGGCGTTTCTCGCTTTAGTGGCACTGGGGCACCTGACAAACGAGGAGCTCCTAACATACACCAAGTTCCCTACCCACTGTTTAATAAGCAACCTGTCCCCTGCAGTTTTCGCGGAGGACGGGTTACAGCGACGGGTGACATGTCTCAGGGAGTGGAAACGTCACCATACGATGCGCGTAGAGGGGTACACGGTTTGAAAAGCATGGGCCTGGGCCACGCACTTATCAATCAGCAGTGTTCTTGCTGTCTTCGTCGCTGGTAAGCTGAGGCGCAGGCTGTGCACACCGTTTACCTAGGATGCAGTTGACTCCTTCAAGAGCAACACGTGGAAAAACGAACGCCCAATATCATGTACATCCGCCAACCTGCAATGCCACAGTACGTAGCCACCGCAGTTCATGTTGTGTGTCGCATCCGCCAGCACTACTTCACTGTGAAGCTCCACGAGGTCAAATACGTGCCTGGGAACGAAAATGAAAAGCCGTATCTCCGATTCCTCACACTCCACATTACATTGACCGACGCTGTCCAGCAACTATACCATTGCTTCCACTGAGTTCCCGTCTACCTTGCAACCCACATTATGTGTTATGGTCCGGAGGTCGTAACGGTTCAATCTTTTGCCGTATTGCGCGACTGCATACGCCCTGAGCTCGCGTGTGTCCTTAAGCAACTGCTTCACACGCTAGACGGCCTCTGGCGCGCGCCGCGGGAACCGCCTTTTGCTCACATAAAGAAACGGAGTTCCTGCATGAAAGATATGGCTGTGCACAACACTGAATAGCGCTTAGTCGTCGCAACGGCCGTTATGTCGTATGACAATATGGGCCTTGCAGTCATAAATTTTATACCTACAGTTCGTAAGCGCTTCAGAAAGTTTACGTGTCAGCTTATCCCTTACAAGTGTACATCCTTCGGCGAAATTGAACGCATCTATGGTGTACGGATCTGTACCTCACACTCTCAGGTAACTCGTTACCGGTTCTCTTCCGATGCGCTTGAGGTCAGAACATCTGATTTAAAAATATGTTGCAGTTCGCAATGGGAAGCGCTTCAAGTCACTTTCGCAATTCTCAAATTTGTGGAACACACGCTAAAGAATGACTGCAAGACAAGCAGCAGTATCGTTGACAGTCAGGATGGCGAACGGATCCGCCAACGCACCTTACGGTGCATTCAAACTGTTATCCTTCTTATATAAAACTACGTCCGCGTTGCAGCTCGTAGCAATTTTCTTCACATTAACCGCTCTTAGGTCTCAAAGTTGCTAACAAATAAGCAAGTGAGTTATTAACCATACCAGTTTTCCGAAACATTTAAATAGACTTGGAATGTTGTTGTTATTCTTGGAAGGCTTATGGCTCTTCAGCAGGCATTGACTAGACTCTGGGAATGAGCAGCCTTGTGGTTGCTGACCATAAACCAGGCAAGTGTTCCGTGCTGCGTATCAAAGCGTTTGGGTTTTTACACGTTCTGAGCCCGTTGGTAGTGAACATCCTCACGTGTCTAATCAGGTTGTTCTATGTGTCGTCTACTGTTCCGCACTACATTGGGGACCAGTGAAATTAGCGGCTGTTAAAGGGTTCCGGATATTGATATTTTTCGTTGTTCTTTCGGGACCCAAACCGGTAAAACGTTTGTGAAGATTTTCTCAGCGTTTGCGTGACTTCACCTACAATATTGCGTCCAGGCATGTCCACTATGCCTTGTCCAGGAAAAAATGGTAATAGAAAGGGTGTCGCTTGTCGGTACTAGGTTGGTCGAGGTGTACGGGGAAAACATATTCCGAACGCCTACTTGGTTTGGGATGCATACAAGGAACTATAGCAGAATAAGAAGTGACCTGATCCTAACCAAACTTAGTTTGACTGGGAATTTGGCCCTAATTTGTCCTGGCCATTTAGTCCTGCCAGACTATCTTGTCTCTGTGGGCATTGTTGGAGCTGGACGAACCGCAATCCGATTGAGTTAGAGCGGAGACACGTTTATTTGGTGGTCATCGAGCGCTGGAACTATCTTCCTTGAACCCTTATCAAGGAAGCTACGGTAAATGGGTATGGGTGTCAACTTGATGCTCTCGGGTAGCAAAATAACGCTTTCCTTGTTCCTGTCGAATTCCTATCTTTTTACTTCGATTCTGTTTTCTGTACTTTTCCTCACCATTTTACTAACCTCTTATTCCAACTGCGTTTTCTTAAACATTACCTTTGATTTTTCCTCCTAACTTACTTACTTTATTTAACTGGTATAGCAACGTCAGTAAATGAACCGAAATTGGACCTTAAATCGATAGCCCAGGGTGCCTCTTCGGATGCTTTTGTTTTAGATCCATCAAGGATTCGGAGCACCCCTATCAACCTCTGGATCAGTGCCACGCTCAAGAACAAATATCTACGGTGAACAGCCTAACGTTTTAGTCCCTCCTGAACTTGGACTTTATCTCATTGACAAGTTTACTACAATCTGGCGACCCTGTCATGTTCGAAAAACTGAAAAAACCAGCTATCGAAACCAAAAAGGAAAACCAGTTGCTTGCCATTGATCTTGGAATGAGAATTTCCTGGGCTTTGAAAGCACCCTCAGATGCCCTTCATAAGATGATAATGGACCAGCTACCATCCGCCACCACTCCTCAATTAAAGCCCCCGAAAGTGATTTAAGATAGGAAACATGTGCAGTTTTACAACAAACAGCTCCCGGCTTCATAGCGTGGAACTGTTATCAAGGGACTGCCTCTTGGAGACGCATTTGACATCGTCGTCGATAGCAATCCCTTGGTAAGGGAAGTCCATTTAGAAACCTTTACCGTCCTTCGCCGCCTGCTAGACCGGCCGGCCTGCAGACCGATCTTTGTCGCGCATTTCAAACCAGGTAGCAAAAACCATGCAAGACCACTGAGGCATATGTACGGGATTTCCGTAGGCTGGCCGAAACAGCTTTTGCAGACATATCGCTGGGCTGGCAGGTGTTTTAGAAAAGCTACACGAAGGTTCCTAAACACCTGTCAAAACGGAGTTACTTTTATATCTTCCCGAACGTTCTGCCTTGGCCCTGCAGGTGGCATAAAAGTTAGAGCAGGTGGACGTGTAATATCCAAACTAGGGAGAACTCCAGTGGTTTGACCAGAAGGTGTGTTACGCAACACGTAGTAAAGCCAATTTTCTTCTGCTTGCACTTCTTCCTCCGGAAAAGCGTTCAACCGACGTGCTGTACAGTAAATGAGAGTGCAGCGTTGGCACAAGTCCAATTTCAAGTGGCTTGCCGACTCCGTTTCCATTCCGCCCTAAAACACACACATCCTACTTACAGCGCCTTCCCAAGTGCCATGCTCTAGCCCCCGCGTTGATACTTTAACTTCCCTTGAGAACACTGGCGGTGACTCTGCCCTCTCTCTCGACTCGGCTTCTCGTCTAAAAGGTTTAAGGCGATTGAAATGGACAAATATGGGTTGACTGCTAGGAGTGTTGCGGTCCATTATCTTGCATGTTGCTTCAGATAACACCAGTTTATTGTATATGGACCTGTCCACTCCCTAGGAAAGTTTGCCGACATTCCCGATGTCTGGCGTTGGCGCAAACAAACCAAATCACTAACGTGAAGAGGTAAGCAGAAGTCCCGCTGTCGTGCTATTCATTCTGACATCAATGTGCATGTCCTAAATGCACTCGTGCTGGCTGATGCGCCCGCCAAATGGAAGGCAATAGCTTACAAACATACTCCATAACAATGGTCGTGGTGCCTGCTTTAGCGGTGGACGTAAACGTGAAGTTAATCCTGCTTCACTTGTTTTCCACATACGAAATCTGTTTTGTCCGTCAAGGAATGAGCTGTGCTCCTGTGCGCGAGTAGGCACCTGAGCAAAAGTTTGTCCCACTCATTAATATTCCGGTTCGCGAAGGCCTACAGCAAAGCTTGAATAAGGCGATATGTTCTTTCTACTTGCCCGTTGCCTTAAGAAAAGTACGCCGTCGTTTGAGCCTTTTCCATCCCGAGCAACCGGCAAACTTCAGTTACCAGCGAACTCTGGAATCATGAACCTTTCTTTCGAGTGTAGCTACCCAGGTGCGTCCTAATGACAAACCCAAGGAGTTACCAAAGCCTTTGTTACAGTAGACTTATCAGCCTGCGCTATCAGTACAGCCACGCACCACATGGTAAAATAGTCAGTCATGTCTAATATATAACGATGCTACCGTGGCGTCTCTAGTAAAGGGTCTAGGAGGTCCACGCCTACTATCTCTTTAGGAATAGCCGCCGCCACGGGTTGTATGGGTGCACGGTGAACGGCAAAAATGTTTTACAAGTGCCATATGCTTGGTACGCCTGCCAGTAGTTGATTTCATCTCTCCGTTCTTGGAGCCACCAAAAGAGACTCCGAACCACCTCGTCAATTTTATTAACCCCGGCGTGCCCTATTTCCTTGAGCAAACCGCTCAGTATTTCTTTAACCATTGCAGGCGGAACGATGTTTCTCTTTGTGTACGTTGGACCGAAGTTGAAAACTAGAATCCCGTCTTCAGTGGTAATTTAATACCGCAAAGCCCAAAGGCATAGAGCTTCGTAACTTTTACCTTCCGTCCATTTACTCGTTAGTTTGTCGCTGCAATTACGACGTATGTAGTAGGTCAAAGAGGTATCGGGATCACTCGTCTGTGCCGTTTGCCCTCGATCATACTTTGCCTCCTGAAGGTTGAGAGTTGCTACATGCTGAGTATTACGCGAAGGGTGCTCTCCATGGTTGCGAGAGGAAACCGTGCTAACGCATCCGCATTAGCGTGTTGCTTACCGGGACGACTATTATACCCGAAGTTATATTCCTGCAATTGCTCTGGCCATAGCGCGCTCTGAACTGCTGGACCTTAGAAATTTTGCAGCAACCAAAGCGATTGGTGATCCGTGCAAAGCAAGAACTTTCGCCGAAACAGATAGTGCCGGTTTTGCTTGACGAAATATACCAAGGTTATCGCTTTATTGGTCGTTCAATACTTTCGTTCTTACGAGCTATGACACTGACTACCATATGCCAAGACTCGTTCCAAGCCATCGGAGCCTAGTTGTGACAATACCGCTTCCGTTGCTTTATCGCTGACAGCAGTATCCAAATAAACTGGCAGGCATGCGGTGATAAATCGGGAACTATTGGCAGAGGGGCTATACATAGCGATTCTCATAATTGCCTTATCAACACATCGGTCATTCGAACGCCCGATACAGAACACTCATGGGGCATTAGTATTAGCTGGAATATGGAAGGTGTTTAGAGCCACGTCAACTGTCCATCTGTAACTAAACAACCGTAGAGAGGCCTTCGATTAATGTCTTAGCATAAGCGAATCGCACATTAAAAGTTATATGCATCCTTCACTTCTGGAATTCAGAATTCACGTCCAAATGGCGCATAACTGCTGATAACTGTACGCCACTCAGTTCGGTTAGGCGGTAGCTATAGTTATCGCCCACAACAATAAGATTAGAGTACAGGCTTGCACTGCCAATTTCTGGAAGGTCTTGCCAGCAGCAGATTCTTCGCACTCAATTTTCTCGGTGAGCGACTGTTGCCAGTTTAACGAAAGATGTTACGGATGCCACATAGAGAAAAGCAGTCCTGGCTTTAACGGAGACCCTGTCAAGCCATGACGTATCGCAGTTTCCAACGTTAGTTTCAACGTTTAACAGAGAGGTAGTGTGTAGACAACCGACATAAGGTACGACTAATGTCAGCGGGCTGTCATGCCGGTGGGAATATGAGCAGTAATGACCCGTCAACGTAGTTTCGTAGTCTGGTGGTAGGAAGCACTTCTCCTAGACTGGCGGCCAGGGTTCGAATCTGGGCAGGGGTGGTGATACATTAAGCGGTGTTACTGCATCGCGTGGTTGTGCGGCAGACAGTTATGGTTGCGCCTATTTCCTTCATTTGCAGCTTCCCGGTGAGTGATATTAGTAATGTAAAAGCACTTTCCGCACCTTTTATGAGGAGATTTGCGGAATCGCCTGCACCAGTTAGGATAACGTGCTATGTTGAGGCCAAGCTCATAAGTAACGCTGGACAATTTCAGCCATCTGTAAGGGAACATTCTTGCTGGTAGGTTGCCAGGTGTTTGCCACTGTGACAACATGCAACCAATGTTGGTGGCAAGGGTTAATGTGGCTAGATTATGCCTACGGAGAGCCAAGTCTGGAGAAAACCAAGGGTTCAATGGAGACCCGCACAGTTTTTCTCGGCGAGCTCCTGCTGAGTGACACTTTGCCACACAGACCCCCACCGGGTGCTTGATCGGTTACCCAGTAGGCACCCAGCTGGCGCTCGTCGGACCTACTCAGCAAAACGGCAATGCTGCTTTATTCGCCGAAAGCCGACGTAAAGGCGTGGGCCTGAGTTCTTAATTTCGTATATTCTAAAACACATATTCAAAGACATATTACCTACCTCAAGCTAGTCCTTACCCACGGCAGCACTTACCCCATAGCGCTGGTATGTTGGTCTGTGCATTTGTTTATTTGCACCCGGTATCCTCATTTGGGCTTTCGGCGCGTCGCAGGGTTTCACTTATTAGGCGATGCGGGAAAGTCTGGTCGCACAATAGTGGGTTCACGAAGATAAGAGCTGCAGCACGTTCGATAGTACGGAGTAGGGATTTATCCATGCAATTACTTTGTAAAAAAGTAAAATTATTTGTAAGCTTTTAATATACAAAGACACCTTATCAATGATTTAAAGAAAGTTAATAAACAGATTAACATTAACCTTATTGACCATAAATTATTCTACGTAATTGTATGCGTAAAGTTCCATGGACCAGCATTTGCAGAAGAGCAAATAGTAAATAATGCTTTACTGTATATTAAAAAAATTAGAACAATTTTTAGGGAATACGTATGGCAGCTACATCATATTCGTACTGCGGAGCTCTCGCTTGTCTAATGCTTTTCGACTTTGCGCGATTAAACGCTGGAGGAACAACTTAACGAAACGCGCTATTTAAAAAGTGGAGTGGTGTCTAGAGGTAAAACTGATCTACAGGCCACAGCAAATATGGTGGATTAAGGCAAGATAAAGATGGGATGTTACCTTTTAGCTAGTCTAGCTACCCAAAAAGCATCTGTGTGACATCTATTTGAATAACTGTAGACGATTGTAATTCCTAAAATAAATAAATGGTGTGCTAAGAAGTTGCTTTTATTTGAGATCGAAAACAAAAATGTAGTACTTGTAACGGGATGAACACATATAACAGTTTATTGCTGCACCGTAACCTAAACTAATAGGTGGCAATTGCATATGTGTTGGTGGAATTGTGCGCATTTTATTATATGTGTGCGTCATTGACAGTGGTAATTAAAACGGGGATGAAAATGGCTTGCTATATATTGAATAAAAGCCTGGCAGGAATTAGGTTGCACAAATATCTCTATAGGAGTATGAATAAATAAATAAATATTTTGTTCTCGACTATGCGAGTCAAGTCCATGGAGGCATGATCAGATATGTACAACTGTACAGATATTTTATGGCAGCTTTAACAGTGACAGTAAAAAACTGTTCATGTGTCCACGATTGGGACTGTATAATGTTGAAAGTGCGAAATAATAATTTGGCTGTCGTGAAACCGGGACCTCGGCCAATAATAGATTTAGTATCCTGAATGATCCATTGGAAGATAATTGAAGAGCACGCTCAAGAGTGATATGACAATACAGTGAGTTCGTGCACAAGTAGCGCAAAGGTCAACGGTGATATCTTAGGAAGCAAAAAGACGACAGTATATAAGCAGATGTAGAAGTTTCAGTGCAACGAACCTACCCAGAATGGTGACGCTAGTTGACCTGCCAGTGTGAAGTTATGGGCTGTGACTTTGTTCTTTGGAGAGTCACATTCGCCTGGTCGCAGTGTTGTTAAACAGACAGTTGTGACATTTAGTAGGGAGAATGCTTGCCAGGCGAAAACCCACCACGTCCTGGAACACCGCCGCCAATCCATTAAATGGCAAGTTGTAACTGGCTATGTTTCTGGTGGATTTTTTAGTTTGCTCAGTTATTCGCAGTCAGGTTTCGTCCCATTTCTCTGCCGGCTGATGCGTTAGCCGGATGCACATGGCGTTCCTTTGTCCTGTCCTGTGCCCGATTGGTAGGTCGGCAACTAAACATACTTTTTGAATATGTCTTGTTGATCATCTGCAGAACCACGTGAAGTCTCCAAGGGATAAACATTGAAATATGTTGAATTGTTGTTGTAGTCTTGAAGGATAGAAAATGGTTCCCAAGAAAGAATCGCAGATCCCCTGAGGTATGTAGTACAATTGATTAGAAATATAGGAAAACGCGGCCAATTGAGCGGTCAACGCGGATTGAATAGCTCGTAGTGACCAAATGTTCTGGCTGTGTATCGCAGGAGAATGCGCCTTCCGAAGTCAAAAGTAGTTCTCCAGGTAAGAGTAATGTGGAAGAAGTTGCGTTAAGCAAACTGAACCAAAAGGTTCAAGCCTCAAAAAATTTATATCCGTGCATGATAACGAATGAGTTGTCCGGTTAGTAAGTTGTTAAAGGGTTCATAATCCTCCGCTCATGTCCAGATAAAAGAACTCTGTAGCTTGTATTGTTGTCGCAACGATGGACAATTCCTTGGGTGTGTCACCGTACCGGAGACAAGCTCGGGAAAAAAGGAAACGAACAGAAACAGCCATAAAGACAGAAGAAAGGGATGCGTCTGGAATGCAGTCGATCAATTGGGGCGATGACTGAACTGTTGTACCCCTATACATATAATTGTTATTTAACTATTGCACATACATGTGTATCATGTAGCGAAACAGGACGAGAAGGAAGCAGAACACGGATCAGTAGAGAATGAAAGATTGTTCCAAAATAGGAATGTAGATGAAAAAAAGAGTGTGGGGGTCCTAACGCGCATATGCTCAATCGGTTGGAACCAGAGAGAGGAGGACGAGGTGTGCATATTATGGGAAAGAATATCACTCAGCAACGGCGACAGGGACGCGTTGCCTCAGTCTTAAATTGGTAGGAAGGTAAAAAGGCAGCGAGTACAGGCGCATATAATTTAGCGTCGAATGAAGAAGGAATGCGACAGAAAGCACAGGAAGGAAAGAAAGGGTCGGTAAAACAGGATCTATCGAGGAGAAGTGGAGAAGCCGCCGGTCTTCTTCAGGTGATGATTCATCCTTGTTAATAAAAAAGAATGAATAATACCTAGTGATATAATTAAGGTG
Organism: Dicrocoelium dendriticum; assembly: GCA_944474145.2. Lineage (NCBI taxonomy): Eukaryota > Metazoa > Platyhelminthes > Trematoda > Plagiorchiida > Dicrocoeliidae > Dicrocoelium > Dicrocoelium dendriticum. The sequence continues at coordinate 9,954,827 of OX104067.1, read as the reverse complement.
AGGGTAACAGAGCGTTGCATCAACTGTAACTAGATCAGTTATATCTCTGAATTCCGAGAGGTCAGAAAACAAGAGACTGTTCAGACAAAACCAGGTAAGGCAGCAGGATGAAGCTAGGCCGCCAAATATAGCTGAGTATAAGGTAATGCGTGTCATCATTCGTCCAATTGAAAAAGTAATGCGAACATGGTGCGAACAGGAAGACGCTCTATTGATGTGAAATGGAAAAGCCAACGATGTTCTCAGGGAGATGTGATCAGACCGACCATGCTGCCCTTCCCTGATCATTAGGGTCACAGTAGTCGGAAGCAAAGAGACCACTAAGACAAGATTAGAATATCAGCTCAAATGGTGAAATCCGTAGAATTTAGGTCTAAGTACTAAAGGAGAGCATCGGCACAATAGGCATGTACAGGAAGTAATGAAAACCTGTGTGCGCAAATATAAATGTAGTTAAATATAATTATGTATATATATATATATATAATTGCAAATGCAGCAAGCATATACAGTCGATTCCTGCTACTCGTACCACATCGGGACCAGACCATTTTGGTCCTATTAAGCGGCTGGTCCGATTAACCGAAGTTACCCGATGTAACAAGATGGGACGTGCTATACACATCATAGGAAACTATTATTATGACCTGTACTGGCGGCATATATGTATAGCAAACACACAAAATACTGCTTTGATAACGAACTTTGATCACTGAAAAAGAAATTTACAAACAAATTTTCCGTAACGTCCTACAAGATATTCAGCATGCGAAGTACAGTTTTAACAAAGGGCTTACCGAATTACATTTAGCGTTTGAAGACCATATGCACTGTGGTTAGACGCTTTCTTTTAACCGACCGCATTCACACAAAATCACCGCAAAAATGTGACGCAGTAATAGGACTACCTTCATTTCCTTCCTGCATGAAATAGCGGTGCAATGTTTCAATGCATTTCCTTGCATCCTGTTTTGTGACTGGCATCAACACGTTAATGTTCACTTCATCACTTCCATGGTCTTCTGTTGCTGTCGTGTGTTTCGCTGCTATTCGAGCAACAATGGCAGCATCGCATTCTTTATTTCCATCATAGAGTTGAAGTTCGTTGTCGATTGACAAAAATCCTTCATAATTTTCAACTTGTTTCAGCTCCACATTCTCGCCGTCATTTTCATTTACAATCATCCTATCCACATCCATCTCCGAGACAATATGCTTAAAGCCACAGTGAAAAACAGTTCCGAATTGTCGCACTGTTCATTTTTCGCCAGCTTTCGGCCACGAATGTAACGGCTTGCAAAAGTTTGACCTCTGCACTGATTTCTCCGGCCGTCGAGGACGAGGTCAGCAAGCCTTCCTCAATTGATTCAAGGATGTAATTTACCAACCTTGAACCATAAAAGGTCTTCAAATTTTTTATGATGCCCATGTCCATTGCTTGTAGCAAAGATGTGGTCTTGGGAGGCAGAAATTTCATCTGGATATACTTCATGAAATCCAAATTTGAATGTGCTGCATAATTGTCGAGAAGTAGTAACACTTTTCTCGACTGGCGTTGTAGCTCTGTGTCCCAATCCTTCACCCATTCTTTAAAAGGTGTAGAGCTCATCCACGCATTTCTGTTCGCACGATACACAACTGGTAAACTGTCCATTCTGAGTCTCTTAAAGCAGCGAGGCTTGGCACATTTTCCTATAACCAGCAACTTCCTCTTGTATGTTTCGGACATGTTTGAGCAGCACAAGACAGTTTTGCGATCCATCGCTTTTTTGCAGCCAGAGAGTAACATGTTTGTAACTTAAGGAGCTGTCCGGTGTAGCCATATAGTACAACCCAGTTTCAGCAGCATTACAGATGTCATCTGCTGGAAATATTTCAAGGAGCTCTGATAGTTTTGTTGATTTCCATTATTCAGCTAGAGCGCTATTGGCACTTTCTTTCTCACCATGTGCTTTCTTAAATTTTACATCATGTCTAGATTTCCATCGAGAAAACCAGTCGTCCGTAGCTATAACAGCTTCGTGGTCCAGCATTTTAGCGAGTTCTTCCGCTTTGTATTTTAACATTGGGCCACTTACTCTCACGGCTCGTCCAGTAACAAAGGCAACCCAATCATTAAGGGACTCATCGACATCTGGATCCTTGCCTTCACGCTTCCGTTTTTGGGACGTATCTCGTCGTCCTCCACATTGTTCCCATTCTTCTCGCAGATCTTTCTCTTGTTTTATCAGGTGCGATATTGTAGATTTTGCTAAGCAGGTAATTTCCACCATTTGACGCTGACTAGTGCTTGGTTCCTGTTCCTTGGTCTGATTTAGGAAACGAATCTTCTCAGCTAACGTAAAGTCCCGTCGTGGCATTTTCTTAACAATCAACAAGACACGCACAGTTCACTGAGTAACGCATCGATATAACGTTGACCTTCATTGCCCAACAGGTGACGAAATAGTTTCAGTTTTGCTTCTCATCGTAAGTAGTATTTGCTGGGAGTAGGTCAAAGTAATTCGGGAAAGATGTTCTCCATTGGATCCAATCACTCTCCGTAGGTCTAGTAGCAGGATCGCACCAAAAGGCTTCTGAAGGTAGGAGGTGAAATGCCATTGTAATGGTCCCACAGCCCGCGACGCCACTGTTGTATCTACACGTACACTAGTCCCCTGCACGCAGGGTCTTGAACAAACACGACCAAAGCCCCGAACGAGGAAGCAGAACTCTACTGGTACGCAACACAAACTTCTATTCACGCCAACGGTACATACACTCAGTATATTCAAAACAACCCTGGTATTGATCGCGAACGGACAGGCATCCAATCACAAGCTACGAAGTGCGGTCGTGGTAAGGCCCGCGCGTACGCGCTGCCACAGACGTTTTCGCCCACTGTGAATTTTACCTGGCTCCTTCAGCCAAACTGTTACTTCTGGACTGCTACTTGGCAACAAGCCGCGTGGAGCCTTATGTGTGCACGTCTAATTTGGAATTTGGATCCAATTCTCCTCAAACTTTACTAGGGATTTTTTGCTCTAATTTGTTAGCGCAGTCATCTCATTTACTGTTGGGCACTATGAAGTGCCAAAGCGGCATGATAGAAAAAACAAGAAGGCGATTAAAATGTTGTGTAGAAATGTCAATAAAACAACGCGTTTTTAAGAGGCAAACAAAGGCGACTTACCTAATTAGAAAACTACAAGTTAAGGTCACTTATAACCAAAAAATGCTATCGCCAACTTTGCTCTCTAGCACCGAACTTCAAAGTGAGTATATCTCAAGATAACTGAAAATTAGTTTAATAGCTACAATATGGCAAAAGCGAAACGAAATAGGCCGAGCAAAGCATTTGAGCCGTTGATTAACCAAAAGTGAAATCATCGTCATACAAGTAGCAGTTCATGAGTTATTCGCATTGGAATTGCGATTTACGAATAATGCCCTTAGTGTTTCGCTAAAATTGGGGTTCCGCCTTACAAACAGGTATCGGAATAGAAAAATGTAAAGTAATATGTGCCCTGCATAATCCAAATACCCCGAAGCCACTAGATACGACGTAAGTGGCCGAAAACTGAACATTTCGTGCGCAGATGGCAGATATAAAAAATATACGACACTGTTTCGCATAAACGCTAGGAATCCTTTAAGAAATACTACATATTTGGCAGACTTGAGGGAAATTATAATAAGCTTACGGTCAGAAGGCCTCCGTGTATTATTTTCAGCGGAGACGGAGCCACGTAGACCACCATGAATATAGGGTTCAGTATGTTGTAAGCCTCTTACTTCATTAGCCAGGCCTGCCTGTCCAGTACAAAAGACCTTTAGATCGGATGAAAAGCACTATGATCGATGTGTTCCTGGTTAACTGCCCGTGATGTCTGCTTTTAGTTGTTGTTGGAAACGTACGACATGGCCATTTGTAGCAGGATAATAAGCGGTTGTTCGGATGTGAGAAAAACCCAGCAAGTACTTCAAAACGCGGTACAAAGTTTAAATAATTTGTGATACCCTATCGTTGGTGGTCGTAGCTGGTACGTCAAAAAGAGCAATTCCTGATTCTAAAAGCCACGAGCAACAGTTTCATTAGAAGCTTGAAGCAACGTGGTTGAGTGTGGCCAAAGTCTGAAAGGATCCATACAAGTCAGAATAAAGTTTACCTCGTTAGATGGGTGGAGAGGTCTAACTATTTCTAACTAAACATGCCTAAGCCGTGCTTCAGGTAGTGAGAAGATTCCAGGGACTGCGCGGCTGTGTCGAGGAACGTTTCTGCCCTGACAGTTGAGACAGTGTTTAGCCCATAGACGGATGTTTGTGCGCATATTATACTCAGCTTTACGAACAGTGATCTTTTTCATTGTGCATCGAATAATTGGGTGCGAAAGTCCAAGAACTTGGGCAAAAGTGGTTGGCCGGAAAGACTGGGAAACAAACGGTCATGGACGACCGGTGGAAACATCGCAGTTAATGGTTGCAGCTGATTTAACCACAGGCAGCCACAAAAATTTAGCTGTGGTGTTTGAGTTCAGTTTTGCAAGTTCCGGGACATTCGACAAAAACGGATACTTTCTCAGGGTTAATGGGTGAAGGCAACCGCTGGAGAGGCTGAGTGCAAGACAATTCGTCAGCAGGAACACCTTTTGGTCCGTCAATATATCGAAATTCAGCATAGGGTTGTAAGAGGTAATTCAAATGTCTTGTTTCTGGTGGAGGGTGGTGATCGGAGGCAGAACGAAAGGCACTTGCTTCGTCAAAGTTACAACACGTCGTCCTTTGAGTATATGCAGAAAATGTTTCATGGCCAAGTAGATTGCAAACAGTTCATGTCCGAAAGTGCCAAATCGGGTCTGTGCTGGCTGTAGCTTTCGAGAAAAGCGAGACAATGACTGGCTCGCATCGCCGATCTGTTACTGTAAAATTGCACCCACAGCGGGTTGTGTAGTTTTGATGTGAGGAAAAGGAGTGGAAATTTCATCCGGTTTTTAGTTCTGGGTTTAAAGGTTATTTCGGAGCCTGTATCGACCGAAAAGTGAAGCTTAATCGTGGCGCAGAACACGTATGGTAGGCAACAGTTGAATTGGCCGGCAAACGCCGTTGGCAATACGTGCTAACTTCGGCGTTTCCTGGTTATGAACTGGAAACAGATGTGGAGTATTTGCGATCCGGACGGCGATTGCGTGCTGCTGTACCAGGACTTCGATGGAATTAACAACGTGACCGCTGCTGTCAGAGGCGTGATCTGCCACGATGAGGGCTTCCAGTGGAACGTTCAAGAGAATAGCCGCGCACACGTCTAAAAGCAGACATGGGCTCTTAACTAGGAACTGGCAGAGTAGTAGTAGCTTCACAGCGCTGTGCTAAATGATGAGCTGGCTGTGACAGATCTGGCCAAGTGCTTTGGAGTATCCTTTTAAAACGCTCATGCGCTTTGTCCAGTAGTTACTGCAGGCTCCCCAGTGTGAGATTCGTTGTCGAAAGCTAAAAGATTTGCCTTGATGTTGGCCCGAGACCCTTAGTCTCAACGTGGGTGCTGGATGAAGTTGTCAAGTTTCAACGGCCCAACAGGGAACGCGAGTGGTGGCAAAAGCTGAGAGGGGATACCGTTACCAACATTGACACCGAAAAGTAACTGCTGCAGACGTGCTTTATCAGAAGTTGTGGTAAGCTCAGCATAGCGGCCTAAAGCTTATCTTACGGTACTACTCCAGGCATTGGTTCCAAGGTGTCGATGACATTAATGGCGGCTGATAGCGCTAAACGCAAAATAAAATTGGGGAAGCCATGATTGACTGTGTAGCATATATACGACACCGTCAGGTTGCTTTTACTTGAATAAACCAAATTCGTGGATTGGCGTGTGTTTGAAATTTGAAGCGAACCTTATCAGATAAACCCACGAATCCCTATGGAACTGGGTGATGAAAAAAGGAGGGCTCAACATAGCGGGTGGTCACCGATTTAAGTAGCTGTTTAATAGGTATGGATCGGCCTAAGTCTCTTTGGAAAAGCTAACCTAAGAAAAAGGCAAACAAGGTAAATTCATAACTAAGTTTTCAGTTACGACGAACGATTTACCATCTCTAGCAAGTGGAACACAATAGAAGCAGACTTTCAGCGTAATAGCACAGCAGGCGAGCGACGCTCAAGCAGGCTGGAAGACAGCATACGCAAACATCGGGACCCTGCTTCAAAACGGTCGGTGATTTGCAGACTAATGGTAGCTTGCCGTAGCAGGCAATATGCAACTGCGCCTTAATAAAAGTTAGGGGTAGGTTACATTGAGCAGAGCTGTTATTGTGGAGAAAAGACTATGAGCTGCAAAGCCGATATCGTTTTATGTGAGTATGATGCTGGTTTGAATACGCCAAAGGTGCGTTGGCGGCTTCGGTCGCTGTCATGGCTATCGACGAGGGGAACGTGCTGCACAGTGGTCGATCCAAGGAATAACAAATATCAGCCCATGAGTACATCCGACATGGGCGAATAAGAGGATTGGAATGGACAAGGTTTGACGAGTAAAATTGGAAAGGAATTTACGACTAGCTGAGCAATTAGGCCTTTAAGTGGTATTAAACGTTAAAGCATGTATGTGTTGAAATGAGCGACCAAAGTTCAAAGGAGGTAGTCACGAAATACGAACTCTTCGTTGCGATGACAGCAGCGCTAGCCGAGTGAATAATTGGTGCTAGTTTCTGAAATGTAATATGTTACGAAAGGAAACCTTGATAAATAAAAGACACAGAACCACTACTAGGAGTTATAGTTCTTAAAACTACTTAAGTAGTGCTGAAAGAGGTAATATGGTGTGCCGATTATGTTGACGATGTGAGGAGGTACTATAGATAATAATGAGGCTGTCGTGTGCTGCTATTGATACGCGTTAGGAAAAACAGTATGAGTAATCTGTGAACGGTTATAATGCTGTGTGTAGTGTAATTTATTACTAGGTTAATAATGTTTACAATGCAAACGCTGGGGAACTGAATATTTTAATTCCATATTTCACGCATTTGCGTAAAAAATGCGTTGAATAAACCACAGTTTGCAACCAGACAAAGCTATATTTAATCGGGTTTCAAACTTTGATTCCATTCGGATTTTGAAATGTCTGCGGATAAATATTCTGCATAGAAAGTTGTAGTTGTTTGAAATGCAAAATATGAAAACAAGTGAGGTTTTGTAACTTAAGTAAAGTATAATTATGCTGTATGTCCTCAACACATTGATTCCGGCGAACAGATTTCGAGGTAGTTGTGTGATGTCCGCAAGGTAGATGAAAGCTTACGGTGGATCAATTAACTGAATGTACTAAACGCGTACATGAGATCCTTCTGTTTTTGATGGCGTGCTTTGTTTGTTTACTAAAGAAAGGACGGTTTAAATGGAATGCGAAAGATAAAGCGCATGTGACGGGAAAATAGGGAATTGGTAAACCTATAACTTGGCTGAGCATGGCTTACTGCTCTTTTGGATACTGAGAACGTAAAGGCGGGAAGCAAGGGGAAAATGAAGTATATGTAATTTCTCCTTGTAAGGCGTTGGTAAATAAATGTAGATCTGTGAATTGTTGAGCAGTATGCAGTCTTAGGTGTGTATAACAAAACTAGTGGTATACTAAAAGGATTCGCCGGGTTAAATAGACGGTGTTGGACGACAGTTTTGACTGGTTACCACACAAACATGCGTGTGGTAGGAGTTATATTCTTAAACGTTTTTTAATATGTCACGTAGCATATTTTTCGAATGTGAATAGGTACTGAAATATAATTACCAGGTACTTATTGAAATCATGTTGCTGATACCGTTTAACCGCCCCTTAAGCTGTAGTAGTCCATGGTCCTTGTTCCTCAACGGGCATAGTTATTACATGAGACAATCACTGTAGGAATTCAACTGGCCAAATGTGGTGCGTTGCGTTACTGGCATGTAATGGTTTACTGCTCTCCATATATTCTGGTCTAGTGTTCCATGTAGCTATAATCGTTATCAGGCCGTTCAGGTGTTCACATGGCTTACGTCGGGTATGGACAGGCATAAAACATTAAGCACTGTAATATTGCGGATAGCCCGGGAGTCCTGAGGCGATTCAGATTGCCTTGCATAGGCTTTGGGAGTGGTCTAACTTGTGGTTGATGCCCATAAATAGGATCAACTGCTCTGGTATACGAATCGGATTTGCTAATCCTCACATCCAACACGTTGTCGGCGGTGTTGAAATCGCTGTTGTCACTCAGTAGGTTGGTTTGGGAGTCGTACAATCATCAGCACTTCATTCTGGGGACAAATGGAAGAAGTCAGCTTGTCCGGGGGTTTTGTATAATGTTGTTTATCTGCCACCATTTCGGAATCTCAACGGCCAAATATTTTGTGAAGCTAACCTTGGCATCCTTCCGACCGCACGTAGCATATGGTGTTGATGCTTGTCAGAAAGCTTGCTCCGAATGAGGATGTACTGCGTGCACTACGGAAGGATAACAGAGGACTTGATTCTCACTTACATTAAGTTGAAGGGTAAGCTCGGCAAGGACTTGTCTGACCTAGTCAGTCCAGTTACGTTACGTAATCTCCGCGGTCACCCAGCGTGAGGGGTAACCCAATGCTACCGGGTTACCGCAGCGTATTCGAGCAGTATGTCACGGTTGAGTTGTTTTTACGTTGTACCTCGTTAACATCCAGAGAGACACAGTGTACAAGTCTCCACACAGTGTGGTGGGTGTGGTCGCGCAGAAGCTGCATATGTCATCACAAGCTTATGGTCCATCAGGTACACGGAAGGAGCGGGGAATGCAACAATTATTACGCACCGCTTCACCAGCAGCTTCCTTCTAACAACGACGATGCTACGTATAGCTGTTTTGAAACCTAACTGACAGTAATGGCGAAGCCGAGACCATGCAACGGTGGCCGAGGAAACGACTCTTAAAACACCCTGTTTAAGCCAAAGTGATAGCTTCACTGGCAGTCAAAGTGCCACTAGTTAGCCTAAATGTCCGGGGTGATCGTTTAAACAAGGGTACCTAAAGTGGCACGAAGCTCCAGGAAAGCATAAGCTGTTTAGTCTCAGGCAACATCTTCACGTACGTATGGGTGAGGTCATGCACACTCACCTCCAAGCGGCGGATCACCAAGCAGCTAGGAGGTAACATGACCTTGGAACTGCAGTGTGAGCGCAAGGAATGCATGTACTACCGATAGTACTTCAAGCGCACTAGTTACCTTTCCCATACATGTTATCCTGGCGTTTGGCAAAACACAACGGTTCTTCAGGGTGGTTAGAACATGAAGTTGTAATAAACGGACCTGGGAGACAATGTGTATCAGCACAAAGCGGCAGACGTGCGGGTTCGTTTGGTATCCCTAGATACACCTGACCACTCCCATCATGTGTGATCGCGATGGCGAGGTAGGTACACGTGCCGTAACCGTCAAGTAGGGGAGGCACCGCATATGGGAGGAGTGGGTAGATCTAACGGTCAAGCGGAAGCAATGGCGTAGAAATAAAATAGCGAAAAAATAGATGTAAGTAAAGGGTGGACTTACAAACACCGGTAGCAGGTAAAATGTTCCTGTCCATCGTACGGCGCGCACACATGAAGATACCAAATGCCGCAGTAGGAGCACGTGTCCCAGTCAACCGCCTGTCCACCCTGGGCCCCGCAGTCTGCTTGAAGGCACACAGCGCACTTGCAGTTGTCGTAATTAGCTCGGAGTTTTGCATAACAAAGACGCTTTCTTGGAGATTTGTATTTACCACGGCGGTGGTAGTGTGCAAATTTTTAAAACGAAGTGAGTTCGTTCCTTCCTCCTGACCAACGGACGCATCTGGATTGGGCATTAAGGGTTGCTTACGGCTGGTGCCTACCCGGGGAGGTTCACCCATCCCTTCTGCTGCTGATTCATTTATGGTTTTGGAGGCAAAAACCGCAACGTCATCGTGAGAACTACTTAGGTTGTGTAGAAACTCCCGCAAGTGAACCATCACCTCCCAAGAATTTGCATCGCCAAGGCTACGATCCTTCACTTGAATATCACCAGGAACCTGACTGCATTCGCGAAACTTCTGCTCCCTATTTAGTGGAGCAACCGTTGAACTCCACTTCAGGGGGACGATGGCGGACGAAGTGGATGCAGTTACAGGAGGATGTCGAGCGTGCAACACAACCCAGCGGTTGTTGCGCAATATCTCGTCCACCGGTCTGCCTGCCGCGTGCAATGCATATACAACGTGAGCGCACGGAAGCAGCCGTTGTCGGCTGAAGCTGCATTGGCGAGGTACGTCCACTCGCAGTAAAGCGGTGCTGCCTACGCAACCTTGCACTTGACATCTACCGTTGGACAAATCGGTCCCTTTCAAATTTTCCCTTTTGTAATGGTATCGCAAAGCATCCTAGCTTACCCTCCAAACTGATACGCAGCCTTTTCATGCATATCAAAGCAAGAGCCTATTGCGTGCTCAGACAAGTTGGTTTTTTCCATCAAATCTTGCCACTGAGATTGAGCATCAAGCATGCGGTTAAGGACCGCTGTAAGCAGGTCTAATAACGAATTTCGCTACGGAAGGCCGCGCTTTAAACGCCCATTTTCATTCTCTACCAGGTTTCATGCGTAGTAGCCGAACAAGCAGGTTGACGTCAAGCGGGCACTGTCTTGATGAGACAAACGGCCTTCAAGTCGTTACCAAGTACATGTGCTCCTCGGCGTTTCTCGCGTTAGTAGCACTCGGGCACCTGATAAACGAGGAGCTCCTAACCTACACCAAGTTCCCTACCCACTGTTTAATAAGCAACCTGTCCCCTGCAGTTTTCGCGGAGGACCGGTTACAGCGACGGGTGACATGTCTCAGGGAATGGAAACGGCACCATACGATGCGCGTAGAGGTGTACACGGTTTGAAAAGCATGGGCCTGGGCCACGCACTTATCAAGCAGCAGTGTTCTTGCTGTCTCCGTCGCTGGTAAGCTGAGGCGAAGGCTGTGCACACCGTTTACCTAGGATCCAGTTGACTCCTTCGGGAGCAACACGTAGAAAAACGAACGCATAATATCATGTACATCTGCCAACCTGCAATGCCACAGTACGTAGCCACCGCAGTTCATGTTGTGTGTCGCATCCGCCAGCACTACTTCACTGTAAAGCTCCACTAGGTCAAATACGTGCCTGGGAACGGAAATGAAAATCCGTATCTCCGATTCCTCACACTCCACGTTACATTGACCGACGCTGTCCAGCAACTGTACCATTGCTTCCACTGAGTTCCCGTCTACCTTGCAACCCACATTATGTGTTATGGTCCGGAGGTCGTAACGGTTCAATCATCTACCGTATTGCGCGACTGCATACGCCCTGAGCTCGCTTGTGTCCTTAAGCGACTGCGTCACACGCTAGACGGCCTCTGTCGCGCGCCGCGGGAACCGCCTTTTGCTCACAAAAAGAAATGGAGTTCCTGCATGAAAGATATGGCTGTGCACAACGCTGAAGATCGCTAAGTCGTCGCAACAGCCGTTATGTCGTATGACAATATAGGCCTTGCAGTCGTAACTTTTATACCTACAGTTCGTAAGCGCTTCAGAAAGTTTACATGTCAACTTATCCCTTACAAGTGTACCTCCTTCGGCGAAATTGAACGCATCTATGTTGTACGGATCGGTACCTCACACTCTCAGGCAACTCTTTACCGGTTCTCTTCCGATGCGCTCGAGGTCAGGACATCTGACTTGAAAATATGTTGCAGTTCGCAATGGGAAGCGCTTCAAGTCACTTTCGCAATTCTCAAATTTGTGGTACACACGCTAAAGGAAAACTGCACGGCAAGCAGCGGTACCGTTGATAGTCATGAAGGCGAATGGATCCGCCAACGCACTTTACGGTGCATTCAAACTGTTATCATTCTTATATAAAACTACGTCCGCGTTGCAGCTCGTAGCAATTTTCTTCACATTAACCGCTCTTAGGTCTCAAATTTACCAACAAATGAGCAAGTGAGTTATCAACCAGCGCTACCAGTTTTCCGAAACATTTAACTAGACCTGGAATGTTGTTGTTAATCTTGGAAGGCTTATGGCTCTTCAACAGGCATTGACTAGACTCTGGGATTGAGCAGCCTTGTAGTTGCTGACCATAAACCAGGCAAGTGTTCCGTGCTGCGTATCAAAGCGTTTGGGTTTTTACAAGTTCTGAGCCCGCTAGTAGTGAACTTCCTCACGGGTCTAATCAGGTTGTTCTATGGGTCGTCCATTGTTCCGCACTACATTGGGGACCAATGAAATTAGCGGCTGTTAAAGGGTTCTGGATATTGATATTTTTCGTTGTTCTTTCGGGACCCAAACCGGTAAAACGTTTGTGAAGATTTTCTCAGTGGTTGCGTGACTTCACCTACAATATTGCGTCCAGGCATGTCCACCATGCCTTGTCCAGGAAAAAATGGTAATAGAAAGGGTGTTGCTTCTCGGTACTAGGATGGTCGAGGAGTACGGGGAAAACATACTCCGAACGCCTACTTGGTTTGGGATGCATACAAGGAACTATAGCAGAATTTGAAGTGACCTAATCCTAACCAAACTTATTTTGACTGGGAAGTTGGCCCTGATTTGTCCTGGCCATTTAGTCCTGCCAGACTATCTTGTCTCTGTGGGCATTGTTGGAGCTGGACGAACCGCAATCCGATGGAGTTAGAGCGGAGACACGTTTATTTGGTGGTCATCGAGCGCTGGAACTATCTTCCTTGAACTCTTATCAAGGAAGCTACGGTAAATGGGTATGGGTGTCAACTTGATGCTTTCGGGTAGCAAAATGAACGCTTTCCTTGTTCCTGTCGAATTCCTATCTTTTTACTTCGATTCTGTTTTCTGTACTTTTCCTCACCATTTTTACTAACCTCTTATTCCAACTGCGTTTTCTTAAACATAACTTTGACTTTTTCTCCTTACTTACGCACTTTACTTAACTGGTATAGCAACGACAGTAAATGAACCGAAATTGTGCCTTAAATCGATAGCCCAGGGTGCCTTTTCGGATGCTTTCGTTTTAGATCCATCAAGAATTCGGAGCACCCCTATCAACCCCTGGATCAATGACTCGCTCAAGAACAAACACCTACGGTGAACAGCCTAACATTTTAGTCCATCCTGAACTTGGACTTTATCTCCCTGACAAGTTTACTACAATCTGGCGACCCTGTCATGTTCGAGAAACTGAAAAAACAGCTATCGAAACCGAAAAGAAAAACCAGTTGCTTGCCATGGATCTTGGAATTAGAATTTCTTGGGCTTTGGAAGCACCCTCAGATGCCCTACATAAGTTGAGAGTAGACCAGCTACCATCCGCCACCACACCTCAGTTACAGCCCTACGAAAGTGCTTTAAGGTAGAAAACATGTGCAGTTTTACAACAAACAGCTCCCGGCTTCATAGCGTGGAACTGTTATCAATTGACTGCCTTTTGGAGACGCATTTGACATCGTCGTCGATAGCAATCCCTTGGTAAGGGAAGTCCATTTGGAAACCTTCACCGTCCTTCGCCGCCTGCTAGACCGGCCCGCCTGCAGACCGAGCTTCGTCGCGCATTTCAAACCAGGTAGCAAAAACCATGCAAGACCACTGAGGCATATGTACGGGATTTCCGTAGGTTGGCCGAAACAGCTTTTGCAGACATATCGCTGGGCAGGCAGGTGTTTTAGAAAAGCTACACGAAGGTTCCTAAACACCTTCTGTCAAAACGGAGTTATTTTATATCTTCCCGAACGTCCTGCATTGGCCCTGCAGGTGGCATAAAAGTTAGGGCAGGTGGACGTGTAATATCCAAACTAGGGAGAACTCCAGTGGTTTGACCAGAATGTGTGTTACGCAACACGCGGTAAAGCCAATTTTCTTCTGCTTGCACTTCTTCCTTTCGGAAAAGCGTTCAACCGACGTGCTGTACAGTAACTGAGAGTGCAGCGTTGGCACCAGTCCAAGTTCAAGTGGCTTGTCGACTCCGTTTCCATTCCGCCCTAAAACACACACATCCTACTTACAGCGCCTTCTCAAGTGCCATGCTCTAGCCACCCGCGTTGGTACTTTAACTTCCCTTGAGAACGCTGGCGGTGACTCTACCCTCTCTCTCGACTCGGCTTCTCGTCTATAGGGTTTAAGGCGATTGAAATGGACAACTATGGGTTGACTGCTAGGAGTGTTGCGGTCTTTATCTTGCACGTTGCTTCAGATAGCACTAGTTTATTGTATTTGGACCTGTCCACTCCCTAGGAAAGTTTGCCCACATTCCCGATGTCTGGCGTTGGCGCAAACAAACCAAATCACTAACGTGAAGAGGTAAACAGAAGTCCCGTTGTCGTGCTTTTCAATCTGATGTCAATGTGCATGTCCTAAATGCACTCGTGCTGACTGATGCGCCCGCCAAATGGAAGGCAATAGCTTACAAACATACTCCATAACAACGGTCGTGGCGCCTGCTTTAGCGGTGGACGTAAACGTGAAGTTAATCCTGCTTCACTTGTTTTCCACATACGAAATCTGTTTTGTCCGTCAAGGAATGAGCTGTGCTCCTGTGCGCGAGTAGGCATCTGAGCAAAAGTTTGTCCCACTCATTAATATTCCGGTCCGCGAAGGCCTACAGCAAAGCTTGGATAAGGCGATGTGTTCTTTCTACTTGCCCGTTGCCTTAAGGAAAGTACGCCGTCGTTCGAGCCTTTTCTATCCCGAGCAACCGGCAAACTTCAGTTACCAGCGAGCTCTGGAATCATGAACCTTTCATTCGAGTGTAGCTGCCCAGGTGCATCCTAATGACAAACCCCAAGGAGTTACCAAAGCCTTTGTCACAGTAGACTTCTCAGCCTGCGCTATCAGTACAACCACGCACCACATGGTAAAATAGTCAGTCATGTCTAATATATAACGATGCTACCGTGGCGTCTCTAGTAAATGGCCTAGGAGGTCCACGCCTACTATCTCTTTAGGAATAGCCGCCGCCACGGGTTGTATGGGTGCACGGTGAACGGCAAAAATGTTTTACAAGTGCCATATGCTTGGTACGCCTGCCAGTAGTTGATTTCATCCTTCCGTTCTTGGAGCCACCAAAAGAGACTCCGAACCACCTCGTCAAATTTATTAAACCCGGCGTGCCCTATTTCCTTGAGCAAACCGCTCGGTTTTTCTTTAACCATTGCTGGCGGAACGATGATTCTCTTTGTGTACGTCGGATCGAAGTTGAAAACTAGAATCCCTTCTTCAGTGGTCATTTAATACCGCAAAGCCCAAAGGCATAGAGCTTCGTAACTTTTACCTTCCGTCTCTTTACTCGTTGGTTTGTCGCTGCAATTACGACGTCTGTAGTAGGTCAAAGAGGTATCGGGATCACTGGTCTGTGCCGTTTGCCACCGATCATACCTTGCCTCCTGAAGGTTGACAGTTGCTACATGCTGAGTATTACGCGAAGGGCGCTCTCCATGGTCGCGAGAGGAAACCGTGCTAACACATCCGCATTAGCGTGTTGCTTACGGGGACTACTATTATACCCGAAGTTATATTCCTGCAATTGCTCTGGCCATGGCGCGCTCTGAACTGCTGGACCTTACAAATTTTGCAGCAACCAAAGCGATTGGTGATCCGTGCAAAGCAAGAACTTTCGACGTAACAGATAGTGCCGGTTTTGCTTGATGAAATATACCAAGGTTATCGCTTTATTGGTCGTTCAATACTTTCGTTCTTACGAGCTAAGACACTGACTACCATATGCCACGACTCGTTCCAAGCCATCGGAGCCTAGTTGTGACAATACCGCATCCGTTGCTTTATCGCTTACAGCAGTATCCAAACAAACTGGTAGGCATGCGGTGATAAATCGGGAACTATTGGCAGAGGGGCTATACATAGCGATTCTCATAATTGCCTTATCAACACATCGGTCATTCGAACGCCCGATACAGAACACTCATGGGGCATTCGTATTAGCTGGAATATGGAAGGTGTTTAGAGCCACACCAACTGTCCATCTGTAACTAAACAACCATAGAGAGGCCTTCGATTAATGTCTTAGCATAAGCGAATCGCACATTAAAAGTTATATGCATCCTTCACTTCTGGAATTCAGAATTCACGTCCAAATGACACATAACTGCTGATAACTGTACGCAGCTCAGTTCGGTTAGGCGGTAGCTATAGTTGTCGCCCACAACCATGAGATTAGCGTACAGGCTTGCACTTCCAATTTCTGGAAGGTCTTGCCAGCAGCAGATTCTTCGCACTCAATTTTCTCGGTGAGCGACTGTTGACAGTTTAACGAAAGATGTTACGGATGCCACATAGAGAAAAGCGGTCCTGGCTTCAAGGGAGGCCCTGTCAAGCCATGACGTATCGCAGTTTCCAACGTTAGTTTCAACGTGTAACAGAGAGGTAGTGTGTAGACAACCGACATAAGGATACGACTAATGTCAGCGGGCTGTCATGCTGGTGGGAATATGAGCAGTAATGACCCGTCAACGTAGTTTCGTAGTCTGGTGGTAGGAAGCACTTCTTCTAGACTGGCGGCCAGGGTTCGAATCTGGGCAGTTGTGGTGATACATTAAGCGGTGTTACTGCATCGCATGGTTGTGCGGCAGACAGTTTTGGTTGCGCTTATGTCCTTCATTTGCAGCTTCCCGGTGAGTGATATTAGTAATGCAAAAGCACTTTCCGCACTTCTTATGAGGAGGTTTGCGGAATCGCTTGCACCAGTTAGGATAACGTGCTATGTTGAGGCCAAGCTCGTAAGTAACGCTGGACGATTTCAGACATCTGTCAGGGGACATTCTTGCTGGTAGTTTGCCAGATGTTTGCCAGTGCGACAACGTGCAACCAATGTTATTGGCAAGGCTTAACGTGGCTAGATTATGCCTACGGAGAGCGAAGTCTGGAGGAAACCAAGGGTTCAATGGAGACCCGCACAGTTTTTCTCGGCGAGCTCCTGCTGAGTGACACTTTGCCACACAGACCCCACCGGGTGCTTGATCGGTTACCCAGTAGGCACCCAGCTGGCGCTCGTCGGACCTACTCAACAAAACGGCTAGGCTGCTTTATTCGCCGAGAGCCGACGTCAAGGCGTGGGCTTGAGTTCTTAATTTTGTATATTCTAAAACTCAAATTCAAAGACATATTACCTACTTCAAGCTAGTCCTTACGCAGGCAGCACTTACCCCATAGCGCTGGTATGTTGGTCTGTGCATTTGTTTAACTGCACCCGGTAGCCTCATTTGGGATTTCGGCGCGCCGCATGATTTCACTTATTAGGCGATGCGGGAAAGTCTGATCGCACAATAGTGGGTTCACGAAGATATGAGCTGCAGCACGTTCGATAGTACGGAGTAGGGATTTATCCATGCAATTACTTTGCAAAAAAGTAAAATTATTTGTAAGCTTTTAATATACAAAGACAACTTATCAATGATTTAAAGAAAGTTAATAAACAGATTAACCTTAACCTTATTGACCATAAATTAGTCTACGTAATTGTATGCGTAAAGTTCCATGCACCAGCATTTGCAGAAGTGCAAATAGTAAAAATGCCGTTCTGTATATTAAAATATCAGAACAATTTTTAGGGAATACGTACGGCAGCTACATCATATTCGTACTGCGGTGCTCTCGCTTGACTAATGCTTTTCGACGTTGCGCGATTAAACGCTGGAGGAACAACTTAACGAAACGCGCCACTTAAAAAGAGGAGCGTTGTCTAGAGGTAAAACAGATCTACAGGACAAAACAAATATGGTGGATTAAGGCAAGATGAAGGTGAGATGTTACCTTTCAGCTTGTCTATCTACCCAAAAAGCATCTGTGCGACATCTATTTGAATAATTGTAGACGATTGTAATTCCTAAAATAAATAAATGGTGTGCCAAGAAGTTGCTTTTATTTGAGTTCGAAACGAAAATGCAGTACTTGTAATGGGATGAACACATATAACAGTTTATTGGTGCATCGTAACCTAAACTAATAGGTGGCAATTGCACGTGTGTTTGTGTAATTGTGCGCATTTTATTATATGTGTGTGCCATTGACAGTGGTAATTAAAACGGGAATGGAACTGGCTTGCTATATATTGAATAAAGGCCTGGCAGGAATTAGGTTGCACAAATATCTCTATAGGAGCATGAATAAATAAATAAATATTTTATTCTCGAATATGCGAGTCAGGTCCATGGAGGCATGATCAGATATGTACAACTGTACAGATATTTTATGGCAACTGTAACAGTGACAGTAGAAAACTGTTCATGTGTCCACGATTGGAACTGTATAATGGTAAAATTGCGAAATAATAATTTGGCCGTCGTGAAACCGGGACCTCGGCTAATAATAGATTTAAGATCCTGAAGGATCCATTGGAGGCTAATTAAAGAGCACGCTCAAGAGTGATATGACAATACAGTGAGTTCGTGCACAAGTAACGCAAAGGTCAACGGTGATATCGTAGGAAGCAAAAAGACGACAGTATATAAGCAGATGTAGAAGTTTCAGTGCAACGAACCTACCCAGAATAGTGACGCTAGTTGACCTGCCAGTGTGAAGTTATGGGCTGTGACTTTGTTCTTTGGAGAGTCACATTCGCCCGGTCGCAGTGTTGTTAAACGGACAGTTGTGACTTTTTGTAGGGAGAACGCTTGCCAGGCGAAAACCCACCACGTCCTGGAACACCGCCGCCAATCCATTAAATGGCAAGTTGTAACTGGCTATGTTTCTGGTGGAATTTTTGTTTGCTCAGTTATTCGCAGTCAGGTTTCGTCCCATTTTTCTGCCGGCTGATGCGTTAGCCGGATGCACATGGCGTTCCTTAGTCCTGTCCTGTGCCCGATTGGTAGGTCGGCAACTAAACATACTTTTTGAATATGTCTTGTTGATCATCTGCAGAACCACGTGAAGTCACCAAGGAATATACACTGAAATATGTTGAATTGTTGTTGTAGTCTTGAAGGATAGAATATGGTTCCCAAGAAAGAATCGCAGATCCCCTGGGGTATGTAGTACAATTGATTAGAAATATAGGAAACCACGGCCAGTTGAGCGGTCAACGCGGATGGAAGAGCTCGTAATGACCAAATGTTCTGGCTGTGTATCGCAGAAGAATGCGCCTTCCGAAGTCAAACGTAGTTCTCCAGGCAAGAGTAATGTGGAAGAAGTTGCCTTAAGCAAACTGAAAAAAAAGGTTCAAGCCCCAAAACATTTGTATCCGTGCATGATAACGAACGAATTGTCCGGTTAGTAAGTTGTTTTAGGGTTCATAATCCTCCGCTCATGTCCAGATAAAAGAACTGTGTAGCTTGTATTGTTGTCGCAACGATGGACAATTCCTTGGGTGCGCCGCCGTACCGGTGACAAACTCGGGAAAAAAGGAAACGAACAGAAACAGCCACAAAGACAGAAGAAAGGGATGCGTCTGGAATGCAGTTGATCAATTGCGGCGATGACTGAACTGTTGTACCCCTATACATATAATTGTTATTTAACTATCGCACATACATGTGTATCATAAGTAGCGAAACAAGACGAGAAGGAAGCAGAACACGGATCAGTAGAGAATGAAAGTTTGTTCCAAAATAGGAATGTAGATGAAGAAAAAAGAGTGTGGGGGTCCTAACGCGCATATGCTCAATCGGTTGGAACCAGAGAGAGGAGGACGAGGTGTGCATATTATGGGAAAGAATATCACTCAGCAACCGCGACAGGGACGCGTTGCCTCAGTCTTAAATTGGTAGGAAGGTAAAAAGGCGGAGAGTACAGGCGCATATAAGTTAGCGTCGAATGAAGAAGGAATGCGACAGAAAGCACAGGAAGGAAAGAAAGGGTCGGGAAAACAGGATCTATCGAGGAGAAGTGGAAAAGGTGATGATTCATCCTTGTTAATAAAAAGTAGAATGAATAATGCCTAGTGATATAATTAAGGTGAGGGTAACAGAGCTTTGCATCAACTGTAACTAGATCAGTTAAATCTCTGAATTCCGAGAGGTCAGAAAACAAGAGACTGTTCAGACAAAACCAGGTAGGGCAACAAGATGAAGCTAGGCTGCCAAATATAGCTGAGTATAAGGTAATGCGTGTCATCCTTCGTCCGATAGAAAAAGTAATGCAAACATAGTGCGCACAGGAAGACGCTCTATTGATGTGAAATGGAAAAGCCGACGATGTTCTCAGGGAGATGTGATCAGACCGACAATGCTGCCCTTCCCTGATCATTAGGGTCACAGTAGTCGGAAGCAAAGAGACCACTAAGACGAGATTAGAATATCAGCTCAAATGGTGAAATCCGTAGCATTTAGATCTAAGTACTAAAGGAGAGCATCGTCACAATAGGCATGTGCAGGAAGTAATGAAAGCTTGTGTGCGCAAATATAAATGTAGTTAAATATAATTATATATATATATATATGTAATTGCAAATGCAGCAAGCACATACAGTCGATTCCTGCTAATCGTACCACATCGGGACCAGACCATTTTGGTCCTATTAAGCGGCTGGTCCGATTAACCGAAGTTACCCGATGTAACAAGATGGGACGTGGTATACACAACATAGGAAACTACTATTATGACCTGTATTTTTCGGCATATATTTATTACAAACACACAAAAACTGCTTCGATAACGAACTCTGAGCACTGAAAAAAAATTTACCAACAAATTCTCCGTGACGTCCTACAAGATATTCAGCATGCGAATTATAGTTTTATACAAAGGGCTTACCGAATTCCATTTAACGTTTGAGGACCGTATCCACTGTGGTTTGACGCTTTCTTTTAACCGACTGCATTCACACAAAATCACCACAAACATGTAACGCAGTAATAGGACTACCTTCATTTCCTTCCTGCATGAAATAGCGGTGCAAGGTTTCAATGCATTTCCTTGCATCCTGTTTTGTGACGGGCATCAGCACGTTAGGGTTCTCTTCATTACTTCCATGGTCTTCGGTTGCTGTCGTGTGTTTCGCTGCTATTCGAGCAACAAAGGCAGCATCGCATTCTTCATTTCCATCATAACGTTGAAGTTCGTTGTCGATTGACAAAAATGCTTCATAATTTTCAACTTGTTTTAGCTCCACATTCTCGTTGTCATTTTCATTTACAATCATCATATGCACATCCTTCTCCGAGACAATATACTTAAAGCCACAGTGAAAAAACAGTTCCGAATTGTCGCACTGCTCATCTTTTGCCAACCTTCGGCCACGAATGTAACGGCTTGCAAAATTTTGACCTCTGCACTGATTTCTCTGGTCGTCGAAAACGAGGTCAGCACGCCCTCCTCAATTGATTCAAGGATGTAATTCACCAAACTTGAACGATAAAAGGTCTTCAATTTTTTATGATGCCCATGTCCGTTGCCTGTATCAAAGATGTGGTTTTGGGAGGCAAAAATTCCATTTGAATACTCTTCAAGCAATCCAAATTTGAATGTGCTGCACAGTTGTCGAGAAGTAATAACACTTTCCTCGACTGACGTTGTAGCTCTGTGTCCCAATTTTTCACCCATTCTTTAAAAGGTGTAGAGCTCATCCATGCATTTCTGTTCGCACGATACACAACTGGTACACTGTCCATTCTGAGTCTCGTAAAGCAACGAGGGTTGGCACATTTTCCTACAACCAGCAACTTCCTCTTATCTGTTCCGGACATGTTTGAGCAGCACAAGACAGTTACGCGATCCATCGCTTTTTTGCAGCCAGAGAGAGTAACATGTTTGTAACTTAAGGAGCCGTCCGGTGTAGCCCTATAGTACAACCCGGTTTCATCAGCATTATAGATGTCATCTGCTGGAAAATTTTCAAGCTCTGGTAGTTTTGTTGATTTCTATTCTTCAACTCGAGCGCTATTGGCACTTTCTTTCTCACCATGTGCTTTTTAAATTTTACATCATGTCTAGATTTCCATCGAGACAACCAGCCGTCCGTAGCTATAAAATCTTCGTGGCCCAGCATTTTAGCGAGTTCTTCCGCTTTGTACTTTAACATTGGGCCACTTACTCGCACGGCTCGTCCAGTAACAATGGCAAACCAATCATTAAGGGCCTCATCGACGTCAGGATCCTTGCCTTCACGCTTTCGTCTTTGGGAAGTACCTCGTCGTCCTTCACATTGTGCCCATTCATCTCGCAGATCTTTCTCTTGTTTTATCAGGAGTAGATTTTGCCAAGCAGGTAATTTCCACCAATCGACGCTGACTAGTGCTTGGTTCCTGTTCGTTGGTCTGATCTAGGATACGAATCTTCTCAGCTAACGTAAAGTCCCGTCGTGGCATTTTCTTAACATGCAACAAGACACGCACAGTTCACTGAGTTGAACTCTAATCTGCCTCTCGGGTGTTACTATGCTTGACCTAGCCTTCTGCTGTCCTATGATTTGCCGGATCTGTGTGTCCGCGATCACTTGCCGTGCGCGAGAGTAGGATCGCATTGCAGGCTCAGGGCCTTCGGCTCAATGGACGTGCGGTACATCGATCGAGCGGTTAACGACATGTAAACAAGCATGTAAGTCTTCGCTCTACCCACATGTGTTGGAAACTACAGTCAGTTTTGAGCGCTTCTGAAGCCAATTAGATAGATGTGCCTCAAGGTTGCCACAGTTCAGATAATCCAAAGGCCAACTCGGATTACCGTAACTGAATGATACGCTTTCTTTCCCGACATATGAACTGTGGGTTTAATCCAGACTTCCAGGCACAGAACTTGATTTTAACACCTCTGTTACCCGCCACTTTCTATCGCCTTGTCCGATTAAGCAAAATTCCGGTCCTAATAAGCGTCTAAAATTAGGCTAGCGTAATGGGATTCGTTTCGGTTGTTCAGAATTTGGCCCGAATTAGCGGCTGGTCCAATTAACCGGTGGTCCTATTAAACGGAATCGACTGTATATCTTATTGTATCGGAAAACGTGTTTATGTGCGTACATTTAAGTATGGTTATTTATATGTAAATCTAACTATATCTACCTCCCGCGATACCATATTTGAAAATGAATTGTAAAGTACTCAAAATATACTGCTTATGGAGGTCAACAGGTATAGGTCATGGTGCTCGCTAAATCCTGGTGAATATGTAGTACAGTTGAAACCGCAATGTATTGTTTAAATTGACCGCCATGACTAATGTCTCCTTTGCTTATTTTACAGGGCTTGGCGGACCGAATGCACAATGAATGAAGGGAATCAAAAGCCAAGCCCCAGTACCTGTTTCTTGTAAACTCGTTGTTTATATACTTGCTTGCCGTGTACCACGCTGTTCGCATGCCGCGCTGTCGAATACATCTGTCTCGGTCCAGCTTGCTCGTTCTTGTGTTCGACTCATTAAAGCATCGTCGTTTTGCATGATTGCCGTTTCGTACGAGCTACTGTGTTAGTTACTCGGTCGCTGATTCTCACGTGTCGTTCGTTTGTAGCCGGGACTTCTCGTCCGTGTCTCGAACCTGCCATCCGGAATATATTACAAATTGGCGTCGCGGGCAGTCCTACAAGTATGAGCAAAAGTGATTTCAGCCCACCGAAGATTGAGTGTTGTGTCCGAGAGACGAGTTCGCAGATTCAATCCCTCAGTCGCCAACCGCCGGTTTTCAGCCCGGGTGATGACTTTGAAAGCTGGTTCTTTCAAGTCAATGGGTACATCGCTTCAGCGCCAGAAAGGTCACTCGGCTCGATCATCCTCAGCTTTTTAAGCGAAGAAGCATTGCAGATTTTCTTGACGATGAGCGTACCAGCTAATTCACCAGTGGAGAAGATCTGGGCCACTCTCCGAAGCTTGTTTTTCAAATGCCACCCCGTTGCGTTCTACCGTGACACATTCTTTGCTCGGCGTCAGCTACCCTCAGAGAACGCAGATGCCTTCCTCGCAGCCCTCCGAATTTTGGCTCACAAAGGGTTTCCAGATCTTCAATACGCGGATCTGGAAAAGTGGATATGTGAGAGATTTGCGATGGGCCTACGCGACCAGTACCTCCGTGACAAATATACATTGAAACTTCCTCGTTCGCTGGAGGAGGTGCTGGAAAAGGCCAGGAATCGGGAATTTTTGGAGCAAGTCAAAGTCGACCGAACCCATCTTGGTCATGATAGTTGTTCAACTTTACGCCCATCGACCGACGTTTTCGCAGCTGATCACATGCACCATTCCCCAGCACGAAAATCCCCCGTGGAGAACTGCGTATACTGTCAGCGGTTCGGCAGACGGGCCCAGCGCTGTGGACACAACCCACCTATTGTTTTTCGAAAACCACGAGGTAGGTCAACTTTGCACAATTGTCAGTTTTTGGCATCAACTTTCACTAGCAATCTACACTCTAAACCTTTGACGATACCAGGGTGTTTAGATGAGATTAGCGTGCATTTTTTGATTGATACTGGTGCTTCGTGTTCTTTACTTCGCCTTGATCTCGCTCACAGCCTTAGGAACGTGTGCACGGTTACCAGCCAGCAGCCTCGTGTTATCACCGCTAATGGGGTAGAGTTGCGAACAGAGTTTACACTTCAAGCACGCGTCAAACTTGATGGGGTAGTAGCCACTCATAACTTTATAGCTTGTCGAAATTTGACCTGGGACGCTATTTTGGGAATGGATTTCCTCACCCGACATGGTTGTACAGTAGCACTTAAATGCGGGACCGTATTGCTGACTCCTACGCCAACCGTCATTGATCATCACCAGGACGGTCGAGGAGCCTTCACTACTGCAGCCACTTGTTCAGCAACATCGCATTTCCAAAAGGAGGTCATTGAGCCAATTATTGGACGCACTAACGTTACCACAGACAACACTGACCAGTTAATCTCAGTGCTACGAGAGTTTGAAGAGGTGTTTTCGACAGCTGATTCTCCTGGCCGTACGAACCTAGTTGAACATGAGATTGACACCATGTCCCATCGACCTATTCGTCAACATGCGCGCAGGTTGCCGGTTCATTACGAACCGCAGTTAGGGTCAATGATCAAAGAGATGCTGGACAAACGTATCATTAAACCTTCATCGTCACCGTGGGCGTCGCCAATCGTTTTAGTGAAGAAGCAAGACGGGACCTTACGGCTTTGTGTTGATTATCGAAAACTTAACGAGGTAACACGTAAAGACTCATTTCCACTGCCCCGTATCGATGCCACCTTCGATGCACTCCATGGTTCATGCTGGTTCTCTACGTTGGATCTTGCATGTGGTTACTGGCAAGTAGAAGTAAGACCCAAGGATCGTGAGAAAACGGCGTTCACTGTTCCCAACGGTCTATATGAATTCGAAACTATGCCTTTTGGTCTGGTTAATGCTCCGGCTACGTTTCAGAGACTAATGCAGAAAGCCCTGGAGGGCCTAACACCAGGTAGCTGTTTAATTTATTTGGACGACATAATCGTTTATGGGCGATCGATTGAGGAGCATAATCGGCGGCTGCGCCTCGTACTGGATCGGCTGAGTCTGGCGGGCTTGAAACTACGTGGTCCAAAATGTCATTTTCTCCTGCGTGAAGTTAAGTACTTAGGACACATTATCTCCCATGAAGGTGTGAGGACCGACCCCGCCAAATGTGAAAAAATTACTTCCTGGCCACAACCCAAAACGACAGCAGAACTCCGAAGTTTCTTAGGATTGGCTTCGTACTATCGGCGGTTTATTTTTAATTTTGCGGCCATCTCAGCCCCCTTACATCGTTTAACGGAGAAGGGACGAAAATTCTGCTGGACTAACGAATGTCAGAATGCTTTTGCGGAGTTGAAAGTTCATCTTACGACACCCCCAATCTTGGCTCTCCCTGACACCTCACCAGAGTCGGGAGCTTTTGTGTTGGATACAGATGCGAGCGATGAAGCGATCGGCGCAGTTTTATCCCAGAGAACACCGGCAGGCGAAGTTGTGATCTCCTACGCTAGTCGCCGCTTAGATAAACGTGAGAGAAAGTACAGCACCACTCGACGGGAACTACTGGCGCTGGTTAGCTTTTTGCGGCATTTCAGGCCGTACCTACTTGGAAAGTCATTTCAGGTTCGCACTGATCACCAGTCACTTCAGTGGTTAAAAAACTTCCGTGAGCCGGAGGGTCAGATAGCAAGATGGCAGGAACAGCTTCAAGAATACGATTTTACCTGCGAATATCGTCCAGGGACACGACACTCTAATGCAGACGCGCTGTCAAGGTTAGTGAGATCCGAACAGGTAAATTCGGCTTTCGTAACCCCAGAGACTGATATTGCGTGGGCCGAAGAGCAAGCATGTGACCCGTATATAGCTAACACCTACAACCGACAGCTGAATGGCTCCTCGAAACCCACTGGAACTGAACTTCGTGAACGTACCACAGAAGAGCGCTCCCTACTCGGGCACTGGAAGGACTTGAGAATCGTCGACGGTGTTCTGTATCGCGTTGATAAATCCGGTCCGAAACTGATTACTCCGATGACCCGATCTCTTGGAATACTACAAAAAGTTCATCAACAATTGGGCCATTCCGGTCAGTTGAAAACGGAGGCTGCAGTTCGACAACGGTATTGGTGGCCGGGCATTCACGCCGATGTCGTTCAATTCTGTGCGTCATGTGAGCTCTGTGCTACTTTGAAACCAATGGTACCGGTCCCTCGTGCTCCTTTGGAACCAATACTTACTTCCGCACCAGGGCAACGAATTGGAGTAGACATCATTGGTCCTCTGCCGATAACAAAGAGCGGGAACTGCTTCATACTAGTTATGATAGACTACTTCACGAAGTGGTGCGAGGCAATACCTATCAGATGCCAAAATGCACCCACTGTCGCTTCCACCATCGTCAACGAGTGGGTGGCTCGTTACGGCGCACCCATATCCTTGCACTCCGATCAGGGCGCGGCTTTTGAGAGTCACCTAATGCAAGAAATGTGCCGCTTGCTAGCCATTAAAAAGACACGAACTACACCGTATCATCCACAAGGAAATGGGCTCGTTGAGCGGACCAACAGGACTATCAAGGCTATTCTACAGAGCTTCGTCGAGCGCCATCAGTCTAATCAGTGGGACGAAGCATTACCACAATGTATGCTGGCCTATCGGGCCTCGGTGCACTCTACAACCGGCTATTCTCCAGCTTACCTTACTCTCAGCCGTGAGATCCGCTTACCTCTGGAATTACTATCACCTGTCTGTCCGGTTGAAGCTTACTCTTTGTCGGAATACGTCCGCATAACCCGTGAGAGAGTCCGCGTAGCCTTTCAAAGCGTGCAGGAGCATATGAACAGAGCGCAAAAAGGCCAGAAGGAGTATTACGATCGCCAAAGTCGAGGCCCTGAATACCGAAAAGGTGATCGTGTATGGCTACACCGACCAAGACCTCCAGCCGGCGCACCAGGAAAATTCCATCGGGAATGGCAGGGGCCATATGAGATTGTGTTCGTACGCTCGCCTACTGTGTATGTGCTTCGAAACGTTACGGATCCAAACGCCGACGTACTGACCGTTCATTACAACCAACTGAAACCGATGACACCGTCTTCAAGTTCTACGCCTGTAGATAGAATTGTGCCACCCGGTTGTCTCCCGATAGTCGAACACACTGTAGAAGTGCCAGCTGAAGGGGGGCTCGCTGTGGTTCCAGACGCGCTGGCACTGGGGACAGTGCCTCACATAGAAGGGGAGATAATGTAGTACAGTTGAAACCGCAATGTATTGTTTAAATTGACCGCCATGACTAATGTCTCCTTTGCTTATTTTACAGGGCTTGGCGGACCGAATGCACAATGAATGAAGGGAATCAAAAGCCAAGCCCCAGTACCTGTTTCTTGTAAACTCGTTGTTTATATACTTGCTTGCCGTGTACCACGCTGTTCGCATGCCGCGCTGTCGAATACAT
The DNA here is from genome assembly GCA_944474145.2 of Dicrocoelium dendriticum. Lineage (NCBI taxonomy): Eukaryota > Metazoa > Platyhelminthes > Trematoda > Plagiorchiida > Dicrocoeliidae > Dicrocoelium > Dicrocoelium dendriticum. The sequence goes on along the minus strand of OX104067.1, from coordinate 9,927,030 downwards.
CTGTCTCGGTCCAGCTTGCTCGTTCTTGTGTTCGACTCATTAAAGCATCGTCGTTTTGCATGATTGCCGTTTCGTACGAGCTACTGTGTTAGTTACTCGGTCGCTGATTCTCACGTGTCGTTCGTTTGTAGCCGGGACTTCTCGTCCGTGTCTCGAACCTGCCATCCGGAATATATTACAAGTAACATATTTGGATTGCCCGTTTCATTAGCAACATTATACAGTTGGTATAGAGAAACGTCATTGAAATTTTTAGGTGCCGTATATTAATGCCGTATATTAGTTGTATGAAGCATATGAAATGACGTTGTGCTCAATTAGCGGTTGAGAAAAGTTATGAACAGGGAGGCTGATAATTGCATACACGTGTGCCACGTATATATGCATGAATACGTATCACTGCCAACGTGACGGATGCATAGTAAGGCCATGTTAATGAATCGTTGTGGCACAATAATGTGGATAATTTACCGAACTCCATGACTGGCGTTACTTGCCTGCATAAGCAATGCATGGAAAGGTAATATATATACCATAACCGTAGCGTTATCATCACCTATGACACTGTACTGCATTTTATGATTGCATAATTGCAAATGCAAACAGCTTAATAGCGTTATACATATCCCGTAGGGAGACGTTATTTTGCGGCGAGTAAAACCAATGTCATCGGCTCACCGAGCTTTTAAGCACTGTGGTTAACCGCCACAATTACGTCTCATGCAATGTGCTATAATAGTACTAATGGAAAAACAATATGCATACATGAAACATGGTGGTTTCTACAAAGCAAAGCAACCGAAATGGTAGTGGTGCACATGCAGATAGTAATGGCAGAGGTTTCGGGACATAAGTTTTTAAGGGAGGGTTGCACGAAATGAAACGGTTGCTTTCTGCAGGGGTCCTTCATGAAGTCTGTTGCCGTTCGGAAGCGCAACGGGATACTAGGGTGCATATGCTCTGGTTTTTGGTCTGATAGCAGGAAATCGCATGCGGCAGTAATGTGCTCATAGGAACGCGCCTGTGCCCCACTAGCTTGTTGAAATTGTAGTGGTATCCATTTTTACTTAGGGAAACAGAGCTGCGCACTGCCTTGCGGACAAGTGGTAGATGCAATGCATATAAATCTCCGGTTACTGCGCTCACGTTCATGAGTTTGCAAGGCTGCAATGGTTTACGCGACGTAGAAATTGTCATGTATTGACTATAATTGCAAAGGCAACAATGGTCACATGCTAGCGGATAAGCAGCAGTAAATGTACATGCTTGAGGACGTTGGGAAACCAGATACAATAAAAGGTAAACGACGTTCGCACCATTCAGAAATTTTCACCACTCGGTGAGTGCGCGTGTAGATGCCTCGGAACTTACCAGGGGTGAACACTGAGAAGTAGCTATGTCAGCCTCGTAAGAGGCCACCTTGACAGCTCAAATGCAATGTAAACAAGACATAGGGTAAAAGAACGCCTTAGGTAGAAAAAACTTGTAACTTCGTTGAAAATATATGTCCCATGCACATATTTGGTATGTTAACTAAGCGGTGGTGCAAAGAAGCATGGCATTCTGCTTAAGCCTGCAAGCGACTGGACGGTAAGAGCAATCAAGCACACGAAGGGAATATGCGTGCGTTCTAAAAGCTACTGGAAACGGATAATACGTTAACCATAGCTGCGACGAAGCGTTTATGCGGCGGCACATGTTATGTGGAGGCAGACCAGTAGTGGTGTATCACTTAAGTAGGCATCACGGATAGACGGGCGTCCTAAAAGAAAAATGTGAACAGGCCATACACTTAAGGGGGCGGAACGGAGTATATAGGCGGCAGCACAGGTTATGTGTAGGAAAACCAGTAGTGGCGGCTCACTCTAGTAAGCATCACGAATATCGGCGTTCTAAAAGAAAACCAATTAAGAGCCGACATACTTACGGGAGAAGTACCTACGTAGATAGCGGCGGCACTTGTTACTCCGGGGCAGACCAGTAGTGGCGGAGCAGTCAGCCAGGCATCATGGATACACAGGAGTTGTAAAAGCCAATTGTCAAGTGCCGATAAAATTCAAGCGGGTGCAACTGAGTAAATATGCGTGGCAAAGGTTACCTGGAGGAAAACCAGTAGTTATGGATCAATCATGTAGGCATGACGAATAAACAGGAGTGCTATACCCACTTTTATGAGCCGATACATTTACCGAATGTGCAACGGAGTATACCTGCTGCGGCATAAGGTTACTTGGGGCAAACCAGTATTTGCGGATCACTCCTACATGCATCACGGCCAAACGGGAATTCTAAGACAATTATTAAGAGCTATGACACTTCACGTTGGTGCAAAGGAGTAGTTATGTTATGTTATGTTATGTGGAGGCAAACCAGTATTTGCGGATTACACATGTACGCAGCAAGGATAAACAGGAGTTCTAAGAGTCACTTGTTCATCAGCTTCCTTGTACACGTCAGCTAGAAGTGCAAAACGTCTCAGCTACTGTGCCGCAATATACAAAAGAAAATAAATGCAACAGCCGCATGCCAGCTGAGCTACCAGCAACGGATAGGCGTCATTCCAAAAAGTTAGCAGCCGACTGCTAGGCAATGAGCAAAAATTAGGCTGTAAAATTAACTTGTGCTACGGAAGAACGTCGTGGTTCGAAGGGAGGCGTAAAGGGATGAGGACAGACGAAAAAACATACGGCAAGAACGCCACGTAGGTTCGTGCCTAGCCATGTCAGCAAGTGTATCTAGCCAAACGTGTTCATGGTTTTATGTACACCAGCCAGGGAGCCGAGACGCTCCAACTGAGGCCAGCTGCGAAGTGTGAGCCTTTACTCCTCTCGGCCAAGTCATCGCTTTGCCACCTTTCCTCTTCTTCCGTCCACACCGCCGGCGAACAAACACTGCACGTCGCAGTGGTCGATAGACTGGCACGCGCAACACGTGGCTGAGCCATCAAAGTTTGGTGCGTGAAATGACGATGCCGATCGGTTCAGTTCCTTTTCCTGTGCCACAAACGAGGGGTCGCACACGATCTTTGCACACCCGGTGTTCTCGCCCCGTGTAAGCCAAACCTCGAAGATACCGATGGTCGAAAGTAACTGGCCGCTTCATGTCCGCTGATCTAAGGGGCCAGGTTTCGCAGCCGTACAGTAAGGTAGACCCTGCCGCTGCATTGTACGCTCTACTTTTCAGGGAGTGCGTGATGTCACGCCGCCGCCATACGTGTCGAGGACTAGCAAAACACTTAGAGCTTTGGCTATACGTTCCGTGATAAGGTATTTCATCCCAAGGGCGCTGGTACAACTTCCCAAGTAGTTGAATTGCTGAAGGACTTCTGGCTGCTCCCCACTAAGGGTCAGTGCTGGAGGCGATCCCTGCCAACCTTGGAAAAAGCTTTGCACTTCGATGGTCAAACGCTAAACCGGAAAAAACTGACAACCAGCGCTAGTCTCTCCAGTGCAGCTTGGTATGTCTGGGAACCGCCACAGATGACGGCAACGTCGTCGGCATATTTAAGGTCAGGGACTAGTTCTGCTGTGAGTCGCTCTACACCTTCCTAGTCATGATTATAAACGCAATCTCCGTGACTTGGTCAATAGCAAAGTTGAAGAGCAATGGTTAAACAGGCACCTTTGTGTCACACAGCTGTAGATATTGAAAAGCGACGACCGCTTGCCTTAGACCCTCATTCTGCCAACGCTACGCGCGTATAATGCTCCGATCATATTTGCATGATGCTCGGGCACACCTTTCCTGAATAGACAGTCCCAAAGAGTCCATCGATCAACCGAGTCGAAGACAATTTTGCTGCAGCGAAACACGACTACAGTGAGCCGCCAATTTGTGTGCTGGGGCTCCAATCCTTGACGCAATATAAAGAGATGGTCGATGCAGTCACGGCTCCAAGGAAACCCGGCTCGCTCCTCAACAATCTGGCTTTAACGAGCGCCAATCAATCCGTGAAGGATTATGGTGGTGAGTAAGTTGGAGGCGTTGGAGATCAGGCTGATTCCTCTATGGTTGCCGCATTCCGAACGCAAGCCACCTGCAACGTTGGGCACAATAACCGTGCGGCTTCAGTCGGCAGGAAAAGTATTCTGCACCCACGGTTTCCCCAGTAAATCGTGTAAAGCATCTACAAGAGCCGGGCCCCGAATTTGAAGAGAGCTGAATGAGGATAACCTGGTCCCTCGGCTTTGTTCAAGTTCAACAGTCCGACCTGGCGTGTGAATTCTGAGCGAGAGGAGGATCCAAGGAGAGCGCCTACGGCGCAGGGCAATCACTGGCAGCTGAGGAATCGAATAATTAGGGTTGGTTAAATTGCTTTTCAAAATGCGCAGCCCAATCCTTTAACAGTTTTGACACATTGTGCATAGGCTGTCCACTCTCCTCAGGTATGTTTTCACTAACACCAGGTCTCCTGCTGCTCGGTTCCCGTATCAGCCGGCTTAACTTATAATGGTTAACAAAGGCAGCGGCCCTTTCCATCTCTGACGCACGAAGTGATCCCCGAGATACTTTGTCTTGCTTCAGACAAGCACGGAGGTTTCCCGACGCTGACTGCGCGTTTCATTGTGTTCGCCTCTAGCCGGAATAGGATGGCGATCACCGATACGCCCCAGAGACCGCGAAGAAAACTAAGAGCCATGTTGGCGTTTGGACTTAACACGTAAGGACTTGCCTGCTACAAGCTAGGTCTGGTGAACGTGCGATCAGCGACCTTCAATTGTCTCCAGCAAGCGTTTAATTAACTCGCTTGTCAGCGTACTTTATTAAGCATTCAGAACAACTGACTGCGCTAGTTGGCTGGTGTGAACGCTCTCACAGCGTCGTTGTGAGCGTCCGCCAAAACGAATCCGCAGGTCAGCACAAACTAGCACATGGTCGGTGTCAGCACATGTGTTCCAACACGAGCGACAGCGCTGGAATCAGCCTCTCCAGCGGCACCTGATAGCAATGTGAGCGATTTGCGTCTAAGGCTGGTTCGACGCTGGTGGGGGCCAAGTCACACTCCAACGGGTGCTGGGTTGGAAGTAAGTGCTCGAGAGAAAAAGCGGGCAGTTTTACACTAATGAAGTAACGGCTCAGTGTCATCGTTACGGGAGCCAACAACCTGCTGACCGCACAGATGCATTTCTTAAGTGGACACATTTATAACACGTGCGTTCAAATCCCCAGCAAGCACAACAGTGTCCGTGCTTCTTCTATGGCGAATGAGCTCATACCAATGGCGTTAGAAGTCACCCTTCACCTAATCACCGCTAGAGTTTGTAGGTGCGTAGGCAGCGATAATGAATAGACACATTTTAGTTCCGCGCGACTTCAAAGCTTTGAACGAGCCAGCCAGTCAGACCGCCCACATCCGGCTACTGACTGGGATCCCTTCCTCAAGAGCAGGTTCCGCCCGGGTACTCAGGGCAATGTCAAGACAAGCTTAGCCTGTGCTCGAAGCTGCATCGTCACCGGATAGGCGCAGTGAGAAAATACTGCTTGCGTCACTTGAAGGGGATCGCACAGTATGCACTGAGCTTGAGTCCTGCAGGCGGGTCACCGAAAACCAGCAGATATCGATGGGGTGGATCTCTAATGTTCGGGTAAAAACTGCCTGTTGACCAACCTGTAGCAATATGCATACACTGAGGCATGCCGCTGTGAAGTGGGATCTAGGGCTACAGAGGAAAGCCGGTGAACTAAGCACGACCGCTTGGTTGGGCACAGACTTGTTGACAGGGAAGTTAGGAGACACCGCGTTGGCATATGAGTTAAAACTAGAATATAAAAGCCTGGCGAAGCAGGTTGGTGAAGGGCCAAGAACCAGGGGTTGCAAACTAGAGGGATATAAGTGAAGTTGGGACGGAACGGTGTGGTCAAGAAAGCATAAGGGGGAATAAGAAGGCGGTAAGTCTTGATTATTAGCGTTCAAACCCCTATCCAGCCATCTCGATGCAGCAGATAGGGCACCGTTGATTGTCCGCCGCGGTGGCCAGAGCATCAAAAAATTGTTTGAGGAATGGTTCACAGTATTGCGTGGGCAGGACACTGTCAGGTTGACCAGGCATAGACTGGAGAAATCTTAGGGACCTGAACCAAAGCTTTTGGTTCAAAAAACTTATCGCAAGACAGTGGGTTTTTGCGTTGGGCTACAAGGACCGCTTTATGGAATAAGCAGCCCACCTCATACCAAATTCTTACGTGGAGGACAAGGAGGTTCTGTTTGTCTGGCCACTCACTATTAACCAATATGGTGTGAGTGGCTCTGAAGGTGCAATAAGGTCACCCAGAATGGACTAGTGGAGCACTGAGGCCCAGGAGTTTTCGCACCAAGGCAAAGTCTAGTCACAATGCAACGGAGGCCACTTGTTAGGAGCTGGTGGACTTACCGGAGGTGAACTGAGTAGATGGCGAGGGCGCATGGTACGTAGCGGCAGACCAGTAGTTGCGGATCACTCGTAACACACCACAGATACAGCAGTTCTAAGATCCAATTGTTTGGAGCCGACAGACTTACGGGAGGTGCAACGAAGTAGGTATCGACGGCAAACTTTAATTAGAGGCGGACCAGTAGTGGCGGATCAATCACACAAGTAGCACGCATAGACAGAAATTCTGAAAGCTGCTGGATAAGAGCCGATAGACATGTCGGAGGTGCAGCGGAGTAGATAGCGCTGGCTAATGTTGCGTGGAGTCAGACAATATTCGCGAAGCATTCATAATAATCAGCAAGTTATTAACCAGGATCCTTAGGGTAAACTGGGGAAGTGACGGTAAAATAGAGCTGTTTCATTGCCGGTCGTGGAAGTTTCGTTTCTATATGCGGGTACCGTGTCGCTGTTAAACAATGAAGTGCCTAATTTAGCTGATCTCAAGAAAGCGTGTTTTGGTGCACGGTCACGGGTGTCAAAACGCACCGCCTGCTATTCTATCGAAGTTCCGCACTCCTATAATAAGGTGCATTAAATAAACTTCCTTATTGAGTAGCCGGGACTGCATTAAATCGCAGTAATGGAGAACAGTTGTTAAACAAACCTTTCGACTACTTCGGAGGAACTTATAAATTATCAGGGTTTTAGAAGTCCTCGCAGCATGCGCGTATCTGTAGGTGCAGACTTGCTCTAATCCAAACGAAACCCATAGGTCTTTGCTCCTAAAAGGGACCGGGACAACGCTGTACATGGTAAGTCACATGCTGCCGCAACCACGATGCCATCCGGTCGCTGACGGGCCCAATAGTAGACGGACCCCGCGCCGCAAGGGAGAAAGATATGTTCTGAAAGACTACTCCTCACTTCGCAGTGAGACAACAAACGAGAAACGAGGCTCATGGTTTTGTCACCAACGGCGTGAGACCATTACTCCTGTTGTTGACACAATCGGTGTGACTGCCCTTTTGTATAGTGCTATAATAATTAATATGTCAGCTGTACCCCATAGCGGCGCTTAGCTGCCACGCGACCATCACGTCGCGCGCGGGCTGAGTATACCGTGAGGATGCCCTCTCCTATGCGGCTTAAAACCGGTCACCTCATGACTGCAAGTCAAGCTTGCAGAACAGTTGGCCACCGGCCGAATGGACTACGCTACTATAAGCGATTAACTCCAGTTAACTGGGATGGCTTTTGCCTTCCGGACCTGCTTGCACAGAGTAGTATGTGCTTTGCTGAGGACCGCATTACTATTCTTAAATAATGCGGGTACCAGAGCCTCCGGGCCAGCAACACGAACACACTTAAGGGTTGCAGTCACGTTTCGGAACTAAGCGTCTAACGCAGTTTCTTAACTACCCGATTATAAATAATTAAAATAAATAAATAGTATATTCTCGGTAAAACGGGACACATCTGTAAAGGCGTGATCAAATATGCATACAAGCATAGCTTCTTTGGAAGGTTAAAACACTTCGTTTTAATGAAAGGTATAAAAGTAAAGATGTTGTCCGTATGAGTGAGCATACTGTCAGGTAATAGTCAGATCAAGGGACATTATGGCGCTGTGGCGCACAAAAATCCGTCAAAAGACGAGTTGGGGGTAATTTCGCCAGGTAGTGATCCGTGAGCGCAGAAGCCTAAACAAGGTTTTGTTGCAACCAATAACCCTTACGAGATAGGGATGATCTGTGCTCCAACAAAGCATTCTTCATAGCAGAAGTAGCTGCACAGGTTCGATGTAGAAGGCTGAGGACTGCGTCAGTGTGAAATGCTTAGCTGTGACTTTATTTTGTGGCGAGTCACATTCGCCACGTTGCAGTGTTGTTAAGCGGACAGTTGTGGCTTTTTATAGGGAGAACGCTTGCCGGGCGAAAACCCACCACATCCTGGAACACTGCCGTAGCTTTCGTTGAACAGTAGTGCAAGTCGGTTATGCATCGTATAGACCGACTTTGCACCCTATTATTCGCAGTCGGTTGACAGCCAAAATTCTTCGTTGGTTGGCCGAATGGCTTAGTACTGATACGGCAGCAGTCGTTGATGCCGGTCAATGATGCAAGATTCGAAGAGTCGAATGATGATGACGCAGGTGAGTAAACACATTGTTAATAGAGGCCGGCTCTTCTATTATATTCTTGTTTGGCTCGCAAACCGTGTCCAGCTATCCACACTGGACTTGTCATGGGGTCGGTGAGTGAAGTTGTTTCTTGTGGCTGAATATGTCCTTAATAGGTAAAAACGCCATTCTCTGCAAATTGGATTTGGGATTCCTGCAAATGTAAGTAAGTGTAACTGTTTCCATAGCCAAGTGAAAATTCCATGGAAGGCCATCGGAATAGCCACGTAAACGTGCGCACTGCTGTCCGTGAAATGACATCAGAATAGCTCCAGGTGACTGGCGAATAGGAATGTTTGAGGCAGTGAAGGTAATCACGCCAGAGCTGTTTG
>OX104067.1:9833144-9917667 GCA_944474145.2 Dicrocoelium dendriticum | reverse complement strand
TCGGGAACTCCGGAGAGGCCGTCGCACTCGTAGCTGAAGCAACACGATCCCGGCATATTCAACTGGTGTGTATCAAGCAGTCGTTTGAAGTAATCTTCTGTCTGTGCATCAACGACTGTCGGCGGTAACCGGTTCCAATTATTCACAACGCGAGTGGATAGAGCAAGAATGGACCGTACTTTGAGCCTCCGTGGCTTGAATAGTTTCCATTGGTGGCCTCTAGTCGAACTCCCGATGTTGAGGTGGAAGAATTCCTGCAACTCTCTCCCCAGTTCTCCCCTGAGGATACGACGGGTAAAGATCAAGTCCCCACGCCGACGGCGGTAATCCATAGAAAACATGTTCAAATGCCGAAGCCGAAGGGGATACGGCAGGTCACGTAACTCGGAGACAAACTTCGATCCACGCTGTTGGACCTTCTCGATCATGTCGCGATCAGATTTGGAAAGCGGGTAGGCAGCAGGAAGGCCGTATTCCAAAATCGGGCGCACATGCGAGGTGAACAGAAGTCTAAAGAGTTCCGGTGTCAAGCGACAGAAAGCTCTTCGGATGGCATGAAACATTCTGTAGGCAGCGGCAACCCTCTTCATGGTGTCCTGAGTGGATCTTAAGTCCTGGGAAACAATCACGCCCAGATCTCTCTCTGATGTAACATTTTTTAGCAAGAAACCACCTATGTGGTACGCGCCGAGTTGTTCAGGAGCGCCGATAGGCAGGACGGAACATTTGTCTTGATTAATGGGTAAATGCCACTGAATCGACCAAGTGTGCAGGAGATCGAGCGTCTCTTGTAGTCGATCAGCATCCTCTGGCGAGGATACCTCCTTCCATATCTTTAGGTCATCCGCATAAATCAAGCAATCCGATTGAAGCTCAGACAGTAGATCGTTGATGAAGATGTTGAAGAGTTCGGGGCCGAGGACGGAGCCCTGTGGAACACCGCTGGTCATATGAACAGGATCGGAATACGTTTCGTTCACTCTCACCAGCATGGAACGAGTGTGTAGGAAATCAGAAATCCAGGAAAGAAAGTTTCCAGAGATACCGATTCCACTGAGTTTGTAGAGAAGCTGTTCATGAGGGACTTTCTCAAAAGCTTTACTGAAGTCCACGAACACAACATCCATGCGTTTGCCAACATCCAATGAATTTGCCCACTTTTCTCTAGCCAGAAGCAAGTTGGTAGAGCAGGAGCGAGCTTTGCGAAAACCATGTTGGGCACTGGATATCAGATTCAACCGCTCGAGATGAAGTCGAAGCGCCTGTTTCAGGACCCGTTCCATGATTTTGCACACTATCGATGTAAGGCAGATGGGCCGGTAGCTAGCTGGGTCTTGCCGGTTCCCTCCTTTGTATATGGGCTTGATGATGCCCATTTTCCAAGCGGTCGGGAGAAGTCCGGACTGAAACGATCAACGGAAAACCTGCGTGACAGGTGAAGCAATGTACTGAGCCACAGTCTTGAGGAACAAAGGGTGCAAGTCGTCAGGACCAGGCGATGAGTAAGGATCCAACGCACAGAGAAGTTTCAACACGACGTCAGTGTTAATATCGACGTGCTCTAACAGAGAAGGGGGGAGTGCACACTGTTCTGTCAGTAAAAGACGCTGAGGTTGAATACACTGAAGAGTATTGCCGAGCCAGGAGGCTGGCTTTGTCGGTGTCTTCGTGAACTGGCTCCTCATGTTCGGAAGAACACAGGGCAGGGATACCACTGCCCGCTCTAGTGCTCCGTTTGAGGTAGGAGAAAAGCGTCTTAGGAGTGTTTCTAGAAAGTGTGGCTAGAGAGAGTTCATACTGTTGAGGTTTCTCACGTTTTTGCAGGGTACAGGTATTCCTAACCATTTTGTAACTGATGTAGTCATGCTCTGACCGCGTGATCCTAAGGCAGGTCCCACAACTTACATCTTCTGTTCATTAGGGATCTAAGATCACGATTGATCCACGGAGAGCCTCTAGAGACCGGTCGCTTTTTGGAAATGGGAACAACTTGCTCAATGCGTGATGTCAGCTTGGAGTACAGAAGATTCCACGCACCGTCCACATCGAGCTGTTCGGAAATATACCAATCCATACTGCTTGCAGCCGTTTTAAGACGAAGGGCATCGGTACGCCAGAAATTTCGGCGAACGGCACAGGAGTTGTGAACGGCAAAGCGACGAGTCCATTGGAATAAAATAGTACAATGATCGCTTTTACCAATAGGTTGGGAGACTGTTAGGTCCATGACGTCTGACTGCGCTGGGGAGAGCACAAGATCCAAAATATGAGGCGACTGGCCGGCGAGAATGCGAGTAGGCATGGACACATGTTGATACAGGCTGCAGTCGAGAATGGTATCAAGGAAAGCGGCATCAAAGGAATCAGGTGGACGATTGCAAAGAAAGAATTCCCAGTCGATATTGGGAGCATTGAAATCTCCCAGAATAAGACAATCTTTTCCAGCACCGTGCTTCTTGATCAGTTCCAACAGGCGAGCTCCCGCGCCCAGTGGCGCTCTGTAGATGACACCAATCAAAGAAGATCTGCACCCGTCATGAATGCGACACCAGAGGGCATCAAAATCGCTGTCATTGTCACATGAGACCTCAACTAGATGGGACTTCAGATCCGCTCTCCAGTATAGTATCACGCCGCCTCCCGACTTTCTCCCATGACGATCGGCCCGAGAAAGGTGGTATCCAGGGATAGATACTTCAGCGTCAATAATATCAGGGAATATCCATGTTTCATTGAAGGCCATTAAACGTGGACAAACCTCTGCGGCAAGCGTCTGGATCTCAGCAAGTTTATTTCGCAGACTACGAACATTAGCGAACAGCAGACGCAGCCCGTCCTTTTACGTTACTGTCCTGGGGTGAGAAAAATCGGTCTCCAACGGGTTCTTGGAGTTCTCCGAACTACCTGAAAATCCGCGATATGAAGGTCCGTTTCACCATTCGCCCGACGGGTCCTCAGCTCATCAACGGCTTTTTTCATTTTGATCCGATCTTCCGGGGAGAGATCTCTCAACACCTAAAACGGCTTGCCTTTGAGCCGTGAGGTCCGTAGGAGAATGCGTCGACATTCTTCCATGTTCACACGCGGACGTCTGTTCATACCACTCCTCTTATTTCACAGTGTCAGATGTACCGCCGGGACTGTTATTTATTACTCCTTGTATCGACCGTTGTGCAACACGTTACCGCAGTTAAGTCTGCACAAATGGCAAATAGTCCGTAAAATTGGCACAGTAAAACAAATTACAACCGATGAGGCGCAAACCGTAAGTTCACAACAATTAAGCAAAGAAAAAAGATGATAACTGCAGAAAAATTGCAGGGTTTTATCAGTTTGATAAAGCCGAACCTTTGTGCATGAACAGGTAAACTCCAGTACCACACCGTCCAACGGGAAAAGTATAAAGAAATTGAACTACTGGTAAATGTGCACTAGTATAGTTCAGAATCGAGAATTTAGAATTCACAGTTGGCTCCATGTAGCTTACAAGGAGCTACTCCTCGATTCCAGCCTTCATTTTCCTCTGACGTTTGTCTCTCTAAGCTTCGCTCGCATGTTGATTTACTCATTGAAACTGTAGGTGTCTAGTAGTGGTCAAACGTCTTAATGATATGGCTACGCCAGCCACTGATGCATCCGTTTCTAGAGCCACTATCTCTGCTTAGTAGCAGCTAGTCGCTATAGCCTCAATTCATCTCTGCTGATATCGGGAGCTCTCTAGGAGTCGCTCCTTTCTTACAATATTCATTCTCTTGGATTGTTTGAATCATCGCTCAGCTAGTTTGTTGAACTATTCTGTGCCATCGTAGGATCTACTAGTAACTGAAGGCTTAATCCGAACTCTATTGCTGGCCACTCATCTCTCTCCTAGCGCGCCGTTATGCGTCGTTCGTCTTACTCGCATAACCGCTTTTTCTTGGCAGTAGATGGTAATTGTTGGCTCCATGCATCTTACAAGGAGCCACTCCTTGACTCTCCAGCCTTCATTTTCCTCTGACGTCTGTCTTTCTCGTCTTCGCTCGTCTGTTGATAAATTCATTGAAACTGTAGGTATACAGTAGTGGTCCACTAGTAGCCGAAGGCTTAATCCTAACTTTGTTGCTGACCTCTCATCTCTTTCCTAGAGTGCCGTTATCCGTCGTTCGTCTTACTCGCGTGAAATCTTCTTCACGGCAGTAGCTAGTCATTGTTGGCTCCATGTAGCTTACAAGGAGCTACTCCTTGACTCCAGCCTTCATTTTCCTCTGACGTCTGTCTCTCTAAGCTTTGCTTGCATGTTGCTTTCTTCATCGTAACTGTAGGTACCCGGTAGTGGTCAAACGTCTTAATGATATGACTACACCAGCCACTGATGCATCCGTTTCTAAAGCCACTATCTCTGCTTAGCAGCAGCAATCGCCATAGCTCCCATTTAACTTTGCGGATATCCGGAGCTCTCTAGGAGTCGCTCCTTACAATGTTCATTCTCTTGGATTGTTTGAATCATCGCTCAGCTAGTTTGTTGAACTATTCTGTGCCATCGTAGAATCTACTAGTAACTGGAGGCTTAATCCGAACTCTATTGCTGGCCATTCATCTACTAGAGCGCCGTTATCCGTCGTTCGTCTTACTCGCGTCAACTCTTCTTGACAGCAGCTAGTCATCGTTGTCTCCATGTAAGCATAGAGTCACTTTTTGCTTTTCTACTTTTTCTCTGGAAGGTTTTTCTCTGTACTCGCTCGCTCGTTCAATTACACATTGTAACTGTAGGGATCCATCATTTGGTCAAACCTCTTAATGATATGCTTACACTAGCCTCTGATACAGCTTTTCCTATTGCCACTATCTCTGCTTAGCAGCAGTTGGTCGCTGTAGGCTTCATTTGCCAACACCCGTAGTTCGCTAATGTTGTCCTTCCGTGGAATGTTTATTCTCTTGTTATATTTCTTCATAGCCCAGCTGGTTTGCTGTCCTATTTCTTGACACTGTAGTTATTCCATAGTAACTAGAATAATTAACCCAACAGGCACTTTTGGCCACTGAATCCCGGTCCATTATCACTATCTTTTGATCGTCTTACCTTCCACACTTAGTCTTCCCTTCATCTCCGTTAAATCTTAGCCTACTTCTGGTATGCTCAGTTTCCTCTCTTCATATGCCCCTGTACATTATAGTTGTCTTAGGTAATCCTTATCCCGTGGAGCATATATAAATACGGTCACATCATCACTGTATCTTTTGGTTTCCGATAACAACCAATCGTGATTACACACCAACCTTCTAGTCCCAGGTAGCATTCGAACATCGTTAGCTTATACCTCATGAATTTCTTACCGGAATCCTGCTCTTTATCCTTATGCACATGAAAGTATCTTACCCATTAGGCCACGCCTACTGCGTAATTAAAACATCTTTAGCGTAATATCTGTTAAACATTGTACGCTAGTTGGCTCAAATAAATGTCTTAATTCGGATCTTGATCCAATGCTAAGTACATTGACTGTCCTGTTCAGTCTTCTCTCGGCCTGTTCCTCTCTCCCTTTTCTCTGAGTTCGTGAACATCTGAGGGATTCTGGCTTGACCTGAGTAACTGCCACCGTCTGGGATGGGACGAAATAACCAACAAGAACTTGCCTGGACCATGGCACCACTTCCATTCTAACCATCTACACCCAACCACCGATTTCCAGTAAGGGTAGCTGGACACAAATTCCTCGCTCCCTGGCAAATATACATAAGCAGAGAAGACTTCCCTTGGCCCTGCAATTGATCAGCACATCATATTTAAACTGAATGTTTGGTTCCCGACCTACCAATGGACAGGACCCAGGAACGCAATAGGCAACCAGCCAAGGCATCAGCCAGCAGAAAAATGGGACACAACCTGACTGCGAATAACCGAGCAAACAAGCGTTCGACAAGAAACATAGCCAGTTACAATTTGCCATTCAATGGATTGGCGGCAGTGTTCCAGGACGTGGTGGGTTTTCGCCTGGCAAGCGTTCTCCCTATAAAAAGACCGCAAATGTTTGTTTAACAACACTGCAACTTGGCGTATGTGACTCGCCACCGAATAAAGTCACAGCCCATAACTTCACACCGGCAGGTCAACTAGCGTCACAATTCTGGTTAGGTTCGTTACACTGGAACCTCTACGTCTGCATATACTGCCGTCTTTTTACTTTCTACGTTACGTTTACCTTTGTGTTACTTGTGCACCAACTCACTCTATCGGCATATATCTATAGCGTGTTCTTCGATTACCTTCCGATGAATCATTCAGGATTCTCAATCTACTATTAGCCGAGGTCTCGTACCTCATGACAGCCGAATTATTGTTTCGCACTTTCACCATTGTACTGTTTCAATCATGGACATATGAAAAATTTTCTACTGTCACTGTTACAGTTGCCATAAAATGTTCGTACAGTTGTACATATCTGATCATGCCTCCATGGGCGTGCCTCGCATAGTTGAGAATAAACTATTTAGTTATTTATTTATTTAAGTAATATTTGTTACAAATCCTCTTACCTTTTCGTTGCTTAGCAGCTGCCAACAGGAGCACTTCTTCGCAGCTAAATCTTTGATGTCATTCTTTCTGCTGCACGGTAAATTGTGCTACGAGATGGAACCAGTGCAGTTACTTGATAACTTTTTCGACGCAACAAGCTGAAATTGAATACATATGTATCAAACAAGCTATAACTGGAAAACCTGATGTGTGCCTGAGGTGGCGCGGTATCAAAGGAGCTAAGCCATAGCACAAAGCCAACCGCAAGCAGCGATCAAGGTGTAATATTCAAGCTCGGGAGAACTCCGGAGATTGGAACTGAAGATTTATTGAGCAACACGGAGCAAACTACAATAGAGGAATTAATGTTATAAAAAAGGAAAATAAACGTTTCATCAATCTGCTGCTGCTTGCATTCTTCCGCTAAAGCGCACGCCCATTTCCTGCAGGGCAAATGAGAGCGCTGCGTGAGCACAAGTTCAAATTCAAGCAGCGTGCCACGACAGTTTCCGTTTTACACTACACTACACCCTTTATCCTTCGAGCGCCGTCCCCGAAGCTACTCCAAAGCCCCCTTATTTGGCACTTCAAGTTCATGAACGACCACTAGTAGTGAATCTGCCATCGCTGCCTCAACTGACTCAGCGTCTCGTACACTGGGTTTGAGGCCACTGAAATTGACTACTATAGGTTGACTATTAGGGTTGTCACGATCCTTTTTCATGCAGGTGGCCTCAGATAACAATTGTTCTACTGCATATGGACCCATCCACTCTCTGTGTAACTTTGCCGGCACTCCTGATGCTTGAGGCTGGTTTAACCAATCTACCTCACCAACTTTCAGGGATACGCCAATTAATTACTTGTCGTAATATTCCTTATGACGTCGGTGTGCATTCCCTAAATGCATTTGTGCTGACCAATGAGAATGAAAAAGGGAGTTTAACAGCTTGCTAACTTATTCCATAACCGACGGCTGTAGCTAGTGCGTCATCGGTAGACTTACATCTTAGGTAATTGCGCCTCTCTGCCCGTCCACATAAGGAATGGTGTCTGTCCAGTCGATGAAATACTGTGCTCCTGTATGTAACTCGGCATCTGGGCAAAACATTGTTCCACTCATTGATATTCTTGTCCGCGAAGGTCTTCAGCAACGGTTTGAGAGAACGATTTGCTCTTTCCACTTGCCCAGTTCCTTGAAGGTGATACGCTGTTGTTCGAGTTTTGACTATCATAAGTAACCGACAAACTTCAATTACCACTGAGCTCTCGAAGCACGATCCTTTATCCGAGTGTAGCTGTCCTGGTGCTCTTCGGTGGCAGACCCAATGATTTACCAGAGCTGTTGCCACAGTAGACATATCCACCTGTCCTATCTGTATAGCCTCGCAACATTTAGTGAAGTAATCGATCATGGCCGAAATAAAGCGATTACCTCTTGGCGTCTTAGGTGGAGGGCTTATGCGGTCCACTCCTACGGTCTCGTTGGGAAAGCCGACCAACATGGGCTGCAAGTGTGCACGGTGAACTATACGAGGGTTGTTAATAGCACCACATTCTTCGCACGGCTGACAGTAGTTGATCACAGCTCTCCGTTGATGGGGCCACCAGTAACGTCGTCGAACCGCTTCGTCCATTTTATTGATCCATGCATGTCCATTTCTTCGTGTAAATCGTTCAGTACATCCCTAAACATAGAGTGCGGAACGATGGTTTTTCTCGCGTACGTCGGTCCGAAACTGTTAACCAAAACCCCTACTTCGGTGATCCGGTACTCCCAAATGGCCCAAAGGCAACGAGTTCCGTTACTTTTCCCTTCCATCAGTTTACTCGTTGGTTTGTCGCCGCCATTAAGACGCCTCTCGTAGATCAATGCGGTATCGGGAGCGCTTGCCTGTGCCGTTTGCCACCGATCATAATCTGCCCCGATAAGAACATCAAACAGTATCCGGTCAGCAACGATAACTTCGTGGTTAAACGTTGTGCAGGCTACAACAACAGGGGCAACGATGGTAATTCCGAACCACTACTGTTAGCCTGTTGGCCGCGGTATGGAGAGCGTTACAGGGTTTTCTAACACCGTTTAGGAAGCTCTTACTCACGCTGACCCTGATTGTGCTTCTAGCTGCGTCAGTATCCACTAGCCCCGTAAGAAAATCCTAGCTATCGATAATTCTAGTGATAACGACGTTACTGCCGGGTTGCAGGTAAGAGATGGTATCACAAATGATGTCATGGCATGCTCACCTGGCGTGCTGCTGTAGCGAGACGATCCTCTGTATGACGTTTGTCTACAGGGCCACCGAAAACCTGATTGTTCCGGTCGTTGTGAGGCGAGATATTTCTAAAGACGGCCAGGGTTTCCAGTCATTCTTTCGGGTAGGACGCGTCTAGGTCGTTTGTTCCCTGTTAAAGCAAAACAGCCATATATAAGTGTACCCATCGCTGCGTCTATTTCTTCCAACTTTTCACCTGTTTCCAACGCTTCGTCCAAACGGCGGGGAGGGTATCGCAGAAACACCCTTTTAATAGACGGCGTTGAATGCCCTCTAGGCGTTGCCTCAAGACAAGTTTTTCACGTTCACCTGCCGTTTCCTTCTCGTATTCGGTATTGACCCTCCCCTGTAGCTCGCGAACGTATGTGCGGATACTTTTCCCGGATATTGTAAGTAAGGCTATTTAGCCAAATGCACTGGGTGCAGTCACTCATGCAAACCTCCGAAACGCCACGACCATCTCGTGCGCGATTGCCCGCCAATGTAATCGTGTGCCTGCTTGTAATGCACTCAGCTTCGGGTGCTGGAACGCGCGCACACTACTGGACCAGAACTCCAGCGGGCGCACTTAGCGAAGCGCTGTATTTGTCGCGATGGTACTGGCGCTCCATCACATCGATACTGCGGCGCTCAGTGAAACCCGGCTCGCTGAGCAAGGTATGTTGCATGAAGCAGCCGCTGGCTACACGGTCTACCGGGTGGGCAACGCCGCCCCAGCATCACGTGAGCATGGGGTCGGATTTGCAATATCCGATCGCCTCCATGGCCAGCTGGTGGGTGAACCAACGGGCATCAGCGCGCGACTGATGACTGTTCGCCTACGACTCGGAAGAGGTAAGTTTGCTACTTTTATAAGCACGTACGGTCCGACCATGTGTTATCCTGATGACACGCGTGATCAGTTCTACACTGAGCTATCCTCCGTGATACGGTCTGTGCCGAGGAGCGACCGACTATTTCTGCTGGGTGATTTCAACGCGCGCGTTGGGCGTGATGCATCAGCGTGGACAGATGTTATCGGTGCGCATGGCATTGGTTCAGCGAATGCGAACGGTGACAGGCTGCTCTCACTGTGTGCCACTCACGGCCTGACGATCACGAACACTCGGTTTGCACTGAGTGCGAGTGATATAGCAACTTGGACGCACCCACGGAGTGGTCACGCTCACCTGCTCGACTATGTCATCGTACGTCAGCGTGATATGCGTGAAGTGCGCATGACACGTGTACTGCGTGGAGCTGAGTGTGGCACTGATCACAAATTGGTGCGGACCAAACTGTACATATATTTTCGTAAATCTATGTATTGCACTCCCGCCGTGAATCGGGGTAAAGTCAACTTTCTCTCCATCGGTACTGTGGCGCAACATAATGAGCTGAAGAAGGCGATGGCTACATGCCTGTGTGATGTGAACTGCACAGCCACAGGGGGCGACCTGTGGCATCATATTCGCGACCAGGTGACAGCTGCTGCTGACTTGACCATCGAGCACACAAACTGTAAGCGTTCTGTTTGGTTTGATGAAAACAATGCGACGATTGGCGCATTGCTGTCGGGGAAGAACGCGGCGTTTGCTGCACATTTGGCCAACCCCAGCGACTTAAGGAAGAAGAGTCAGTTTTGCAAATTTCGGCGGCGACTGACGCTAGAGATCCGTCGCATAAAGAATGCATGGTTGACGGAGAAGGCGAAGCAATGCAATGCTGCGCCGAAAGCCGCCAAAACAAGGAATTCTTTGACTCCTGGAGGATGGTGTATTTACCAATGTTGGAGCGGCTGGGACGCTAGTCAATAGGTTTTGACGCGCTACCCCCACGTACACTGCAGACATAACGCAGCCCTAGCTAAAACACGTTGGCTGTCGCTTGAACGTCCGTTCAGTGATGGGCTGGCTAACATTTAACTGCCAGAAGCAGCACGAAGTTAAGGCGACCCTGGCGGACACGCCAACACTGGATGAGACGCAGGGAGCACTTGCTCAGCTGCGAACCGGAAAATGTGCTGGGGCCGACGGGAGCCCGCCGGAAGTAATGAAACACGGCTGGCCCGCTTGATGAACACGCTGCGCTACTTGGTACAAAGTGCATGGATTGAGGAGGAGGTGCCTCCTGAGCTGAAGGATGACCTTGTTCTACCACTGTACAAGTGTAAAGGGAGAAAGCAACGTTGCAGGACTTATCGTAGCAACAACTTGCTGAGTTGTGTGGGCAAAGTGATTATCCGAATCCTGCTCAACCGCCTCGTCAGTCAGGTTGTGGAACCTAACGTGGCGGAAGAGCAATGTGGATTCCGTTCGGATCGCGGCACAAAATGTGTGGTGTTTGTGGCTCTTCGGTTGCAAGAGAAGTGCAGTGAAAGTCACCAGCCGTTGCACACGCTTATTGTTGATTTCACCAAGGCATTTGATACGGTCAACCGCGAGGCATTGTCGCTGGTGTTGGGTAAATTTGGTTGCACGCTTATGTTCGCAAGTTTAGTTGAACGTGCACAGTGGTATGCGAACGAGGGTTTCAGCTGGGTGGAGAGACCTCGGATGACTTTGCCCTTGTCACTGCAGTGAAGCAAGGCTGTATTTTAGCTCCTGTCCTGTTTAATATATATCTGCATGCAACGTTGTCCTGTGCTTTTTATGCCGCCGGTGCTTACCGTGTTCGTGTGGAGCACCCTATTGATGGTGGGTTGCTGAACATCCGTCGTTTCGTTGCGTGGACTCTAGTCAGTGGGACCGCTATCCGTAGGTTGCTGACGAGTGTGCGTTGTTTGCACACAGTGTGGATGAGTTGCAGCACATGACTTATGCTCCGGCTTCGACAGCGGCAAAATTCGGGCTCGCCATAAACACAAGCAGAACAATGTGTCACTTTCAGCCTTCACCGGAGGTGCAACCTTCAATATTGACTCGAACCAGCATTGGTGCTGAAGTATTGGAAACCGCTTGCCGCTACTACTTCTTTGGGTGTGTGATGTCATCCGATTAGCGGTTACACAGTGAGCTTCGTATCTGCTTGTCGAAAGCAGCGGCGGGATTCTGGAAACTTGAGTACTGAGTACGGAACAACCCTCAGCTTACCTTTGGCACGAAGCTGCTTGTGTACAAATCCATGCTGCTATCCGTTTTTCTATACGGCAGTGAAACGTGGACGACGTACCGGCTGGACGTGCGATATCCCGAGCGGTTCCACTAGCAGTGTTTGCGACGGATTCTGCGCCTCTGTTGGGGTGACAGAGTTGCTGACACAGAAGTGTTGAGACAAAGTGGGATGTATGCAGCATACTGCTTACTTTTACTGAGACCACTGAGGTAGATCGATCATGTGAGCCAGTTGAATTCAACGCGGTAACCGAAACAACTCTTATAGGGTCAGCTGGGTATTTGGAAGCTGCACATGGTGATACCTAAGTTACGTTACCAGGACATGGTTAAAGTGAGGTTCTCACGTTCTAATCTTTCTTGCGGATCATTGGGATCTAAGGCGCTTGGTCGATGTGCAGGGCGCGATCTAATCACAAAGGCAGTTACCGAGGTGCGGGAGGAAGTCCTCATACATGCAGAGAAGAAGCGGCGAGTGCGGAAGCGACCAGCACCGATGAGTAGTACTCAATCAACATCAAGTGCACGGTGTTGTACCACATGCGGTCGCGAGTGCCTGAGTCAGGCAGGCTTAGTGAGTCATGAGCGAAGCCACCCTGGAGCACAACCGAAGCGACGACGGGTCGTCCAGAGAACGTAGGCAGAACCAACGCAGCTTTTGCATGTACTCTGCATGCTATTTACTAACCGCGCGCTTGCAGGCTAAGTCACTTTATTGCAGGTGGTGGGGTTGCTGCTTTTTCCTAATGCTTTTACTTCTCATAGAAAAGCCTAGCTTCCTGCTCTTCTATTAACTTGCACACCTCGCTTAAGCCACTTGTATTTAAGTTCGATAACATCTTCGTGATTATGTCTTCTCAGTAAAGTATACCTTCTGACCTAATGAACTTATTTCGGATCCATATTTAACCACTTATTTCATTTGCTCACGTTTCCGTAAGAATTACTCGGTTTTTCTTTGTTATCTTGCTCGCAACTGTTTGGCTGTTGCTTGATATCCCCGGTGTGGCTGCACTTGATGGACATGGTGGCAAGGTGTCTACCTGTCTATCACTCACTACCTCGTCCATACGGGCTCTAGAAGACAGTTGTTTGTTGCTGAAGGGGATATGGAGCACGTTTTTTGTGGAGGTGTTAGGCTCAACGAATGGTTTCATGCGCTTAGTGTGGAGCGGACTACGGTCCAGCCACCGCCTTGTGTGCGCTTGATTCCCAAATACAGCGTGCTCAGTTTGGCCGGCTTAGTTGTTGATACGTGGCTTACCTCCACATGCCTCCCGGTCTTATTCCTTCGGGTTTACACTGGATATGTAATGTGTGGGTGGAGCTGGGGGTGGTGCAGCGCAAGGCACCCGTGGTCCCTCTGTAAGCGTAGCCGTCCTGTGACTGTCCACAGTAACAGGCAAATCCGAAACCTGGTGCCACCAACAATATTTATGTACGTATATATATGTGTGTGTGTGCATGTATGTATATCTATATTTATGTCCCGCGTCATGCAAACGTATTAATATGCATTTAAACAAGTGTTGGAAAAAACTTTAACGGACGAGTGGTTGCTCCTAAAGGCTGTGTTGTATTGATGGCATTATTTCACGAAATTCAGACTTGAAGACGCTGATTGATATATCGGATTCATTTCAATTAAAACGAACAGGTATACGTGAGAATATCAGAAGAGATTATACTTCTATGCTTGTATATGATATAAGTAGATCGCCAGATATTTGTGGATAGGGCGTGTATGGTTATCAAGCGCACATAAAGCCCACAGATTTATCGACGTAGTTTCCCCAGACAATAGCAATGTTAAACGCTTTCTATGAAGGAAGGGAAGCCCTGTCATATTGTCACCATATAGGGGTCATTTGGTTGCGCAATGGGTGCTTCGTTGGACAATAAATGCTATACTGTGACCCCTAATAATCAGTCGCAGTGCACACAAGATGACGGAATGCAGGCGGTGACATGAGAGTACTTTGGTGATTTCAGATACCTACCACCGGAGTAGGATGGCAAACCGCATAACGGATGCGCAATCTACTGAGTAGGAATTTGTTAGTCTCCAGTGAAAAGTAAGCACAGATGGATTCCCTAGCGCTGCCATCTTTCTGTCTTAAAGAGCAAATGTAATGGTTAGCGCCTTAGGTTCCAGAGTCCTAGCTTAGTTAACCCATAGTGTTCCAGTAGTGGAGTCGTGATGATATGGTCATAGGCGCGCACTCTTGTGTAAGGATTGCCAGAAACTGGCTGGAGGATTGGCATTCCCTAATCAGGAGTAACATTGGGAACCTGATCGAATATGGATTTAATGTAAGAAGCACAGCCATGCAAAGCAACTGTTGCACATCTCCCGTACGCGGCACTACCCTAGCCGTTGGTCAGTAAACATATGACCGTCCACTGAAATGGTAGCCGTATTTATATTTCGTCCGAAGTGTGATCAGCAGCAAAAGGTAGGAGCAGCTATAGTGATTTGGAAGGTAATGCCCTAGATACGGTGACCAACTAGAGTGCTGCGCGAATGGCTTGTTAAATAAAGTAGTGATATCTGATCGTGAATGTGTACTGCACATTCCCCTCACGTATATGCCTTATGAGGCGCTGCTGCCACAGAATATGTGACCAGCGCTAGGAGGAGACAGCAGGAAGAATAAACCTAGTAAATGCTGCACCATTCTTTCCTATCATTAGCCTCGGAAACAGCGCAACAACAGCGTTAGGCAGGCTGCATGAGGTCGATTGCAAGGCAGGCGCTTAGCCAATGGTTGGCGGATATTGCGTGCATACGTAACTGCGGCTGTAAGGTGTTACATGACCTGCAGCTACTTAATGATTGTAGAGTGCCCCATATTAAAGATTCGTTTTGCAAACATTCGTGGAAGGGTATACTTTACCCAGCGTAGAAATACGCACACGGAAGCTGAAGTGCAACATGTGCATGTCGCAGGGGTAGTGCGATGTTGTTTTGCAATTTGGCGTGCACCTACACACATATATATGGTTTGCGATTTCTTGTTAATGTGTCGCCTGTCACGGGGTCAGCCGGAGGACGTTTGTGCCTACAGACGAAGCATGCGTGGCATGCGCTGCGCCACCCGCAGCTGCAACCACACACCCTATATGCGGCGCAAACCGCAATGCATAAGCCCTGAGGGCATGTCGATAGGTGGCAGGTTTCCTCAATGGAGCAGGCCCTCACTCCTTCAAATGGGTGCACAAGCACGCTGCATTAAGGGATAAAAGCGCACACAATGCGGAGGCCGAGCCGTAATCCGCTCCCCTCTGAGTGAATAGAAGCAACCTTGGAGCGTAACACGGACACGAGGGTCGTGCAACCCGTCCCCGCTAGCATGAACCTTATGTATGTGTACGTTTACAGAGTGCATATTAGGTGGGTGACCATTGCTTAAAGTAATGGGACTCAGTATACAATGACATTGTGTAAATTGCTAGCAGTAATATCTGTGTGGTGCTATCCATTTAGGAAACGGTTTGCAATCAGGCTCCGTGGTGTTGGTTGAGCGAACCTCTCCAGTATGTCCAGGGGCCATATGGATTTCTGAGGAACGCCCGACGCCTGTAAGTCAACAGGGCCGTTGTCCTTAGGTATCCCTCTAACATGAGTACTGGGGAGGTGGATTGCAATGCTATTTCAAGAAGCCCACGTACCTGCATTCTGGGTAACTGAAGGTACTGTAGAAGCAAGTAACAAACCGAACATGAGCAGTTTTGATGGCAGTAAACTTACCCCACATGATCTAGATGACGGGATGACCAAGGTTATAATGGACGGCATCCGCTGCATGCTGACGAATGCAACCGTGGTAGCTTTACTTGCCCTGACAGGTAGGCATGCAAACCAGAAATGGCAAGGTTTGGATAACGGGAATGCATACGGATGACAAAATACGCTCGACGACTGAGGGAATGTGTGAAGCATCTTGTAACTATTAATAACCAGCATTTGGGAACGGTGCATGTGGACGTGAGGTCAGCATACAGACTACCGCAATATTTGTAGCAAAGAATTATGGCTAACGTATTTGGCGTCATGCCTATTGCACCAATACGCACAGTGACATGGTTAAAGTAAGGGCTACGCAGAGACACGTACAAAGAAATGTGACGTACAATACAGTAAGATATGTACGCTGGAAAGAGTCAATGGAAGTAATCTTATGCCTGTCAATTTATAATGGTGATACTCGGGAACAGAGTAAGGTGGAAGAAATTCACGCGTAAATAGGAATGCGATGTTCGCAAGCCGTTATTAACCTGTGGTGTTACAATGCGGTTCATTGAGGTTGATGGCCCCTCGCTGATAAATGGGAATGGTACTCCGCAAGGCGTGCACAGCAAATCACACTGCATCGTAGATACACGGTGACCTTATCCGTCATAAGAGGAAAATGAAATGGATGTTTAAACCGCACCACGTAACGTTGCTGAAGAAGCTGCATATGACGTTTAAACCATTCACAAATATTACCGACCTCGCGCTTGAGCTGATCAACGGCGCATTACCCACGAAGCGAGAACACTGATAATGTGTGTAGCCTTCCTATAGGTGCCGATACATTTCCGCGGAACAGCTTCACAACGTACCTTCAATGGAAAGATGCGCCATGTGTAATTGGAAGTGGATGTGCATAGCTGCCAACAGTACACACGTGAGGACATCGATGAGACGGCTTTGTATTCCGGGAACAGAGGACATATATCGATACGGTAAATTAACATGCTTTGACAAGAACAACGTAACATCACGGATTGCAGGGGACACGTAAGCGGCATATAACCCGGATGAAGTAGGGAATCGAGAGTAAGTGGTGCACAGCAGTGACTTACGTGAGAAGCTTGATGGCTTAAGGACGCCAACCGTGTGAAGTAGCTGAAACGCACTGCTAACGGCGTGCAGCTACAAATAAGGGGACAGTGCAGCAGATGCTTGCGTACAAAAGGGTTACCTTTGCATCTCAATCCCTTGTCTCGCGGCATTATTTGACAGTACCACGCTAAGTAGGAGATACCAAGCACATTTGAAGTGGGAGTAGGGGCAGCTGCACTGAGGTCGGTGAGCAAGGGTGCCCTCAGCGCCTGCCGACAAAGGAAAACGCCAGTTACTTCAGCAGCGAGGTAGAAAGGTAGGCGGAGCCAATTAACTCCTCCGTTAACTCATTTCCCTCTGACAGTGGCCTGCTGCGCACCTGCGGTGTGAAGGGGTCTTACACTTCATGCAGCGGACAGTGCCTTACTAAATAACCAGTCTACATGGGAACCTCGTATGTATGGCATGCAAATAAGGTGAGGGCAAGTTGTTCTCCTAACATGTCGCCGAACATACGTGCCAGGCTTTGCAACCCTTCACTACGATCAAACGTGCTGCTGAGTCGTACACTGCAACCTTTCGTGTGCCAGTGCTGTCACGTTGCCGACATCGGGGACTATGGTTAGCATGGGCAACTCGAGGTTCCCATAGGCGGTTCCTGATCGCATCCGAAATGGCAAGGCCGTTTATACAAGTTCACAGGTGGTTAAAAGTCTGAACAAATGTAGGATATACACACCAATGGTCAACGCAGGAGTGATCCCTGTCAATGTTGGAGGATAGCGTGGCCGTTTGATGAAGCTAAGCGAAGCCCGGAGCGACCGACAGCCAGTGCGTAACGGACGTCCAAGTACGGTGGCCATATTAACTACGCCGGTGGTGGTAGTGCAGCGGCACGCATACACCGAACGCTTAACTTCTTTGTGTTTAGATGATAACGGAGGCCTCCCCGCCTGTCTATTGATGCGCAACACTCCAAATGCTTGTGGGGATAGTTGTTGTCAAGGAATGCGTGGACACCTTATGTGCCATATGGTGGAACACTGCAGGATAACATATTATGCATCGTCAGCCTAGCCTAAACTTACGGTATCCCACCTGCGCTTAGTGTGGTGGAGGCATGTAATGTGCTGCTGACCATGATGACGTCCGTAACAGAAAAAGCCGTCCTGATGTCCAAAACCTCCGCATTATAAAAAGGAACCCACCATATCCAACTGCAACCCGGGTGCTAAACGAAGGACGACAAACTGTGGTAGGTAATCAAGAAACCACCATTACGGTTTTATCGTCTAAATACGATCATTGCCCAGGTGGCTTATACCGAACACGCAAGGATTTGTTTTCTGAATTTTAAGGCGGGGTGGAGCAGCTGGGC
This sequence comes from Dicrocoelium dendriticum, assembly GCA_944474145.2. NCBI lineage: Eukaryota > Metazoa > Platyhelminthes > Trematoda > Plagiorchiida > Dicrocoeliidae > Dicrocoelium > Dicrocoelium dendriticum. Next base: position 9,899,597 of record OX104067.1, on the reverse strand, counting down.
TGTTGGAAATCCATTTTGTAACTGCTACTGAAGGAAGCTCTTAAGCCCATGAAAAGTATTCTTACGCCATATTAAAGCCTTGTGTTAGGCAGCTGTGAACGTCGTGTAGTCACCGTCTCTCAAAAATATATTCGCGTAGGTGCACCCAAACCCTGGATGCAGTTGAAGGTAAGTTAGAAATGCTCGTGGAAGTAACACTTGAGTGGAACCCTTACTTAGCACTAAGTACTGCTGCGCCAAACGCAACGTTACTCCACACATAGGCCGATTACATCACAGACCACACGTACCAAATAAAGCGGATTGACACTGTAGACGGTATCGCACCCAGCGCTTGCGATGTACGTGTAGTACCGCCTTAATGGAGACGTGTCCACCCGATACATCCTGCAAACGACTACCCGATATGCGTGCCTTTCGCCTTCTGCGAGATCCTGTGGGGAACTAATCAAGGGTTATCTACACGGCGATTGGGAATGAGTATGCACAATAAACTAATCATATGATGCATACTGCAGTGCATGCTTGGATATCATAAACCTGCATGCAGTCCGAGAACCATGGGTTGCAGCGGCGGACGGAAGACGCCTTTATGACCACTTCTTTGCAAACGACATGGCATTTGACAAGTTCCCTCATCAACCGGTAATGCTCATACATCAGGCAGTTTGGTACCCAGATTTCCCGGGGGCAAAAACCTTTGACGGGAAGGTGTGGAGGACAATTTTCGTCTCTGTGCCTAATACCTGGGCGGCTACGCAATGCTCCGTACTGGATCCAGAGCAATGTAACCTTAGCAAGCACAACCTTACGGCAGCAATATGAACGCACCCTCATGCATGCGCCCTTGACTTAAAGTTGTGATCTTCCACTTGCCCCCAAAGCACCGGCAGGCTACCAGCTCACTTTGACAGGCAGCCAAGGGGTCCATTTGGTGGGTATTCCCTATAAAACCTGACAACTGCGCCCGTATCGCGATTCCGGTCCTGAGTCCTTTCAATTCGTTTCTTTTAGGAGATCACCTCATGATATATGTCACACGGAAGAACGGCCTGGGGGCGATATATTCGCAGGATGTCAACACGTAACCTTACCCGCCGAAGAGGCCAACGGCAGACAAATGAGTGTTCTCGGTCGCGTATACCTCGTCCTATTAGAACTTCGGCGCTAACTGTAAACTAGTCACCTTCACGCTCACCGTACAATTCCCCAAGGTATTCCCCGAGCCGTTTCCACGAAAGTAAATGTGAACCTAATGTCCTACGGAGATGCGGATACGAAGTTCAAAATCTTTATCTTCACTTTCGGATCCTCACTGCCTTCGCACAATTACGACTGGAACCCCTTCTCTATGCCATATCGCCTTTGCACCATAAACCTGCTCAGGGAACCAGTCGTTACTTAATTTGACCCTTGCACCAGCAACGCAGCGAATGACGGACGTAATGCTTACCTAGCGTACCAGCACGAAAAGGATCCATAAGGCACTCCAAAGACACGCAAACGCGGAATATAATTTTAGAGCACGGCACCACCGCAGAATTAGGTTGGCAATTATATCTAGATCGGGGAATACAAAGGCAAAATTGAAACTGTACAATAACTGCGGCGGGATGCACAACCATGCAATTGTCACTTGTCAGAGATGTGAAGTTGCACTAAAGGAAAGCGTTAAGGATCTCTGAAATAAGCAGACAAGGCATAAGGGTAAAGCGTGCAACAAAGTATACCAAGAAGAAAACTAGCCCAATCGGGCCGCACACAAATTCAACACGCGTTACTAGAAACAAGGGAAGCGGACGAACTTCTGATCAACGGGGTAGCAAACACACGTGACGTACACTTATCACACATAACCCAGGCAACGGAGCCACCTCGACCTGGGATGTTAACCTTTCGCTGACAAATACCGCAGTCGTCTTCCAAAACAACTCCATGAGTAACGCGCTTGCGTTTAACGAGCGCGCGGTAAGAGGAAGATGTGGTACTAGGCGAGTGCTTAAATTCTGATCCCCTAACAGCACATTTACTTGGGCTCACCTCCGTCATACGGCATTACAGTGGCACTTTAGGTTTCCCAGATCCGGTTGCGGAAGTGGACGGGAAGGTCGGTTGCGTTGAAGTCAAGGGGCGAACCCCATTTCCTTCAATTAGTGGCATGCACTGCGGAACGTCATTTTCGGACACAGTAGATGCCGCGACGATTGAGATACCATGCGAGCTTTGCAAGGTGGTAAACCACATAATATGCTTAGGTTTGCCTCCGTATCCAGTGGAAGAGGTAAAAGCCACTGGGATGTGCGACCATACAATGTAAGGTTGCCTTCTTTGGACACCAATTAGGACAGCATTTTAAACGTGTTAAATGCGGCAGCAAAATTTTCCGAGCCGTGACTACATAATTGTGCGTGAAGGTCAGACAGAACTTTCGGTGAATTGCGCAGTTACCAGGCACGGTTGACAACAACAGTATTCACCGTGGGCTGACGAGTTCGCAACTCCAACATACTATCCTCGTCCACACCGCCGGAACTAGCTGTGGGTGCTTGCTGGGGAACAATCCATCGACCAACATACGGTACGTCAACCACGGAATGGCGATAAAGGCAGGAAACGTAACCAATGTGACAACATGGTAGCCGCCATTGCCGACTGAATTGGCACACTCACTTCCACACGTGATGTAGACACGAATACCCTTGGACCGGGGCCGGGAAATCAAGCGATACGGTCCATCAGACCGGTGACGGAGAACACAGAATACTCGAAAATGGGCTAAAACAAATTCGCCGCAAAATCACACGTCTGTGTGTAAAACAAGGTTACAGCAGATACTTCCGATGGAATAGATACCACGCTCAGGTTACGCCTCCCTATGACGTTGTTTCTTTCATGCACGCAACTACTCACACGATCAACTATACAGGTGAAGAGAGTAAGCAGGGAGGATCTCTCGGACAAATACTCCTTCAGGTGTTTGTTTTCATTCTCCAATCTGTTTGTTGTATGGCAACCGAAGTGCACTACATCTCTGTCTTTGAGCTGCCCAACCGTCTGCGTATTTCAGCCATGTTCCGGACAAATACCGGTAGCATTCACTATTACGCAACAGGACCGCGGTTTATAAAATATCAACTTCGCATACCTTACGAGTGTAGGTTAGATTATGCAACCGCGCACGTAACTGCACTCACCGAGCACCTGATATCCCACGTACTTGACTGCAACGTCGATTCCTGTCACATTTAATGTGATAGCGGCAAACTACCATTTTTGATTTCGGATACCAAAGAGTAACCGCCTTCAACTGCGCCGCACCCTATTCCATGACTACAGTACGGCGATGCCTGGTGTTTGGCATAGAGAAAAACGTACGACATCTGTTCCCCTCTGAAACCAACCGGCAACTTCCGTGACGTTCCAACACCGATGCCACGTCCGCAACCTCACCTGCCGTCTTACTCGGATGACGTACGCGCAACCTACGAAGTTCCGTGTGCGTGACACGCTTCCTCTATTGGGGAAGAAATACCTTCTCAATCCGGTGTGCTGTGGAAACTGTCCAACAACCGTAGCACTTCCAACCGTAGTCCCGATGACAGCCGACGGTTACGTGCTTATAACCACGGGTTCTCCAGATGAAAATCATGACTGAGTATCATGCGGTATCTTCAGACGACATATCTTCCCTTCTTCATAAGCACGGAGAACCGTACCTTGCAGTTACACGATTTATATCTACCTGCGTACGTTAAGGTAATGGATCACTTTGAACTTACCTTTTGCTACAAGGTTCTGCATGTTTACAAGGCACGAACCTGTACAGGATGTAACCGTAACTAACTCCATCCGGCAAGTGCATTCCGCCTCCACGCCTTATGCTGCTGCGGACACCGGCGTCACTCGAAAAAAGCAAGTCGCAGCTCCCATTTAAAAAAGTCCCAAATGCTTCTCCCAGCCGTCCACACGGTCGTACTTCGGCGCAACAAAAATCTAAACCGCTCTACGTTCTCAACAATCAGTGCAGCTGCACAGCCAACTATGGCCACCAGTATAGTAAAGCAAACGTCATACACATGCACCTTTATCCTCAACCGTTGATGTTGCGTCACAGTTCATTACACTAACCAATTTTATGAACCCTTTCCAGCTATTGCACGTTTACTCTACTTGACAACGTTGCTACGTTACATCGTTGCTTTGTAACATTTGTACCACCAAACTTCCACAAGCAGCCGATTTTCCTCATAGTACAACCACACGGTCCCCGATCCGTCCAGGTGTAGAGAAGGACCAAAGCTGTTTTGGCGCTGGTCCAAAGTTGAATCGTTGCATTAACGGGGACGTGCTGCATAACGGTCGATCAAAGCATTAATAAAGATCAGCCCCGGTGTACAACCGATATGTGCGAGTAAGAGGAGTAGAAAGAACAGGGGTTAGCGTTTGAACAAAGGACGAAAATTACGATTACATGTGCAATAATCCCTTTGTGCGATCTTACACCTTAAAGCGTGTATGTGTTTAAATGAGCGACCAAGGGTCAAAGGATGTCGTCAGGACATACGTAGTTCGTTGCCGTGACAACAGCGCTCGCTGCGTGAATGATTGATGAGCTTTTCTGAAAGGAACAAGTAACGAAAGAAAACATTTATAAATGAACGTTATGGGATATACGCTACGTTTTAAAGTTATTAACACTTCGCAAAAGGTGCGGAACCATGCAAAATGTGGTGATGTTTATGTTGTTATGTACCAAGTGGTACTAAACATAAAAATGAAGCTTTTGTGTGATGCCGTTATTGCGTGTTAGGAAGAAACAATATGAATAAGTTAGTGACTCTTATAATGCGTTGTGCAGTGTAATATATTACTAGCTTATTCTGGTTCGGAATGCAACTTCTAGAGAAGAAAAGAGTTGAACTACATATTTCACTCGTTTATTTACATAACGCGTTGAATGAGACGTAGTTGGCAACCGGACAAAGATGCACTTAACCGGGTTTCAAACAATGTTATCATTCGCAATTTGAAATGTATGGGATAACTATTCTGCCTACAAATGTTTAAATGTTGGAGTTGCAAAGTCTGTTAATAAGTGAAGATTTGAAACGTGAGGTAAAGGGAAAGGAACAGCGCGATCAATATGTTGTGGTTCTTCAATCCATTGATCATATCTTTTGCGAGCGGATTTCGAGGTAGCGGTTGTTGTCCGCAAGGAAGATAAAGGATTACGGTGGATTAAGTAACTGAACCTATCCAACGCGTCCTCGTCCCGCGAAGGACTCTGGGCGCTTGCGTCGGCAATGCCTAGGCGGCGTTTGGGGAACAATCCGTTCGTGAGTGTCTGCGGTCGAGTGCGGCTGTCTGTTTTACGGGTGGGGAAGGGGTCTTTGGGACGGCTGGCTAATCACTCGGGGGTTGCGTTGAGCCGGTTGGCGAGTCAGTCGAGGGTTGCCTGGGCATTTCCGGCGGTTGCGTTTCTGGAAGGTAGAACTCAGAGAGGGTGGGCAAGGGCCAGGGAAGTGGATTGACGCCGGAGAAGCAACACGGTATGCATGATAAAAGCAAATGAGCCTTTTAGATTTTCAAAATGCTTTGGATTTCCTGTCGATTTTGCAAACCGTTTTGGATGAGACGCAGGAAAACCACCAAAGACGAAAAAGACGTGTTAATGGAAATAGTAAACGTTTACAAAATCTGAAAAACGGAACGGACTTTTAACCTGTCTACCGCGTCGGTCGGTTGCCTGGAGTTGCGGCGGGATTGTTTGCGGGTCAAGGGGTACGGAGGGTTCCGAGTTATCCAGTGCCCGGGAAATTACCACTGGTGCGGGTGCTTGTGCGGGAACATTAGGATGAGCTGCAAGTGGCTCGTCAAAGAAAGCCACTTTGTGGCGGTCGATGGACACCGTTGTTCGGTGACCAGTCTGGTCCATAGTAAAATGTCTTGGAGTCCGTTGCAGAACTCCGAAATGGCCAGTGTATGGAAGCTGGAGTTGGCGCCGCACTGCGTCCGAAGACGTGAGGGCAAGTAGAGAGTCCGTTGTGCATTTGCACACCTCTAGTCTGCACACGGGGCAGGGTCGGGCGTAGTGAACGCATGCGGTGAGCTAGGGAGGACGCAAAGTTAGGCGGAGTCATACCCGACGATGCGGGAAGTGAAATGAATTCTCCTGGTAACTTAAGCGTCGTGCCATAAACCAGCTCTGCTGGTGCACATTGCAAGTCAGCTTTGATGCTGCTGCGAATGCCTAAGCGTACGAGCGAAACGTTTTCGCTCCAGTTAGGGTCGCAGGAGGCGTAGAGAGGCTTTAAGCTGCCTATGGTAACGTTCAACTAATCCTTTGGCTGCTGGGTGATACGCTGTCTTATGAGTGCGGCGACCGCCTAAAAAGTTGCAAAACGTATCGAGTTGTGGTGATTTGAAAGGCTTTCCTCGGTCGGTTGTGATGGTGGATTGGCATCCGTAGTGCGAGACCCACCGGTTCAAGAAGGCCCGGCTAAAAGTCTCAGCTGTGCAGTCTGTTACGGGATGGCTTCCGGCCATCTGGTTAAGCGGTCTACACATGTAAGGATGTATACGAATCCGCGTGACGGAGGCCATGGACCTACAAGGTCCAGGTGTACATGCAAGAACCGAGAGTCCGGGGCAGGGAATGGATTTTTGTTTACGCGTGGCCAAAAGAAACGTTCAGCGACCGGTTTCAGAGATGCACGGATAACAGGATGTGATACTGAGTGAAGTGCGTCAAAGGCTGTGCGTTTGAAGGAGATGGTCACGGTAGGTCTAGGACAACCTGTGCAAGTGTCATAAAGAACGGTTCCTCCCGTGGTTTGGAGAGGAACAGGTTGCACATACAACGAAGTGGACTGCAGTGCGCTGTATGTCATCCTGTTCAGCCTGCGCCGATGCCAGGGCGGCGAGGTCAACGGTAGGCAAGGACTGCAGAGTGAGGTTCACGCGTGAGAGAGCGTCGGCGACGGGATTGTCGACACCTGAGAAATGACGTACGTCAGCAGTGAACTGCGTGACAAAGTCTAGGTTTCTTGTTTCCCGAGAATAAATATTTATTTCTTTATTTGTCGCTAGCATATTTGAATGCAAATATACCGGGCTTGTGGTCAGTGTAGACCGTGAAGGCGCGGCCTTCAAGTGTTCCGGAAGTGACGTATCGCTGGGTAAATGGCGATCAGTTCTCTGCGAAACGTGCTGTAGCGGGTTTCCGCTGGCTGCAGGCGATTGGAGAAGAACCCAAGGGGTTGCCATTGCCCACCAACGGGTTGTTGGAGGACGGCTCCTACCGATACGTCTGAGGCATTAGTCGTAATAGAAAGAAGTGCAGTCGATTCGGAATGAAAGAGGAGGACTATGTTGGAGATAGCATTCTTGAGCTCGGCGAAGGCTGCCTGTGTTGTGTCAGGGAAAGCGAACTTACGTTCAGTTCCTCTGAGTAAGTCAGTCAGTGGCTGCATGAGCTGAGCGCAGCGCGGAATGAAGCGTCGATAGTAGTTGACCAAACCACAAAATCGGCGGAGGTGCTTGAAGGAAGTCGGAGCTGGGAAGTCCTTGATTGCCTGGATCTTATCAGGGAGAACTTTGATACCAGACGATGAAACGAGGTGGAGTAGGAATTTTACCGTTGATTTGCCGAGTTCGCACTTAGTCGGGTTGACTGTGACACCGTGTTGGGTCAAGCGCTGGAAGAGAGTTCGAAGATGCTCGAGGTGTCCTTGTTCCGATGAACTGGCTACTAGGATATCATCGAGGTAGGAATATGCGAAGTCAAGGCCACGAGTGACCTCGTGGATGAAGGATTAGAAGTTTTGTGCGACGTTGCACCGTCCAAATGGCATTCTTAAAAATTCAAACAAACCGAAAGGAGGGATGACGGCTGTTTTAGGAATGTCATTGTCCTCCACAGGTATATGGTGATAAGCGCGAACCAGAGTGATCTTGATGAAGTTCGTCTTTCCTGTGAGGCATGCGGTAAGGTCCTGCATATGTGGGATGGGATACCTATCCGAGACGTTTAGGCGATTGAGTGCGCAGTAATCACCGCAAGAGAATCAATCACCAAGTTTCTTGGGGACCAATTGCAGTGGCAAGGACCAAGGGCTATCTGAAGTGCGGATTATGCCAAGTTTAAGCATGTGCTCAAACTCTGCCCTAGCTACCTTTAGTTTCTCAGGCGATAGTCAGCGTGGACGGCATGACACGGGTAAGCCATTCGTCCGTATGTGGTGCGTGACTTGAGCTGCCACGTGCCAAGCTTTGTTCATTGGCTGAACTAGCTAGGGATACTAAGAAAAGAGATTAGCGGTCTTGCGAGGTCTGGGGAATGCATAGACCGAGGAGATAGGTGTGACATTGGCGATGCTGCCACGTACGCTTAGCTTTGTTGCAGTTTCGGCTAACATCTGACGTTTCGCTTTGACCAAGAAGTCGAAATGCTTGAGAAATTCAATGCCGCTGATGGCAAAGGGACTGCAGCGACGGAGAATACCCAGCGGAACGTGCGCCGATGACCTAGGTCCAGGGTAAGTGACCGATGACCATAGGTGGCTAATGGCGTGCCATTGACGACACTGAGGCTTGTCGACAGGGAAGTGGTAGGCTCACCCGGCGTAGGGGAATGACGCTGACTTCCGCCCCGATATCAAGTAAGAACTGGTATCGGAGTCATAATCCATAAGGTAGATGAGACGACTGTGAGCTTTGCCGACATTCGCGGTCATTACAGCCCGGCGTGGCGGATCATCTGTAACGGAGTAGCTACACGGCTGTACGCACTTACGGGCTTTAAATAAACAAATAAATATTTTATTCTTGACTATGCGAGGCACGCTAATTGAGGCATGAGCAGGTATGTACAGCTGTACAGACATTTTATGGGAACTGTAGTGACAGTAGAAAATTGTTCATATATCCATGCTTGGAACTGTACAGTGGTGAACATGCGAAAGAATGATTTGGTTGTAGTGGGATCGGGATGCATTTGTTTGGACATAATCGCTCTGCCATATATCGCAGCCATACCTCGACTAATACTAGATAGAGAATCCTGAGTTGTCCATTGGAAGATTATTGAAGAGCAAGCTATCCAGTATGACGATTCTAATTGAGCTGCCAGAGTGAGGTTATGGGCTGTAACGTTATTCGGTGGCGAGTCACATTCGCCACGTTGCAGTGTTGTTAAACGGACATTTGTGCCGTTTTATAGGGAAAACGCTTGCCAGGCGGAAACCCACTACGGCCTGAAACACTGCCGCCAATCCATTGAATGGCAAGTTGTAACTGGCTATGTTTCTTGTTGAACGTTTTTTGCTCCGTTATTCGCAGTCAAGTTGCGTCCCATTTTTCTGCTGCGTTATGCAAGTGGCCATTGCGTGCCTGGGTCCTCTTCTGTGCCAGATCGGTAGGTCAGGAACTAAACATTCTTTCTGGGTATGATGTGTTGATCATCTGCAGAACCACGTGAAGTCTCGAAGAATATACGTTGAAATATGTTGAAGTCTTGGAGAACAGGATAGGTTCCGAAGAAAGAATCGCAGATCCCCCGGGGTATTTGGTAAAATTGATTAGAGATAGGGGAACCACGGCCATTTGAGCGGTCAAAACGGATTGAAGAGCTTAGAATGACCGATTGTTCAAGCTTTGTATTGGCAGGAAAATGTGCCTTCCGTAGTCGAAATTCCTCCAGTCAAGAGATATGTGGAACAGGTATTGTTAGGTAACTTGAACTCAGTGGTTCATGCCGCGGAAGAATGGTGTTAGTGCATGATATTGATTGATGTGTCCGGTTAGTAAGATGTAAAAAGTTGATAATTCTCCGCCCATGTCCAGGTAAAGGAACTGTGCGCCTTGTGTTGTTTTTGAAACGGAGGACAATTCCTTGGGTGCTTGTCGCCGTACATGTGACAAACTCGGGAGAAAAAGGAAAAGAACAGAAACAGCTTCACAAACAGGAGAAAGAAATGCATCTGGAATGCAATCAATCAATTGCGGCGATGCCTGAACTATTGCAACCCTATGCAAATAATTGTTATTTAAATATCGTATATACACGTATATCATAAGTGGCGCAATACGACGAGAATCGAGCAGAACACGGGTCAGTAAAGAATGAAAGATTGAAGATGAAGCAGGAGTTGTTTGGGCAGGTGTCAGAAAGCAAAAGAGCGTTTAGATGAGACTGGATAAGTCAGCAAGATGAAGCTAGGCAGTCAGATTAAAGTGGGGATAACAGTAGTGAATGTCACGATAAAGTAAATTTGCGCGACTACAGAGGCTATATAAAAAGCCCGTTAGCATATCAAACGAAGCTCTCAGGCTGAGGGACAGGGTGTGTTGTGAATGCACAGCCTAGAACACGTGCGTCTCTTATTTCTGGAAACAGTCAGAAAATAGGAGACTGGTCAGACGAGGCTAGAGTGGAGCCAGGCCCGAAGTGTTATCCGTCCAATGGATAAAGGAAGGCAGACAGAGCGCGAAAATGAAAGAATGTAATCGTGAAGGAGACACTTAAGGGGAAGTGGAAGAGTCTACAAAGATCTCGAGGTGTTGCGAACAGACCTATGGACCAGTCAAAGGTTCAAAGGTATGGGCTCAGTATTCGGAAAGCAGGAGCGGGTCACAGCCGTCAAAAGCAAAGAGAAAACTGAGACGGGAAAGCAGACTGATAAGTCTGCCCATCCCTGGTTATTCAGGTTACAATAGTCAGAAACAAAGAGACTATTGAGATGAGATTATAATATCAGCTCAAAGAGTGAGAACCGTAGAATATAGGTCTAAGTACTAAAGGGAGACATCGGCCGAATAGGCACGTACAGGGAGAAAGCGAACATAATAATAAGGATTAATCAGTGCCAACGATGCATTTCAGTTAAGGGATACAGTACGTTACGTCGACAGAGCCTAGGTCATTGGGAGTTCAGAAGTCCGAGGTGGGCCAGAAAGCAGGAGACCGTTCAGACGAGTCCGGGTAGTCCAGCAAGATGAAGCTAGGCCGCTAAATTAACTTTTGACTAACAGTAAGATGTGTCATAATAAAAAAATCTTTCGGGACGAAAGTGACTATATGACGAGCCATTTAGCAAGCCAAGGGAAGGTCTGGAGATAAGGGGAACAGTGTGTTTGGTTTGCAGAGCCTCGAGTGATAACGTCTCGGATGTTTGGGAGCAGTGATAAGCATGCGACTGGTCAGCCGAGGGTAGATTAGAGCCAGGTCCGAAGAGGTTTACGTCTAATTGAAAAATTAATGGAAGCAGAGTGCGAAGACGAAAACACGCTTTTCAGAAGAGGCGAAAAACAACAATAAACCTCGTGTTATGTGAGCAGACCGATAAGTCCGCCCATCCCTGGTCATTCAGGACACAATAGTCAGAAGCAAAGAAACTATTGAGATGAGATTATAATATCAGCTCAAAGAGTGAGAACCGTAGAATTTAGGTCTAAGTAATAAAGGGAGGCATCGGCAGAATAGGCACGTACAGGAAGAAAGGGAACATAGTAATAAGGATTAATCAGGGCCAACAATGCATATCAGTCGAGGGATACAGTACGTTACGTTGGCGGAGCCTAGGGCATTGGGATCTCAGAAGTCCGAGGTGGGTTAGAAAGCAGGAGACCGTTCAGACGAGTCCGGATAGGCCAGCAAGATGAAGCTAGGCTGCCAAATTAACTTGTGGATAGCAGAGATGAGTGTCATAAGAAAAGGGACGACAGCGGCTATATGAAAAGCCAGTTAGCCTGCCAAGGAAACGTCTGGAGATGAGGGGAACAGGATGTTTGGAATGTAGAGCCTCGAGTGATAACGTCTCGGATGTCTGGGAGCAGTGAAAAACAAGAGACTAGTCGGCCTAGGATAGATTAGAGCCAGGTCCGAAGAGATTTACGTCTAATCAAAAAATTAATGCAAATAGAGTGCGAGAAGGAAAATACTCTTCAGAAGAGGTCGAAAAGCCAACGATGTTCTCCGGGTTGTGGGAGTAGGCCGATAAGTTTGCCTATCCATTTTCAATAGGGTCACATTAGTCGGATGCGAAGAGAGCAGGCCGTTGAATATAGGTATAAGTATTAAAGGAGAGCATCGGCAGAATACGCATGTGCAGGAAGAAAGGGGACATAGCAATAAAGATTAATCAGGGCCAACAGAGCATTTCAGTTGGGGGTTACAGGACCTTACGTCAACGTTAAGGAGTGTCATAAGAAAAGAAGCTTTTGGGACGAAAGTGACTATATGAAGAGCCAGTTAGCATGTCAATAAAAGTCTTGAGATGAGGGGAACAGAGTGTTTGGAACGTAGAGCCTCGAGTGACAACGTCTCGGATGTCTGGGAGCAGTGATAAACATGAGACTGGTCAGCCGAGGATAGATTAGAGCCAGGTCCGAAGAGATTTACATCTAGTTGAAAAATTAATGCAAACAGAATGCTAAAAGGAATATACTCTATTCAGAAGAGGTCGAAAAGCCAAAGATGTTCTACGGCTTATGGGAGTAGACCGATACGTCTGCCTATCCCTGATCAAATGGGTCACAGTAGTCGGAAGCAAAGAGAGCAAGCCGTTGAATATAGGTATACGTACCGAAACGTGCGTGGTAAAAGCAATAACCTGAGGCATCAGGATTTGTGTGACGGTGCGATGATCCAGACCGGTTGCGGTGCCTACGGTTTAAAGTGAGTTCCTCGATCTGGCACTGAAGTGACGCTATCTGCAATGATAATGCTTCTATTGCCGACGGCGGGCTAGTTGCGCCTGGCTTTGTGGTTGCGCCAGCACAAAACTGCCTAAGTGCTTTGGTTTCAGCCTCTGACTGGTGCCGCTGGATGACGCGGTCTGCTAGATCTGCAAGTTCCGTGTTTGGCAAGGCACTTGCTACCGCAAGGATAGGCTGAGTGGTTGCAAGAAGGCGTTGAATCCACAACTCGCGGAGAATCCCTACGTCCATGTTGGACGTGACGATAAACAGTTGCATTTCGCTCAACAAGGCTGAGAGCATCCTATCTCCTAGCTGCAGATCGCTAACTAGTTGCTGCAGACCTATCTTGTCAGAAGATGTGATTCGCTGAATAATGGCCTGCTTAAGAGTCTCGTACTTGTTTACTGGAGGGGGCAAAGTATGACGTCTGTTACCTGCGGGGATATACCCTGAGGAATGCGAGATATTAGTTGATTATACATAGCGCAATAAGAAGAGATCTCACGAATTTAAATAAGGATTCTAGGTGCAAAATCCATAGTAAAGGATCATTCTCCCAAAAGGGGGAGGGGCTAAGGCAACAGAATTGATCATGACAGGCTGGACGACTTTAACCGCGCTTGGAGACGGCTTAACCTCCAGATACTTAATTGCAAAAAACAGATAAAAATTTGGTAGGTGAGAAAACGACATGAGCACAATGGATGAATCACAAAATCTCTGAAACGAGCTCACCAGAATGAAAATGTAAAATGGCGGGCGGCGTGTTCCTGACAGGGGGTCACCAATTGTTGGGCGGAGCCTAAGATACTAGTCGGTAAACCATGACACATACGATGTGTCAAATACGACAGTATAGAAGTCGGAGGCGACTGAATTCAACGTGTATTGGGCAGGCTACAAGAATAGGAGGCGAATCAGACAAAGCGATAAACGTGCCGCGCCGTACTCACCAAAACGATTGGTGTCACGGATGTGCAGACAGTAAGACAAATGGACGTTTCGAAGGTTAAAACAACCGTAAAATCCAATGTTACAAATACTGAAAGAGCTTGTTTTCCAGTACACTACAGATGCCGGGAAGCCGTCAGAAACAGAGGAATGGTCAGCCGAGGGTAGCTTAGAGCCAGGACCAAAGAGACTTCCGTCCAATTGAAAAAGCAATGCAAACGGAGTGAGAGCAGGAAAACGCTCCATTGCTGGGTAGTAGGAAAGCCATCGATGTTTCAGAGAGATGTGCGCAGACCGATAAGTCTGCCCATCCCTGGTCATCAGGGTCACAGTCGTCGGAAGCAAAGAGAGCACTGAGACGAGATTAGATTAAGTAGTTAGCCGCCTAGCGAAATTTTGCAAGTTGAGAAGAATAGTGTTCGGACCTCAGAGGCCAGCTCCTTAACGTCTCGGTGCCTGGAGGTGAGCAGGAAGCCGGGAGTTGTCAGACGGGGATACATTAGTGCCAGGCCCAAAAAGTTATCTGACTAATTAAAAAGTAATGCAAACAGAGGTCGCGAAATGGAAAGAAGTAGGAAGAAGTGGAAAAGCCTACAGAGATCTCCAGGTATTGTGAACAGATATATGGATCTGTCGCTGACGCATCAGTAAGGTCTCAGTAGTCGGAAAGCAAAAGACCATTGAGACGAAACTGGAATGTCGGTTCATAGAAAGAAAGGCGTGTTATTAATGCCGTAATGGTGACAGAGAGCGTCGGCAGAATAGACATGTTAAGTAAGGAAGGGATATACTAAGGAGGATGAATCGTGATCAGCGATGCTCTTGAGGTAAGAGTTACAGTGCATTACGTCTTTAGAGCCTAGATCATTTAGATCCCATAAGTCCGTGAGAGGACAGAAAACAGACTGAAACCGGGTAGATCATCAAGATGATGTTATGCCGCCAAATTAATGCGGGAATAAAGGTAATGAGTGTCATGAGAAAAGAAGCACTTTGACTCGTAAGTAACTATATGAAAAGGCAGTTAGCATGCCGAGCAAATATCTAAAGATAAGGAGACCAAAGTGCTGGGACTGTAGAGCCTAAATCGTTAACGTCGCTGATGTCTGGAAGCAGTCAGAAGCAGTAGACTGGCCATACGAGGCTAGATTACAGCCAGGCCACGAGAGTTATTCGTCCAGTTGAGGATGCGGTGGCTGTGTGATTACATGTCCTATATGTGAGCAGGTCCTTGTTGCCAGAACTCGTCTTCAGCAACGCAGCTGCCCAGAAGTTCCGCCACTTTTGAGACGCTGAGTGGTCGTTTTATGGTCGAGGAGAATTGCACTGCTTTTTCTGATGCCTTGACTGTTCCTGGTAGCTTGTTCTATACTTGCGCACATTTATAGAGGAAGACATTTGGACAAATGTTACAAAGTTTCTTGGGGAGAGAGAATGAGTGAGGTTTTTGGCGTATGGGGTAGCGTGTTTCACCCATCGGTTGAAAAATTCAAACATGCATGAATCAGAGGTTTTGAGAAGTTTGTAGAAGAATGCGAGGTTGGCTTTAAGCCTGCGCAGCCAGAGAGGCTCTAGTCCAAGTAATTTGCAGCATCCTTGATAGTTGAGCGTAGATGGACCAAGAAGGCGCTTAGCGAAAGACCGCTGGACTTTCTTGATCCTCAGTCTATCAATCTTCCGTAAATTGGAGATACCTATCGAGCAGTACTCTAAAATCGGTCTAGCACAAACCTTGTAGAGCGTGAGCCGAGACTCAGCCAGGCTTACTGACTTCAGTATATACCCAATAATAGATCTGGCTTTGGCAGAGCTATAGCTTGCTTGTTCGGAAAAAGTTAGCGAGCTAGAGTAATGCACACCGAGGTCGCGCACGGTGAAGCTGTTACCTAAGGGTGTGCCGTTAGGCGCTGGAGTGTTGTGTGGTATTGTGCAACGGTTGCACATTGCATTTCATTGGTAAGAATTAGAGTCTCTAAATATCGCGTCAATTTTCAAGAGCACGAAGATCGTTCTGAATGTTTGAGAGGCCATTTAGTATGCAGCTGGGCCCGCACGAAAATACAACTTTGATATCATCGGCAAAAACGTATGGAGTGCCGTATCTAAAGGCGCGGAAGATGTCATTAATGTATAACAGAAACAGCAGTGGGCCAAGTACACTACCTTGAAATACTCCGCTAGTTACCGGTGCTCTTTTGGGAGATGTGTCACCTAGTTTTACTGACTGTGTTCGGCTAGAGAGGTAGGAAGAAAACAAAGAAAGAAGATGGCCAGAGACACCGAATGCAGTTAGTTTCGTCAGCAATCCATCGTGTGGAATCCGGTCAAACGTTTTTCATGTCCAAGAAGATAATGACTAGTGCTTGCACCGAGTTGATGGTGTGTGTCACGTAGTTCAAGAATTCAAACTGGCAAGTTTGGCATGATTTAGCCGGCAAACACGCGTGTTGGAACCTATTTATGAGATTGCGCTGCAGCAGGAAATGAAGCATTCTCTCCTTGACTATCCTTTCCATAACTCTGGACGCAAAGGAGGTGTGGCTTATAGGCCGCTATTTGTCGATATTTTGGCGACAACCTAGTTTGTGAGTTGGAAGGTCTATGGAGTGTTTCCATATGGTTGGGTAGCTTCCGCTCGTCATGGAGAGGGTAAAACCGTTGAGAAGAAGGATTGGAATGCCCGGGCACCGAGTAATAGTAAGGAGGGTGGGACTCCGTCAGGGCCGGAGTTGTGTGTCAGCTTCAGTGAACGTAGAGATTGGCTTATATTGTCCAGGTTGAAATCAATGGTGTACCAGCGATCGTCTGTAAACTTTGAAATCGTATTTGGCAGTAACACATTAGTGCTAGTGAACGCATCACAGAAGTGTGCGTTAATGAACTGGCACAACTCCGCTGCGTTAGTAATAACCCTACTAACAGGAAGCACGAGTGAGTTTATGGGCGTCGTTGCGGCCACTGCGATGCTCCATAAGTCGTACAAGTGACTTAGCCTTGTTCGCATTGCGCAGCGCAGTGTCCTCAGGTAACGTATGTACAGGACTTTGCGAGTTTCTCCATTCCACTAATATTTCGTTTATACGAATCATGAGGTGAAATTCCTTAGTATTCTTGTAGCTTGAGCGCATTTTCTTAAGCATAGTGGTGATTTTATGCGTGGGGGCGTCAGCAGGAATTTTAGGTCGCCAGATCCAGCTCTCCAGTGGGGCTATGATATCGAGGCAAATGGTGAAGTTAGTGTAAAGTTCACGGGTCGCAGCATCCGTACTAGTTGCCAGGAAGAACGTGTCCCAAGAAGCGGCACGGAGAAGTGAAGAGAAGGCCTCCCAATTTATATGATGGAGAGGCCTAAAAGCCGCGTAGATCGGGTCAACTTGATGACGGGATTTGGGTAGCTTGAACGATAACCTCAGCCTTGTGGTCGCTGCCTTGATGTTATCTGACACGCTGGCAGTTGCATGCGGGATACCGTTGGTGAATATTAGGTCCAATGAGTTGGACTGTCATGTAGGTGCTCGCACATGCAGAATCTGGTCATGTGTGAAGACAGTGTCTACGAAGGCCCTGTACCTGGATGGTGATGCTTGTTTAAGCCACGAGATCTGGGGCATATTGAAGTCTCCGCCGACTATGTTATGACAGGCGGGAAGGAATGGAACATCATGAAAGAGCATAGCGAATTTGTCATCTCTGGTACTAGTCGGATGCGATGGGTTGTAGATGCAGCCTTACGGAATGTCAACTAGGCCTCCGATGGCCTGAATTCAGACAGAATCTTTGGGATTTCCAAGTGGTATGGTTTGAAAAGAAGATGCGTGGAATTCATAAGTGACGTATATAAGACAACCGCTGCCTCGTTGATTTATGCGTCCGCTACAGAAAATCCTGTACCCAGGAATGTGCAGCAGAGCATCAGGCTAATTAGCTGCGAGCCACGTTTCAGTTATAAACACCGCATGCGAACTGGACAGAAGTGTGAGGGGCAAGAAGGTGCAATTTATTTTTGTTAGTTCAAGCACTTAATAGGATGACTGTATACCAATCGGTCGAATTAGCCTGGATGTGGAGTTCGGCCAACGGCGCACCTAGTGAACCGCGTTTTGGTTAAAGCCTTGTAGCTGTGTACCAAACAGTGCCAATGCATTTGTAATTGCTAACGATGAACATATACTTATATTTTGCCTACTTCCATGCAAGAGCATCGGATAAATGTAAGCATTGATCTGAACCCTTTAGGGTGCAGCCTCTAGCAGGTCTGGAAATATACCTATTTATTTATTTATTAAACATGGATTTAGGTGCATGAACGGTGGACCTGCGGAAGGTAAGGTAAGAGGCTGGCGGTGGTCAGGGACAGTAGGTTGTAAGGGAGGGTAAGCGGTATTCGGGCGTGTATAAGTTTGAGTTGTGAGGCCAGGCACGTGGTCAGGTGTAAAGCAGTGAGTCAAAGACGTCGTCCAAGTGGCTGGAGCATATTGGACGGCGTTCGTTGTATCATTTCCAGTAGTCGGGTTAAGTGGCACCGCGCCGTATCTTGATTTAGGCATGCTTGGTTCGGGGGTCCGCAACGTGCTGCGTTTCATAAAAAAGCGGATACCAGGGATGCTGGGGCGATTCGCGGAGTGATCGAATGTGATGGTCGAGGTACAGCTTCTCTGGGCTGAGGAGGTGCGGTGTTTGTGACCCTCATAACGTTAAGATATCTATGTGGTCGCTTTCTCTGTGTGATCTTGTGGCGCGATCATCAGTGAAACCTGACTAGTTCGGAATTGACATACGAAGAAATAGGCTTGGGGTTTTGAGTAGATACTTCTGGCGACCGGGCTGTTCCAATTTGTTGGTCGCATAAGTAAGCTTCGGCCCAGAATAGGAAAGTGGGAGTTTCGATATGTCCGTGCTAACCGACTGGGCGTTTTGCTTAACCCGCACCCACGGGGGTTTTCTTGGCCATGTTGGAACGTTTACGTGTTATACCCTTGCTGTACTGTTGTGGCCTTGATGAAACCTAGGAGTTTTAGCAAACACCGTCAGTGATGTTTGCTAGCCGTTGGAGTCGGACAAGTGGGAGATTGCGCGGAGTCTTTAATGACACTAGTGTGGGGCGTGTAAGACGACAAAAAGTCAATGCTGTCAATTTCTGGTTTCCCTTCATCTCCACCGGAGCGCGAACACTCACGGGCTAGTATAGACTATTCCTACAATTTTGTGACCCCGATTCGCAGGCGCAAGTTTTCACATCTTTTGCTGGTTTTGGTTTCAATAAGTTCGTTTTGAGCCGTTTTCCCCAATTCCGGGTGGATTATTTTCCGTATATTTGGTTATTAAAACCATTAATATTATTCATATACTATATCTGATGCCGATGTGAAAACCCGATCGGGCGGCAGCATGAGTTTGCTTACCTGGGCTATTCCGCATTTTATGGCACCCAAGCCCAGCGTCTGGTTTGCCATGTTTGCGATAGGGTTAGAGAATAGAAGGGTCTCTGCCAACGAGGCTGAATACAACCAACTCCTCCCACGCCTTCCGCAACGTGTGGTGACACTGGTTGAAGACGTACTGCTTCATCCACTGAAAGCAGTAAATGCAAAGCAATGAAGCTGTTGATCCTAAAGGAGTCTCAATCAGGCGCGCTTGCTTGATTGGAGCAACCCATTCATTGCACTAAGCTAGGCGATCACAAGCCTTCAGTTTTGCTCCGCGATATTCAGCAGACAGCTGGCCAGTCGTACATCAGGAAACAAGAACTAAATTAACTCAGGCTCTCAAGCCTGCCTGATCCACTTCATTTAATGCTCGTAGCTTATCCAGATAGATCACTCAGAGTTGGCAATAAAAGCTGACGCAGCCTTGGAGAGAATTCCTCGACAAATGAAGGCATCCAGTATCGTTTTCGCCACATTACCTGATGAGCACTTGAGTACGAAAGCGACCACGCAAGCAGACCTCAGCGACGAAGTGAGTGCCGCGCTTCGCCGTGAATTAGCAAGGATGCAGTTAGAAAGACAAGGCTAACTAAGACCGCAAGCCGACCGCGACATAGCCGAAGCCCGTCATGGTGCCTAGCAGTCTCAAAACCCCGTACAGATTCAGGTCACCGCGCAGAGGCAGTCCAGCACCCCTCGCAGCCGAGCCCGAAGTGCCAACTTAATGAAAGATTTGTGTTGGTATCATCACCCGTATGGTGATAATGCTCAAAGTTGCCGTTCAGCTTGAGCCAATTGTGGTGTAGCGGCAGAGGGAAACTGGTTCGCCGGCACGTAAATGCCGCACACGCGTCCGGCAGCGACAACTCAGGCAGTCAGTTTTACGTCAAGCATAGGCACTGCCGCCTCAATTTGCTCATCGACACAGGTGCCAAAGCAAGCGTTATCCCTGCCAATGCGCGAGACAAGCAGTTGAAGCCCACGTACAAGCTACGGGCAGCCAAAGGCTCACCAACAGCTTCATACGGTCAGCGCATGGCGAACCTAGATTTAAATCTTTGCAGAGATTTTTATTAGGTTTTCACGGTTGCGTCCGTACCTATCGCAATTATCGACTTCGATTTTCTTCTCCATTTTGAATTGCTTGTCGACTAGGGTCGTCACAGTATTTTAGATGAGCGTACGAATCTAGGTGTTGACTGCGACCTTTCAGCCGCCCCCGATAATCAGCCTTGTCTTTCGGATCGCGGACGCACCGTCCGACTACTTAAGCCTCCTCTCAGAACACCCGCGACCGGTTCGATCGGCTGCAGAGCTTCTACCAATCAAGACAGCGGTCGCGTACCATATATTTTCGCGTGGTCAACCAGTTAGCGCACGTTCAAGACGGCTTGCTCCTGCTAACCTGCGGGCAGCACGGGCCGAATTTGACACCGTGCTTCAACTCGATATCATCAGACCGTCCAAACGCCCATGGGCGTCGCCTCTGCACAAGGCCCCGAAGCAGATCATACTGGACTGGCGTCCATGAGGCGGCTATGGAGCCTTGAATACAGTTACCAAGCCTGATAGCTATCCGATCCCACACATCCTGGATCTGAACGCCGATCTGGCGGGTAAAGTTATCTTCGGCAAAATCGACATGGTACATGCACACAACCAAATACCGGTAGCCGAAGCGGACATCCCTAAAACTGCCGTGTCGACTCCATCCGATTTGTTTGAGTTGCTGCGCATGCCATTTGCCCCACAGAATGCCGCGCCAACTTTTCAGCGCTTCACCGACCAAGTTTGCTAAGGTTTAGACTCGCTTACGCTTATTTCGACGACATTTTAAGCGCGAGCTCTTCACGAGAAGAGCAAATGCGGCACATATGAAGAAAGTTTGTTTATCAAAGCACCAGGTGACGAGCAACACGGAAGCGTGCCTTGGGTGTCGATTCAAACAACATCCTCGGCCATCGTGTCTGCTCTGCAGGCGTCGTGCTACTGCAGGATAAAATTCAAGCCGCCCTAGACTACACCGAGCCTCATTCTTTTAAACAGCTCAGGCGTTTTGATGGCCTTGTCAACTTTTACCGTCGATTTATACCCAACTGCGCCTCGCTGATGCGACCCCTCACGGACTTACTCCGAGTGAAACTCAAGCAATTCTTATTTCCTGCCGTAGCACGCGATGCTTTTATGTTGCTTTAAAAAGCTATCGCCAACATAGCTTCTACAGCGCATCACGATCCGGCCGTCCCACTGTCCCCCAGTACTGACGCCTCGGAAGTGGCAGTCGGCGGTTTTACAGCAACGTGTATCCGACACGTAACAGCCCTTAGCGGTTTTCTCCAAATGCATACAACCTACGGAATCTCGCTACAGCACATTCTGTAGAGAACTACTAGGCGTGTATCTAGCGATATGTCACTTTCGACACGTTCTAGAAGGCCGCTCCTTTATCGTCTTTACTAACCATAAACCCCTGACTTACGTGCTCGGCTCGACTGCCGACCGATACTCTCCTAGCGATTCGCGCCACCTTGACTATATCGCTCAGTGTACGACCGCTATACGGCATGTCTAGGTGTGCACAACCCTGTCGCCGATGCACTTTTCCGCATCCAAGCTATCTCCGCTGACCTCTGCACTGCTATCGACTTGACAGCCATGGCCACGGCACAACTCAACGATCCTGAGGTTGATCTACTACGCAGGTCTTCCTCCACGGACATACGACCCCTTCCGCTGACATCGGCAGACAGGGCACTCTACTCTGCGATTTTTCTCTGGGCACGCCGCGCCCAGTGGTTAAACGCGAGTTTCGGCAGATCCTGTTCAACGCATTGCACGGCTCGTCTCATCCATGCGTTCGTGCATCGGTGAAACTCGTAACCGCAAGAATCGTTTGGCGCAATGTTAATCTGTACGTCCTTACTTGGGCAGCTGCTTGCTTTCCGTGTCAACGCGCAATCGTGCACAATCACAAGAGAAGCTCATAGGCAGTTCCCGGTGCCAGACCCACGTTTCCATTGCGTGCACGTGGACCTCGAAGGTCCACTTCAGCCCTCGGTGGGTTACGTGTATCTGCTGACCTGCGTCGATCGATTCACCAGGGGGCCAGAAGCCATTCCAATACCTAACTGCTCTTCGAAAAGAGTAGCGAAAGCCTTTCTGAAGCGCTGGGTAGCCCAATGCGGCTCTCTCTCTATCGCGACAACCGATCAAGGGTCCCACTTCTCGTGAACCTTTGCTACGTTCCTTAAGGATTTAGACTGTCGCCAAGTCCAGGCCACAACGTATCAGTCGGCCGCTTACGGCATGGGGGAGCTTTTTCACCGCCAGTTAAGGCCAGCGCTACGTGCACACACAGACCCTTCATTATCTGAAAGGTTGCGCATTGTTCTCCTGGGCTTAAGAAACACGGTTAAAGCAGATTTCGAAGCAACAACAGCGCAACTTGTCTGCGGTTGCACGCTGTGGTTGCCGGACAGCTAGTAGTGCCAGCCCCATGTACTTCCACTTTAGACTACGGAAGTTACACTGATCGATTGGCCCACCAGGTATGTGCGCTACGTCTACCCGCTTCTCGATCGCGGAAGACACGTGTACTTGCCCGAGAAGCTGTGTACTTGTTCACATGTACTCGTTTGCCCGGTCGGTGTTTGACAGCCTCTTCAGTCGCCGTACATAGGATCTTTAAAGGTGCTACATCGTGCAAGTAATGCGTACACAATTGACCGCGCCGATCGACACGAAGTCGTCACCATCGATCTTTTAAAACCCGCCGTTATGGAAGAAAACCCCTCGCCTAACTCTTGTAGTTGTCCTTCGTGCGACGTCACAACTCACCGCAACAGCTTACAGCATCTCAGTGTAGTTCAACTGGACTGCGATCTCGGTATACAAGTCTTCCCAACATCTCCCGAAGCTAGCCCGCCGCCACCCACGACCAAAAACCGTAGTCGGGAGATGCGTAAGCAAGTTCGTTTCTCCGACTATGTACAGTGTAAATATCTTTAGATTTTTATATGTTGTATATATTTGTCTCTTTTTTCTCGAGTAACGTTTTGAAAACAAACAAAAATATTAAAAACTAGAAAAACTTGTCCGAAAAATAATTTAAAACAACAGAATTTAAACACGCAGATGGTTCGTTTGTTCTTATTGGCGTTTCCTGCGCGTGTTTTCTATTTTCTCGTTTCTACATGCCCCAAACCCTCCCATTGATCGACTGGCCCACACGAGGAATGCTTTAGACTACCCTGACGGGAACGCTGGTTGTTTCTGCGCGGGAAGACGGTAGCACCTCCGTGGGACGATTGTCGTTTCACGTGGGACGAGGTTCTTTTTGACGCGAGGTGTGGTGCGGCTTGGGATGATATCATTCCCAAGCACACCGTTTTGCAACGGAAGAGGTTGAGGTCCTGTTGAACATTTTCTGGGATAGCCAGCTTTGTAGTCTCACAAGCCCGCTCCAACGGCTCGCCAAAATGCACCCTGCCCTGCAGTTAATAAATAATAAAAACCGGACGGCACAGCGGATACAAATTTTTGGCTACATTTATTTCCGAACGCGAACGGACACTTCTGTGCATACGAAAAACTTTTGCAAACTTCCATCCACAACCACTTGATTTCGAAGGCATCTCCGTTCAGCCTGCTAGGTGGGGAGCTCTCTAGAAACCCTAAAGATATTTCTTATCCTATGTGCACTTTATTACTCAGTCATACGATATCGCTTTTGTTTTAATGCCGACAATACGGCCGTTTTGAACAATATCCGGCTCACAACTTGCCTCCAAGTGAGTTCCGCCACTGACATACGCGGTCGTCGCTTCATTCTTTTTTCGTTCGATTATAGCTTTCCGCGAATATAATCAATTGTGACCGTCCTTCTGGTTTCCTGACATCCATTCCAGAGCGAAAACACTCGGACTGGTGCAGACTATTCCTATATTATGCTCGAAGACGGGTTCCACTAACTCAGTGTGGAGCGGACTACGGTCCAGCCATCGCCTTGTGTGTGCTTGATTCTACAAATACAGCGTGCATGTGTTTGTCTGTGAAGGCATGCGGGCCAGCTCCTTTGGTGAAACGTGGCTTACCTCCACACGTCTCCCGGTCTTAATCCTTTGGGTTTACACTGGATATGAGACGTGTGTGCTTGGGGCTGTGGGTGGTGCAACGCAAGCCCGCCATGGTCCCTCTGTAGGCGCAGGCGTCCTGCGGCTGACCTCACTGACAAGCAAATACGAAACCGGATGCCACCAACCATCTACGTATGTATACTTTATGCTGAGGTTGGCGTCGCATTTTGCTGCTTTTTCACCGCGTTTAGGCCAACCCAACTTTCACAAAAGCAAAATCATTTTACGCAGGATGAATTTTGTTCCACTTTAGTTAGTTTGTTCTCTCTGCCTGAATAGACTTCCCTTATCTGGCCACCTTTCTTACTTGCTTGCGCTTATCTCCGATAATTTTGTTGCGTTTGCAGCACTTTTAACTTACCTGTGGACTTGTTTTCCTTATCGCTTACTCGTTGCTAACCGTGTTACTTCCCATGCTAATTATCGGAGAGTTATGACATGACTCACAATGCTACATCCCTTCATGTGATCTGTTGCAATGTGCATAACCTACGAAACCAGCTTTGCGAAGATGGCGCCTTTGTCGACGACTGCCGTCCAGTTGTTTCCTCATTCACTGAAACGTGGTTGCCCACAGACTTCATGGACAATGAAGTGTGCTTGCCATGATACGCACGGCTGAGACGTGACCGCACCTCTGATCGGCGCGGAGGTGGCAATGCTTCGTACGTTAACTCCGTCCTTATTCTCTTTAAGACGTGTCGTACTTTTGATCACCGGACGGTGGGGTTGAGGCACTTGCAGTTAACTTGTGTATTGCCCCGCGCAACTTAGTTTCGTGAGTCTAAATAAATAGATAAATAAATGTGGTATTCTCGACTATGCAAGGCACGCACATGGAGGCGTGATCAGGTATGTGCATCTGCACCGACATTTTATGGCAACTGTGACAGTGACAGTAGAAAATTGTTCATATATCCATGATACGGACTGTACAGTGGTGAAAATGCGAAAAATAATTTGGCTGAGGTGAGATCGGGACCCGTTTCCTAGGACATAATCGCTCTGCCGTATATTGCAGTCATACGTCCGCTAATGATAGATGGAGAATCCGGATTGATCCATTGGAAGCTAATTGAAGAGCATGCTCGAAAGAGATATAAAAATAGAGTGCCTGCGTGCATAAGTAACGCAATAGTCAACGGTGATATCGTAGAAAGTAAAAGGACGAAAGTATATGCGTGAAATCGTAGAAAGAGAAGACGACCGTATATGCAGATGTAGACGTTCCAGTGTAACGAACCTAGATGGTGTGGTAACGCTTGTTGACCTGCCAGTGTGAATTTATGGGCTGTGACTTTATTCCGTGGAGAGCCACATACGCCACGTTGCAGTGTAGTAAAACGGCCATTTGCGGCCTTTTATAGGGAGAATGCTTGCCGGGCGAAAACCAACCACCTCCTGGAACACTGCCGCCAAGCACATCAAATAAGCGAAAGGGACGGGTTGCCTTAGCCTTACATTAGTGGGAACAGAAGAAGCCAGGGAGGAAAAATGCTTATAATTTAACGTCGAATGAAGAAGGAATGCAACGGAAAACACAGAAAGGAAAGAAATGTGTCGGTACCACAGGGTTCTATGGAGGAGAAATGGAAAAGCCGCCGTCAATTTTCAGGTGATGGTTATCCTTGTTGATAAAGAGAGGGATGAATAATGCCTAGTGATGTAATTATAGTAAGGATGGTAGTGCGTTGCGCCGGTATAGGTAGATACTATGGCAACTGAAGCGGAAAGGATGAGGGGCACAGTGTGTTATGACTACAGAGCATAAACCGTTTATTTCTCGGATGTCCGGAAGCAAGCAGAAAGAAGGATACTGGGCAGAGGATAGATTAGAGCCAAGCCAGAAACGTTCTCCGTCCAGTTGCAAAAGGATTTTAAACAGATGGCACGAAAAGGGAAGAATGAGGTCTGTGAGGAAAAGTATCCATTGGGGAGAAGTGAAAAATCGTACAATGGTCTCGAGGTGTCTTGAACAGACCTTTGGATCTGTCGATGATTTATCCGTAGGGCCTCAGCTGTGGGAAAGGAGACCATTGAGACCAGATTGGACTGGCGACTCAGAGAGGGAAATCATTATTGTTGTTGTCAGAATGTTACCAGAGAGTCGACAGAAATAGACATGTTAAGTTTGCAAGGGGAATAGAATAAAAAATAAATCACGGCCGGTAACGCTCATGAGATGAGAGTCAGAGAGCGTTACGTCGTCAGAGACTATGTCATTCAGCTCTCAGACGTCCAAAAGGGGTCAGAAGTCAGAAGAACGTTTAAACGAGACCGGATAAGTCAGCAAGATAACGCTAGAATGCCGAATTAAAGTGCGAGTAACGGTATTGCTTGTCATAAGGAAAGAAAAATCGCGGGACTACCGTGGCTATATAAAAGCTAGTTAGCTTGTCCAACAAAGCTCTGAGTTTTGTGAGTGCACAGCTTAGCACGTTTACGTCTCGGATGTCTCACAACAGTCAGAATGTAGGAGACTGCTCAGACGAGGCTAGAGGAGAGCCAGGCTCTAGAGTTATCCATCCAATTGATAAAGAACTGCAAACAGAAAGCACGAAAATAAGAAAATGTAGTCGGGAGGGAGGTGACTATTAAGGAGAAGTGGAAAAGCCTGTAAAGATTTTGAGGTGTTGCCAACAGACGTTTGAACCTGTCAATGGTTCAAAAGTTTGGGCTCAGTAGTCGGAAAGCAGGAGATCAAGGAGATGAGAAGAGGATATCGGCTCACGGAGAAAACACCGTAGTATAAACGTCGGATCGCTAACAGTATCAACAGAATAGAAGTCTTAAGGATAAAAGGGGATATACTAATGATGGATCATGAGCAGTAGTGTTCTAGAGGCGGGGGATACAGATTGTTGCGTTTGCAGAAACTCGATCATTTAGCTCTCCGAAATCCGAGAGGGGGAGGAATGCAGGAGATCGTACAGACAGAACCAGATAACTCAGACTAGATTGCGAAACGAAGGCTCTAAACATGAGAAGGAAAAATTAAAGCCAACGGTATCCTGCGAAGGAATGTCTGCCGGTGCCCTTGTTGAAACTTGGCTGTCATTCCCATGCCTTCCGGTCTTATTCCTGCTGGTTTACACTGGATTTGTGGTTTGTGGTTGAAGACCTTTGTGGTGCGGCGCAAGCTTCCCATGGTCCGTCTGTAAGCGCAGTCGTCCTGTGGCTGGCCACAGTGACACGCAAAACCGAAAACGGGTGCTGCGAGTCATGCTGGGGTTTTGCTTGGATACTCGCAGCTGCCGCATGTCAGCCTCCTGGCATAATTCTTGTGGAATCCCAGTCGGATGAGGTCACCAAAACGGAGACACAAGTGCTCCAGTTTCTGCGGGAGTGAGGTCCCACTAATGTTGCCGATAGGGATGCCATTCAGCCCAAACACTTTTACGGGTTGGCTGATGAACCATGCTGTTCGACTACACATATTCTTTGATGGATCTACGCAACTGCTCCTCACCCACTGACTGGAAGTAGGCTATTGTTTGTCCTTTTTACGAAAGGTGATAAACATCACCCTGATAACTATAGACCGGTCAGTTTGACGGGCGTGCTGGTCAAGTATTTGGAAAACTCGTAAGAGACGCTCTCCATGAAAACTTGCGAGCGTTTGAATTGTTTAATACTTCTCAGCAGAGCTTTCGTAAAGGCTACTCTTGTCCTACCAACTTGTTAACGGCCCGTGGGCACTGGTCCAAAGCCGTTGATTGCGGGAAGGCATGGGACGAGCTGTTGGTTGACTTTTCCATAACTTTTGACATCGTTCCATTTACGCGACCTTTTACAAGCTTGGGTCCTACGGCATATCTGGACCAGTCGTACGATGGATATCAACTTTCCTAAGCAGAAGGGAAACGTGCGTGCAGGTGGGTAGAAGCCTGTCCTTCCGTCAAGGTTTTCTCATTGGCGTTCTTCTGGATTCAGTCCTTCGCCTCTTCTCTTCACTTTATGCGTTAACTCTCTTCCCGAAGTAATGGGTGTGCCATTTCTGATGTTCGCGGAGGACTTGAAACTGTGGTTCACGCTAAACGATCTGATTGGTACACTGACTCTACAGAGGGCTCTGGGTAGCGTTTGGGACTAATCCCTTTTGGGACCGCTACCCGTTAATTTAGCGCAATGTTCATTTTTACCAGTTAGACCAAATGACCTGCCGACGCGTTGTTGGCTGGGCGGCCACGCGGCATCGCGAGTTGAACTCCAATCTGACATCGGAGTTTTGCTGCCGCCAGACGTTAAGTTCAATGAACACTGGACGACAGCTGCTCGTGAAGGTTGTAAGCTGTTGATGATCTGCAGCTCCTTCGGGCTCATGCCTACCGAAATGTTCGTTAGATTACTTTCGGCATTTGTAAGATCACACTTGGAATACTGTGTTCAGGCTTGGCCTCCATGTCTGGTTCGTAACAAGCTGGCAGTTGAATGGGTCCTGCGGTCCAGGACGAAA
The DNA here is from genome assembly GCA_944474145.2 of Dicrocoelium dendriticum. Lineage (NCBI taxonomy): Eukaryota > Metazoa > Platyhelminthes > Trematoda > Plagiorchiida > Dicrocoeliidae > Dicrocoelium > Dicrocoelium dendriticum. The sequence goes on along the minus strand of OX104067.1, from coordinate 9,870,930 downwards.
ACGGTGCTCGGATTGACAAATCTGACTTACCAGGCCCGACCCGAACTCATGCAAAAAGCTCGAGCTTTTCTTCCCATTAAATACAGGTTCCAAGGTTTTCCCTATCTGTGTTCAAAAGCCTTTCGGTACCTACACATTGGTGGGCTTCTGCTGTAGAATCTGTTTGGCGAGATGCCTTTGGGTGCACTTATTCCTTTGGACCCAAGAACAACTCAGGACACGTTGCAGATGGTGACCTTGGCCAAGAGGATGCTCTGGGCTACACGATCTTTCTACAAATTGACACTGTATAACTCCAGCCTCCGGTTTTCCTTCCACGTTCGTCCAATACTGGAATGCGCTCTACCTGCCATACACCCACTCACGAAATTGGAATATGAGTTGATTGAGGAGATTTAGAGGCCCGGATCCAATTCTGTGCCTATGCTACGTGTTTTACTTTATCCCCTTCGTGTCCAATGCCTGGACTTAATTACTCGGGACTACCATCATCGCCATGGTAAGCTGATTTATGCTAGACGCATTTAAGGAGCCATGTGGAAAAGGTGGTGCAGGATTTCTTCCAGCTCAACACAGGTTTTCGACACGGGGCCACAGCTTGAAACATTTGAACCTCGAATGAACGATGTCCGGTCCCATGTCGCGTTATCCACAAGGGGTGGGAATGTGTGAAACAATCCTCCCGAATATGCCGTAATGGCCCAGACAGATGGGTGTTTTAAAGAACGGTTGGACGAATACATGCCGAGCATTCCTGGATTCCGCTGCTTCTACCGCAGCTGCAACAATCCCTTTGGGAACACAGATTAGCAACGGCACGTCAAACATACGATAAACGGGAGGTGATGGAGCTGACACGTATTTTCTCTTCTGCTGTCTATAACAATGTGAACTCTATCAACCGTTTCCCCAAACGTCGTGCATAATTTTTAACTTTAGCCTTCAGCTACTTTTCTGGTACTTTTGTTTTGTAAAACATTTTGCCCTCGTTCTAACACGTAACTCTTTCTGTCTGCTGCCCTGCAGGTAACAGTTCCTTGGTTCTACCTTTTGCTACAGGTTACACTCTCTGAAAGCGTCGTGTCGGATCCGCTGAATACCAGAGCTACTGTGCCCTGGGCTTCGTTGCTCAACTAGTCCAGTGATGTATGAGGCAGCGTGTGCTGCTCAAAGCCAGTGAAAGAAGAGTCTGGTGGCATGCAGTGCTATGTATGCAACTGCTTGTACCATGAAACCTGTACCGATATAAGCCCTGCTCAGTACGCATAGTCTCGACTAGCGATATCCTGCTGTCCTTCGACTTCTATGCCGCCGCCGTCGGTCTGCGCGTCTTGTGGTCACTGAGGAGTCATCGAGCAACGTAAGGGCTGGGTAACCAGCAGATGTGATCTTTCCTCACAGCTATTGATCGCTAAGTGGAGGTACTGACGAGGAAAATGAGATCCTCTCTTGATATCGGCTCATTGGAGGAAGCCGTGCAACTAAGCACAATTGGTATCGATTAGTATCCGGCTGACTTGATGGCTACCGGGTCGGGCGCACCAGCTACCTAGAATGCCTCCGCCGAGACCTCTGACGTACACGTCATTGTCCAAGCCAAGACCGATTTTCTAGCCCTTTGCCCAATAACAGCAAGAGGAAGAGGTCTAAAGAAGTCCGTAGGGTCCCATCACAGCCTGAAGCTACTGAACCCATAAAGGTACTGGGGCGCGAGCAAAAGTTCCTAGTCCCATCACCCTAGTACCACTGGTGAAGAATCGACTTTTGTCGACATCCGCCAAACCCGCAAATTTTGAAAAGCCTAGACCGGAGCGCGATTTGTAGGTGAAACACAAAGCCGCAACCTAAATCACTCCAGCTCCTTTTATGAAGAAACGCACGTCTCACCCGCAAAACCGATCAAAACTGGGGTCAAGCCGAAGGCTAGTGGAGTAAATACGCCTCGTTGTGGTGATGCTTCTGCTGATAGCAGCGTTATCATCCGTAAAGCTGCTGCCTCCGCGGCAGCTTATCCCGGGGTACGCATGCTGGATGACCTCCCGTAGCTCAAGCTCTGCGTCCTCATGCTGCTTTCAACTTGTTTCCCTTGTGTCACTATCAGGAAGCCAACCAAACTGTGGGAATGTCCCTTTAGATGCACCAAATCCGCGACCTCCGTTACTTTGTATAGACTTCGCAATCCCGGAGGAACGCAAAGCGTTAATACGCTTTGCTTTCAAACCTAATGGTGGCAATATTAGCGTTCATCCGAACCTACCGCTGGCAGAGCCACTTAAATTAAAAGTAGAAATCAAAAGCTTCAAGAGCAGGCGGGCGGCTGGTGAGCAGGGCCTTCGCCTTGTGTTGCAGGTGGTCAGCGTAATGTCGAATTCTGCCCTACCAGAATCCCGTCCTCGTAGCCTGTGGCTCCGGGCTGGCCGTGCCGAGTTTCTTCGGGTAGTGCTTAGCAATGTGCGCAGCATAAGGACCAAGGTACACGGGTTGGGTCTACTTGTATGCAAATCTCGTCCAGACATACTTGCTATCACTGTGACGTGGTCGTCCCCGGATAGCAAAGGCATGGAAATATGTTTACCTGGCTACGCACTGCTTAGCTCTGATCGCTCCGTTGGCCGTCATCTTCGGTACGTCGCAATTTAGGTGGGTTGTGCAATTGATGTTTTGAGGACCTGTGTTTTCCAGTAGCTGGAACAAACTGTTGTAGCCCGTTTTGATTATTGGGTGCCCCTCCTCTGCCCAGTTAACCGTTGTAGTGGCATACCGAAGCCCTGGCTTTTATTGTATTTATTCCTACTCAGGCTGTCAACAGGAGTCTACCGCTGCGCGACTTCAACCTCCTTAAACTTTGCTTGGCTGTCTTTCTTGCAGTTCGGCGGTGAGCACTTTCGGTTCGGTTCGCATGGAACTAACGTTATAACTGTTTTTGCGTCAGTTTTTGAACCTCCAGACTATATATATGAGCGACCATCTGTCTACAATGGCGCTCATTTTTGTAAAGTCACGCCATTTTGCAAGTGCTATTATAAACGGCTCTTCTCTAGGAGCCAGTGACGGTGACCAAGCATACATATGCTTTCCATGGGCTCAAACTAAGTATCATCTGGCTAGCGCTGAGGCATATGCAAATCTTTAGCAGGCAAGCTTTAACGCAATGCGAGCCAGCTTTACGTTTGCTTTACGCGATCATCTTGACTGACGCAACTGAGATAGCCTGGGAGAGCTTTAAGTCTTACCTCACGGAGCACTCTGCTCCCCAACTACCATTCATTACGTGACGGGTGCCAAGGCCGAGGCCTCCTTTGATAGAGCAAACAGGTAAATGCTTGCTCAGAAACCGCTCTAAGTGCTGGTGGCTTCATTAGCCCATACCCACGGAAGCTATGGAGCGGTTAGAAATAAAAAGGAAATAAAGAATTAAAACAAGCAACATTTTGGGTCTGCATGTCTTCAGTATAAGAAGGATATGGCTGCCGCAACCAATCCAGAAATGTTCTTTGTTTACGTAAAGAGACGCAGCGGTACGAACGCCTCTATACCGGCGTCACCACGAGCCGACGGGCCCCGTGTACATACCGACCATGATAAGGCTCTTATACTTAATGAACAGCATACTGGCGTCTTTTCTCGTGTGACCTCTCTACTTAAAGTTGAGCTAGTCACAAGGGTCCCAGAGACTTCTTGCCTAACTACAACCAGCATTACGGAGACACACGTCCGGGCTAATGTAAGGGCCAAATCCATACAAAACATCGAAAACTAATATATGAATTGGTGTGTTTACAATTGCGTTCGATAGTTTTGCCTCATTTCGAAATGGAAAGAGGCAATCATCTGTCGGATGTTTATGGACCGTGTTGGCGCTCTGAAAGCGAAGTACCAGCCTGTCACGTTGACAAGCGTAGTAGATAAGTTGTTTAAAAAATTGGTCAAGAATTCGGTGGAAAATCACCTGCTTAAGTTTAACTTCCTCAGTGCGGCCCACCACTGCTTCTATATGAGAATTTCGCGTCAGAAAATTTGGTTATAACTCGCGTAAGCTGGGCTGAGACAGTAGACAACGGTCACGCTATCGAGCTACTTTTCGTTGACTTCTAGAAAGCCTTTGATACTGTCCCAAACCAACAACTCTCATGTAGCTTGCGATCGAATGGGATAGCCGGAGCCTTCATTTAATGGTTGTCTGCTTTTCCAAAGGCGTGTAGGCATGGGACATCGCCTTTCGCTTAGACCAGCTGTTTTTAGGGCGTTCCGCATTGCTCGGTATTAGGTCCATTAATTTCGCAATTTATGCCAATGACCTATCCCAGGAGCTTGAATTATCGTCGCTATTGTTTGCTGATGACCTCAAGCTGTGGAATATTGTGCATCACCCTGTGGCTCTGAGGCTTTGATAGGCTCTGGGATTGGTCAGCCTTATGGTTGGGGACCATGAAGCAGGCGAACTCTTCTGTCCTCCGCATTGGAGGCGCTATTCCCCCAAGCGCTGTGTAGTTGGTTGAGTTGGGCTCCCTGTTATCACTCAGCAGGTTGATCTAGGCAGCGTTACACCTCCTAGATTCACTCTGGCGACAATTGGAGGAAGCTGCTTATAGAGGATTCCGTATGACGTAGTTTATTGGCTGCTCCTTTGGTGTCCTAACGACCGATATCCTTGTGAAGTTTTTCCAGGCTATTATGTGATCACGCTTGGAATGCTGCATTCAGGTACAAGGCTCGTACAGGAATTACTGGGGCAAACGTGTCCCGAACGTTTGCTTAGCTTGGGTAGGTACGCAAAGCACTAACGCAAAATTACGGGAGAATTGATCTTCACTTACCGTAGCCTAACCAGTAAAATGGGTTCAGGCTTGTCCAGGCTATTTAGTCCCTCCAAGCTGTCTAGTCTCCGACGCCAACCGTTGGAACCGCACAAACTGTGTTCTGAACGGGTAAGAGCGGAAACTCGCTGGTCGCACCGAATTATTGAACTTTGGAACTCGCTTCAGGAGCATATCGTTAGGGAGTCTATGGTAGAAAGTTTCCAGAGTCAGTTCCATGCCCTAGAACGGAAGTACCGAACCTGCCCCATTTTTAAACCGACTTGTCTCATTAACCCCGTTCGATTTTATTTCTTCGCATATCTTGGTATTAGCATTATTTACCTGACAAACCTCCTGTTCCCTACCTTAACCTTTGCTCTTCCTTACTTCACGCAAACGAACTAGCAGAGACTAATGCGCTGGAAGATGTGGAGAGTGATTGCTTGGACGGGGGTGACGCTGTCTTTGTTTTAGGCTTTCAACCTCTCGAGTAGACAAGCCAATTCCCGCTCCAAACATACGCAGAAGAAGGAACGTTCACGGGATTAGCCTATCGTTCTGGTCCCAACTGCACTTGAATAGTTCACCACCACGGTAGATAGGGCAGCAGCAGATTGGCCGAAAGTAGTCATCTTTGTACAGGTTCTAGTTTTGACCCTGTGTCGAGGTACGCACTATGAGTCGAAAGATTCTTTGTAGGTCCGATACAAGTTCTCTCCTTAGGTCCGGGGATCTTCCGCGTATGATGTGGACCAGTATCCCCTCGTAATTCGTTAGTCTCTATTGATGACAGTGTGAATTTATACTGTGTACACGAGTTTGCTACTGCTTTAGTAGTCCGTCCTGCCCCTCTTTCGTAAATGTGCTCTATGTTAACTATATTTTGGTAAGTCTAAATTGGTACACGCATGTTAGTTTCGGTGCCATCATATTGTACTTTTTTAATTACATTGTAAGCCATTGTACGGTCCACACTTCTATTCATCCATTTCTCTTTTGGTCTGTCGAGGTATTTCGGCCTCCAATCTTTGACTGACATGCTCCTGTACGCTGGTATTGCCGGGTGCTCTTATTCTGTTACAAACATGTCGGGTCAAATGCAATATGGTTAATTGGTTAATCGGTTAATTGTTCAATTGGTATTTGGTTAATTGGTTAATTGTTCAGTGAAGTATGCACCAGTCCCATTCCAGAACAGTATACTTCTCTGGTATGCAACGAGGGTTAGCTTCGTGGCTGGCATAAAGGATTGTTCGATGAATTTCAGACTGGCAAGAACGGGACACGTATTGTCTTGGTTGGTATGTTCATTGGATGTGCAAGTGGATGCCCATTCAATGCCAGTTCACCCATCCTGGTAAGCTTACGTTTTAGTGGCCCCACAGCATCAAATGATCAGGGCAAAGCCTGTTTACTTGCGGAACGCTGCGCAAGGTCGTTTGTTCGTGCGTTTCCTTTGCCAGCTATATACTAGAATCATAGATTCTCGTGGATTAACATCTGGCGATTTTTGCATCATAGGCAAAGGTTTGATGTCCCTGCGTGAAAGGAATCTCACTAGAGCTGTCGGGATGGACGACGTGTAGCGCCCAAAAAGAAAACTGCTATCTTTCATGTACAATTTACTTGTTGACCGATTGTACCTTATTCCTTCTTGTTTTACTTTTCCTTACAACCGGCTCGAGACGCGACCGCATTGAAAGATACCGCGTGGCAGTGCTAATTTCTGTATAGGTGGGAAAGGGTTTCGCTTCTATTGTCCTTAGTGACATCCAAGATAGTTTGAATGACTGCATAGTACATACGTAATTCTGGTGGCTTTACGGTGTGGAAAATGAAAGATAATGGTATATGGAGCTGCTGCTAGAAAACTGCTATGAAAAGTTTCAGTGATGACTACAGTTGCAGTTGTAGATCACGGCGTAATCGAAAGCAGGCAAATGGTAAATACAGGTAAAGAGAGAACGGAGGTTTTATGGAGCACATAAGTGTTGCTGACATTAATTCATGTGTGCGAAGGTTATGCCTGCATGAATCAACTGGTAACATTAACTTACTTCCGTGCATATGGGTATACAAATCACCTGTCTGATTATTGTTTATATTGTGTTTTTTGAAGCCACGAGGACAAAGAAGGCGCTTGTTATCCAACGTTGTAGTACCGGTAATGCTGAAACCGAGGAACCAATAATTGCATTTTATGGGTAATTTGTGTTTGGAAGACATGATATCGTTGAAATATATTATGGCCGATTAAGGCGAAGATTTACGGAAGCTTTAGAGGGGTTGAGTGAATGTTAATGAGAGATGGCAATGTAAATGATTCTTGAAAGGTATACTAAATGAATCAATCAAATGTGCAATGCTAATGGGTAAGGCTGGTAGCTGTGTGTGCTCATTGAGAAGATACGTGTATTTGTAAATTTAAGGACATGTAACTGAGTGGAGGCAAGTATGCAAAAATAAAAGGTATGCAAATACCAAATATGAATCAATATGTTTATATATATAGATATATGTATACATAAATATATACATGTATAGCGATATCTGAACATTTACTGAAATGGTTTGGTTACTGTAATGGTTTGAATTTACATGTATATCTGCCGGGTAGGTTATATTTATATATACATATGTTTGTATGCGATATATATCCATGTCAACGAGACTGGACCTAAACGTCATGCGACAGTTTGCTTACTTATTTGCCCCACTGGGCTATACTGGGTGATGCTACCCGGCACTTTGTGAGCTACTCTTACCAGCTTAGTCAACGGTGAGAGGTCAGACAAACTAAGTCTCCTTGTCCTGCAGGTTGGAGGTTGGAAATGGGATGGCGTCCCTTTTTCTAAACCTAAAGCATGGCCACCTCCCTGCTGCCATGCGGACGGGCTTTTGAGGAAAAGGCTTTGGCTGAGGACACTAACCGTCCTTCTGTCTAGGTCTGCGTGCCCTGGCAGAATCTCAGTCCACTATAAACCATGGCCTTTTCTTCCAATATAAACTTCATTCTGCATCAGCCGTAGCGCAGATTATCAATCGTTGCCTTATCTGCTGCATACGGTACTGCGGGTAAGCGAAACCATGCTGCTGCTGGCGTCTCCCTTCTTACTTTTCCACAAGTTTCTCTTACTCCCATCCCGTCCCCATTACTGAGCTTCCTTCTATAATTCCAAGCTTAATTGAAAGCAAGCGAAGTGCCACTGGAGTAGAACCCCCTGCAGCCACCATCCCACCCCACCTTTCGGACGCCTATCGGCAGAAGTCCCTTATCAGACCATGCTGGCCCGTTTCCATGGCGGCATTCAACCTTCGCGCACTAACACAGACAGGTCAACAGGCTGCACTCGCAAGCAACTTGAACACCTTGGGCATTGGTGTGTGCTGTGTGTCCGATACTAGGAGCCATGACCCTAAGTGGTTACTGAATTAACTGCACCCCGATTATCCTCTCGTTATTGGTTGCAGCATCCGGAGACATCGACGCATCACTCATGGATCAAGCTAGTGTAGGTATCAACCTAAGCTACAAAGCTGAGCCATTGATGGTTGCTTGGATTCCGTTGAACAGCAGTTTATTGCAACCGCTTTGACGACATCAGCTAAGGTGGATGCACGAAGTAATAGAAAACGCTGTTTAATAGTGATTTCGTTTATCCTCCCACCTACTCCAGTTCAAATGCTGTCAAGGACTCATTCTATCACGAAATGAACGCGCTACTATGCAGTGATAGTAGTTCAGATATTATAGTACTTGCGGGGACTTGAACTCACAGGTAGGGAGTCTGAGACCTTCAGACGATCAGCTGGGTGGCAACTATGGACTCAAATCCGAACGGACTGACAACGGTGAACCTCTGCTGCAACTGTGTGCAGGGCACCATTTGTTTCTTAGTAACACCGCTTGTAGACACAGTGCGCGCCGAATTGCCACTTGGCGTCCTGCTGTAGGTGGTCAGCGATAGACCAACTTGTCCATACCGCATAAAGATACAGGTGGCGTGGTTCCATACTGGATGGCCGCTCATACTGGAATACCTGTGTCTAATCTGTGCATACCTTGGTACACTGTCGCTTCGTCATGAACTTTACCTGGAGGCACACCAAGTGTCCCATACGATCGTCAGTGGAGAAGTTGTCTCAGTCCTCGATTAGGCATGCCTATCAAGAAGCTCTGTACAATGATTTTCTGCTGTCTGGTCCTAATGACATTGCGCTTCAGTGGAATAGGACCTCGGCCGCCATGTACGAGGCAGCAGCATCTGCTTATGGCACTATCCTTCGTAATCGCACCAGTCACTGGATATCTGAGAGATCGGTGAACCTGTTGGAATCTAGAAACCATCTCCCGACTGGCTCTGAACACAATGTGACCAGACGGGCTATTAGGCGTGAACTAAAGCAGTGCCTGCATGCTGACAAGGATGTTGTTTGCTCAGTAGGGCTCAAGAAATGGAGAAGGCAGGAGCAATGTGCAATTACCGCAATCGCTTCCATCTAATCCGCACCACTGGTCCAGAAATTCAGGCATCACTGACACAATCAGAGACAGCCCGGATGCGCAGATACACAATAAAGAGCGCCGTTTGGCTCCTTGGACGGAACACTTTCAAGCTCAGTTCAACTGGCCTCCTGCTCTTAGACCTCTTCCTACTAATGTGATGCAGGAAGAGCCATGGACGGTTAGCTTAGAGTCTCTGTCAAAGGCTAAATTCCGAAACGTAAACGCAGCCCCCACTCGTTTTTGTACCCCTGGTCCGGCTTTCCTCCCATCTTCACTATTTGCGGATGGAGGCGCGGTGCTCTGCGAAGCACTGCCCATCTTATTCGACTGTATCTGGAAGGAAGAGGCTGGCCCGTATAATTAGAGCGGATCGATTATAATGGCAATATACAAGAAGGGCACTCACATAGACTGTTCTAACCACAGGGGTATTAGCCTAATTCCACTTGGGAAAAAAGAATTGGCCCCGATTATCGTTCGTCGCCTCACTGCGGAACGGGAACCTCGGATTAGAGAAGAGCGGGCCGGTTTCCACCCAGGGTGTGGCTGTATAGACCATAAGTGCACTTTTCGGCAAGTGCTAGTGTAGCGCCACGCATACCGCTGATCGACAATAGCTGTTCCTCGATTTCAAGAGTGCATTCATTTCCGTCGATCATCCGATTCTGTTCGAAATACTTCCATGGAAAAGTGTTCTCACGAAATATGTGAACATCCTTCGTGCTCTATACTCGAACACTACAGGCCGCGTCGTGGTCTACGGTGACTTACAGGCTAGCTTTCCGACCACAAGTGGCATTCGTCAGGGTTGTCCGATTTCCCCGTTTTCGTTCAATTTGGTCATGAGTTCTATCGTGGAGTGTTTAATTAAGGAGTCTTACGATGTGAATGTTGAGACGCTGCCTGGTGGAAGGTTAATTGCTCTAGATTATGCGGACGATATCGTCTTGCATTTCGATGAAGTTGGGGCGGAATAATCAAACCTGAATAGCCTGTCCAGAGTGGTCCCATTATTTATTAAGCATTTCGCACCTTAAACGTGCAACTTGTTACTGCAGGACCACCAGACACTTGACGATTCTTTGCCGCTTGCTAACGAGGATCTCAAGGTGATTGATCATTTCACTTATCTTGACGGCTGCCACGGCAATGATGGGCGCATAGAAACTGACGTCTGCTCACGGTTTGTAAAAGCCAGGGCTACCTTCTTGAACCTGCGGCATCTTTGGCTACAGAAGGGGGTTCCTCCGTCTGAACGGCCGTGTATACAAGACCACGGTGAGAGCCGTTCTGTTGCATGGTAGAGAAACCTTTTCACTTCGGTCTGAAGATCTGAGGCGCCTTCTAGTCTCTGAGCACCTTTGTCTGCTTAGCATTGCTGCTTTCGGAAGGCACCAGCGTGTCCGCAAAGATGATATGCGTAGACGCACTCTGGGTAGTGCTAGTCATGCTAGATCTTTAGAACAACTGATAGCACTGAATAAGTTGCGTTGGCTTGGGCACGTGCTACTAATGGTACAACCTTTCCAAGACATTTCATTATTACATTTTCAGAAATAAACATGAGCGCAAATGCAAATTAGGTAACATAGCATAATCAGCATCGTGCTGTTATTTTTTCTTGCCATTGAATCAGGATCCTTTACAATCACACGACCAATATTTTGGCCAAACAAAAAATTGTGACGAAAGGGTTGCTGTCCGAAATGTTATGGGTATGAGTTTCGGTAATTTATTCAGGCACCATGGATGCCGTTTCCGAATGCGTTATCTAGGGACTGCGTGTTCCGAACATCTTAATCATATTTTGGACGGCTAAATGCTTATTAATTGCAGGCTTAAAATTGCAAAGTGCATAGAATGCTCTAATATCACTTGGAAGCTTGTTCAAAAGCTTTGAGTATTGGGTTAAAAGAAACGTTCTCTGATTCGTGTAGTAAATTTTGAAATTATGACCATCACCTCTTTGTTGCCTATGGGATGTCTGCTATATAGAGATAGGTGAACACCGGTTTCAAGACTGCGCATCTGACAATATGTGGTGCTGTACAGAATACATAGGTTCAGCTTCATTATCCGAAGCCAAACTGGGGCAAATCCAAGTTTATCACATCGCATTCTGTATGTCAACGTTACACAAATGTGTGTTAATGGACTCGCAGACAGCAACCGCACCAGTAACTATACTTTTATCTGGAAGCACGAGGGTAACAATCTGGATATATTTGCTGCCACCCTGCTGCTTCATTGGTCGAATAAGTGACTTTGAGTTGTTTTCATTATAAAGCGCTGCACGCGCTACTAATGTATGCACATTACTCCGTGAATTTGTCCAATCGCCCAGTACTTCGTTCTTACGGATAATTAGGTGAAAGCTTTTGGTCTTGATGCAGCGGGAGCGACTTCTCTTAAGTCCGCTGGTCAATTTGCGTGCGGAGGCGCCATCAAGAGTTTGAGGCTATCTGATATTCCTCTGTTTTTGAGTAAAGACATTTACGCATTTGATAAAAGTGTTATAAAGCACGCTGATTGCAGCATCTATGTTATCGGAGAGAAAGAAGTCGTCCCAGGGTGACGCACGGTGAAGGGAGGAGAAGATTTCCCAGTTGCTGCGCTGGAGGGGCCAAAATACCTCATACGCTGTAACCGCATGTTGCGGGAATTTAGGGAGAACGAAGGATAGCTTCACCGCTTTGCGGTCGCTGCCCGGTATGTTGTCTAATATGCTGGCGCATGTGTGCGAGATACCGTTAGAGAATATAAGGGCCAGTGGGTTCGAATGTCTTGTCAGTACATTCACATGCTGTGTCCATTCATGAGTGAACATAGTGTCAACAAGGGCCCTGTACTTAGGTGAGGCTGACTGTCTCAGCCACGAAATATGAGACGCATTCAAGTCCCCGGCAAGGACCTTATAGCTAGCATTTAGGAATGAGCGTTGCTGAAAGAGCCTGACCAATTTGTTAATGCCAGCACAAGAGGTGTGCGGTGGTTGTATAAAGAGCATAACAAAAGGTCAGGATGACCTCCAACGGTCTGAATCCAGACGGAGGCTTCAGTGTTTACAAGAGATATAATGTGGAAAGATGATTCTTAAAGCTTGTCCTTGACGTATTGGAGGAAACCGCCACCACTTTTACTGGCAGGTCTATTACGGCAAGTGGAGAACCCTGGAATGTGGAGCGGTGCGCCAGCATCGTCCGCCGAGTGCCATAGTTCTGTTATCAACACCATATGCGGGATGGACAGAAGAATGAAGGGACCTAGAGAGTGCATTTTATTTTTATTTGAGCGTACATTGAGGAGGAGGAAAATATACGTGACGTATGCGCATCGTCCCGTCATCGGGTTGCCTGATTCTGTAGTAGGGTCTAACAAGACAGTGGTGGAGGCGCTTCCGATGCACTATTAGCTACAGTTCCCAGGTAACATACATCAGACGACGTGGCAGCAAGTACTGGTGCTACTTGTATGGGGACAACCCCTAACAGATGTAGGAGTCAGCAGAATTTACCGAGGGAGTGTTTGCGCTTAAAGAATGTGACTTCGCGGGCCGTGTCCCGGCAAGGCTGATAAGAAAGGGATTGTAACAAGCTAGATAGATTTGGGCAGCCCTATCTGCATTGAAAAACATTGACATGGTGCCGAGGATCAGGGGGTTACAAAGGCGCGGAATGGTGTGGATATAGGGGCTGTCCCTCAAGTGTGTTCCAGACAGAAGCTGAAGCAGGAGTGAAAGTGGAGTGTGAATAGACAGCATCAGGGCGCGAAGAAGATGGGTAGGTGTTAGTTACTTCGCTGACAACCTGTCAAATAAATGGGTAGTGTGGGAATGGGTAACTAAAAGGCATTCTGTCTGAATTGGCATGACGTTGGATTATTCAGGAGAGCGTTTATATATTGCATGTTTGAAGGTTACCAACTGTGGGTTGGTAAAAGACAGCCATATAGTTGAGGCTGGCAGCAGACTGTTGTTTGTAGAAGGTGCAACCGTTGTGCCGGGTGGAACTGCATAACTTGCTATGTATAAGGCCGGCAGTGTCCCGCCTTGCACCATAAAAAGGTGTGGAATTCGTGTCCTTACTGAAGACATGAAATGAAACCGGAGTAAGATATACTGAAGCCAAATCAAAGGATCTTATGCTATGGATGCTAACGTCTGATCCTTACTTGAGAAGCCAAGTCGAATATAACCGTGGTAAAAAGATGGCAACTTCCTTAAACTGCGCGATTTAATTGTGAACAAAAAGAACGCACCGCAGTGAACTATTTGAATCTCCGCCTCCGCGCTGCACACGCTGTTACTCTGGAAACACGATCCCTCCACCAATTCCAAACGTGTCGTTGTTTGCTCACTTTTCCAATGGCACACCGGTTAGCAGGCCGGTCAGCACAGACGTGACAAGTGACAACTCACAAGCGGTTGCAAGCAGATCCAGCCAGGCGTCGAAAAAGCACAGGCTATCGATCTGGTCAGAGCGCTTCTTGGCGTGGCACTAGTGGTGTGTGGCAAGTGCGTTGATTTGAAGTGGCCGTCGCAGTGACTTCCACACAAGTGAAAGATTAGCGGTAGATCCCTTATCTTGCTGCCTGTATCTACCTTACATAGCCATCGATAAAAGCAGTCGTGTAGTTGGTAAATAGCCCTTATGTTGGGCTTCCAAATAAGGTCACAATTTTTGTTGTAGGATGCAAACCGAAAGAAATTTCTCGTGTAAACCTCCCCAGAGAATACGGAAAATATAAAAATCGTTGGGGGTTAGTCCTCTGTAATGCGTAGATTCGCAATACGCTGCGCGTTTAAAAGAGCACGTCAGACCGGCCTGTATAAGCGTACGGTGACAACGTTGCGAGCAGATGGAGAGAAGGTAGGGAGGAAAATTCCAAATGACCGTAAACTACAACATACTATTTGTAACGAAATGGACTGCCGTCCCCTTTTGACCAGTTTGCTACTTTTACTGCTCATTGGATCACTGGATGGTAACGAGCAAATAAAAGTATTTTTCCAGCTACTTCACGTCTTACTACGATTTTGCTTCCATGGACAGACCTTATAGCGAAGGCTTGCCGCGATTTTGCTAACCCCCTCGATTGTGGCTCAGGCGTGATATTACTCGCGCTCTCAACGGCAGAGTTTTCAGTAAAGCTGTCAGTAAACCCTCAGGTACAGTTGCGAAACATAGCACCTCAACTGGACAATCATAAAGAGGTTCGTCAAGTTCAAACATCGCTGCTTCAGCATCGCAGCTCATGCCTGATGGAGACCCCGCGTGAGAATTGCGCATGTTCGGCGTCGTGTATTTAGTGCAAGGGGAGAGAGTGAACCGCTCGGCACTGATATATCAAGCACCAGGCTCCGATGGTCGGGTCGTGTGCTGTGTATGGCAACTCGCCGATCCCCGCGACGTGCACGGTTTGAGCGCCGGTAACGCAAGCCTACGAAGAGGAAGGGATGCCGAGTGCTGACTTGCCCAATAGGGATGAAACCGTGCCGCACTGGAGATTTCCCCTTTTGATGAGAATCAATCCTAAATTTATGAAATCATAGTTTTTCCATGTATTAGGGAAGTCAGTTGTTTGCATGTTTGCATGGTGCACGTGTTTGTATGCGACACACCGACAACATCCGGACTTTGTCCGCGGGTTTGGAAAAAAACCTGCTCTGCGAGTTTTGCGCAAAACTTAGTGACCAGTATACTGGGGTTCGCTCGAGATATCTATTTACCACAGGTTACATTGGATTCAAGAGTTCAAGATAATTCTTGCTTAGCTGTTTAATATAAAGGAGATTCAGGTCTACGAGTTGCGAAGGGCTTTAATCTCACTATAGCTTCCGGTCTTAACTCAGTTCAGCCGAAGTTGTTGCATGCATCGGCCGCTGAGCTGAATGATGCTCTTAGATGGTTGTTCTCACTAAAGCTTGCCAGCTACATCCTGCCTTCGGACTAGAAGATGGCAATCATTTGCCCGCAGTTTAAAGAGGGTGCCAGCGCTCCGCCCACAAACTGCCGGCCCGTCATTTTGATAAGCTAAGTTGTAGCCAAGTTGTAGGAAAAGCTGATAAGTGATTCAGTAGAGATCCACTTGAATAAATTCAACCATCTCAGGGTTGCGCAACATGGATTCTGCAAGGGCTTTTCATGTCAGACTAATTTACTTGTAGCTCGTGAAAGCTGGGTCGAAGGGATAAACAGTGGTCACGCTATAGACGTGCTATTCGTGGACCTTTCAGGAGCTTTCCACATTGTTCCTCAAATTCGACTCTCACTACAATTGAGGTCTTACTGTATATTTGGTCAGGCTCTTCAAAGTGTGTCTGCCTTCCTTGAGAGGAGGGAACATTGCCTACTGGAAGGGCTTAGCTATTCGCTCAGGCAAGCTGTCTTTGTTGGTGTCCCGCAGGGTTTGTTATTAGGGCCATCGTGGTTCGCGGTCTATGTAACTGACTTGTCGGGAGAGCTTGGTGTGTCACGAATAAGCTTTGCTAACTACCATAAGCTCTGAAACATTGTGGAATTCCCTAGGGTTCCTTAGGCAATTCAAAGTGCCTTCGGTAGGCTCTGGGAATGAGTTACATTATAGATGATACTTATAACTGGGGCCAAGTGCTCTGTTCTCCGAATCGGATCTGCCAGTCCTCCCACCCGATATGTTGTCCACGGTGGTGAAATCAATGTTGTCACTCATCAGGTTGATTTAATGGTCGTGCAGTCATCAGGACTTCATTCTGGCGACAATTGGAAGAAGGCTGCCTTTCGGTAATTTTGTACGATGTGGTTTATCCACCGCATGTTTAGAATCCTAACGGCTAATTAGTTTGTGTACGTGTTCTCGGCATTCATCCGATCCCACCTGCAATGATGTATCCAGGCTGGTCTACCATGTGTTATCCGAGACAAAATGGACTTGGAGAGGTTGTTACGAATGGGCACTCGGTTAGTGCGGGGTCCACGGGGACAGACGTCTCCTGAACGCTTTCTCAGTTTGGGGATGTACTCAATGCACTACCGAAGGACAAGAGGGGACCTGAGTCTCACTTAGCGTATTTTGACGGGTAAGATCGGCCGGGGCTTGTCGTGGCTACATAGTCCCGCTACTTTACCTAATCTACGAGGCCACCCACTGAAGCTGCATGGACGGAAACTCGTCTGTCGCGCCGACTTATGAATCGTTAGCGTCCTCTTCTAAATCACGTGGTTATGGAAACTACGGTTAGGGGTTTTGCGCGCCAGCACGATGCGCTTGGGTGGCAACGACAAATCTTTACTTTATCCTAACATAATCGGCCCAGCAGGGACAAGTAACGTAGGCTATGTGGGCCTAGATTGGATGACCAGGGTGTGATGCGGTCTTTGTTTTAGTTCCATCAGATTTTCAGGACGTTGTAAGTCTCCGTATGGTAAGCGTTTTCTATACAATAGGCTGTAAATGTCAGTTTAACAACATTGCAACGTGGCGGATGTGACTTGCCACTCAATAAAGTCACCGCCCCATTCACACATCGGCAAGTTGACCGATACCACATTTACAGATTCTGCGCATATATCTGCTCTCGTACGAAAACGCCTGCATATTTGATCAGTTACATGGCACTATTCTTACACATTTTTGCAGCCTTTTCCTCCTGTTGCACACCCGACCCCCACCGTGTACACAACCTCATGGGAGTAGTTGCTCACCAACATACTCTACAACATTGAGATGATTCTTATCTCTACGTCTTGCAATTTTTTGGATGGAGGCTTCGTACGACTGTGGGCCATGTGGGCCCACCCTACTGAATTCATTTGTAATACTCCCGCCCTTGGTGCTGCTAATCATGCTATCATGTACAATAGGGCAATATGTTGATCATGCCCAAAAGGAGTTCCTCGCTTTGTCGAGAAAAAATATTTACTTATGTACTTCAAAGTCTACCGACGCTTGGTTCAACGACCCGCTGAATAAAGAACATTCGCGGGATAATCCTATCGTTCTGGTCCCACTTGAACTCGAACACATTGGTTACCTCCTACTTGGTGGTAAATTGCAATTGTTGTGCTGTAGTAAAGTTGAGACCTCAATGTATTTTTTAAAATGGCCGCCATTACTAATCTCACCTTCGTTTGTTTTACAGAGCTTGGCGGACCGAATACACCATAAATGATGGGAATCGTAAACAAAGCCTCAGTGTCTGGTCCTTGTAAGCGCGTTGGCTATATACTTGCTTTCCGTGTATCACGCTAGTAGCACGCCGCACTGTTGAATATGGAAATGGCTAATTTTCCTCCTGGCTGGAAAGGGTTTTGCTTCCATTGTCCTCGGTAACATCCAAGGTAGTTTGACTGGCTGCATAGTATATTCCTAAGTTTGGTGGTTTTAAGGTGTGGGAAATGGAAGATAATGCTATATGGATTTGCTGAGTGAAAACGGTAATGATAAATTAAAATGATGACTACAGGTGTAGTTGAAGTGCACGGCATAACCGAAAGCAGGCAAATGGTATATACAAGTAAAGTAGGAAAGGCTGTTTTATGGAGCAAATAAGTGTAAATGCAATTGTTTCATGTATGTAAAGGTTATGCTTGCGGTGACTTACTTGCTTCGACAAGGAGTATACAAGCATATATCTTTTCAGATTATTGAATTTTTTGTATATTTGAACTCTCCATGAATGAAATCAAAGTTTAAAACTGCTAAATCTTACAATCTAAAACTTTGTGAATGTACTTAAGCACAAAGCGACCTATACACATCTCTTTCAAATCCAGTTATGAAACCGTCATCATTTTGCCTGGTGTACTGTAAAACAAAGCCCCTCCAAACCAATTCTTCATGTGAAAAATTAACTCTTCTCGTTGAGTACATGCGTCTCGGTCCCGCTTGCTTGTTCTCGTATTCGACTCATTAGAGCATCGTCGTCTGGCATGACTGCCGTTTCGTACGTGCTACTGCGTTAGTTACTCGGACGCTGATTTTCACTTGCCGTTGGGTTGTAGCCGGGATTTTCGTCCATGTTTCGAACCTGCCATCCGGAATATATTATAAATTGCTCTGCGGGCGGTTCTACAAGTCGGAGCGAAAGTGACTTTAGCCCGCCGAAGCTCGAGTGTTGTATCCGAGACACAAGTTTGCAGATCCCCGCTCTCAGTCGCCAACCGCGTGCTTTCAGCCCAGGTGATGGCTTTGAAAGTTGGTACATTCCAGTCACTAAGTACATTGCTGCAGCACCAGGAAGTTCACGCGGCTCGATCATCATCAATTTCGTGGGAAAATTAGTGTATCAGATCTTCCTAACAATGATCGTACCTGCTAATTCACCTATGAAAAAGAGCTGGGCCACTCTCCTAAATTGGCTTTGCAAAGACCACCCCGTCGCGTTCTACTGTGACACGTTTTTCACCCGGCGTCTGCTATCCACAGAAAACGCAGGTAAATTCCTCACAGCTCTCCGAATTTTGGTTCACAGCGAGTTTCCAGATCGTCAGTACAAAGTGAAGGAGAGGTGGATATTTGAGATTTTCGCGATGTGCCTAAACGACCAACGTCTCCATGACAAATATATACAAGTCCGCTCGCATCAAAGCAATATAACTAAGGACTTGCCTAACCCTTTCGCCTCAGGGTCTAAGTTGATCTACCTCAGAATCACTCTGTAACAACGGTACTGTGTGTGTTGTACCAGTCGATACTGGAAGTTAAGAAATATATGCGTGAGTATTGTGCAAAACGTGCCAGCGACAACGCTAGAATTCGGGAGAACTTCACGCCTTTAACTTTGAGATAGTCTCCCTATGCTTTCAGTTGTCAGCTGATGTCAAGGTCGGTGCATACACTGTAGCCCTTCCGTTAAAGACGGTGGTGCTACAATCACTAGATCGACGGCTAGAGAGCCGCACTGCCCCGTTCCAGTTGGTCTGCTGCAGCTTATATATGCTTCTACTTTGCATTAAGTACTTCAGCATGATCGGCGGGAATACCGTTTCGACAGCAGTGCGTAATATCATGCAGGCTAGCTGCATGGATGAGCTGGATAACTTATTGAACCAGCGCAGCGTTCACACAAAATACCGCTTAGGCTAGACTAGATTAACCGAAGCAATCATCGGTTGGTTCCCAATAAATCAATAGTTCAAACCAACACAGCAATATAGCGCCAACTTCTAGGTGCAGAAATATCGGATGAGGATACCTAGCTTCACAGAAATGGAGCTGAAAGGCAGCATCCATCGGTGGCTTCATATACCTCACGAATGTATCTGACGTGCATTGACTTCCACGGAATAGGGCCTTTAACCCTCTCAACAACACACGCTGCAGCAAGTAGAAAACGATGAATGTACACTGCGTCATATAATGTGCTTGATCATTGCCATTTGCAATACTGAATAACCGTGATCCGTGCTATCGCTTCGAGCGTTTAGAAAAACGCCAAGATTCTTGGGCCGCACGTATGGCATGAGATTTCGCGGGGTGTGAGGGTTGTCTTGCACATGCAAGATGGTTTCATTCCGTTTCCAACTACTGGACCTAAGTATGTCAGTTTGCCGTGGTTCCATTCCTTCGGCTATTCGCGATCAGCCTTTCCTACCTAGAGACTGTACAGGCGGATCCTTCATATAAGTGCACCATTCTGTTCAGATGTAATAATAATATCCACTTCACTGGATGCATACGCTAGTTGTCTACATTTACCTGGTTTGCATTTGCAAAACATCATAACTTTCTGTACGCCATTCACAGATATCCCCTTATCGTCTCTTTTTCTCCGTGCTCTTTGGCTTTCACAAGTTGCTTAGCGACCTGCTATCAGTTGCGTTCGGCCCCAGTGTTTTTGAACTGAAAGCCTAAACTCCTGAAGTTATGTCAGACATGAATATTGCTTGCACCGGGATTTCGTTGTGTCCTTTTATTCACTTAACATTCATCTTGTTCATGTTATGGTGTAATCATGTCAACACGAAACGCGGATTAGACACAGATTCCAGAAATTTGGTGCCGGGAATCGTCCTGACTAGTAGAAAGTATCGTCCGGCTTCACTAAAACTGCGCGCGAACCTTTGGAGCGACCAAAATGTGTACAATTGCAACGGCCCAGAATATACAAACCGCTCATTGCAGCGGACACTGGTTGCTTGTGCGGACAGGGCCGCTTATGAGTCTAACAGGTTGGTTAAAACCCTGGCCCGAAATAGATTATGTCTTGAACAGAAAGAGAAATTTTTATTTCTTTTTACGGTGAGGAGGAGTTTAGTAGAAACACAGACTTAAAGTGATGGGAAAATGAATATTTTGCTTACCTCACATGCTCATATGTGATTTCGCTTTTGGGAGAAGACTGGGCAGAATGGTTAGCGTACTTCGAGAAATAGGTGGACAAGAACGGGAACGGCTGTGAGAATAATATGTAAATAACGGGGTGAACGGATGTGGCAGGAATAGGTAAATAACCATGCTATATGAGCATGCGTATTTACATATGGGACTTGTTACGGAATGCGTATTTATAAAGGAAAAGTAACGCGAAAGCGTCAGTTGCGTATATAAAGGCCTGGGGAACAGTAAGTTACGTGATTTAAGGTGAAGGAGAAGTAAAAATGCATGTCGGTCCCTGGTCAATATGGGGTGGTTAAATGCACACAAGGTGGCAATGAGCATTATTAGGGTAACTAAATGGTTGATACAATCTGATATATATATACATATATATATATAAGGTTATCATTAACCATATATAAATGTATACAAAATTGCAAAATTGGAATGCACGTATTTGTAATTAAATATATGCATTCAATTTCAGACTGCCTTATGTATACATAAATGTACGCATTATTAACCCCAATCATATATATATTTATATTTATAAGGCGTACATTTATGTTTACATAGAGCTGTCAGAAAGGGAATGCATATATTTAATTAAAAATATATGCTTTCCTAGTTTTACAACTTTAACGTGATTAGAAATGGTATTGCTCCTCCAATCTATCCATGCTTATATTTTTATGTAGAAAGACATTTGTAGGCATGTTACTGTAACGCTGAACAACAGTTATCTGCCATTTAGTAGGTCGGCGCGTTATTAGTCCCCGCTATGATTACTTAATGCAAATATCCCAGGTGGGCATCAGTGGACCCACGTATACATTCTGTTCATTACAGATGTATAAATGCCTGTCAGTTTTCATGGAGTTCACCCTGTATCTGTAATGCTGCATGTCTATATGTCAGGAGTAAATTAAGTAAGTTACGCATTTCACTAATAAGCTAATACCGTTTTATGCTTAATACTAAGGGAAATTCATCACACCCAGTATATGCGGAAGTTATAGGAGGCATGGGGAATAATAGGATGGCAAAAAGAAGAAGGAAAATATCAGTGAGCCTTTTTGCGATGTTTTCATTCACGTAGCTCACATATATACGCTAGACTATGGGTAGGTTTATGTACCTGCGAACGTGACGATTACATAGTAAGGCCAAATGATTGCCTCACGGGTAGCATTTGTTTGTTCACTGAACCGCCCTCCAGTGTTGGCCGTGATTGGTTGCACAAGCGATGCATGGAAAAGTATCATTGGTTCTATAGCAGCAATGTCATAAAGCTCATTAAACAGATAGATATTTTTGACTTCACTGCGATAAAGGAACGGCGCTTAGTGAGCCTATGAATGTTCCACAGGGAAGCCTAATTATGGCCTACAGCGGCAGTTATGTTATCGGCAAACGGAGCCTACATGAACAGCCTTCACTTATGCTAATTGGGTTCCATGATATTTACATCCATTTGGGCTCTAGAGAAGCGTCAAATACTTGCTGCACATTTCTTGAGGGCTTCTTAGTAGTAGTTCTATATTGGTCGCAGAGCATAGTTGTCGTTATCGGACACAGCATAATCACCGTCGTTGGAACCATAGTCCTTCAATACCACAAGCAGGTACTCCTACGTCGTGCATGTCGGCCGAAATCCCATGCAGCTGAAGGTCAGTGTCATAAAAACGAGACCGCAAAAGTTCGTTATGCAGTGTGGCTTGCCAGGCTTGCCTGACCTAAGAAGAAACAATTTTTAGCAACCAAACGAAGGGGACATCTTGTGCACCTCCCGGTAAAGTTCATGGAGACATGACAGCGTACAAAGGCATGATCATAGTCGACACAGGTACTCCAGTAGGACAGGCAATCCAGGATGGAAGCACGCCATCTTTAACTTATGGGAATGTGGTGGAATTGGGCGCATCGCTGGCCAGCCACAGGAGGACGCCAAGTGGCACATCGCAGCCCGCTGCTTCGTAAAGCAATGCTACTAAGAAACAACCTTCTCCGCAAACAATTGTAGAAGACGCTCGCCGTTGTTAGTCCTTTCGAAGTTAAGCCCATAATTACCACCAAGATGAGCTTCTGAAGAGGGCAGACGTCGTACTTGTGCGTTTCGGAAAAGCAACACACATATCAATACCGGCAAACACGGGGATCGCGCTTCCGTACGCTGTCTTTACTCAAAGTATTTAACCGGGAAGCGCACCAAGCGTACCCTGCGACGGCTCACGGAGTATTACGCTTAGCGTTCCGTCAGCCAAGGCTATCAGGACCCACTGCGTATCGAAAGTACCACGTCTTATCCTAATGACACTGAGGTTCTTCGCATTGGTATCGCTGCAACTCTGCTTGGGCTTCTGCATCTACATTTCGCTAAATTAACGGGCAACTGCCACAATAGTGACCAGTCCCGAAGTCTAATCAGAGCCTCCTGTAAGGTCAGTGGACCAAGCGGCTCGTCTATCATGAACCAAAGGTTCAAGTCATCTGCAAACATTAAGGATGGCACACCCAATTCATCAGGTTGGTCATAAACGTATAAAGTGAAGAGAAGGGGGCCAAGAATCGCACTTTGCGGAAGGCCGCTGAGAAAACATTGGCGGAAGAACAGGCTTGAACCCACCTGCACACACATTTCCCTTCAGATTAGGGAAGCTGAAATCCATCGTAAGGCTGGTTCAGATACACCGTAAGAAATCAGAGTGTACAAAATTCATCAGTGTGGAAGAGTGTCAAAAGCTTCGGAGAAGTCAATGAGCAGCACGTCCAATGCCTTCCCGCAATCAACGGATTCGGCCCAGTGTTCACGAGCGGTTGACAAGTTAATAAGGCAAGATTACCCCTTACGAAAGCCATGCTGAGAAGGATTAAGCAAATCAAACGCTTTCAAGTGTCCTACGAGAGCGTCCCACACGAGACGCCGTCGCAACGCGACTGAAACACTTACTTGGTGCGACGGTTTGCGTACCTCATTGACCCATTGAGCTATACTGGGTGCTGCCTCCGGGCACCTTCAGAGCTACTCCTACCAGGTTGGTCAGTGGTGAGAGGTCAGACAAACTCAGTCTCTTAGTCCTCCAGGTTAGGGGTTTGAAATTGGATGGCGTCCATTTCTGTAAATCTAATTCATTGTCACCTCTACGCTGCCTTGCGGACAGGCTTTTACGCCAAAAGCTTTAGTTGAGAACACTAATCGTCCTCCTGTCTAGGTCTGAGCGCCCTGCCAGTATCCCAGCCCACATACAACCATGACATCTTCTCCAAACATAAACATCATCCTGCATCGGCCGTCGCGCAGATTATCAAGGGTCGCCTTATCTGCTGCATACAGCAGGGCGGATAAGCGGAAACATGCTACTGCTGGCGCCTCCCTTCTTTCTTTTCCACCTTTTTCTCTTACTCCCATCCCGACCTCCATTACTAACCTTCCTTCTATAATTCCCAGCTTAATTGACAGCAACCGAAGTGCCACTGGAGTAGAACCACCTGCAGCCACCATTCCACGGCACCTATCGGACGCCTATTGGCAAAAGTCACTTATAAGGCCACGCTATTCCGTTTCCATGGCGGAATTCAACGTTCGCACTCTAAGACAAACAGGTGTCAAAACCTTTGAAAAATTCCATAAAAAGCACGTCCACTGCCTTCCCGCAATCAACCGCTTCGGCCCAGTGTTCACGAGCGGTGCATAATGAAGGAGCAGAGAAGTAAGTAGGCCAACATCTGGCACGTCTGTTGAGTTGTTTGTGTGCAGCAGAATCAAACCAGAGAACCTGTGCCCTAGTTTTATTCCTGCCAGATAGGGGCATATGGGGGAGAGAGAGATCACTCAAGCATCATTTACATCTGTCCCACGCCGTTTCAATGTCGTCACTTTTCAAAATGAAACACAGCGAATTTGCGGCTTCGGCTTTCATTGTATGAAAATCCGCGCGCCATATATTTGGAACTCGGTCGGGATGATCATTAGTCTGACGACTAAGAGCGCCTTAAATGAGACATGCGTGGTCCCTAGTACCGAGAGGGGATTTGTATACAATATCCGTGACGAAATCAATGGATTTAGCGAAGATCAAATCCAAGAGGGACGGGTTTTGACCCATCATGAAGCTGGTACGCCGATCGACACATTGGTGCAGGGAAGCATGCAAGGTCAGCTCGAGAAGCTCGGTAGCCAAACACCGTGTAACAGCGTCGCAGGAAAACTTCCGCCAATCAACGTCGGGAAGATTGAAGTCCCCATCACTAAACACCCATTTGCCGAATGCTCGCGGATGAAATCAGCAAGCCCCTTAGAAAGGCTGTCGGGGCTTCTATAAACCAGCACAACATTACATTGCGCGGAGGCAATACACAGGTTAACTGCGATTGCCTCAACATCACCCGCTGATGACCTGAAACTATACGTGTTAAAGACAGGAAGTGCGGAGTTAACGTACAAAGCAACGCCACCTCCGCGCAGATCAGAGGTGCGGTCACATCTCAGCAGTGCGTAGCCTGACAAGCACACTTCACTGGCAGTGACGTCGGTGGACAACCATGTTTAAGTGAATGCGAGAACATCCGGACGGCAGTCGTCCACAAGGCAGCCGACTTCGCACAGCTTGTTTCGCAGGCTAAGCACATTGCTTAAGCCCACCTGAAGGGATTTAACATTGTGAGTCCGGGATCGTGCGCCACCAGAACCGGCTCTGGTAGGGCGGAAGTGGACCGCCGGCTCAATACCCGAAACCCCACCAAGCGGAGACCCTTTTCTCCTGCTTCACGGCGGGCTTTAAGATCCTTCACAGGTTCCCACCATTTCAGCCTATCCGCCAAAGGTAGGTCTGGGTGCAAAATGACACCAGTGCCCTTGAGCTTGTAAGCGAAACGCAGAAATGCTTGGCGCTCCTCCGGAGTGGAGTGAACAGCTCGCAACAAGCGAGGGCGAGACTTGTCAGCTGGCAAGTTACCGAGTCTGGTTAGTTTGCGCAATCACGCCGGGGAAGCCGGGAAACAGGCTTTTGGTAACGCATATTTTAAACCACTGAAGGTCATCTAGCATATGGTCATTTGGGAGAACAGCAGAAGGCTCAGTGGCCTTTCTGAAATTAACACTGCAGTCGGTATACGAGTCTCCGCGACGCGGAGTATTTACCGAACGCTTCATCGACCTCCGTGGTTTCAGTTTAGTGTCCATTTTTATAGACCCTAGTGTCGTGGATGTTTCCAGTTGCAACGATCCCGTAGTAGTAGAATTTGAGGAGGGGAATGGGCGCCCGACGGATTTCTCATGTCCGCCTTGGGCTTTGCCGCTTTTTCAACCCTTTCGCCTTCTTTTGACAAGGGCAGAAACCTGCTGCTCTCCTTCGTTAACAGCCGTATCAAACACGCTGTCTGAGGGTTCGTTACTAACATTGTCGTTGCAAACAGGTAAACTGACATTCGACAGTGAAGAAATAGCTGCAGGATCTGAGAAATTGCCAGTGTCTTCTGCCAAGTTGAACACGGACACCAAGGAAACCCCCTCTTTCCCCCGCGTCTCCGTCAACCGCCTGGTCTGTGGATATAGCCATGGCTTCCCGAAATGGAAACTATGACAATGACACAAATGCAATTCCCCTCGTTCGTAAAATTCAACCTTCAACTTGCTAGAAAAATGGGCTCAGCAATCCAGCATCCTGAAACGGTGTAGCATTTAGTATACCGTAAAAATAGTAACTTACAGTTTCCCAGGAACGTTCCTATGCCTGCCGTGAACACAGGGATACTGCATGTACCGGTACGGATACTCATCTGGCAACCCCTTCCACTTTTGCCGATCATAATGCTGCGGAGTCACAGCCGTATGCTTGCAAAAAGCTGTGGCAGTTACAAGTTTCCGATAATAGTACGCACCAAAAGACATAATCTCTCAGATTCACCCACCATGATGACAGTTACAAATGTGGCGCCAAGTGATTTCCAATACTCCTGTAGTCTATCACAACTACTAACTATGAGAACCACATTAACCTTCTTCAATACAAAACATACACCGAGTTAACATGTGTATACTATATATATGTACAAACCGCCATCTAATGGCAACCTCTCCAGTTGGCCTAGCATACCTACCGAACCAAACCCGCTGCTAGGAAAATCTCAGATGTGAGAGTCCCGGTCCGGTTCCGACGCTCACGTGTTCGCTCTTTTCTCGCTGCATCAGTCCGCGTTATCCTGTAGCCTAGGGAATACAGCCCGCTGTGTCCGACTCCAATTGCCTTCTGATATTCCGCGCTTAATTTCGTGCACCGTCTCGGGTTAGTATTTACTGGTCCTACAAAATTGGTGACCGCGAATTCATCTATTTTTCCTCCTTTTTCATTTTTTGGTGAGTTCGTTCCTTTTTCTCGACTGCATACCTGTATTCATCGTTTCTTGCGTAATTTTAGTACTCTTATCGTCTTTTTGTTCATCATTTATCTTTTCGACTCACATTTAAAGAGTGGCATCTGAGTCGTTTCGCAGCTTAAACTTGCTTACTTTGACTGACCCAAGTTTCATGGAACACAGCCGAGAGGTTTTGGTTTACGATATTCGAGATCGGACTGGAACATAAGGGCATTACGGCGGACGGTCCGAGGTACAATCAGCTCGTCCCACGCCTTCCTTCGTCGGGTGTGACGCTGATTGAAGACATTCTACTCTGCCCATCGAATGTGGCAAATTATGAAACGATGAAGCAAGTGATTTTAGAAGAGTTACGACCTAGCGCACGAGCTCCATTGGAACAGCTCAATGGTCTCAAGCTTGGAGATCGCAAGCCATCGGCGTTGTTCCGCGAACTTCGGCGCATCGCCGGTCCCTTATTCTTGAGCGAAGAAGGAATAAAGGAGCTGTGGTTTGCACGTCTCCCAGTGCCATTGATAACAACAATCAACAACAGCAGTACATCAGCCATTTGTACTGATGCTTCGCTGCCATACAACCATGAGGACCTATGAAATAAAGAATAAGAAGAGGGAGAGAAGGGGGACTTACCTGAAAACCTTAATGCTCTAAGCAAACATTCAAGGTCAAGGCGCCTACACCTTGTGTTAACAACATACCGTCACAAACAGCTGGCTATCGTGCAAAGATAAGTCGGCATCGGCGAGACAACTTCCTTGCGGCTTTCACTGCCACGCGTCATAATCAGCCATTACCCCGCAGATAACTCAGCACCAAACACAATTTAAACAGACAATCCGACTAGGAGACGGCAGCAGACGCGCCACTGGTGTCGGTTGCGAGCCATGTCCTGTAAAGTCTCGAGCCAAGCACAAGGCGAGTCACGTGGACTCCAGCCCGGAAGGCGAGACGGACCAACGGCACCCAGTTTGGTCGTCAGTGACTTCATTTCCCGCTGCCAAGTCAACTTCTGTCCACCTCGAGTCTTGCGCCATCCTACACCTGGTAGACTGAACAAGGCCCTCCTAGGTAAGCGGTGACCAGGCATGCGTAGCACGTGCCCGAGCCAACGCAACTTATTCCGTGCTATCTGTTGTTCTAGGGAGCTAGCATGATTATCATTACCTAGTACTCGCCTACGCACATCATCGTTGCGGACACGCTGGTGCCATCCGACACCAGCAATGCTTCGCAAACAACGATGATCAAAGACTTGAAGACGCCTCAGATCTTCAGACCGAAGGGGCCAAGTTTCACTACCATAGAGCAGAACGGCTCTCACTGTGGCCTTGTATACACGGAGGGAAACTCCCTTCTGTTGCCAAAGATGACGCAGGTTCAAGAAGGCAGCTCTGGCCTTTGCAATGCGTGAGCTGACGTCAGTTTCTATGCGCCCATCATTGCTGATGCAGCTGCCAAGATAAGTGAATAGATCAACCACCTTGAGTTCCTCGTTAGCAAGCGTTAAGGGGTCATCAAGTGGCTGGTGGTCCTGCAGCAACACTTTGCACTTCGAAGGTGCGAAGTGCATACCAAATAATGGGACCACCCTGGATAGGCTATTCAAAGTTGATTGTGCCGCCTCAGCATTGTCGAAAAGCAAGACGATATCGTCCGCATAATCTAGATCAACTAACCTTTCACCAGGCAGCACTTCAACAACTGCATCGTGAGAGTTCGCAAGGGAGCACTCCATGATAGAATCCACGACGAAATTGAACAAAAACGGGGAAATCGGACAACCCTGACGAACGACACTTGTAGTCGAAATGCTATCCGATAGGACTCCATAGACCCTGATGCGGCCTGTAGTGTTCGAGTATAGAGCACGAAGGATGTTCACATATTTCATGGGAACACATTTTCGCGGAAGTAATTCGCACAGAATGGATCGATCGACTGAATCGAACGCACTCTTGAAATCGAGGAACACAGCTATTGTCGGTCTGCGGTATGCGTGGCGCTGCTCCAGCACCTGCCGCAAAGTAAATATATCGTCTATGCAACCACGTCCTCGGCGAAAACCGGCCTGCTCTTCCCTAATCCGAGATTCCAGCTCTGCAGTGAGGCGACGAACGATAATCGAGGCCAATAATTTTGTCACAGTTAGCGTTAGGCCAATGCCCCTGTGGTACGCACAGTCTGTGCTACTGCCCTTCTTGTATATTGCCACTATAATCGATTCACTCCAATTAGCCGGCACACTCTCTTCGTTCCAGATACGTTCGAATAGGGAGGTCAGTGCTCTGCAGAGAACCTCACCTCCATCCTTAAATAGTGCAGGTGGGAGGGAATCCGGGCCAGCAGAACGAAAACGATTGAGGGCTGTGATCGCGTTTCGGACCTCGGCCTCCGACGGAGGCTCTAAACTAACCGTCCATGGCACGTCCTGCATCACCTGAGTAGGAAGAGGTCCGGGACCATAAACGGAACCCACAAATAAACAGCGTTTTGTTTTGCTTTGCGAATTCACCTTAGCTGATGTCGTCAAACGGGCTGCACATAAACGGCTGTTCACCGGAATCCAATCAACCAACGATGGCGCAGCGTTGGAGCTGAGAATGATACCTACACCAGTTTGACCCGTGAATGCCGCATCGGCGTCTCCGGAGGCGTACAACCAATAACGAGAGGATAAGCCGGGTGCAGTCAATTCAATAACCCCGTTAGGGTCATTAATCCTCGTTTCGGACACACAACACACATCAACACCCAGTGTGTCCAAGGTGCGTGCGAGTGCAGCCTGCTGACCTGTTTGTCTTAGAGTGCGGACGTTAAATGTCGCCACGGAAACGGGACAGCGTGACCTTATAAGGGACATTTGCCGATAGGTGCTGTGGGATGGTGGCTGCAGATGGTACTACTCCAGTAGCACTTCGGTTGCTGTCAATTAAGCTGGGAATTATAGAAGGAAGGTTAGTAATGGGGGCCGGGATGGGGGTAAGCGAAAAAGGTGGAAAAGAAAGAAGGGAGGCGCCAGCAGTAGCATGTTTTCGCTTATCCGCTCTGCTGTATGCAGCAGATAAGGCGACCGTTGATAATCTGCGCGACGGCCGATGCAGGATGAAGTTTGTGTTTGAAGAAGATGTCATGGTTGTATGTGGGCTGGGATACTGCCAGGGCGCCCAGACCTAGACAGGAGGACGATTAGGGTCCTCATATTAAGCCTTTGGCTCAAAAGCCTGTCCGCAAGGCAGCGGAGTGGCAGTGATTTAGTTTTACAGGAATGGACGCCATCCCATTTCAAACCCCCAACCTGGAGGACTATGAGACAGAGTTTGTCTGACCTCTCACCATTGACCAACCTGGTAGGAGTAGCTCTCAAGATGCTCGGAAGCATCACCTAGTATAGCTCAATGGGTCAATGAGGTACGCAAACCGTCGCACCACGTTAAGGTCCAATCTCGTTGCGACGGACCACCTCGCGTTCCTCCTTAGCAAGGATCAAGGGTCATCAAGTGGCTGGTGGTCCTGCAACAACACTTTGCACTTTGAAGGTGCGAAGTGCATACCAAATAATGGGACCTTTAAAGAGTCTATTCAGGGTTGATTGGACCGTCCCAACCTCGTCGGAAAGCAATACGATATCGTCCGCATAATCTAGATCAACTAACCTTTCACCAGGCAGCACTTCAACAACTGCATCGTGAGATTCCGCAAGGGAACACTCCATGATAAAACCCACGACGAAATTGAACAAAAACGGGGAAATCGGACAACCCTGACGAACGACACTTGTGGTCGGAAAGATCTTCGATAGGACACCGTAGACCCTGACGCGGCCTGTAGTGTTCGAGTATAGAGCACGAAGGATGTTCACATATTTCGTAGGAACACCTTTCGGCGCAATTATTTC
This sequence comes from Dicrocoelium dendriticum, assembly GCA_944474145.2. NCBI lineage: Eukaryota > Metazoa > Platyhelminthes > Trematoda > Plagiorchiida > Dicrocoeliidae > Dicrocoelium > Dicrocoelium dendriticum. Next base: position 9,840,056 of record OX104067.1, on the reverse strand, counting down.
GAACAGAATCGATCGATCGACTGAAATGAACTCACTCTTGAAATCGAGGAATACAGCTATTGTCGGTCTGCGGTATGGGAGGCGTTGCTCTAGCGCCTGCCGCAAAGTGAATATATGGTCTATACGGCCACGTCCTAGGCGGAAACTGGCCTGCTCTCCCCACATCCGAGATTCCCGTTCCGCAGTGAGGCGACGAACGATAATCGAGGCCAATAATTTTGTCACAGTTAGCGTTATGCCAATACCCCTGTGGTTCGCACAGTCTGTGCTACTGCCCTTCTTGTATATTGCCACTATAATCGATTCACTCCAATTAGCCGGCACACTCTCTTCGTTCCAGATACGTTCGAATAGGGAGGTCAGTGCTCTGCAGAGGACCTCACCTCCATCCTTAAATAGTGCAGGTGGGAGGGAATCCGGGCCAGCAGAACGAAAACGATTGAGGGCTGTGATCGCGTTTCGGACCTCGGCCTCCGACGGAGGCTCTAAACTAAGCGTCCATGGCACGTCCTGCATCACCTGAGTAGGAAGAGGTCCGGGAGCAGGAGGCCAGCTGAACTGGTCTTCAAAGTGTTCAGCCCAACGAACCATACGGCGCTCCTTATTGTGTATCAGCGCACCCGCTCTGTCTGATTGTCTCAGTGACGCCTGGTTTTCTGGGACTAGTGGTGCGGATTAGCTGGAAGAGCTTGCGGTAATTGCCTACTGCTCCTGCCTCCATTTCTTGAGCCTAACCGGTCCACCAGGCTTCCTTGTCAGCACGTAGGCTCCGCTTTAGTTCACGCCTAATAGCCCGTCTGGTCACATTGTGTTCAGAACCAGCCGGGAGGTGTCTTCTAGCTTCCTACAGGTTCACGGACCTCTCGGATATCCAGTGACTGGTGCGGAGACGACTGATAGTGCCACAAGCAGATGCTCCTGCGTTGTGCATAGCGGCCGAGATCCTATTCCACTGAAGTTCAGTGTCATTAGGACAAGACAGCGAGAGTTCGCTATGCAGTGTTTCTTGATAGGCTTGCCTGACCGAGGGTTGGGAGAATTTCTCCGTTGCCAATCGGGGGAGACGCTTTGTGCGCCTTCCGGTACAGTTCATGGAGAAACGACAGCGCACCAAGGCATGATCAGAGTCGACACAGGTACTGCAGTACGAGCGGCAATCCAGAATGGAACCGCGCCACCTGTAATTTATGGCTATGTGGTCAATTTGGGTCCATCGCTGGCCAGCTACAGGTGGACGCCAAGTGGCACTTCGGCGCCCACTGTGTCTAAAAGCAGTGCTACTAAGAAACAACTGGTGCTCCGCACACAGTTGCAGCAGACGCTCGCCGTTGTCAATCCGTTCGGAGTTAAGTCCATATTTACCACCCAGCTGAGTTTCTGAAGAGCTCAGACGACCTACTTGTGCGTTCATATCCCCTGCAAGTACTATAATATCTGAACTAGTAGCACTGCGTAGCAGCGCATTCAGTTCGTGATAGAATGTGTCCTTGACTGCGTTAGAACTGCAGTCGGTGGGAGCATAAACGGAAACCACAAATAAACAGCGTTTTGTTTTGCTTTGCGAATTCACCTTAGCTGATGTCGTCAAACGGGCTGCACATAAACGGCTGTTCACCGGAATCCAATCAACCAACGATAACTCAACCTTGGAGCTGAGAATGAGACCTACACCAGCTTGACCCGTGAATGCCGCATCGGCGTCTCCGGAGGCGTACAACCAATAACGAGAGGATAAGCCGGGTGCAGTCAATTCAATAACCCCGTTAGGGTCATTAATCCTCGTTTCGGACACACAACACACATCAACACCCAGTGTGTCCAAGGTGCGTGCGAGTGCAGTCTGCTGACCTGTTTGTCTTAGAGTGCGGACGTTAAATGTCGCCACGGAAACGGGACAGCGTGACCTTATAAGGGACATTTGCCGATAGGTGCTGTGGGATGGTGGCTGCAGATGGTACTACTCCAGTAGCACTTCGGTTGCTGTCAATTAAGCTGGGAATTATAGAAGGAAGGTTAGTAATGGGGGCCGGGATGGGGGTAAGCGAAAAAGGTGGAAAAGAAAGAAGGGAGGCGCCAGCAGTAGCATGTTTTCGCTTATCCGCTCTGCTGTATGCAGCAGATAAGGCGACCGTTGATAATCTGCGCGACGGCCGATGCAGGATGAAGTTTGTGTTTGAAGAAGATGTCATGGTTGTATGTGGGCTGGGATACTGCCAGGACGTCCAGGCCTGAACAGTTGGACGATCGGGGTCCTCATCCAAAGGCTTTGGCTGAGTAGCCTGTTTGCAAGGCAGCTGGGAAGCGGCAGTGATTTAGTTTTACAGGAATGGACGCCATCCCATTTCAAACCCCCAACCTGGAGGACCTTGACACTGAGTTTGTCTGACCTTTCACCATTGACCAACCTGGTAGGAGTAGCTCTCAAGATGCTCGGAAGCATCACCTAGTATAGCTCAATGGGTCAATGAGATACACAAACCGTCGCACCACCTTAAGGTCCACTGTCGTTGCGACGGCCAGAGCCATTGCCGGTAATGCTGTTCGTGTTTGTAAATACACCCGTGCAAGAATTAGTTACCAGGGCAAACGCTGCGTTCGAACGTTTTCCGCAGCTGACGACCAGTAGCTCCGGTGACGTATTCTCACCCATGAAGACGGAATCCGATATTTGTTCCCAGTCGTTAGGCCCATCTTACACTGAAGTCGATTAAATTGCGCTATTTTGCAGCAGGCTAGCAGCAATGAAGGCTTCGAAACTGCATGTGCCACGTTCAAATGCTGACGACGTTCTGGTTATCATTTATTGTGGTTCGTCTGTGCCTGCATCGAGTACGTCACTTTCGGCAAGAAAGCGCAACATTTTCCTTGCACGTTCTCAGCCAGTTATTATCAAACCCGTCGAAGGAGTATGTTGGTATCACCGCCAATCTGGTGGAAGACAGACGTTGTGGGGCTCCCTGCATTAGGCACGACCCAGCTGCTTTAGGGAAAGCGAATAGCCCGCATACCAGCACGACAAACGTATTCGTCAATAACCAAGCAAAGCGCCTGTTTTACCTTAAGGATCGACGCTCTTCGATCGCGTTCCTCATCGACACGGGAGCGGAAGTCAGCGTCATCCCAGCGACCGCCAACGACAAACATTCAGAGCCTACGTACAACTAGCGTGCGGCCAACGGTTCTCCGATAGCTTCATCCGGTCAGTGCATGATGAACCTGGACCTCAATCTTCGCCGAGATTTTCAGTGGGTCTTCATGATTGCGTCTGTACCCTTCGCAATTATCGGTATCGACTTCCTCCGACATTTTGAGTTGCTTGTTGATGCTGGTCGCCACAGACTTTTAGCCGACCGTACTAAACTAGGGGTTGAAGGCGTTCTTACGGACGCCCCGATAATCAGTCCTGTTTTTCGGATCGCCGATATACCATCAGATTATGCGAACCTACTGTCTGAATACGCGCGACTGGTACGACCAGCTGCAAAGCTTCCGCCAGTCACGACAGAGGTCGCTCATCACATTGTCACGCATGGTCAGCCAGTTAACGCACGACCACGACTGCTTGCTCCTGACAAACTACGTGCAGTGCGAGCAGAATTCGACCACATGCTTCAGCTCGGTATAGTTAGACTGTTCAACAGCCCAGAAGTAGGTCATTGGGGACTGGCATCCTTGCGGCGACTATGGAACCTTGAATACGGTTACCACGCCTGATCGCTACCGGATCCCACACACCGTGCATCTCACCGCCAGTCTGGCAGATAAAATATATTCAGCAAAGTCGACTTTGTACGCGCATACAGGCAAATCCCGGTATCCGAAGCGGACATCGCTAAAACTGACGTGACTGCTCCATTTGGTTTGTTCGAGTTTATGCGCATGCCATTTTGTCTAAAGAATGCCGCACAAACTTTTCAGCACTTCATTGACGAAGTTTGTCGCGGATTAGACTTCGCTTACGCTTATCTCGACGACATTTAAGTCGCGGGCTCTTCACGAGAAGAGCACATACGCCACGTACGAACATGTTTTGATCGTTTATCTCAACATGGAGTGACGATCAATGCAGAATAGTGTTCGTTTGGTGCCGACTCAGTAAACTTCCTCGGCCATCGTATCTCTTCTGCATGCGTCGTGCAAATGCAGGATAAAATTCAAGCTATCATCGACTACCCCAAACCTCATTCTTTCAAACAGCTCAGGCGTTTTGATGGGCTTGTCAACTTTTACCGACGGTTCATACCCAACTGCGCATCGCTGATGCAACCCCTCACTGACCTCCCAGGGAAACACAAGAAAATCGAAATTCCTGCCACAACACGCGCTGCTTTTAAGTCGCTGAAAGAAGTTATTGCCAACATAGCTTCTATAGCGCATCACGATCCGGCTACCAGCAACGGATAAGCATCGTTCGGGTAAGTTACCAGCCGACTACTAGGCAAAAAGAAAAATTATCATGTTTTACGCTACGAAATGTGATCATAGATGGAGGGGAGGCAAAAAGGGATGGGGAGGGACAAAGAAACTCACAGCATGAACGCCACTGTGGTCGGCTCCTTGCCATGTCAGCAAGTGTATCCAGCCAAACGTGTTCACCGTCTTTTGGACCCCAACCAGGGAGCCGTGGAGCTTCAACCGAGTCTAGCTCCGAAGTGAGGGACTTCATTCCCCTGGACCAAGTCATCGCTTGGCCACCTCTCCTTCCACCCACATCCCCGGCGAGCAAACAACGCACGTTGTGGGAGTCGGTGGGCTGGCATGCGTAACACGTGGCCGAGTCATCGGAGCCTGGTGCGGGAAATAACGGTGCTGAGCGGTTCAGATATTTTTCCTGGGCCGTAAACAAGGCGTTGAACATGCTCGTTACTCACGCGCTGTTCCCACCAGATGGGAGCCATACTGCGAAGGCACCGATGGTCGAACGTAACTAGCCACTTCATGTCCGCCGATCTTAGGAGCCAGGTTTTGCAACCGTACAGTAGGGTCGAACGTACCGCTGCATTGTACACTCTACCCTTCAGGGTAAGAGTGATGTCGCGCCTCCGCCATAGGTGGGGAAGGTTAGCAAAAGCATTTCGAGCTTTTGCTATACGGTTCGTGATCTCGTCTTCGATCCCAAGGGCGCTGATACAACTTCCTAGGTAATTGCATTTCTGAGCGACTTTTAGCTAATCTCCACCAACGGTCAGCGCAGGAAGCGATCCCTGCCAACCTTGGAGGAACGCTTTACATTTCGATGGTGCAAAGCAAAGCCCGAAGCGGCTGACAGACAGTGCTAATCTGTCCAGCGCGGCTTGGCACGTCTGGGAGCTGTCACAGATGAGGGCAATGTCGTCTGCACACTCCAACTCAAGAAGTCGTTCTCCTGGGAGTAGCTCCACACCTTCCAAGTCATGTCCTGTAAATGCAAACTCCATGGCTTCGTCAATAGCGAAGTTGAAGAGGAAAGGTGACAGCAGGCACCCTTGTCTCACATGTCTTACACCGCTGGAGGTATTGAAGGGTGGCGACAGCTTGTCGTAAGCTCTCACTCTGCCCGTGCTACGCGCGTATAATGCTCGGATAATATTTACAAATTTCTCGGGCGCCCCTTTCCTGAGTAGACAATTCCAAATGGCACGTCGATCAACCGAATCGAAGACACCTTTGATGTCGAGGAACGACTGCGGTGTTTCGCCAAGATATGTGACGTTCTCCAACAACTGACGCAAGATGGAGATATGGTCAATGCAGTCACCACTCCGACGAAACCCGGCTTGCTCCTCACGAATCTGGCTTTCACGAGCGCCAGTCAGTCTGTGAAGAATTATGGAGGCGAGTAATTTGGAAGCGATGGAGATCTGACTGATTTCTCTATGATTGCCGCATTCCGAACGCAAACCTTTTTTGAAGATAAGAACGATGACGGAGCGGCTCCAGTCGGTTGGGACAGTCTCCTGCTCCCATAGTTCCACTGGTAACTCGTGTAATTCATCAACAAGAGCCGAGCCTCCGAATTTGAAGAGTGCTGAGAGAAGATCATCTGGTGCCGCGGCTTTGTTCAACTTCAACAGTCCGATCTCAGTTTGACTTTTGAGCGAGAGGGTGGATCCAAAGTGACAGCCCACGGAGCAGCGCGATCACTGGCCGGCGAAGATGCGAACAATTCTAGCCGATTAAATTACTTTTCAAAACGCTCAGCCCAACGTTCCAAACCTTTTGACAAATTTGGGATAGGCTGTCCACTCTCTGCACGTATAGTTTCACTAACACCAGGTCTCCTGCTGCCCGTTTCCCTTATCAGACGAAATAACTTACGATGGTTGCCATGGGAAGCGGCCACTTCCATCTCTGACGCACGAAGAGACCACCAAGATTCTCGGTTTCTCTTCAGGCTAGCACGGAGTCTTGCCCAGAGCTCTTTGCGAGTTTCATTGTGTTCGTTTCCAGCCGGGATATGCCGACGAGCGTCGATAAGTTCCAGACACCGCGAAGAGACCCAATATCCAAATTGGCTATTAAACATACCACATGAGGATTTGCCTGCTTCTAGCCAGGTCTGGTAAACATGTGACCAGTGACCATTAATTGTCTCCACTGAGCGCTTGCTCAACTGGCATGTCAGCGTACAGCGCATTCAGAACAGTTGGCTTTGTCAGTTGGCTGGTGTCAATGCACTCAGCGTCGTCCTGGGCGTCCGCCAAAACGCATCCGCATGTCAGCACATACAAGTGCTGACGACCAAACTAGGTGCCGTCGGTCTGTCTCGCCTTCCGGGCTGGAGTCCACGTGACTCGCCTTGTGCTTGGCTCGAGACTTTACAGGACATGGCTCGCAGTAGACACCAGTGGGGCGTCTGCTGCCGTCTCCTAGTCGGATTGTCTGTTTAATGTGTGTTTGGTGCTGAGTTATCTGCGGGATAATGACTGATTG
>OX104067.1:9800386-9832646 GCA_944474145.2 Dicrocoelium dendriticum | reverse complement strand
CTGAGTGTATCCAGGTGCAGGATAAGTATGCGGTCCGACTTTTTCCTTGTCAAATATGCTGTCCTGTGGAGTAAGTTCCCAGTCGCAATCAGATCGTGTAGGAGCCGCGATGGCTTTTCGCGTTAGGCTCGCCAATTACCTACATTTGAACACTTTTATGACCCTGTTCTCTTGGAAGAGATTACTTGACGGTTTGTTCCAAGAAGTGTCAGACAACATCTAATGGTTGAAACAAAAAAAGCAAATTTTCACGCGTTGTGATACACCCCCTAACCCATCTAGTGCACAGTGCGTTAAAAAAACACCGGTGAGGAAATGTATACCCATATAACAACAAAGACTGGAAATCACACAACTGTTCACCACTCATACATTAGCAGGACCTATTCTATAAAATTGGATCTGTGTCAAACGTGTACACATTTCCTCACTTAATTATTATTTCAGCCAAGAGAGCACATTTTCCGACTGCTTTTGGCTGATATAGTGGTTAACCATTCAATGCGATTCTGGAAGCAAATTTGGTGGTTATTAGGTTTATATTTTCTGCGCTACGGAGAAAACTTGCTGCCTTACGAATGAACGCGATTGGGTTGGGTATGCAATTAGTTGAAAATATCTAGTGACGCAGTCGGCCCGTGATTTGTCACGAGTAAGGAGTCGTGACTGGAGCTAAAACCAACAGAATCGCTGGATTACTTGTGGACTTCTGTGAGTAGTGTACTTTCCGTAGAAAGTAGAAGCCACGATTAAACTTCACACGGGGAATCGATGGATAAGTGAATCGCCATTTTAAACTTCAACCGATTCAGCTGCGTTGTTTTGTAACGATAGCTTGAAGCGGGTATCAAACGTGCGCACACGAGAAAATATGGAGCGTAGCTATATTTCACGCACTACGCGTGAAATAATAAACAACGGAAATGACTATGCTCACGCGTGCCGCTTCATCTCACCGATATGATAAAGTTAATCCAGTTTACCACATCCAAGCTATTCATCTAAACGATGACGCAAGCTTCCTGATCGCCACATTGCGGATGGGCTGTTGAGCACATAGTTTGGTTCGCGGTATTCAAGTAGTGTAAGTGCGAAAGCGTGTTATTAATGTGGTTTTTGCAAAGCGTTCCTTTTGAGGCAAGGATTGCGTGAGTTAAGAAGGCATACCTTTTTTGAGACTACCGAAGTGAATAAACCTCTTTTGGCATACAAGTTGAATGTTGCATGACGAGTTTGCGCGGGTGGCTTCTCAATTTGGTGTTTTGGCTCAGCGACAAGTGTGATTCGTGTTTGTCAGTATTAACTAAACCATGATCAGATCTCGTCGCCGATGGTGATTTTCACCACTATACGATCTCAAGGCCCGCAGTCTGCGCTGGTAATGGAGGTGAAATAATTTTCCAGCGGGCTTGGTATTTCTACATCGGAAGGCCACTTGTGCATCGACGCCACGGTTGCGCCAGGTAGGCCAAGCCTAGATCACACATTGTAAGGAACATATTCGCTTGGGACTCGAGTGTCTCGTAAAAACTCCTTGGTCCAACCAGGAAAGGAAGCCGAGACGTAAATTACCGTACTGTTAAACAAAATATTTGCTCAAATACATATTTACATACTTCAACAGTGCCCGTTCAGTTCTGAATAACCGGGTCTGAATAGTTACATAAGGAAACAGCATCACCCCACTTACTACCGTACAGCAAGCCCACAGCACAGGATCCAAGAGAGGAACATAAGTGTTCGTTTTAGTGTGCCCAAAATCTTATCCCATTGGACCGCTGTACGGTGAACAGGAAGATGCGTGTCCTTTCGTTCAACTGGAATGTGGTTAACGCGTCTCGGTGTGGATATAGGATAAAAGAACAAGAAAGGCCTGGGTGCCCTTTGGGTGTGTAGCACAGGACGGGAGTGCACAGTCGTCACAGTGGGTTTGGGATAAGAGCAAATCCATGCCGAGTGGTGGGACACCTGGGCATGTTACGCAGTACGGACGCGACCGTATCTAACAACGGGAGTTGGAATAAAACCACTTAGACATGGCTAGGATAGGAATAGCCCGTAGGAGAAAGCGTCGGATAAGGTTATCGGGAACAAGTCTCGATACCATGGTTTGTGTTGCAATGAAAACATGAGGCTTCGCATAGTTAGTTGCATGGGGTAGACAAATAATGGGTTATCCGGGACCTCGAGAGACGGGGCAGATGTTGTCGTGATCTGACTATGATCTTGACATGCAGGTTATGGCTTTCATAGTACTTTTTCCGCCTCCAAATCCGAAGGATTTTCCTTGCACTTATCCTTCGTTGATTTCTCGCTCTGGTTCGCTTTAACCCCGCTCCCACAACTATGGTAGAGTACAGGACTTATAACGGTACGCCTGCGTCTCCTTCTTCGGCCTGGTCCTCCCTGGATCAGCATATACAAAGAGCCACCTTCCACCTGCAGTGATCCAACAGTCGGAACTACTGCAAATTATACGTAGTGTCCCTCTAGCAAACATCTTTATTGCTCCAAAGAATTTTAGTCCCGTGATCCACAGATACGAAGCCTTTTCGATTTTAATGGGCAAATCAGCTGCAGGTTTAATCCACTTTAATTCCTTTTATTTTATTAACTCACACAAATACCTTACTTAACCGGTAAACATGTTTACTCCGGTGTCCAATACGTATCTGAATTCCTTTAGCAAACCATCGGGTTCCACCGAGCCATCCACAAGCTGCACGAATACGCAACTCGTTAAATCAATGAAAGGTTTGGTTTCAATGCATTGAGATGATACGAAGCTACTATATCTGTGATACTGTGCGAGGTGTCGCGAAGCAAGTAAGAAATAATCGGAAAGATTCGGAACCCTCAAGCCGGTCGCTTCATTTTGGACCTCCGGATCGGGATAATAACAACTATTTATTTTCTCAGGACATGTTATTGCGACAGTTACAAATTCTGCACGCGGTAGTTGTTCTCACCAGTTGATCCTAGTCCGCGGAGGTCACTACTCCACACTCGCCGCAATACATTTGGTCGTACGGAAAGGATAGCATGATTTCTTGGAGGGTCAAGTTTGAACTACACATTGTGTGAGCACAGTCGCAGTGACTAATTTTTACTTCGGTGTGAATCGCGATCCGTTACATTGAGATTGCGCGTTGCAATCCAATCCCACAGCGTGTAGTCCAAACTTGACCCTCCAATTAGTCATTTACCGTTGTGCCAAGCGTTGCCCGCCGTCACCTGGTAGCCAAAGGGGTGGAGGTTTCAACTGCTATTCCTATAGTTGCGGGTTCGATGTCTTCTATCTCCACCTGATGAGATGAAATTACATGGAAACGCGCCGTGGTTGTGCAGTGATTTTAAGCGAGTAACACCTCATTGCTAGATAGCATGGTTTATTTTAGCGAAAATAATCATGTACCTGTTCCTGGCTTCAGCGGGTGTCCACTCTTCTTTACTGAACTGGTTCAGCTCTTCATCCGATGGAACATCTGACACATTCGCCGTCTCCGCAGTTTCTGGCTCTGCTCTTCCTACAACTGCCTCTGCTACAAATTCTTGATCCTGAGGGAAAAAAATACTCTTACCAGGAACTACATCAATCTTCTTCTCATCTTCCTGGCTGTCCTGTCATTGTCATCATTGCGAAGACGTTTCAGATGTTCTGTAAACGCTTCAGACACAGAATTGAGTGATTCTTGGGACAAACGGTTGAGTACAGGTGTTTCGTCAAAGGGATAAATACCACACTTTTTAAAGTCTTCTTTGAGGTTCTCTTCTTGGTTTAGTAGTTCAACCATGAGCTTTTTCAGCAGCCTTGGGAACACATCTTTTGAAATCTTTCCTGCACTCTTTTTCTTTGCCAGCTTTCGTCTTCTTACCGTGCTTTTCAGTTTTCTGAAGGGAAATAACTGCTTGAAGTTCGTACTCTGTCACAATGCACCTGCACTTAGCTTTCATTGGTCCAAAATAAGGAACATCCAATGGCTGCAGGAGATGTGTTGCATTTGGAGGCAGACAATCGGACTAGTAAATACTAGTCCGAGACGGTGCGCGAATGTAAGCACGGATATCAGAAGGCAATTGGAGTCGGACACAGCGGACTGTATTCGACGGGCTACAAGAAGACGCGGACGGATGAAGCGAGACATGAGGTACTTGTTTGCGCGGGAACATACAAGGTGGTGGAGTGTCGAGCCGGTTGTAAGGAAGCTAATAACAAGAAAGAATAATGTACAATTGGTCAACAATTAAGTAGTACATAATAGGTAGTGGTTATATTTTTGGCGTTACAAGTTACACAAACAAATTGTTATTTCTGTCACATGGAACCAATATTTCATTGCTTAAATGTGACGAGAAATTATCACCTAATCGTGTAGGGCAGAGCCATTGATTTGAACCAATCGATGAGGCAAACATGGTCAAACCAGTCGGATTTGGATCGATTGCACCTGGTTTTTTGTGGGCCTCTTTCAATTTAAGCGCTCCATAGATGTTCCGTTTTGTAGACAACAGATGTTACCGGCAACGGATCCTGCCAAAATCAAGCTCCTGGATGTCTTAGTAGAATTAATTACTCTTCCTGGATAAGGAACTCTCCTGTTGAAGATGAGACGTTTGCGTTCAGGGCCATCAGTTTGATTCATCTCATCATAGTTTGTGATGTATTCTGGAGGCACACCATCAAGGTCCTGTTGTAGTTCAGAGAAAAATTTCTCAATGCTTTCTCTGTTAACTTCTGCCCTCTTGCGAGAAATGTTCGGACGCATTCTATTTTTTATTTTGTCCTTGTACCTGTCCATAAAACCGCTACACCAGTCCTCACCAGGTACATTGTCTTTAAACAACGGCACAGATATCCCCTCCTTGTCCAGAATTCTATTCACAGTCATTCGGAGATGCATTGTGTTAAATGGAAATCCCCAATCGGATCAAGTACTCCGCTAAGGAAGTCTCTAACTCAGCATAGAGCACAATCTGGCCACCAGGTTTCTCTACACTCTTCTCAAACTTGTCCACCCTGAGGTGTTTTTGGGACGAAGACCGTGCTATGCCATAGTTCTTACACACATCACGCTGGTTCGCTGTCCCATTTGTCTAATCTTCTATAACTTGAACCATGGTGCCTGACGAGATAGCGTTGTATGGGCGAGCTCCAGGTTTCGATTTGTACATTCTAGGCATAGTTGGATCAGCTTGTGCTTCTAAGATTATCCTAAAATATATTAAAGCTGAAAACTTAGCTTCAACACCAGACCCAGACAGCACAGTCCTCAGATAGTCATATAGCATTAAAAAATTTTCTGTACCGTGTAAGGTAAAGGTGGTTTACACGCTGACACTGGTTAGTTCTATGATTTCAGAACAAATGCTGAGTGCATTTTGTGTTGTGAATATCCGAAACATTTCTGGAAAATATCCGGCTGGTGGCCGCGTGGTCTGCACGTTTACTTTGCAACCATAAGGTCACCGGTTCGAATCCGCGTAAGGGTAGGCGTTCTCGCGGTATACAGCCCGCGCGCGACTGGTGGTGGTTACGCGGCAGCGAAGCGGCGTACAGCTGACACCTTATTTTTATTATTACTAGTACTGCACTGAAGCGTCATGCATTCAACGAACGTGACACGGTTGCCTCTAGACTTGATGATTTGGAGCGGAATCAGTGCGTTTACTCTCTCACGCTGGGCCATCTGAATGAGGAAAAAACTCACGCGATTCGAAGATTTGTTCAACGTATAGTCACAAAGCAAGTTGACGGACGACCAATCTCAATGCGTCAGCAGATTGGCACGATTAAGGCTAACACACTCTTCCCATCTGACCCGAAAAGGTATGTCCACAATTTTTCCTCCTTACATCTGGATAAGACACTATTTGAGTTACTTTCACTCGGTCCAAAATTTTGTTGTCCTCGTAATAATACCAGTCAGCTAGAACTAGAAGTCCAGTTTGAGAATGCACATTCTCAAGTAACTATGTTTACAATCTCGTCAGCATTAGCTGCTGAGCATTTTAAATCCACCATGGTCAATACATGCTACCAGTATCTGAAACACAAACCTAAATTCAGGTATTTACTGACGAACACGCACTTAAATGCCCTCAAAACACTTCAACGGAACGAAAATGTACTGCTCTCTAGGACGAATAAAGGAGCAGGGATTTTCCATATGGATAAATCTGAGTATATCGCTAATATGGATGCCATCCTCAAAGATCATTCATACATTCCGGATGATGGAGAAAGACAAAGACAAAACGGCATCGATAGAAAAGACAGTCACAAAGCTACTACGCTGCCTAAAGCAAGAGAATGCGATTGACACAGTGGTTTTCGAGTACACGCGTCCCTCAGGGACAGTGATCCCACGTCTTTATGGCTTACCGAAAGGGCCTAAAGAAGGATTTCCATTGAGGCCAATATTAGACATGTGTGATTCTTCATATCACTCAACAGCGAAATGGCTCGCTAAGCTTCTAGAATCGATCAGAAGAGTTCTAGTCAAACACAGCCTCAGAGCTACATTCACCTTCGTAGACTCCACAAGCCATATGCAGTTAACCGGAAGGAAAGTTTTCTCTAGTTGTAGTGTCGCTCTTCACTAATGTTCCGCTGGAGCAAACGATAGACTACCTTTGCGACGCTGTTTTATTGCACCATGTGGATTCCGGCCTCTCGAACGAGCGACTTAAGCAGTTGCTTCTGATGTGTACCAAGAACGTACAATTCCTGTTCAGCGGGAAGATCTACAGACGGAAAGACGGTGTCGCAATGGGCTCTCCGTTGGGACCATTGTTAGCAGACGTTTTTATGAGTAAGTTAGAGAAAAACTATCTAAACGGAGTTATCGACAAATTAGTCTACTACGGACGGTATGTGGACGATATATTCTGCATCACAGCTAGTCATTTATGCACGGGTGAATTAGTGAGGCAATTCAACTCAGCCCACGCAAACATAAAATTCACCATTGAATCTGAGTGCAACAACTCAATGTCATTCAGATTAGCCGAAGATCTGACGGCTCGGTCCAGCGCAGTGTCCATAGAAAGACAACGTGGACTGGGCAGTATACTCACTTTGCCAGCTTCGTCGCGCTCATCCAGAAACGGAAACTTGTTCGGTGCCTAACCGAGCGAGCAAGAAAGATATGTAGCGAGTACATGCTGTCGGACGAGCTCAACTTTGTACGTAGCCTATTCGATAGAAATGGCTATTCTGAGGGGTTCGTTCGGAGAAACATGGAGTTTCGAGGAGCGAATGCAAAAGTGGATTCAGTAGGAAAGCAACGGATCTGCTTGTCGTTACCATTCAAGGGTGACGGGATCGCTATCAACGTCTAGAAGGCTTTCTGCCGCAATCGCCCAAACGTACTATACAGCAAGCCTGCGGCTAAGCTTCTACTCAGTGCCGACCCTGAATCAACAATTTAAGGACAGAATTCCAAGCTCACGTACTTCATTCTGCTTATACTCTTTCTCTTTCTTGTTTCGATCAAGATATATCGGAAGGACTACCAGGAGACTGTCCGAGAAAGCCAGAGAACACTGTCCAGCTTGTCTGTATAGCGGCATGACTAGACCAGCGACAAGCACAGCGTCTACACACCTGATCGACTCGAGCCATCAAGTCTGAGCCCATGAGGCGTTCCAGCCCATCCATCGCGTACCCAGATGCCACACAAGAGCGGTTAGATGTCGTCTACTGGCAGCTGTCGAGGCGATAGCCATCAGACTTCATGACCCTGACCTATGTGCACACAAGAAATTTGTCCAGGCACTAACTCTACCCTGGTCCCTTGTAGCACGGACACAGTGTGGATAACGCCACGCACACACAAACGAACTGTTGATCACCGTGGGGCCAATCGCCTAGCTTGGTCACTCAGACCATCTGGGTTTTGAACCTGTACCCTTAGCTGATGTTTACGTTCATGTCATTCATTTGTGGTGTATTAGCCTGATGAGAAACCACTGAAAACGAGCTTGTTCGCTAACATTTGTGCTGATGTCTACCCCCGAGATATTTTATCATTTCTATGATTACTGGGCTGACTATGGCCACCTTCCTCTGAGCTAAAAAAGATTACTTAAAGTAACAACGCAACATATACAAATAGCTTTTGTAATTAAAAGTTACTGTTTTCTGCATGTTTTTAATGTATCTATTGTTACTGATTGTACATACTTGCAGGTTTACAACAGGTACTTCCACACAGCAAATGTCTACATGTTGGGGTATTCTTCTTTGTTGAACTGTATTTCTACACCAAATGTTTTCTGCGGTTCTAATGTTATGTTCACTTGCAGGCATAAATTATAGAAGTTAATCCAGACGAGAAAAGAATGTTATCCATAGCAAATACCCAGGGAACAATTGGAAATTTTTTTATCATGCTGGCCCATACTCACCCGAGTGGCCACACTCACCTCGTGGGACGGTATATAATTCTTCAAGTTCAGGCTGGTTTGACAACACCTGTTTTTCGGACTGGTTTCAGCTAGTGACATTACCTTTCTGTTGCTGAAAAACTGGCTGTTGTGTCATTTTGGTTGAGAAACTCAGTTCACATTTTTTTCCCAGACATTGTGTCAGAATCTGCAATGAAAACAATATAAGTTTTTGTTGCTTTCTGTGGGACTAGTAAATACTAGTTCGAGACGGTGCGCGAACAATTAGAGTCGGACACAGCGGACTGTATTCGATGGGCCACAAGAAGACGCGGACGGATGAAGCGAGACCAGAGCAAACACTTGAGCACAGGAAGCTACAAGTATGTCAAGTGTCGAACCGGATGTAGGTCAACATGGACGTAATGTATAGATTAAAACACGAAAGAATAATGTAATTGCTCATCAGTGACATTCTACACCAAAGATAATAACCTTTTGTGGCGCTACAATTCCACCTAACTGGACCCACTTCTGGCTGCCTCTAGCGTAGCATTCTTTTGGCCTATGAAGACAGTACAGAGCCATCCTGACACAATATAAAACCTCCCGTGGTAAAATGGTTCAAACTGTGCAGAAAGATAGGTTTTTGGGACTGCTAAAGCAGCTTTAACATACCATGGGTGAAGGTACTGCGGAAAACAGTCAAGGGTTTACAAAAACTGCATGTACCCAATAAATCCTCTATGTCCTGAGCATGATTCCAGAGGAGAATCAAGAGTACGCAGATGACATCTGCACCTATGTTTCTGAGATATTTATTCAAAACTTAAAGAAATTCACTTTACCACTGGCGAAGAAAAACTCACCACAACGGAAAATGAATTTTGAACGTCCAGCCTGGGAAAAATGTCTTTGGTCCAATCTAGGGGGTTGTTACCGTAACCGAGCCATGTGCCTAACCAGTGACTCGGCTGCGAACGTTTATCTAAGCGAGGCCCATTTCTTGTCTTCTGTCGGTGATGTCAGTCACAACCGACTAGAAATCTTTCCTGATTGTGATGACGAGTGTGTTCCACCATCAAAGGATGTCTGTCAAACTCAAAATTTTTTTGAGAATTTTGTTTAATTATTTAATAATGTCCTAGATGCGTTTTGTAATGCTCTTTACACATAAACCTTGCTCTTACTTACCGTTGCGTCATACATTGCTTCTGTGTATGTGTTGTCTTCTTGGCCAAAGTATCCCTGTTAAGGTGTAACTTTGGCTATAGTACATTTATTAAACCAACTGCCTTAAGGATAGAGAACTGTGTTAGTCAAGGTTTTCTACAGCATTATAACACTAAAGCCCCTGAACAAATAAGTTGCTAATTTTATCAAAAGCACTGATAAATATTTGATGCATTCCAAAGCAAAAATGTGGACCAAAGTTACCCAGTTTTACGGTAACAAATTCACTCGACATGAATACTTGCCTACACACATGGTCGGTGGCATTCGATTCTGGATTTGCCTATCACTGTGCCCTCCATAGGACAGTCACCGGGCGCCTGTGCTTACAGAGGAACCATTGAGTGTCTTGCGCTGCATTATTCACTGCTTTATCCACACACACCCCATGTCCAGTGTGAACCCGAAGGAATAAGACGGGGACGCATGTGGATGGGAGCCATGTTTCTTCAACGGAGCGGCCCCACACTCCTTTAAAAAGTAGAACAGAAGCATTCCAGCTTAACTGGGAAATCATGCTTAACAGACTTACACAAACCGGTGGCTGATCCGTAGCCCGTTACCCACTGGATGGAACCACTCTATGAACATAACACGGTCACAGAGACGGTGCATCCCGTCTACCTCAGGAACGATGCACAGTCTCCTGGGACCAGCAAACGAAATGGAGGGTGTAAGACAGGTAGGCACCTTGTCAACAATCTCATCTAGGTGCCACACCAGAGATATCAAACAATCAACAGCATTTAATGGAAAGCAAACAAGCAAAATTCATATAGAATATGCAGCAGAACAACAGTACTGAACAAACCAAATAAAGTGTAATGACTTTTATCCAGATTAAAAAGACCTCGATTTAGTATAAGTTGATTTAGCCCAACTGCGATGAAGAAGCATCATGAATGCAACATCAACCAGTATGTACTGGTTAATTCGTAATATTTGTGCACAAATGCAAAGCACACACGTCTGTATCACTATGATCAGGCGAGTCTCGCATTGTCGAGAATAAAACATTTACACATTTATTCTATAACTTTTAATTATAAGTCCCATTGCATGCATTGCAACGCGCCTATTGCGACATTTTATTGCCCGTAGAATTGTGATCATGCCCGATATGGTGTGCCTTGGTTCATATCCAGTTTCAAATGTGACTGGAACTATAGGGAAATCCCTTGATAGTTCCTTCTTATGCATATCGATGAGCCAGAAAATGTTATGGTATACCGAAGTCTTGATGGATCTAAAACGAAACGCCCGAACCGCACCAATTACTGCCCACGTTTCCTGAACTAGCATTCCCTGCTGTGCTGGTCACATGAAGTTAGAAAAACTTAGGAAGAAAAGTCATTTAATTGAAGGAAAATACTAAACAGTGAGGATAAGTACAGAATATGAAATCAAAAGTTATAACATGCATATGATCAGTAGAAGGGAAACGCTTCTTGTTGCCACCCAAGAGCGTCTAATTGGCGCTCAAAACCCTTGACCGTAGGTTCAGTGACGACATCTTCTGGAAGCGAATTCCAGCGCTCGATAACCCTACGCGGCAACTAAATTTCTGCCCTGATGCTATAAGAACGCAGCTTGTGTAGCAGCATGGGATGGCTGCAACTTCGCCGGGCTAAATAGCCAGCCTAAGTTCTCTCCAACCTTTTTATCTTAAGTGTGGCGAAGGTGGTCCGACTCGAGCAGTATATAACTGGGGCGGCATTTTTAGTACAGTTACTTATTCGATAAATATAAAGAGCAAAATTTCCTGATAAAATGAATTCTGAATATTTTATGTTTCCCAGTAGGAGCAACAAAACCTTTGCGCCATGTGTCACATCTGTACAAACGTCCTTCCTAGCGGTTCCCTTAGTTGTCCCCTTGTGGTCATTTTCCCCACATTTATTTCAATGTCTCAAACGATCATCCGTTTTATTGGAAAACAATGTGCACTTTACCCTTGGTCAGTTTTGTAGGTTACAGACTTACAAGTTCCAAGAGTGAAGCGCAAATTTTACATGCTCCCGGCGGAAAATCAAAATAAATAAACGGTTGGTTCCTCGATGGTGCGAAGCACAGTCCAACTGAGTAGCTTGATCAAATTTTACAACGAGATCGTATAAAATACCTAATTGTGCATGTTTTGTATGACTAATCCCAAATAGGTTTTTGAAGTGCTGGCAGTTTTTAAGTATCTGAGTGATTAAGAACATTTGAATAATGATAGATGCAGATTTATCCAAAAGTTCAATTAAAGTAATGTGGCCAATCAAGAATTGTCCCCAGGGAACCTGTTTCTATGCGGGGTACTCCTTCGATGGGATTTTTCCGCACTTCCATGCTCCAACTCGGTGTGTGCCGATGTGGCAAAATAGCATCTAAACCATCACCTGTTTCACAAATGTTTTTCTAAGGGCTGGTTTCTGCATGCATTATGGGCGCTGAAGCCTCGGCCCGTTCCGACATGTGGATCATTCAAGTATAACACTGTTTCTGTTATACGCCAATGAGTTAGTGGCAGTATGACATTCATAAGTATATTTTACTTTTTAGCTTGGAATCTGTAACTGCCATCTCAAGAGATCAGCACACTCGTGGCCAACAACGAAATAAGGAAGAATATAAAGTGTAAGGAAGTAAAAAGCATGATACTAATAATTACCTTTTGCAGATAGGCCAATCGCAAGTTCATGGAAAGTCTTGGTGAATAAGGACAGTGGTACAGCATTCCAGCCAGGGTTTTGTAAGAACTAAAGTGCAGAAGTGATGATCCAATTGCATTTGCTAGTGTCTGCAACTGTTTGTTTGTCCCAAAAGACGAACAATTGAAATCGTCGGAATTGGAAGACGATCAGTTCATTAAGTTCTGACAATCGATCGCAAAGTAAATATCCGCTACTTGTCACTCAGTGGAGAAATGCCAAGGAGATAAGAGATGTGCGAATGAATATAAAAAGGTAAAATATAGTAGGCCTCGTGTGACATTGGGAATAAAACGCAGAATTACACTAATAATCTTCAACCGATGGCTGCTGTGGTTCTTTTGTTTCGAATGTGACCCGGTCCTTCCTCAAACAATCTGTCGTCGTTCATTTGCAAACTTCAGATCTCCTTCACTTTTACTGGTATCAGGAAAATCCTAGTGATATTGTTGAGTACGCTCAGGCTTTTGTACATCATACAAAACTAGGTAGTTTACTTCATATCAAGCTGAATCTTATAAGATAAAAGCTCTGTCTGACTGTGGTCTCGAATGAAGGTACTAAACTCATACATTCGATGTCGCGTATTTTATATCTGGTTTCCAACCAAAATTGCACAGAACAGTGTTCACTCTGCACGTTATGTCACAACTTTGTGAAGGAAAGCAAGATTTATACATAATCTACGCGACCAAAGGCTCAAGTTTAAATTTATCGAATCTATATTTATAGGTAACAAGTGTATGGTAACCAAAGATGAGTTTGGTGAGGGCATGTTAAGCGTTTTCTATGGATTTCATATACGTAAGTTTCTGTACGTAGCGCTACAATACAAGGGTCCTACATTGATTTTATATACCCTGACTCATGTCTCTTTCAGTGTTACTAGCTGACTAATATGTCCCGGTACTTGCATTGCTTTAGAAACAACATAGTTCGCATGTTCGCAGAAATTTAAGAAGCTGGAATACCTCAGTCCTGAATCTCTGTCAGAAGAGCCCACTGGAATGGGATCGCCATGTATTAAAAATGCTCTTGCCTCAATATGGCATCCATAAGTCATGATATTGCATTTTAATATGGAGAAGTGTATCTGCCATACTGCAGCCCACTACGGCTTGTAGATCACATTTAATATTTGCTATCTACGTTTTGTATTAGGATGAATGGAACAAATGTACTAACTTCAAATCATCCAAACAAATGTGGGCTTCTGAAGCGTGCGCTAGGTATAAGGTCCTTTATGTACACTAAGAAAAGAAAAGGACCTAAAACGCTGCCTTGAACAACGTCACTAGTAATTTGTTGGGGTGTAGACATGAACCCATTTACGTCAAATAGGATTTAAACCAAGAAAGTAGAGGATTTGATATCTCAAAACTACTCCGTTCCGATAATAGTCTTTTGTAGGACTCGATCGAACGCTTTCCACGTGTCAAGATATACGACAATGCATTGAAGACCACAGACAACCGCTCCGGTGAGATTAGTTAAGAAATCAATTTGACATGTTACGCACGAACGAGAATTTAAGAAGCCATGCTGAGAAGATGAAAGAAGACTGCGATAAGAGGAAAGAAATGAGCTTTTTCTTTACAATTCTCTACATTCGTGATAAGATTGGGGTGTGACTGATAGGGTAATCATTACGAAGATTTGTTTTAGGCCGACTTTTATCGCGTTATGACAACAGAATCCTTCCATCTCTCAGCACACTGGCCTGACTGTAAGGTCAGGTGAAAAGATTCAGTAGTAGTACTGATATATCGTCACCACTGAGCTTGATTACGGCTGAAGAGATACCATTGGGACTAGGGTTATGAGATGGCCGAAGCAAGTTAATCAAACATTTGCTGACTCCGATGTTGAAGTCAACCACTGAAATAGTTTCGGGGGTAACCGATGAGACTTGAGGTACTGGAGTCGTAGTTTTTTGCTGAAAGGTTCAGCAAAGTATGCACTAATGGCATTTGCCATAGCAGTTGGCGTGTCGACACCAGTTGCTATGCACTGGTGCGGTACTTCAGCATCAGGTTTTCTAGAAGCCATCGGTAGTGCATTGAATACATACCCAAGCTAATTAAACGCTAGGGTTAGTTTGCAGTCGTAACCCATCGACCAACTTGGTACCTATTCACAGAAACTTCTCGAGCTGTATTTTGTCCTGAACAAGGCAGAGCGGGTAAGCCTGAACGTAATGTTCCAGATGGGGCCGAACGAAAGCTAAGAACAGCTTCACAAAGATGTCGGCAATGTTCTTTTAGTTAGTGCGTACTGGTCCACTTAAATGCAGAAAACCCGCAAAATAATATATGATGTTATTTTTATTACAATAAACAGGACATTAATTGATCATATAAAAGGAAGTATTTCATTATTGTACAATCGTTTTGTTTTGAGTTTTCACAACATGAAGTAAAACGGGGCTTTTGAATTGACGTTGACGTTCTTACTACACATCGTTTTTGCAATATCTACTGCAATCGTGGACTGACGCTACAAAACCAGGAGTTTTGTTGGACCACTGAACAAGACCATGCCTATATGACAATACGTGCGATGATCACATGCGTTCTTACGTTAGCGATCCGCAATGAGCACTGCCCAATGTTTTTTTAACGGATGCTCCAGATGTTGCTTTGGGTTCAATTCTGTCCCAGCTGCACAATGACGAGGAGGAAATGATTGTGCACGCATTGCGTGCATTGTCCAAAACTGAAAGAAATAATTCTACCAGCGAAATAGAGGTCCTTGTATGCGTCTGGGCGTGTGAGAAATGGCATTTTTACTTATTTGCGCATTGATTCACTTTGCGCACCGTTCATACTGCACTTACAACGTTACTGAGTCGCGGTAACAAAGGCCAAAAGTCAGTGCGCTTGAGTCGCTGGTATTCACATTTATCGAACTACGATTACAATAAAATACGTGCCCAGTTGATTTAACCAACTTGCATATGCGCTGTTGAGACTTCTCTATCCAAGGAAGGGGCAAACGAAGACATAAAGAAGGTAAAAATGATACCGCATCTCTCAGACGGAACGCTTTAAGCTATAACACTTCTTGATACGGGAGCACACTGAGGAAGACCTGTCCTGTTGAAGTGACGGGATTACATATGTACTTCATGGCTTAGGCGTACTACGATTTAACCTAAGTTACTTCCATACTATACCCTGAGGCACGATCACTTTACTGCGAGCACCTGCATTTCCAGAGGCGAGCAGTTTGTTGTCCCTGTAACCCTTATTCCTTTAGTTGGTGAAAGTGTGCATGAAGGTCATCGGGGGATTGTGGAATCAAACGCCCGGATACGATAGTACTATCGGTGGCCAAAGTGGAATTCCAGCTTCAAATCCGTTATTCGGGAATGTTACGCCTGCCAGCAATCTGATAGCAGTGCACGGCCGCTGAATGCTCCGTTCCAAATTATTGTGTACCCAGTGAAGCTGTGGGCAAAAATTGCCGGTGATATTATGCGCACACTGCCATTACATCTCCACCGAAGCGAAACGTGCTGGCTGCAGCCTGCTTCTACATTGACCGTTTTATGCGGGGACGTAATTTCAGCTGCAGTGGCACCGTTGTTTGTTTGAATGGTACGGGTTACCAGAAGAAATAATCGCTGAAAACGGTCCACAGTTTCGAAGAAACAATGGAATAATGGTGTATTACGGGTAAAAGAAGCAATGCTTAACGAGTCCCGTGGGATGTAACTTATTTCGAATTGTAAATTGCGTGATGAAGTGAAAAGCGTTTTGATGGACTCACCATAGACTTATGTAGAATAGCAGGGATGTTCACGTGTTAAAAGTATAAATCCATTGGTTGGGAGTGTGATAAAATGCAGTTTGATTGCGTTTTGTAGCCCCTGGCTAACAATTCATAAAATGAAGTGCAAATGTGACAACGTATAGTCATGTGGTTTTTTAAATATCTTCAGATTGGGAGCAGAGACGACATCATTAAGGAGGTGGTTCCAAGCTTGGCACACGCGGAGGGAAAAGAAATTTCTACGGCATTCAAACTGGTTATATTGTATTTTCAGATGATGATCTCTTAGGTTAGTGTTGTGGTCCAATTACAGCAACGGACGGCAAATGTGGTTTGGGTTCTTCAGATTCTGGTAAACCATTGTGAGATCTCCCCACAAAAGCCGATCTCGACTGCTGTGCATTCTTAGTGATTTCAGTTTAAGCAGATAGGGCAGATGAAAGAGGCCCCTGACGTCCCTGGTTGCCCTTCGTTGAGGAGTCGCAAGAGCAACGAGATCCTGCTTCTGTCATGGCTGCCACGCCTGAATAGCATATTCCACATGCGGTCGCACGTAGGCGTTAAGCATTTGGGGAAAGATTGAGGGTTCAAACTGACCGAATGCACTGCGAAGCAGTCCGATGTGTTGATTGCCGGTTCTCGTCGTCTTCTCTACTTGTCTTCAACACCTGAGATGTTTCTGTATCAATACACCTAGGTCACGCTCCTGAGAGGCCTTCTGTAAGGTGTGGTCTCCAAGCTTGTAAGCGCTCACCGGCTGGTGACGCAGATGGATCACCTTGCACTTAGCTATGTTCAACTGAAGCAGATTCCTCTTTGACCATTCATAAATGCAACCTAGGTCATGTTGGAGTAGATCGTGATCTTCATTGTTACTAATCGCCCGCCGAATCTTGGTGTCATCGGCGAAAAGCAGGAAATTTGAGTAGATAACTCTATCCAGGTCGTTGATAAACACCAGGAATAAGCGCGGTCCCAGCACTGAGCCTTGTGGGACACCACATTCTACCTCAATCGGGTTAGAGAGTGATCCCCTAACACCTACTTGAAACTCCCATTGGTGAAGCAAGTTGCCAATCTAACCAAGAACGGGATCTCCGATTCCGTAGCTGTGTAGCCGTTGAAGTAGGATTGGGTGATCCAGGCGGTTGAAAGCTTTGAATAACTCCAGATAGGTGACGTCAACGCCATCATCAGCCACTTCCGTCCAACTAGCTCGAGCAATCAGTAGGTTGGTGGTGCATGACCGGTGTTGACAGAAGCCATGCTGTTCCGGTGCCGAGATGTTGCATTTTTTCAGGAAGTCCATTAGAGCCTCGGCGATGACCGTTTTCCTCACCTTTGAGAACATAAGGAGGAGAGTCACTGGGCGATAGTTTGCAGGATCTGAGCGGCTACCGCCTTTAAAAATTGAAGTGATAATGCCACGCTTCCACATAGTGGGGACTTGTTGTTTATCAATGCACCTTTGGAAGAACTGTGACAGTGGTTCAGCTAGCTTGTACGCCTAGCCTTCAGTGCTTTGTGGCGGAAGTTGTCTGCTCCCGAAGAGCTATGATCGCGCAGTGAGAGTAACTTTCTTAGCACAATTGATGGGTTGAAATTTACATATGTAACCATCGGAGTCAGTAATGTGCATGACATTATGGTACAGGTAGATGTTGCGAGTTCGAAGATTGTGGCGTATTGTAGCCGCAGGGCATTAGCTGCTTCTTCGGCGCTTTGTACTCTACCGCCTATCGTGAATAGTAGAGGGATTCCATGCTATACCTAATAATGGGTGACTTCAAAGTACCGTCAATAGCATCTGTGTTCCCAAGTGGGCCATGCTTCAAATCAAAACTCCTTTAGTTCTTGACTATGGCAGTTTTGTATAACCATGTGGATCAACCAACCAGACACCGCGGTTCAAACAAGCCTTCAATACTTGATTTAATCCTGACTAATGAGGAGTTAATGGTTGAGTCGGTTTCATACAACCCCCCGCTAGGTTGTAGCGATCATTCAGTTCTAACGTTTGATTATGTGTGTTATGCCAGTATGGTTGACAAAGAACCAAAAACCCGACGATTTATCACCAACTATTCCAAGCTTCACACTATAGCGACAACCGTTGACTGGGACCTCCAGATGCACACTTCGGCGAATGATGCCTGGCAAGTGTTGAAATGCAAGATAAACTGGGTCCTACAATCAGCTTCAAAAGACGTACCATTACGAGTTTCGTGACGGAGCAACAACTGGATCCGGAGTAGAACACGTAAGTGGTTGAATAGGCGAGACGAGGCTTGGAGGGGTCATTTGCTAGGTCCAAGTGATATCACGTGGAATCATTACAAAACAGTCAGAAACTACTGCACTTCACTCCTTAAAGCTGACAAGTACGAATGGCAGGAAACTATGGTACGCAAATTTACTAGCAATCACAAACTGCTCTACCGGTATGTGAATGACAAAAGGAAGGTTAAGACGGGAATACCACCACTAGAGACGGTCAATGGCCTAACGGTTACTGAAGAGGAGACCGCGGACGCATTGCTCATGCAGTTTGTCTCAGTGACTAGACACACCATGGAACCATCGCCTTGCTACATCCCAGCAAATGTCGTCGGCTTATCCACGGTCAACTTTAGCCCTACATCGGTGGCAAAGAAATTACAGTCGCTCAGGGAAAATAGTGCGCCGGGAATTGACAAGATCTGTCCGAAAGTACTTAAAACCCTTGCACCCACCATGGCAGTCCACCTTGCAACCTTTTTCCAGTTTCTATTTGATTCTCATACACTTCCGTCTGAGTGGAAACATGGACTTATCACTCCGATTTACAAGGGAGGTAAGCGGTCAGACCCTGCCAACTACCGACCTATTACTCTCCTTCCTGTTCTATCAAAAGTGATGGAGTCTATAATCGCTGATGAAATGGTGAGATATTTTGAAAGTCTACAAATCATCTCCAACATGGATTCAGACGCGGACGATCTTGCCTCACCAATCTACTACTTGCTCGGGACTCATGGACCAGGGCTGCTGACGAGGGAGTTCCCGTAGATGTGATTTACTTAGACTTTTCTAAGGCATTCGACAGGGTCAATCACCCAGCACTTCTCCGAAAGCTTGCGGCCTATGGTATCCACGGATCCTTGCTCACATGGTTGGAAAGTTACTTATACGACAGAAGAATCGAGGTAAGGATCGCCAACACCCACTCCGATAGCCTATGCGTCACTAGCGGCGTACCGCAAGGATCAGTTCTCGGCCCGTTACTCTTTTTAGTCTATATCAACGACCTCCCTGCCAACATTCAATCACCTATGCAAATATTCGCTGACGATGCTAAGATGTGGCGAGCTATTCAGTCAACATCTGACCCTGTCTATCTGCAGGATGACCTGAACCGGATTCACGAATGGGCAGTAAACAACCAACTACCCCTGAACCCCGAAAAGTGTCACCTGTTGTCGCTGCGCAGTAACTGCAGCAACACATATCACCTGGGGCAACGCGTTATAAAACAGGTGAGCAACGAAAGAGACTTAGGGGTCATCGTGCAAGAAGGTCTGGGTAATTCGCTCCAATGTTCAAAGGCAGCTAACATAGCGAACTTAAACTTGAGGCTTTTGAGGCGAGCGCTCGGTACCTTCGAGCGGCAACTCGTGCCATTATTGATTAACGCCTACATTCGTCCCCACCTCGAGTATGCGGTGCAGGCATGGCGTCCGTGGTTAAAACGGGACATTCGTCTCCTGGAGCAACCACAAAGAAGAACCACTAAGGCAACACGTGGTCTATCGGGCCTTAGTTATGAACTGCGCCTTCGTTCGATCGGTCTGTACTCCTTAGAATACCGACGACTTCGCGATGATCTGATCCTCACTTACCGGATACTAAGAGAAGAGGACCACCCATGTAAGTCGCTGTTAACATTACCTGCCGACAAACGATGCTGAGGCCATGCATTAATACTTGTGACTCAATATTCCCATTTCGATTGTAGAAAGTTTTTTTACTCTCTTAGTGTCTGTCCGCACTGGAACGCACTGCCATCGCATGTGGTGAACGCACCAAACATCGAGACATTCGAAAGACTATTGGACTTGCACTTACATGATACACATTATATAACGGTATGACAAACTGTAGTGTCTAACTTACTGATATTTTTGTGTCACACCTGAAACTTTTGTTTTCTTCCATTTGCCATCCTGTGGGTCTTGTAAAGTTATTGCTTTTTATCCCACCATACACTATTGAACTATTGATATGCCTATACAGCAGTTTGTTGTTTGTCAGGAAGTTTTTGGCTAGGCACTGTTGATGAGTTACTCTGTCCTCAAGGACAAGTGTAGTGCAATGGTTGTGATGGGTCAGGAAATGGCCCTAAGTCTTTGAGTCGGGGTTAATCTTGTAGGCATGCCATGTTGCATCCCTTACCGCCGGTTGTATGGGCACATTCGGCACACTACTGGTGCACTGTACTTTTATAGATCCCATCGCGTTTTGATTCTTTCAGTGACATATCCTCTCTAGGAGGCATAGCGCTGACTGTCTTCAGCCGAGTCTCAGATGGTAGCCTGCAACGGAACATGTACCAGCTTTCTAGCAGCCGTGCTACCATATGTTTTGACTGAAGGACCACCTTCAACACCCTCGGGCCAATTCCATTGTAGTTCGGTGAGGTACGCAGCCGTGACACAGAGTTCGCTAACACATCATCCAAGCACAGTGTTTCACGAATATAACACCACTGACTTTTTCAGCATGGGTTGTTATTTCATGTTCATCACATGCTTTAGTTACAGGAACCCCGTGAATATGTATGGTTCTGGTTGAAGTTTCCTTCCGGTAGTCCTCTAAGGTGCAATTAACATCCCTATGGGATGCCTGGAAAGATACGGATGGAGAAGTGTACATTTCTGAGACTAACTGTTAACAGTAGTATTGATGCTACTTCAGTGATGGAGTTCAGCACAACGCGCAGAAGGCTTGGCGCTCCGAAATGCTTAGAGTTAGGGTGTCGCGTAATACGCACTACGTGTAGAGGTTTCAGTACAATTCCGATTAGGTTACTAATAATATCCCATTGGTGGAGGTCACCCAAGTGCCTGCCTCTTATTAATGTTTACTTTGGTTCTGGGATATTGGAGCACAGTACGCACAGTACAAGTAGTTGTTTCTTTATATATTTCGACATCTCGCGTTTAGTGATTGAAATACTTGGAGATGTACCGAAAGAAACCGGTGGTACTTGCACTAGGAAAACTCCGTTACGCTCTTCAGTATGCCGAATTCCTAAGGCGCAACGGTAGCAGACACTCGAGGATATTACCATCTAATCTTGCCGCGAATGGACTTGTCGAACGACGTAATCGTACTTCGAAAAAATTTCTACAGGTCCTTCAGCTTTTGAGAGAATCCTGGGATGATGCGTTGGTATTAGCTTTAGTGATATACAGAACCGCTCCACATACTGCAACGACATGAACCCCCTTCAGAACTAACGCGGAATTGAAGAATTTACACTTGATTAAACGCACCATTTACAATCACACGTAAACGCCTATCAGAGGGAATACGAAAGACGGGATATTTACCAGGACAAGTAGACGCGCAGATAAAAACCCACCCGCAAGAAAATTTGTTCGTATGAGGCTGCCCAATTCGCGGAAAGTAAGCAACAGAATCTGACCCCCGTCCCTGGTGGAGTCAGTGTGTACGCCAGGAAATTACAAGTTGATTGCCGGAACAAAGGTGAATGCAAGACGGCTGCACACGGCACTTTCATAACTTGCTGCTGTATCAACAAACACACCTGCTACACAGCGCCTGATACAAATAAATATAAGCCCACGACGAACCGGTCGGATACATCGACTTGTAGATATGCTTTAATAACGCCACCACCACATACTTGTTTGAGATGGGAACCTTAAAACAGACTGTGCATGTACACATTATGCTTATATGTTGTTTTCCGAGTAGAGGATGAGACAATGTCGTGTATGCTTAATTTGGTTTGTCCTTGCACTGCACTTGACCGTGAGGACAAAGTAACTTATCAACAGTGCATAGCCAAAAAGTTCATGGCAAACAACAAACTGCTATATAAGTATGTCAATAAGCTTCGTAAAGTGAAGCATGGAATACCCCCACTATTCACGACAGGCGGTAGAGTACAAAGCGCCGAAGAAGCAGCGAATGCCCTGCGGCTGCAATACGCCCCAATTTTTGAACTCGCAACATCTACCTGTCCCATAATATCAAGCACCTTACCGACACCTTTGTTTACAAATGTTATTTTTAACCCATCAATTGTGCTAAGAAAGTTACTCTCACTGCGTGAGCATAGTTCTCCGGGAGCAGACAACATCCGCCCGAATGCACTGAACGCTACGGCCACCAAGCTAGGTGAACCACTGTCACATTTCTTTCAAAGGTGCATTGATGAACAACGAGTCCCCACTATGTGGAAGTGTGGCATTATAACCCCTATTTTTAAAGGCGTTAGCCGTTCCGATCCTGCAAACTATCGTCCAGTGACTCTCCAAACTGTGCTCGCGAAAGTGATGGAAGCAGTTGTCGCTGAGGCTTTAATGGACTACCGGAACAGCATGGCCTCCGTCAACACCGGTCATGCACCACCAACCTACTTATTGCACGAGGTAGTTGGACGGAAGTGGCTGATGATGTGGTCGGAGTTGACATCATCTATCTGGACTTCTCCAAAGTTTTTTCGACTGGTTGGATCACCGCCTCCTACTTCACAGGCTACAGAGCTACGGAAACAGACATCCCGTTCTTGGTTAGATTGGCAACTTGCTTCACCAATGGGAGTTTCAAGTAGGTGTTAGGGGATCACTCTTTAACCCAATTTAGGTGGAACGTGGTGTCCCACAATTCTCAGTGCTGGGACCGCGCTTATTCCTTGTGTTTATCAACGACCTGGCAAGAGTCATTTCAAAATTCCTGCTTTTCGCCGACGACGTCAAGATATGACTGCGATTAGTAACAAGGCAGATCAGGATCTGCTCCAACATGACCTAGATTGCATTTACGAATGGTCAAAGAGGAACAAGCTTCAATTGAACATGGCTAAGTGCAAAGTGATGCATCTGCGTCACCAGCCGTTAGTGCTTACAATATGGGAGACCACACCTTGGCGAAGGTTTATCAGGTGCGTGACCTGGGTGTGTTGGTACAGGAAGATCTCGGGTATTCAAAACAAGCAGAGAAGGCGACGAGAACCGGAAATCAACACATCGGACGGCTTCGCAGAGCCTTCGGTCGGTTTGTACCCTCAATCTTTCCCTAAATGCTTAATGCCTACGTGTGACCTCACGTGGAATATGCTATTCAGGCGTGGCAGCGGTGACAGAAACAGGATCTCGTTGCTCTCGAGACTCCTCAACGACGGGCAACCAAGAACGTCAGGGGCCTCTTTCATCTGCCCTATCAGCTTAGACTGAAATCTCTAAGAATGTACAGCAGTCGATATTGGCTTTTGCAGGGGGATCTCACAATGGTTTTTCGAGATTCTGAAGAACCCAAATCAAATTTACCGTCCGCTGCTGTAATTGAACCACAACACTAAACTAAGAGATCACCCTCTGAAACTGGCAATTCATTATAGCCGGCTTGAATGCCGTAGAAATTTCTTTTCTCTCCGCGTGTGCCCGGCTTGGAACGCCCTGTCTAATTATGTCGTCTCTGCTCCCAAAATGGCGATATTTAAAAAAACGTGTTGACGAAGCATTGTCTCATTTAACATTTCATTTTATGACTTGTTAGCCAGGGGCTACAAAACGCAATCAAACGGTGTCTTGCAAAACGCCTAACCAATGTATTTATACATTTAATACGCGAACATCTCCGCTATTCCACATGTGTATGGTGAGTCCACCACAACGCTTTTCGCTTTATTATGCAATTGATTTTCGCGATAATTTCTATCCCACGTGACTTGCTAAGCGATGCTTTTTTACTCGTAATAAACCATTGTTCCATCCCTTTACACTAATCACGCCGCACAATTAGCATTCATTGGCCCAACCATGTGCATTTACATTTGATTGGTGCATCCTTACACGTCTGTCTAGTTTACTGTAACATGTGGATGTGCAAACAACCTCAAACATACGTTCCGCTGATCCTCTGCCTTTTCGGTCAACGTCGTCGCTGTCTAGCAAGCAGTCCAAGACATTAGCATTAAGTTACGGAAACGTGGTGCTCCTCCGATACATAAGATTATACTTTTAATGGTTCCTAATTATCAGTTTAAGAAAAAGACCGCCGTACAACCAAGGCAAGTGGATGTATGATATACCTACACTGTACATTTGCAGCAGAACATCTTAGTCATCCACAGCTAACAAATGTTCCCGAATCTCTTTGGTTATCCGTCTCAGAAACCTGTTCTCACATTTTACTCGGATAAGCTTACAACCTGCCAACCGCGAGTGTTACCATCATCACTTTAGCTTGCGAGTTTGCTGCTGAGATGTCCCACAGACAGACGATAATTGCCGGTGATTTTAACCTATCGAAAATTAGCTGGTCCTCTCAACCATCCTCGTCTACACACACAGCTTTCCTTTCCTCTGTTATATTTGATGGGTGGATACAATGGGTTGCTGAACTGACAAGAGCCATCAGGATAAGCAACCTGATATTCAGGTTGGGGTCACAAACGCACTAACAGAGTTATTAGACAAACTCTGGTAGCGACTACAAGATGACACGGTTCACTTTCCGTGTTAAATTGGCCATCAAACACGTCGTTATTCCGCAACATGCAAACCATAGGATGAACTGGAAGCAATTCAAATAATTGATCCGATTGGGACGCATTCTTCCTCTCTAACAATGTGTGCACTACCTTGGACTATTTCTACCATCGAGCCATTGCTATTCTTACTCCCCAACGCCAGGGGAGTAAATACATACCGTTGAAACAGAAGACAAACAACTGTTTACCACTAATGCAGGTGCATGACATATTTTGAAAAATATGACCTGTGCCGAATATGAATACAGTTTCTCACTCGATGAGAAATATGCCTATCATTATTACCGTTGCTATTATTATTATTATTATTATTATTATTATTATCTCGAACCGCTTGTTAGCAGGGAGCATTACAGTGCTTTTAACAGTCGGGTGCAGCAATTTCCGAGCTTCAGTAAGAAAGGGAGTAAGTTGAAGGAAGATTTATGATTACTGAGACCTGGTTAAGCCTTGAGATAGTGGATTCTTAAGTCAATTAACCTGGTATGTCACTGCTTCGGAATGACAGAGCTGGAATAGGTGGCGACGTAATAAGCTATTATAAAGATAACCTCCGATGTGAACTTATTGACCTGCCAGAGAACCGTGCCCCAGATTCGCTTTTGTGCCGGCTATGATTGA
This sequence comes from Dicrocoelium dendriticum, assembly GCA_944474145.2. Taxonomy (NCBI): domain Eukaryota; kingdom Metazoa; phylum Platyhelminthes; class Trematoda; order Plagiorchiida; family Dicrocoeliidae; genus Dicrocoelium; species Dicrocoelium dendriticum. The sequence goes on along the minus strand of OX104067.1, from coordinate 9,807,152 downwards.
GCAAAAAAGACACAAGTCTTATTGTAGAGGGGCCGCTTCCAAGAATGGCTCTGGGGAGCGTGACTTCCAAGTCAGAGCTCCCGAGGCGAAAGGACTGGCTCGCCTCTAACATCCGTACCTGTGTTGCGTGGTGGGACGGAAATCTAGTCGATATTCCATGGCGCGCGTGAGACCCGGGTGTGTCCATTTTCGGTGTGCAATAAACGTCTACCCCCCCTGTCTTGTCGTTCTCGCTACATTATAGTTGCGATTTACCGTCCACCAAACTCTAAATGTGAAATGAATATCAAACCAAACTACATTCCTAAGATTGCTTTGAGTAAGACGTACACTCACATTCCTATCGCAGGCGATTTTATTATGCATGACTTGGAAATAGCGGTGACCAATAGTATGCAGTTCAAGGCAAGTTTATAAGAGGTAATTTCCAGGTATCCTCTGTACGACCATGTGACCTACCCTCTCAGATTTCGAACTACTGACAAGCTGTCGATACTTGATCTTGTGCTCATAAACGAAGCACTCAAGGTCGACTGAGTAATTACAGTCCCAATACTGGATCGCAGTGATCATGTGGCTCTATTTTTATGCGAAATATTCTGAAGAAGAGGGTGATATAGTGTGTACGGTTACGTATTACAACGTGTAATCCGCGCTTGTTAAGGAGGTATTTTGGACCTTCTTGACTAAATGCCCCATGCATCGCCTGGGACACTTTTACAAGGACATTCACCACACTGGTAACTCATGCGTCTAAGCAGAAATACCTTCATCGTCAAAAAGGAGTCATTTCTGATGAGCAGAATACGCGAGTGTATCTCCTTGAGGATCTTAGTATGGAGAGCTCACAAGGACTCCGCGAATGTGGCACAGCGTAAATTCTGTGTGAGTTTGATCCGCGAGGAGGCAACGCATCAGCAGGAGTTAATGAGGAGATTCTGCACGAATCGCAAATTCGCATACAGGCATGTTAATGACATTGGTAAAGTGCAACGCGGAATAACAGCACTGTTCAAGACTGACGGGTGCACGCGATCAGCAAGGGCAGCAGCCGAACGATTACAGTTCCATTACTCACAAACGTTCCAGAGAGTAACGGGTCCAACGGTTATCCCTGTTTCTATTGTCTCACCATCAGCTACATCAAATATCACTTTTATTTTAGAAACTGTTGTCGCTGCGTATCCACAGATCTCATGGTATGGATAACATTCGATCGAAGGCTTTACAGTGAGCAGCCAGTGATGTGGCGGAACCTCTAGCTGTATGCGATCAGCGCTGTTTGGAGGAAAACCATATTCCAACGATATGGGAGGTAGTCGCACTGACCCAACCAATTACCGTCCGATAACCCTACTCCCTGTGCCTTCCAAGGTTATGGAGTCTATCATCGCCGATGCATTCATGCAGTATCTGGAAATTCACAAGATGGTGGCATCAGACCAACATGGCTTCCGACAAAAGCGCTCATGCACTACGAACATGCTAAGTGCACCGAATAGCTGGACTGAAGCAGTTGATCGTGGAGCAGGAATCGGTGTCATTCGTCTGGACTTCACAAAAGCAGTTAATCGCTCAGATTACGTAATTCTCCTCGACAAACTTAAGATCTCTGGTGTTCGTCTCCTACTGCTGTGTTGGATAGGCAGTTTCCTGCACAAACGCCTTTTGGAGATGAGAGTTCGGGAATCCCTGTCCGACGCAACTGAGGTGCAGTGCGGCGTACTACAAGACCTAGTGCTCGAGCGCCGGCTAATTTTTGATTTTCGTAAAAGACCTGGCGAGGGAAATTATTTATATTTCTTATTCTTCGCGAATGATACCAAGTTATGGTGAGCGATCAGAGAACCGCAAGACCATGAGAAGCTCCAGCCTGACCTCAACGCGATTTCAACCTGGTCAGTATTGAATACCATATCGTTCAATGTGGAAAAATGTCACACCGTTCAATTGCGCCATAAGCATGACTACGTGTATAGACCTGAGTCACACGTATTGAAACAACTTCCCAAGAACGCGACCTTAGTGTACTCATTCAGTGATTTTAACTGTTCAAAGCAATCAAAGGCAGCTGCGATAAGAGCCAACCAACACTTCGGCTTGCTGCGGAGAGCATTCGGAAGATTCGACCCATCCATCTTCCCCATGATGTACAATTCTTACATGCGCCTTCACGTTAAATACACCATCCAAGGATGGAAACCCTGATTGAAGAGCGACTTAGAAGTGTCAGAGTATCCACAACGCGGGGTCACAAAGGACGTCAAGGGCCTACGAAATCTTTCCTACCATCAAAAGCTGAAGGCACTGTGAATTTTCAGTGGCCGCTTCGGAAGGCTGCGCGGCGATTTTATATTAACCTAACAAATGTTGAGTGACCTTGGTTGCTTGCTAAAACTCGAACATAGCACCAATCTCAGAGATGACCCTCTGTGTGCACAGGATAGCCGCCTGGAATGCCAGCGGAATTATTGTTCTCTTCGAATTTGTCAACGCTGGGACTCTCACCCAAACTTAGTTGTTTCATCCCCCACGTTTGAAATTTTCAAAAAACGATGGGATCTTGCCCTTGGCCCCCATCACTTCGTTGCATAAAATGGGCTACTTTGGAATATATTGATTATATTTTCAAACCTGATTAACATGTCAAATAAACCTGAGGAGGCGGTACAGAATTGAGTATTCTCGTTTTAACTTTTCTCACGGAGTACATCAACTATAACTGTCCTCTTGTTACCTTGTAGTTCGCGTTCAACTCCCGTGTACACTACTATTAATCAGCAGCGTATCTGCCAGATAAACACTCAAAGTGACAACTCACATATCTTGTGATAGTTGTGGTTTTACCCCCACCATCCTGGGGGACTTGTCAAACAACTGCTTTTTCAACTCATGAATGATACCTGTGTTTGAATGAAAGTCCATTACAATTGTGAGCAAGAAACAAGCAACGCAGCATGCTAGCGAAAGCTGAATTGAGGACTGCTGCTGTTTGAACGAGACAGGTAAATTGGATTGATAGTTGAGCCGATCCACTGAAGGTAAGCTACGAAGCCGACGTTACGCTGCTAATGCTGAATAACAAGGAACAGCCGCGGAGCCATGGTAACAAGAGGGCTCGCACTAGGGCTTTCTGCTTGCACAAATCAGGCCGGCAAAAATCATTGCTCATTGTCAGCAGTAGGAAACTGATTCGCAAACACTACTTTGAGCAGAAATTCACTTCCCACTATATCCGTGTATTATTGTCAAAATAGACTCCCTCGAGTAACGTTAATTTAGATTATTGGTGGTTTTGTGAGTAGTGTAATTTTTGTAGAAAGTAGAAGCCACGATTAAACTTTGCACAGTAATCTGCCTGGACGTGGACGTTAATTTGTCACGATGTGACAAAAGCTAGCCTATTATGGATGTGTTGGCTTCCAAGATCATCACGTGGTGCGTTGACTTTCTTAGAAAGATTGTTCAAAGGATTATCGCAGACATGATAGTAAGCAAAGCATAAACTTTCCGGATCATATGCACCTTTGGGGACCAGAGCCTAGACCCATGACCGGGAACGGAGTTACTGTATCCATGAAACCCGCGTTCGTGATCGTGATGATAGAAGTTAGATCAGGAGATTAAATTGCCTATCCCATTTGTTGGGAACCCACTTGCAGTCACGTATTTCATGATGACTTCGCTTTCAGTGTACATCAATGGATTACTGCTGTATGTGTACATGAGAAATTGTGAGGTACACCGTAACCAAACACGGGACTTGTTAAGCACTTACTTTGTTTCCATTGATAACTCATCATTCATTGTAAGTGTTACATTGGCTTGGAAAGCAACTAGTACTATCCATGGAACGTGTACTAAGACTGTCATATGATTAGCCGCATTAAAGTCTTGGGGTACAGTAAATCGCAATCCTGTGAAGTCAAGAAGCTTCATGCGCTGCAGTCAGCCCATCAGTGAAGTTGCCTACGTAGGCTATTTTACATACGATTTAGCAGTTTGAACATAGGCAACTGTAACGCCCCGACACAATGCGCCACTCGTTTTCGGATCCATTGGCCTACGTGTGCAATGTGGCCATCGCACGTAATTGCTCGCACAGACAAGGATCTGGTAGGTTTAGTACAGGACACTAACTACCGGCAATGATAGAATGTGAACAAATAGTAGCTCTTTCTGCCAACAGAGTTTGTTAAAGGAATACGGTGGTGCATGTACAAATGCTTGTCATACATTGACCCAACGTCATCAACCCGCAACTGGTGAACTAAGGCATGACCATTCTCATCATCAACATCATGCAATCCGCCAACCCCCGGATGACAGCGTGATTGCGAGTATGTGTGTTTCATGCATGCCTACCTTTCGCTCTATGACAACACAACATTCTATTGGCTGACAGCGCCGGGTCAATGCGGCAGACCCGCGATCTTGCTTGCAGTTACCACGACTGAGGCATGGACGGACCAACTTATAAGAGTAACAAGAGAATTTGAAAACTCTCGGGCTAACGTGATTCCGCTATGGACAAACGTGCATTAGAAATGGTTTGGTAGGATACAATTGCTTCGGAAAAACCCAATCACCAGCAGGGCAATAAGGGAACGTTCGGCAGCCACCACCCAGCGCCTTGCCAGTAAATTTGTAATCATTAGGAATCAAGTACACTTTGACAAAAGCGATACAGACTAAATACCGATACTCTGCTGCAATCTGTAGTAGTATGCTTGCTTACGAAGCCAGCGTCTCGCAAATAACCCGATGTTGAATGCTTTGCGCGAAGACATACGATTGCGCTGGTGGGCGATCGCAAGCGAGGTGGCGGTTGTGCTTCGGAGCTTTGCTTGAGGGACTCCACCCGGAGCCTTTGGCTCAATAGCCTGACCCACAAGGCAGAGGGTGGTTTGGAGGTTTGCTTGAGTGACTCCGCCCGGAGCCTTTTACTCAATATCCAGATCCAAAAGGCAATGGGAGTAGACCCAGCTAGGGAAATCGGTTGCGGAGACAGATTGGGAGCTACTTGACGGCCATCACACGCAGCCATTGAGGTACTAGAACGATTCATATGCGTTTTGCGACCATAGTAGGATACCCACCTGCGACCACGGCCAGACGCAGGTGGGTTTTGGCGCGTTTGCTCCAATTCAACCTGGCGTTTCCTGGCTCGAGGCATGTAGTAGCAAACCACTGAGTATCCGGAAGTACTCTTCCACCGCCAGAAACGATGCGCGGTACATGTGCTCTATGGCAATTGAGCGATGAGCTTGAAACCCGTAGACCTGCTGTCTCCGACTGGTATATTTTATGGAAGGAGGGCCATCGACCACTTCCTCACCTCCAAAGAGGATGGAATAGGACACTGGCAGGGCGCCCACACCTGACAGAAGAACAACTCCGGTTCTCAACCAAAGCCCTCGATTAAATGTACACCCGAAAGGCAGCGGGTATAGCACACGGTCAGTTCACTGACTCATGCGGATTGCTGTGCTGGATCTTAACAGGGAGAAGGGCGTAACCCAACTCCTACCCAGCAGTCACCATGAGGAGACGTCCAGGACCTGAATCCATATATATATATATATATATATATATATATATATATATATATATATATATATATATATATATATATATATATATATATATATATTAGCACCATTACTCCATGGAGAACTCAGGGCATCACATATACAATAGTAGATAGTCGGCCAAGAGGCAATGGTGACCATGGTAATGGTGCCAGCCGCGAGCCAAAGCCAGAGGGTCCAGCAGTTTTACGAGTCAGATGCAGCTGGTGCCTACGTATGTGCGTTATGATGGTTTGCAACCGTTCCCTATGCCACAGTCGCATAAACTGCCACAGTGAGTAAGAAAGTCTAACGTCAGTTGTGTACAATCCAATTCAGATTCCACAGTTCGTCAACAGCCAGTGAGTTTATAAGCAAATGTGACCAAATCGCTGACAACACTACTTTCAAAAACCGGAGTACTTTTCCATAGAAAGTCTCACTTCATTCAACGAAGCGATACACTGCCCTACATACTTACGCATCCTATAATCATTCACCACTGTACACTTTAGCTGCAGATGGCAAACACCTAAGCTATTGTGCCGCATCTACTGGACTCATCTTCGCGGATGGTGAGAGGAATTGAAACGTTAACTTTACACGACTTATGTCTTCCTACTGCGCTCAGTAAATGTATACATGTTCCGAAAATAAACCTTCAAAGTCAAATGTTCACCAGTGTGAGAAACCCAATAGTCTGAGCCTATCCCCACATGTCGAACGGTGTTTCGCCCTTCCATCTATTGCTTTTCACAAAAGGGAAATGAACATCGAAATCACGGCTGCTCATCAGCAGAACATCAGCATAAAACATCGTCATCTTCTCGCGCACAGACTCTATAGATATTTTACGACGTATGGATTCAGTTACACGAAATGGGTGAACGCTAAAAGAGGAGAAGCTTACAATTCATGATGTGTTGTCAATTCCCCCATGGCCGTGTCAGAAGTGGCTGGGTAGCTGGTGCAACTGCTGTCGGCCACAGGCTCCGTTCCCTGTAAGGAAACGAACGAATACGTAACATTGACAAGCCCAATAGGGCGAAACGACCGTTTGGGGCTGTTCGGGATTGAGATTAGACTAGCTAACTTCCGTTGTTCGGGCGAACCAATAGTATGTCCATCTAAATTAGTGGTACCCTAGTGTCTACACGTATGCAATCATGCCAAGTTGCACAATTAAGGCAACCTTG
>OX104067.1:9780516-9800356 GCA_944474145.2 Dicrocoelium dendriticum | reverse complement strand
AATTGCGTGATATAGTGAAAAGCAATTGGGTGGACTCACCATAGACTTATGTAAAATAGCGGAGATGTTCGCGTGTTAAGCTTATGCATCCATAAACTCACTGGTTTTGTTTTTAAAACACCTTTTGATTGCGTTTTGTAGCCCCTGGCTTACAATTCATAAAATGAAATGCAAATGAGACAACGTATAGTCAACTCGTTTTTTAAATATCACCAGACTGGGGCAGAGACGACATAATTCGGGAGGTCGTTCCGAGTCTGGCACACTCGAAGCGAAAAGAAATTCTACTGCATTCAAGCCGGCTATGTTGAATTGTCAGTTTCAGAGGATAACCTGTTATGTTAATGTTGTGGTTCAATTCCAGCAGCGGACGGCAAGTGTGGTTTGGCTTCTTCAGCATTTCGTAAACCATTATGAGATCCCCACCGCAAAAGCCGATATCGACCGCTGTACATTCTTAAAGATTTCAGCTTAAGCTGATAGGTCACGGGAAAGATGCCCCTGACGTCCTTGGTAGTTCTTCGTGGAGGAGTCTCGAGAGCAACGAGATCCTGTTTCTGCAACACCTGAATAGCATATTCCAACGTGCGGTCGCACCTATGCGTTAAGTATTTGGGGAAAGATTGAGGGCTCAACCCGACCAGAAAGCTCTGCGAATCAGGCCGAAGTGTTGATTGCCGGTTCTCGTCGTCTTCTCTACTTGTTTTGAACACCCGAGATCTTCCTGTACGAATACACCTAGGTCACGCTCCTGAGAGGCCTTCTCCAAGGTGTGGTCTCCAAGCTTGTAAGCGTTCACCGGCTGGTGACGCAGATGTTTCACCTTGCATTCAGCCATGTGCAACTGAAGCAGGTTCCTCGTCGACCGTTCGTAAATGCAATCTAGGTCATGTTGGAGCAGATCCTGATCTGGCTTGTTACTAATCTCCCGCCATATCTTGACATAGTCGGCGAAAAGCAAGAAATTTGAAGAGATAACTCTTACCAGGTGCTTGATAAACACCAGGAATAAGCGCGGTCCCAGCACTGAGCCTTGTGGGACACCACATTCCACCTCAATTGGGTTAGCGAGTGATCCCCTAACACGTACTTGAAGCTTCCGTTTGTGAAGCAAGTTGCAAATCTAACCAAGAACAGGATTTCCGATTCCGTAGCTCTGTAGCCGTTGAAGTAGGATGGGGTGATCCAGGCGGTTGAAAGTTTTGGAGAACTCCAGATAGATGACGTCAACTCCATCATCAGCCACTTCCGTCCAACTACTTCGAGTAATCACTAGGTTGGTGGTGCATGACTGGTGTTGACGGAAGCCATGCTGTTCCGGTACCAAAATGTTGCATTTTTCCAGGTAGTCCATTAGCGCCTCGGCGATGAGCGTTTTCATCACCTTCGAGAGCATAGGGAGGAGAGTCACTGGGCGATAGTTTGCTGGATCTGAGCGGCTACCGCCGTTAAAATTTGTGGTGATAATGCGACGCTTTCACATAGTGGGGACTAGATGTTCATCAAAGCGTCTTCGGAAAAACTGTGACAGTGGTTCAGCTAGCTTGTTGGCCGCAGCCTTCAGTGCCTTCGGGCGGATGTTGTCTGCTCCCGGAGAGCTATGATCGCGCAGTGATAGCAACTTCCTCAGCACAATTGATGGGTTGATAATTACATATGTAAATATTGAAGTCAGTAATGTACATGACATTATGGTACAGGTAGAGGCTGCGAGTTCGAAAATTGTGACGTATTGTAGCCGCAGGGCATTAGCTGCTTCTTCGGAACTTTGTACTCTGTCGCCTGTCGTTAAAAGTGGTGGGATTCCATACTTCACTTTACGAAGATTGTTGACATGCCTATACAGCAGTTTGTTGTTTGCCAGGAAGTTTTTGGCTAGGCACTGTTGATGAGTTACTCTGTCCTCAAGGGCAAGTGTAGTGCAATGGTTGTGATGGGTCGGGAAATTGCCCTAAGTCTTTGAGTCGGGGTGAATCTTGTAGGCACGCCATGCTGCATCCCTTACCTCAGGCTGTATGGGCTTATGCGACACACTACTGGTGCACTGTTCTTTTATAGATCCCATCGCGTTTGGTTCTTTGAGTGACATATCATCTCTAGGGGGCATATCGCTGAATGTCTTCAGCCGAAGCTCAGATGGTCGTCTGCAACGGAACATGTACCAGCTTTTTAGCAGCCGTGCTACCCTATGTTTTGACTGAAGGACCACCTTCAACACTCTCAGGCCACTTTCTTTGTAGTTCGGTGAGGTATGCAGCCGTGACACAGATTTCACTAACACATCATGCAAGCACAGTGTTTCACGAATATTCTTTTCAGCATGGGTTATTATTTCATGCTCACCACATGCTATAGTTTCAGGAACCCCGTGAATATGTATGGTTCTGGTTGAAGTTTCCTTCCGGTAGTCCTCTAAGTTGCGATTAACATCCCTATGAGATGTCTGGAAAGATACGGATGGAGAAGTGCACATTTCTGAGACTACCTGTTGACAGTAGTATTGATTCTACTTCAGTGATGGAGTTCAGCACAACGCGCAGAAGGCTTGGATCTCCGAAATGCTTAGAGTTGGAGTGTCACGTAATATGCACTACGTGTAGAGGTTTCAGTACGACTCCGATTAGGTTACTAATAATATCCCACTGGTTGAGGTCACCTAAGTGCCTGCCACTTATTAATGTGGACTTTGATTCTGGGATATTGGAGCACAGTACGCTCAGTACAGGTAGTTGTTTCTTTACATCTTTCGACATCTCGCGTTTAGTGATTGAAATACTTGGAGATGTACCGAAAGAAACCGGTGGTACTTGCACTAGGAAAACTCCGTTACGCTATTTAGTATGCCGAATTGCTAAGGTGCAACGGTAGCAGACACTCGAGGATATTACCATATAATCTTGCCGCGAATGGACTTGTCGTACGACGTAATCGTACCTTGAAAGAATTTCTACATGTCCTTCAGCATTTGAGAGAATCCTGGGATGATGCTTTCGTAGTAGCTTTAGTAATATACAGAACCACTCCACATACTGAAACGACATGAACCCCTCAGAACTAACGCTGGAGTGAAGAATTTGAATTTGATTAAATGCAACGTTTACAATCACACGAAAACGCCGATCAGAGGGAATAAGGAAGACAGGCTATTTACCAGGACAAGTAGACGCGTAGATAAAAACCCACCTGCAAGGAAATTGGTTCGTGTGAGGCTACCCAATTCGCGGAAAGCAAGAAACAGGATCTGACCCCCGACCCGGGTGGAGTCTGTGTGTACACCAGGAACTTACAAGTTGATTGACGGAACAATGGTGAATGCAAGACGGCTGCATACAGCACTTTCACAACTTGCTGCTGAATAAACAAACACACCTGCTACACAGCGCCTGATACAAACAAATATTAGCCTATGACGAACCGGTCGGATACGTCGACTTGTTTGTAGATATGCTTTAATAACGCCAACACCACATGCTTGTTTGAGATGGGAACCTTAAAATAGACTGTGCATGTACACATTATGCTTATATGTTGTTTTCCGAGTAGAGGAGGGGACAATGTCGTGTATGCTTAATTTGGTTTGTTTTTGTTATTCATCCCTTTACACTAATCACGTCGCACAATTAGCATTCATTGACCCAACCATGTGCATTTACATTTGATTGGTGCATCCTTACACGTCTGTCTAGTTTACTGTAACACGTGGATATGCGAACAATCTCAAGCATAAGTTCCGTTGATCCTCTGCCTTTTCGGTCAACTTCGTCGCTGTCTAGCAAGCAGTCCAAGACAGTAGCATTAAGTTACGGAAACGTGGTGCTTCTCCGATACATAAGATTATACTTTTAATAGTTCCTAATTATCAGTTTAACAAAAAGACCGTCGTACAACCAAAGCAGGTGGATGTATGATATACCTACGCTGTACATTTGCAGCAGAACATCTTAGTCATCCACAGCTAACAAATGTTCCCGAATCCCTTTGGTTGTCCGTTTCAGAAACCTGTTCTAACATTCTACTCGGATGTGCTTACAACTCGCCAAAGGGCGTCAACTGCGAGTGTTACCATCATCACTTTAGCTTTCGGATTTGCTGCTGAGATGCCACACACACAGAAGACAATTGCTGATGCTTTTAACCTACCCAAGATTAACTGGTCCTCTCAACCATCCTCGTCTACACATACAGCTTTCCTTTCGTCTCTCAGAATTGATGGGTGGATACAATGGGTTGCTGAACTGGCAAGAGCGATCAGGATAATCAACATGATATTCACGTTGGGGGTCACAAATGCACTAACAGAGTTATTAGACAAACTCACAAGATGGCACGGTTCAATTTCTGCGTTAAATTGACCATCAAACTCGTCGTTATTCCGCAAAATACAAACCATAGGATGAACTAGAATCAATTGCAAAAATTAATCCGATTGGGACGCATTCTTCCTCTTTAACAAGGTGTGCGTTGACGTGGACTTTTTCTACCATCGGGTCCATCAGACCATTGCTATTCTTACTCCCCAGCACAACGGGAGTAAACACATACCGTTGAAAGAGAAGACAAACAACTGTTTACCCCTAATGCAGGTGCAAGACATTCTAAAAAATATGACCTGTGCCGAATATGAATACAGTTTCTCACTCGATGAGAAATATGCCTATCGTTATTACCGTCATTATTATTATTATTATTATCATTATTATTATTATTATCTCGAACCACTTTTTATCAGGGAGAATTACAGTGCTTTTAACATTCGGGTGCAGCAATTTTCGAGCTCAAGTAAGACAGGGAGTGCGCTGAAGGAAGATGGTGTGAATCGTTCTGTTATGTTTTACTGAGACCTGGTTAAGCCTTGAGGTAGTATATTCTTAAGTCAATTAACCTGGTATGTCACTGCTTCGGAATGACAGAGCTGGAAGAGGTGGGGGCGTAATAATCTATTACAAGGATAATCTCCGGTGTAAACTTATTGACCCCCCAGAGATCCGTGCCCCAGATTCGCTTTGGTGCCGGCAATGGTTGTGGAACAAAGACACATGTCTTATGATTGTGATTTACCGTCCACCAAACTCTACGTGTGAAATGGATTTCAAACCAAACTATGTTCTTAAGGTTGGTTTGAGCAAGATGTACAGTCACATTCCTATCGCAGGCGATTTTACTGTGCACGACTTGGAAATAGCGGCGACCAATAGTATGCAGTTCAACGTCAGTTTATAAGAGGTAATTTCTAGGTATCCACGTGACCTCTCCTCTCAGATCTCGAACTACTAACAAGCTGTCGATACTTGATCTTGTGCTCATAAACGAAGCACTCATGGTCAACAGAGTAATTACAAGCCCCGTACTGGATCGCAGTGATCATGTGTTCATGCGGAATACTCTGAAGAAGAGGATGATATAGTGTATACGGTTACGTATTACAACGTGTAAACCGCGTTATTAAGGAGATATCTTGGATCTACTTAACTGAATGCCCCAGAAATCGCCTGGGACACTTTAACAAGGACATTCACTACACTGGTAACGCACGTGTCTAAGCAGAAATACTTTCATCGCCAAAAAAGGAGTCATTTCTGACGAGCAGAACACGCAAGTGTATCTCCTTGAGGATCTTAGCATGGAGAGCTCACAAGGGCTCTCCGAATTCCGAAACTTGGACTGTCCATGTGGCACGGCGTAAATACTGTGTGAGTTTGATCCGCGAGAAGGTGACGCATCAGCAAGAGTTAATGAGGAGATTCTGCACCAACCACAAACTCTTATTCAGGCATGTTAATGGCATTCGCAAAGTGTAACGCGGAATACCAGCACTGTTCAAGACTGACGGGTGCACGCGATCAGCAAGGGCAACAGCCGAACGCTTACGATTCCATTGCACACAAACTTTCCAGAGAGTAACGGGCCCAAAGGTTATCCCTGTTTCTATTGTCCCACCGTCAGCTTTATCCAATATCATTTTTATTGTAGAAACTGTTGTCGCTGCGTATCTACAGCTCTCATGGTGTCGATAACATTCGATCGAAGGCTTTACAGTCAGCAGCCAGTGATCTGGCGGAACCTCTGACTATATGCGACCAGCGCTGTATGGAGAAAAACCATATTCCAACAATATGGGAGGTAGTCGCACTGACCCAACCAATTACCGTCCGATAACGCTGCTTCCTGTGCCTTCCAAGGTTATGGAGTCTATCATCGCTGATGCACTCATGAAGTAGCTGGAAATGCACAAGATGATAGCCCCAGACCAACATGGCCTCCGACAAAAGCGCTCATGCACTACGAACCTGTTAATTGCACACAATAGCTGGACGGAAGCGGTTGATGGTGGAGGAGCAAGAATCGATGTCATTCACCTGGACTTCTCAAAAGCATTTGATCGCTTAAATTACGCAATTCTCCTCCATAAAATTAAGGTCTCTGGCGTTGGTGACTCACTGCTGCGTTGGACAGGCAATTTTCTGCACAAACGACGGTTGGAGATGAGAGTACGGGAACCCCTGTCCGACGCAATAGAGATGAAGTGAGGCGTACCACAAGACTCACTGCTCGGGCCTCGGCTATTTTTTGAGTTTCATAAACGACCTGGCGAGAGAAATTACTTAGATTTCTTATTCCTCGCGAATGATATCAAGTTATGGTGAGAGATCAAAGAACCAAAAGATCATGAAAAGCTCCAGTCTGACCTCAACACGATTTCAACCTGGTTAGTTTTGAATACCTTATCGTTCAATGTGGAAAAATGTCACGCCGTTCAATTGCGCCATAAGCATGACTAGGTGTATAGGCCTGAGTCACACGTATTGCAAACACGTTCCCAAGAACGCGACCTTGGTGTGCTCAATCAAAGTGATTTGAACTGTTCAAAGTAGTCAGAGGCAGCTGCGATGAGAGCCAACCAGCACTTCGGCTTGCTGCGGAGAACATTCGGAAGATTCGACCCATCCATCTTCCCCATGATGCACAATTCTTACATGCGCCTTCACGTTAAATACGCCATCCAAGCTTGGAAATCCTGATTGAAGAGCGACTTAGAAGTGTCAGAGAAAACACAACGCAGGGCCACGAAGGACGTCAAAGGGCCAACGAAAACTTTCTTACCATCAAAGGCTAAAGTCACTGGGAGTTTCCAGTGGCCGCTTCCGAAGGTTGTGCGACGATTTTATAATAATTTACCAAATGCTGAGTGACCCTAGTTAATTGCTAAAACTCGAACATAATACCAGTCTCAGGGGTAACACTCTGTGTGCACAGGATAGCCGCCTGGAATGCCGGCGGAATTATTGTTCCCTTCGGATATGCCAATGATGGAACTCTCTTCCAAACTTAGTTGTTTCATCCCCCACGTCTGCAATTTTCAAAAATGATGGGATCTTGTCCTTGGCACCCATCACTTTGTTGTTTAAAATTGGATACTTTGGAATATATTGATTATATTTTCAAACCGGATTAACATGTCACGTAAACCTGAGGAGATGGTACAAAAGTGAGTGTTCTCGTTTTAAGTTTTCTCACATCCTCATACATCATCATACACGTTAGCTAGAGGTGGGGAACACCTCAGCTACTGTGCCGCAATACATAGATAAAAAGAGAAAAAACCAACTGGTGCAAGCTGGCTGAGCTACCAGTAACGGATGGGCATCGTTCCGGTAAGCTACCAACCGGCTGCTGTGCACCAAAAAATTACTATGCAAAATTATATAAGGCTAAATAATGAGATCGTGGTTGGAGGGGGAGGCTAAGAGGGATGGGGTGGGACAAAGAAACTCACAGCACGAACGCCACTGAGCTCGGCTCCTAGCCGTATCAGCAAGTGTGTCCAACCAAACGTGTTCATCGTCTTTCGGACCCCAACCAGGGAGCCGAGACTCTCCAACTGAGAGGCTTCATTCCTCTGGACCAAGTCATCGCTTGGCCACCCCTCCTCTTCTTCCATCCACACCCCCGGCGCGCAAACAATACACGTCGCGGAAGTCGGTGGGCTGGCAAACTTGGTGAGAAATTTTCTCACGAAGTGCATCGACTATAACTGTCCTTTTGTTACTTTGTCGTTCGCGTTCAATTCCCCTGTACACTACTATTAATCAGCAGAGTATCTGCTAGATAAACGCTCAAAGTGACAACTCACATATCTTGTGATAGTTGTAATTTTACCCCCACCATCCCGGGGAACTTGTCAAACAACTGCTTTTTCAATTTATGAATTATACTAGTGTTTAAATGAAAGTCCAGTACAAGTATGAGAAAGAAACAAGCAACGCAGCATGCTAGCGAAAGCTGCATTGAGGACTGCTGCTGTTTGAACGAGACAGGTAGATTGGATTGATAGTTGAACCGATCCACTGAAGGTAGGCTACGCAGCCGACGTTACGCTGCTAGTGCCGACTATTAATGAATAGCCGCGGAGCTAAGGAAACAAGAGGGCTTGCAGTAGGTCTTTCCGCTGACACAAATCAGGCCGGCAAAAATCATTGTTCGTTGTTAAGCAGTCGGAAACTGAGTCGCAACCACTACTGAGCAGATTCACTTCCCACTGTATCCGTGCATGATTGTCAAAGCAGACTCCCTCGAGTAACGTTAATTTATATTATTGTTGGTTTTTGTGAGTAGTGTAATGTTTGTAGAAAGAAAAAGCCACGATTAAATTTTGCACAATAACCTGCCTCGACGGGGACGTTAATTTTATCATGATGTGACAGAAGCTATCCTATTATTGATGTGTTGGCTTCCAAAATCATCACGTGGTGTGTTGACTTTCTTAGAAAGATTGCTCAAAGGATTATTGCAAACATGATAGTAAGCAAAGCATAAACTTTCCGGATCATATGCACCTTTGGGGATCAGAGCGTAGACCCATGGCCGGGAACGGAGTTACTGTATCCATGAAACCCGCGTTCGTGATCGTGATGATAGAAGTTAGATCAGGAGATTAAATTGCCTATCCTATTTGTTGGGAACCCACTTGCAGTCACGTATTTCATGATGACTTCGCTTTCAGCTGGCTTGCCGAACAACCAGCTGGCTTGCCGAACAATCAGCTGGCTTGCCGAACAACCTCCTCGTGGTGCCAGCTGGGTGGTTCGGGATTTTCCCGTTCCAGCAAATGGTTCGGCGGCAGTGTTCCAGGACGTGGTGGGTTTTCGCCTGGCAAGCGTTCTCCCTATAAAAAGCCACATATGTCCGTTTAACAACACTGTGACGTGGCGGACGTGACTCGCCACTAAATAAAGTCACTGCCCCTTGCTTCAACCTGGCGAAGCATTGTGTTCCAGCAACCTTATGCTGTACTTCTGGGGAGCATTGGGCCCCTGTTTGACAAAGGAACAAACGAAAGGCGTATGAACTGAGCAATCAGTCACCGGCTCCCAATGGGCGCGATTCCCTGAATTCGCTCCGCTGCCTTGCGGGCAGGCTATTCAGCCAAAGGCTCGGGGTGGTGTCCCCTAAGTCAACACCCTACTTCGGCTTGGGCAACCGGGTAGTATCTCGCCCTCTGAGGAAACCATGGACATTGTTGTGTTGTGTTTTATTGTACTGTTTCTGTACTTTCGTTTGAATCCCATGGTTTCTGATGGCATTATGTCTGTTAGCAGACTTTTGCAAATATATATATATGTATATATATATATATATATATATATATCAGTGTACATCAATGGATTACAGTTGTATGTGTACATGAGAAATTGTGAGGTACACCGTAACCAAACACGGGACTTGTTAAGCACTTACTTTGTTTCCATTGATAACTCATCGTTCATTGTAAGTGTTACATTGGCTTGAAAAGCAACTGGCGCTATCCGTGGAACGTGTACTAAGACAGTCATATTATTAGCCGCATTAAAATCTTTGGGTGCAGTAAATCGCAATCCTGTGAAGTCAAGAAGCTTCGTGCGCTGCGGTCATCCCATCAGTGAAGTTGCCTACGTAGGATATTTTACATACGATTTAACAGTTTGTACATAGGCAACTGTAACGTCCCGACACAATGCGCCACTCGTTTTCGGGGCCATTGGCCCACGTGTGCAATGTGGCCATCGCACGTAATTGCTCACACAGACAAGGACATGGTAGCTTAAGTACAGGACACTGACTACAAGCAATGATAGAATGTGAACTAATAGTAGCTCTTTCTGCCGACAGAGATTGTCAAAGGAATACAGTAGTGCATGTACAAAGTACTTGTCATACATTGACCCAACGTCGTCTACCGCCAACTGGTGAACTAAAGCATCACCAGTATCATCATCATCATGCAATCCGCCAACACCCGGATGACGACGTGATTGTGAATGTGTGGCAGGCACCATTTTTTCCATACATGCCTACCTTTCGCTCTATGCCGACACACAACATTCTATTGGCTGACAGCGCCGGGCCAATGCGGCAGACCCGCGATCTTGCATGCGGTAACCAAGACTAAGGCATGGACGGATCAAGTTATAGGAGTAACAAGGGAATTTGAAAGCTCTCGAGCTAACGTGGTTCCGCTATGGACAAACGTGTATTAGAAATGGTTTGGTAAGATCTAGCTGCTTCGGAAAAACCCAATCACCAGCCGGGCAATACGGGAACGTTCGGCAGATACCACCCAGCGCCTTGCCATTAAATCTGTAATCACTAGGAAGCAAGTACACGTTGACAAAAGCGATACAAAGTAGACACCGATACTCTGCTGCAACCTGTGGAGGTCACCTTGCTTACGATGCCAGCGTCTCACAAATAGCACCCGATGTTGAGTGCTTTGGGCGCTGGCATACGATTGCATTGGTGTGCGATAGGACGCGAGGTGGCAGCTGTGCTTCGGAGGTTTGCTTGAGGGACTTCATCCGGAGCCTTTAGCTCAATAGCCTGACCCACAAGGAAATGGGGAGCAGATCCAGCTCGGGAAACTGGTTGCAGAGACAGATTGGGATCTACTTGACGGCCGTCACACGAAGCCTTTGGGGTACTGGAACTATTCATATGTGTTTTGCGACGGCAGTAGTATACGCACCTGCGACCACGGCCAGACGCAGGTGGGTTTTGTCGGGTTTGCTCCCATTTAACCGGAGGCTGCCTGGCTTGATGCAGATAGTAGCAAACCATTGAGCATCCTGAAGTGCCCTCCCATCGCCAGAGACAAAGGGTGGTACTCGTGCTCTATGCCAATCGAGTGATGAGCTTGTAACACGTAGACCTGCTGTCTCCCATTGGTATGATTTATGGGAAGAGAGCCATAGACCACTTCCTTACCTTCAAAGAGGATGGACTAGGACACTTGCAGGGTGCTCACACCTGAAAAAAGAAGGGCTCTGGTCATCAGCCAAAGCCTTCGATTAAATGTACACCCGAAATGCAGCGGGTCTAGCACGTGGTTAGTTCACTGATTCATGCGGACTGGTGTCCTGGATCTTAGCAGGGAGAATGGCGTAACCCAACTCCTACCTAGCAGTCGCCAAGAGGAGGCGTATAGAACATGAATCCATGGCAAAACAGTAGCAGTATCTGTCAAGATCTAGCAACCGCCAGCCTCAGCACACGATATATATATATATATATATATATATATATATATATACTGCCTAACGCCATGAGCATCATTACCCCATGTAGAACTCAGGGCACCACTTATATCATAGTAGTCAGTCGGTCAAGAGGCAATGGTGACCATGGTAATGGTGCCAACGGCGCGTACTAAAGCCAGAGGGTCCAGCAGCTGTACGAGTCAGACGCAGCTGATGCCCACGATATGTGCGTTATGATGGGTTGCAACCATTCTTTTTACCGCAGTGGCATAAGCTTCCACAGTGGGTAAGAAAGTCCAACCTCATTTGTGTCCAGTCCAATTCAAATTTCACAGTTCGTCAACAGCCAGTGAGTTTATAAGCAAATGTGACCAAATTGCTGACAACGCTACTTTCAAAACCGGAGTACTTTTTCATAGAAAGTCTGACGTCATTCAGCGAAGCCATACACTGCCCTACATTGTTACCGCATCTCATAATCATTCACCATCGTACACCTTAGCTGCAGATGGCAAACACCTAACCTATTGTGCCGCATCTACTAGGCTCATCTTCGCGGATGACGAGAGGAATTGAAACGTTAACAGTTCGCGACTTATATCTCCCTTCTGCACTCCGTAAATGTATACATTTTCCGAAAATAAACCAGTCAAATGTTTACCCGTGTAAGAAACCCGACAGTCTGAACCCATTCCCTCATGTCGCACAAAGGGGAACACAAAATGGTGTTTCGCCTTCCCGTAGACTGCATTTCACAAAAGTGTAATGCACATCAAACTCAAGGCTGCTCGTCAGCAGAACATCAGTGTAAAACATCGTCATCAAAATGCTTTGGAATATTGGTAGCTCGAGAGGCTTGCTCACCTGTTGTGGGGAGGGAGTTTCTCGAAGCCTAGTTCTCATCCACGAACTCAATCAACCTACATATCGACATCGATCCAATATACCAACCGCTGAGACGGAAAGAGCTCAAGTGGCTCAACAACCGTTGTTCGAAAGAACCTAATCCAACACACAGGTAATGAACAGCATGGTCATAATGAGCCCAAACTGCTCACCCGCACCCGTTGCACCAATCCGGGTGCGATAATCCTAACCACCTCGAAACAGCAATTTCTCAGCCAATGACAATGATTCCAGCACAACCGATGAACATAATGATTTACCAATGTAAACGAGGCAAAATTAATAGCCCCGTATGCTTATATAAAGAACGGAGTGGTTGCGGACAGTATCCATTATTGGGTTTGCCTTCTACCAGCTACTGCTACTTAACTGCTATCCATCCCGCAGTAAAGATGCCACCTCGAAATGTGGCGAAACGTTTGCACTCAAGTTGCTTAGCTAAGAGAACTCCACAAAAACTGAACAGCGTCATCCTCTCGCTCACAGAATCTATGGATATTTTACGGCACGACGGATGGATTCAGGTATACGAAATGGGTGAATGCTAAAAGAGGAGATGCTTACAATTCATGATGGGTTATCGAGTTCCCCGTCGCTCAGGGTCACATGCTGCTGGTTAGCTGGTGCAACTGCTAGCGGTCCCAAGCTCCGTCCCCTGTAAAGGACCAAACAAATAAGTAACACTGACAAGCCAAATAGGGCGAAACCACCGTCCGACGCTGTTCTGGATTGCGGTTGGATTAGTTGGCTTCTAAGTTGTTCGGGCGATCCAATAGTATGTCCATATATATTAGCGGTAACCTAGTGTCTACACTTATGCAATCAAAGCAAGCATGTGAACGCAGTTATGACCCGTAGATGAACGACGGAAGTACACACCGAGATAGCAGCACGCAACGTGTATTAAGAAAAATGTGTACAAAGTATCGATCAAGTTGCTGAAGCCAAGGCACTGGCGAGTGAGTAATCGATAGGCAAACATATACGCACGCACGTAGGGACAGTCAATGCCGGATGTGAACATCTGACTTGGGATAGTGACTCATACGTCACACCGAGTGCAGTTTTCAACGTGGAGCATAATAGGCTCTAGAAACTGACCGACGTAGTAGGAGCAGCTGTCGAGAGTACCAAATGCAACAAAAAGACACGCAAACTATCAGTTTCGTAGAGGAAAACAAATTAAGACCAATACATCACTGGATAAAGAATAGATAGATCTCGTCTGATAGACAAACACTTGTTCCGAAAGAAAGAAAAACACCGAAATAAAGCAACCTTTCGGTAGTTCTGTTACAGCACATAAATAACTGAAGTGAAGAGAACAAAACGAGAAAACGCAAAGGCCACAAAAATGTGAAGATCACCAAAAGCAGACGAGCACTAAACAAAGTGAGAATTTGTGCAGCTTCCACTGTGTTTCTTGTTAAATGCAGGAGTCTTGTAGCGGATGGGAACCAAAAACTCACAAGCAGTTGTGTAATGGTCATAGGGGAACCCTTAGAGGTCCGGTGATGATTGGAAAACTGGCCCATGTGACGACCAGCATGAGGGCATATTGAGCACAAAAGGTAAATATACAATCCGGGCGAGACAAGCGCCAGTCAATTTATTGAGCACAAAAGAAGTATTCAAGTCGAGAGCAAGAGCATTTTCGATAGAAAACTAGGGTCCAGCGCAGGTGATGACTTCATAGGGAAACGACAATCTTCGAATTATCGGTAACTTCCGTGCGCCAGTCAACGAAGTCGTGTGCGTCGGTCGCCGAATGTAACGAATCCAGAACAAAAGGTACATGTGCCTACATACTGCAAGATTAAAAACTACCAGGCGAGTTCGAAGTGATTTTTCACTCCAGTTACAATGACCTGTGTGCGGACTTATTCAGCTTGACTAGCAGAAAGACATGGGGTGTTCCAGAACAGAACAAAATACGGACTACAAGTTAATAAGGGGTATCTCTGATCAGTCTAAGAGAAAGCGGCCGAGACCAAATAAGAGGTCATGCGCATAAGAAGAAGAAAACGATTGATAAGATGGACACATAAAAAGTAGCAAATCCAGTGTAAAGGCGGTTCGTGTAAGGAACACATAGCAAATTCGGACTGAACAACTTGCGCAAGACCATGAACGGCGATCAGTGAGGCGCTCGGTCTCATGAGGACAGGAGATTAGCACTGACGAACTGAGCATCAGATTCACTGAAGCTTTTCTTTCCAGTGTTCAGACGTATGCGGCTGGTTAACATGACAAACATGGTGTCCAACTAGTGTTTCATGGGTAACGCAGTGAGTAACGATGTATGCATTGCGATTTCGAAAACAAAACGACAGCCTGCCTGCTGCCTCAGAGTGAGTGCTCATCTGCTTCGTAACGCGGCAAAACAACGAACAAGCTGGAAGGGAGATTCAGCTATTTATGTAAGACGCGCGGTGCCAAATAAAATTGTTGGAACCGCCAGCGATGATAGAACAAGTTCAGCTCGAGCCAATCCATCACACATAATATGACCATGACCAACAAATCCAACTATGAAGGGAGCGAAAAGAGCTAGAAACTCTAGGACACACTGTTTGTGGCAACGAGTATCTCAATATGATAGAAGCTGCTCAAAAATGCATGCTGTAACATCCCATCAACCAACGTGATGCGCATCGTGTGCACACGTGAAAAGTGGGTTACGCTGTGAACGAATAACAGTGCCACTTAGGAACAACAAATGTAAAAGGACCCGAAGGTTTTGGTTTCGTGCTGCGCAAAAGACGCAAACTGAGTTCAATGGGTTGTCAATAGGTGGCTAACATCTAAATACCGAAAAGTAATTGTCAAATGTGTTTCGGGAAATCTGTTTGAGAAGTGTCTAGAGAGGCCAAGGAACAAGTGATCGGCGAATAATTCCTGGGGTTTGGTGTGTGAGGATTACAACAAAACAATTTATGACGCAAGAATTAGCTCCCCACTGTCGGTGATGCGAAGTAAATGCGAAAAAGGTCCGCTAAATTAAGTGCAGCTAGTCAACCAGCTGATCAGTGGCTGTGAAAACCTATTTGGAGACGAACATGGATTGGTGACTACGTAAGAACAGCATCTAGTGGAACGGCAAAGATATACATCTGAAAGCACGCTGTTATAAAATGACAACGGTGTGTGCGTACAGAACGCAAATGTAGGTGGTAACTGGCTAGGTGCTCAGTCCAGATGTGTACCGTTCGAACATAGAACACAGCACAGTGCTTACAAAGCAGAATGAAGGTCGTCGAAGTTCGAGATAACCAGGACCGCGTCCATTTTAACATAACCAGCACTACAAAGTAGCGAATTGGGCGATGTGCACATCAAGGGCAAAATATGAGAAAAAGTGGGACCGTCGTTTACCCCCATGAGTGCACAGCTGTGTTAAAACTCGATCAGTTAAAAGTAATATACCGAGGAGCAGAAATGAACAACAAGCTGGAACCAACGAACGTTTCCTAGTCTGAAACAATCACCAATCGGAGTAGAATGTTGTTGGGAAGCAACATGCTTTATATAGGAAATAGAGCAGCTGGCAATATGCGTAAGGAATCCGAAAGGTAGATGAAGTCGCCAAAGGATGTACGAATCAACAAGAGTGCAAGGTGAACGCACATCTGCATTGCGGAGATGACCGATCATCATGCACCCATTCATGTTCAATGCGCAGCCTCGTCCAACAAAGGTACCACTTGTGTATGTCGGAGATCCGTATCGACGCGTCACCGCTATTCAGACTCAACTGGGGGCTTCGTTCGTGCTAGGGTACTGCAAGGTCCCTGACACTCAGACCAGCTAGAACCGATGTCATTAGCAGTGTAGGCGAAATGTACGAACTGTGGCTTGCTGTCGCACAGGTCAAATGCGCCTTCGAAACTGCTGCCGCCAGGACATGCAGAGATGATTTTTATTTCATCACAGCGAGCCTCGATTAAAGCAACGGTCGATAAACAACCAGTATCCCAAAATAGAGTGCACAAGTCCAATAAGTCGTGAGTGTTCTTCAAATAAAGTATCCATACGAAATGAATAAGCAGATAAATTCCACACACTCAAAGGATGATAACAGTTCAACAGGTTGAAGACGGGAACCCAACATGTCGCGACCAAGGTTCTGAGAAACGTAGTCATCATTTAGGGCAGCAGATTCACCCACATTCGTATCAAAATGAATGCAATCGGCTAGACGGAGGGACGTGTCAAACTAAATTACAATAAGCGTTTAAGTAAACTGGCGCTTAACGTAATGCTCATCCGCTGAAACACCAGATGAGCTGCTGACTAAATCGGAATTCCCAGATTACTGAACTTGCGCGCTCCGTCCCGTCACAACATCTGCCACAGTGAAAATTGTCAGACAAACAGAAAATAGCGGAGGACTGAAACGCTATTTTGCATGTAGCATCGTAACGATTAGCGACGTATGCGGGCCACTTCTCCAGGAGGAACGGATGGAACAGTTTCCAAGCAGTGTCAACGGTATTGCGGACGCCAGATCGATGGCCTAACTGGGGCTGGACCGTACTGCGTCCAGTAAAACAATGAACATGAGTCTTGGATGTGAGTTGACGAAGATTCCGAGTTATGCGTTGTGTAGTTGTAGGCTGGGGACTCAAGTTAGCACGAGTAAACCATCTGCAGACATTGTCCGTTTAACTGTGCAGGTGAGCGCATGTTGAACAAACCAAACATAACAAAGTGCTGTTCAACACAAAACCACTGCTGTCACCGCCAATGTAACGCACATAAAGAGTAAAACTGACCAAAAAGACAGGATTTTGTTAACAGTGCACACACACTGCAATGTTTCATGCTGCGCGTGTGGGTTGCTGCGAAAATTAGCGAAAGATTAGAAGAATCAAGCATGTGGTAAGAAAGGGGAACTCCAGCTAAAACATAGTCAGGACTGCTGAGTTAAACTTGCGGAGACAGTCATTTGATAAGCACATGACGTTCGGAATCCTCTGTGTCCAGTCGTGAGGTCTAAAACCTACGACTGAATCTTGCCTGAAATGTTGATCATCTCGCCGTAACTCCAATGCCATAATCAAAGACATGAGTCAAGCAATCAACGAGTGGGTGCATCAGCCCAAACAAAACAGACAATCACACGACAACAGGGTGAATTCTGACAGTCCATGAGTAACAGAAAATGAATCTGGCTGTTCGCTTCACAACTTACTGAAAGTACAGTATGGGCAGGATAGTCGGTGCGAAATCCATAAAAATATAACACATGAGGCTGCTGAGGACACTGCGATTCCAAGCGGGCTAAAATGAGTTCGGACTTCCGAAATAGGTGATTACTTGTAATGGAATTTGTAAAAGGAGAGGTTTCACAAAAATCATAGGCACAGTAAGCAATTACAAGAAGAAGCGTAAGCTATGAGTGCAAAGCACGCAACTGTTTTCTATCTATTAGGGATAAAGCAAAGGAGTGCCTTTGAGATCGTATGCAAAATAGCATCTCGACAGAATCATTGAATGAAACCGCAAATGCTTGCGATACTCAGAAGGTTGACTAAACGGGAAGTAAGTATCAAGAAGAAACGCGTCCATGCGTTGTACTTAGCATGACCATCAGCCTTTTATGTGCGTACATCATTTGGACTCATGTTGCTTACCTAGAATGCGTTCATATTGGTTAGCCTCACACTGACCAAACAATAACACACCGGGTTATACATTAACCTTTTGTATCCTGGCAGTACTGATTAGTACGTCTTTGTTGAAATGATAATATTGCCAAAATGCAAACGTCTTTTCTGACAGTACTCGCGGGAACACGTAGAATTGCCTATTGTTAATACGTAGTAAATGACCGAAACTCTGATACTTTGTTCTCTAGTGTATGCAATTAACAGGTATTTCATGTTTAGCGTAAGCAAATATTGGAGTACTGTGATTGGTTGCTCTATTTATTAAAATTGAGTTGGTTTTGTTGCAGTTAGGAAGTCCTATTCAGGTTATTCTTTTTTGTAGTGGGCGTAGCATGATTCTGTATTAATTTACAATTCTATGCATAATCCGTATGATACTGGTCCATAAGATATGTTACCAGAGAGTAGTTCTACACACCAGCATATTAACAGTTAGAAACTTGACTGGGCGTAACGATGAGAGCAGGATGAGAAATTTAGGGATTTTAACACTTTATCATTCTACCAGAAAGCAATGTAATTAACAGTTATCAACCTCTTCAGTTTTAGGGCTGCGTATACATATGTTGTCATACGAGTATGTATTAAAATTTTTATTTCGTAGGTAGTAATGGCCTTATAAAAGCTACTTGACATAGGAAGAGATACATGCTGCTCTGGAGATCTAGCTCCGGATGTAGATACAAAAGTAAGAGCAGTGCTCAAGAAGAACTGGAGAAAGATGATGATGCAGGTCGTTGAGAATTTCAAACGAATGTACAACCTCAAAATTGGACATTTACAACTTGCCGGCAGTTACTCCGGTGTTAGTGATTTGCCGCTAGATTTGAATATGAAAGCAAATTGAATAAAACAACACAATCAAAGAGTCTGCCATATTGTACAAGAGCAGTTGGCCCCGTACCACAGCATTTTGTGGCAAAGAACACCGTAGCTGATATTATTCTCATGGAAATACCACCTGCTGGTGCTACTGAAAACTTAAGTTTGCAAACAAAATTATACAGCCAACAAAAGCGCAGAGGAATGAAGCCTGTGGATATCAAACAAATGAAGGCATTCATGAGGCTTTAATGTTTGTTGGGTTACCATCATCTACCAGAGCAAAAGCAATGTTGGTCTAGTGAGGTGGACATAGCCGTACCATTAGTTGCAAGAACAAAGCAGTGAGACAGATTAAGAAATGCTTGTAGATCTGTGCCTGAATGAAAGTAATGCTGTTCTAGAAGGTAACTTGGAAAAATTATAAGATCAGATTTCTCATTCGGGATCTCAACCACGATTATCAGATGATACGATTCCCTCATATAATGCAGAGTGTAAATGAGAACATGATACCCTTCAAAAGTAACTCAACACTGAAATGACTGGCTTGCCGAAGAACCTCCGCGTGGGTGTCAGCTGGGTGGTTTGGGATTATCCCGTCACAGTGAAGGGTTCGGCGGCAGTGTTTCAGGACGTGGCGGGCTTTCGCCTGGCAAGCGTCCTCCCTATAAAAAGCCACATATATCCGTTTAACAACACTGTGACGTGGCGGATGTGACTCACCACTAAATAAAATCACTGCCCCCTACCTCTCTCTGAGCGGCATTGTGATTCAAGAGTGTGTTGGACCCGTCGTCCTATGTGGTTCTAAAGGGGTATGGACCACATGTTTGGTCACCGGCTCCCAACGGGTTGCGATACCCTCATATCGCCCTGCTGCCTTGTAGTTTAGCTCCTGGATCAAAGACTCGGGGTGGGGCCCCTTAA
>OX104067.1:9732282-9780484 GCA_944474145.2 Dicrocoelium dendriticum | reverse complement strand
CTGCAACGCACAGTGCAGGCAGAACGTCTATGCACCTGGCTGGTGAACGACAGAGTGAGTAGCAATAGCCGTTTGCGCAGTGGAACTTTCTTCTATGTTCGGGATCGAGTTGCGCAGTAATGCTGGGCTAACCTGACAATGAGTGGAGTCGGAAGCCATATTCTTACGACAGGTGCTATTTGCTTTCAACGTTAGAGTTGATTTATTTACGGTCAAAGTGTCATCTAGGTCGATCTGTGACAACGTTCGGACCGTCTCGTCAAAGGTAACGTCGCGTGGGTTCCTCGGTAAGATGAAGTTGGTATAGCGTTGGTGTTCGAGCGTACCAAGTTTGCGAAGAAGCAGCCGGACCTTCCACGCGTCGTCCTGGCAAGCCAAGTCAACGACGAACAGGTCCTCGTACCGTTTGTACCAAGATTTGACAGTTATTCCGGTCTTGGCGTCGTACAGGAATTCGCTGATGCTGCTAACCACATGGTCCATTGACTGAGAATTGGCGCTTGGACCTGCGTGAAGGGAAGAACTGGAGAGCTTTTCGGTTAAGACGGACATAAACTTAAGTTGTCGCTGCAGCATCAGCTTTAAATCGGCGTATTCGTCAGTCATTGTTTGTCAGCTCTGTAGCCACGGTTATAATTGAGCGAGCGTGTGAACGATCCTAGCCGTACGTGTTCGGATGGACGCTGAGCCCTCGGAACGGACGCACACGAGGGTGGGTTACGATAGGCGCGCGCTAATGACTTAGCCTCGAACGCTGGCCAGCTAACGACTCACACGCAATCACATGACCCGACCGACTCCCAAGTAAGGCGAAGAGGAACGAAAGACAGGCGGTCCTCTGAAGGCTCCTATACGACCAACAAAGGGCGAATCACAGCCAGTGCTATGGGTCATTATGTAAGGGAAACTTTCTACCATGACTTGGCGATACTTTGTAAAAGGCCATTGTCAAAAAGTGCGTAGTTGAGCCGCGTCTCGGAGTGTCTGATCACTGCTACGTTGTGGGGAGGAATTGGATCACGCTTTCCACAGCCATTCTGCCTGGGTTTCTGGCGCGTTTTTGCGGGGATTTTTGATGGGCCCGCAACAGTCTTTCTCACTTCTTGGACGGATTTGCCTACACATTACGGAGAGTATGATCTATTGCAGCTAGAACAAGTTACACTGATTGTAAGGACTTTCATGCAATTGTCTACGAAGCATAAGCGATGTTGAACTATTGGAATAATTCTACTGATATATGCGGTCACGGTCAGTAATGGAACAGCGAACTAGGAATGACCGGAGATGGTGGTGGTATGGTGTAAAGATTCCACAATAACAAGATGGAATGCAGCAACTGAATGTACACTACAACAGGGGTAGCAAGAGGACAGAGATACTGACGCACCGTGTATGACTTCGCTTCACTTTTCGTTGCGTGGCAATCGGCGCTGGTTTGAGGTCAGAGAGGTCCGACGTGTAGCGTCCAGATGAGTCACACATTCCTTAGTCTGGATAGGCAACGTACGTGCTATCGATCCAGCCGGTAAGTGGATTTGCAGTAATGCAGCGTAGGATTGAGGCAAAGCAAGATGACTTGGTCCAAGGGTGGACCAAATGGACAACTATCGCTTTGTGCACCGACTAGAAGAAATGGTAGTAAAATGTTCAGGTGACTCTCAAAAAGATCTTTAAAATAAGACCACAGGAATTCTTGTAAGACGAGGGGAAAAATAAATTCTCCGATAAGATTCAAACACAGTTGACTTCGAAATTGCAATAGCACAGTTTGCTGGTGATCTGCGAATGACAGATCCAAAAGATAAACAGTGCTGGAAGGGGCTCGCGGAGCCAAGTCGAATGATAGCACCTAGGTCTCTGTGAGAATAAATCCGAAGATTTAAAGACGAATAACGCAGGAGGACACTTTTTTGCGACCGCTCGGTAGACAGCTGCAACCCCGACATCTGCTTGGTCAGAGGCAGCGGCCTCTGTGTCTCCGGAAAGGCGCGAGTGGTGTTTTACGTCGGTTTGCCAGATATATTTCTGATGACGGTACTGGCGCCTTGCAACCTGGTTTCGGAAAGGCAACAGCTATCCACCGAGAGTGTCTCAAGAGTGCGGGTCAGGCATGCTTGTCTTCCGATCTGCATCAGAGTGCGCACATTGCATCATGCAAGGCCTGAATGGAGAACCTGGACGAAGGAAAGCTTGGACTTCGGTTGAGTGTGAGGGTGTTGTGACCCCCGGACAACGAACACGGAAAGTTTGGCTGAGAATTCTATCAGATGCGACCAGTGCTCTATTGTTGACGGTGACCGGGGAAGACATAGGTGCAGTTAAGGTATAGTGCACCTTTTTAATTGTACTACACAACCTTACGGTCAGCTGATAACATTACCGGCTGTATCGACTATATTTTCAAACACCTCATACACTTCATCATCGACCAACATTCCTTTTTGAATCGCCGGCTGACTCTAGACCACCTCGTGTACAACAACTCAGCCCGAACACTAACCTTCTCGGTAATAGTTTAAAGCTGAGCCAACAGTACAGTCGTCTAGACTGTCGGAGAACCTATTTCTCCCTCCGGGTTTGCGGGCCCTGGAACGCCCTTCCAAACTCAGCTATTTGTGCCCCCACATTAGATACGTTTAAAAAACGATTGGACATCGCACTGAGCGCCATGCGCTTTGTTTTATGAACGAAAACGCTTGTATATATTTAGGCTGACCAGCCTCTTTGGATTTATACCCCAAATTCACGGTCGTAAATCTGTGCGAACCGGTGAGTACTCTATTTTTATTTGCTACCATCACCAACGATAACAATTTCTTAGCCAGTTTTGCGTCGTACCACTTTATCCCCCTAAAACTGTTATACTTCTACCTTTTATCTCACTGACGCTCCTTACTTCAACCACTTATGTGGTTTGCCAATTTGTTAGTATTTCTATTGCCAACCTGCGAGACTCGTTAAGTGTATGCTTTTTTACCCGTCATATACCATTGTTCCATTGTTCCATTGGACTGAGAGCCCCAAAGATACAACCATGGGAATACACGTTTTCAGTCCCTTTTGGCATCCAAGAATGACGGGTTATTAATCCAGGAACTCCGCAACCTAAAAAGCGTTACCACAATACTTGTTGACTAAAACACTATAAGTGGAGACGATAAGTGGTTGACCCGACGTGAGTTCGGATATTTCAACTCAGCAAACATCATCCGGTGAGTCGTATCCAATTTCGTCATACTTCCACCATTTCATGTATGCTGGGAGCCCCACTTATCGTGTCCACTTATCGTCTCCACTTATAGTATTTTGATCAACACGTATTGTGGTGACGCATTTTAGGTTACGGAGTTCCTGGATTAATAACCTGTCATTCTTGGATACCAAAAGGGATGGAAAATGTGTATTCCAATGCTTGTATTTTTGGAGCTCCCAGTTGTTGTATACGAGGTGGTCTAGAGTCAGCCGGCGATTCAAAAAGGAATGTTGATCGATGATGAAGTGTACGAGGTGTTGAAAGAATAGTCTATACAGCTGGTAATGTTATCAGCTGACCGGAAGTTTGTGTAGTAAAATGTGAAAGGTACACTACCACGGAACGGGAAGCGGGATGATCTCTGAGCGAATGTTAAGCAGCAGAGACCGTAAAGCCAGTAGACATAGCAAGTGAGCAAGCAGTAGTGCAATCCATTCATGGTTCTTCAATGGGCGTGATACTACCCGATTGCCCAGGCCGAAGTAGAGGATTTTCTTAAGGGGCCCCACCCCGAGCCTTTGATCCAGGATCTAAACTACAAGGCAGCAAGGCGATATGAGGGTATCGCAACCCGTTGGGAGCCGGTGATCAGGGGTCTAACGCACCCTTGAATTACAATGCCGCTCAGAGAGAGGTAAGGGGCAGTGACTTTATTTAATGGTGAGTCACATCCGTCATGTCATAGTGTTGTTAAACGAATATATGTAGCTTTTTATAGGGAGAACGTTTGCCAGGCGAAAACCCGCCACGTCCTGAAACACTGCCGCCGAACCGTTCACTTGGACGCGATGATCCCGAACCACCCAGCTGACACCACGCGCAGGTTGTTCGCCAAGCCAGTCATTTTACTGTTGAGTAACTTTTGAAGAGTATCATGCTCTCATTTACACTCTGCATTATATGAGGGAATCGTATCATCTGATAATTGTTATTATGATCCCGAATGAGAAGTCTGATCTTATAATGTTACCAAGTAACCTTCTGGAACAGCATTATTTGCATTCAGGCACAGATCTACAAGAATTTCTTAATCTGTCTCACTACTTTGTTCTTTCAACTAACGGTACGGCAATGTCCACATCACTGGACCAGTATTGTTTTTGATCTGGCACATGATGGTAACCAAACAAAAATGAAAGCCTCATGAATGCCTTCATTTGTTCGATATCCACAGGCTTCATTCCTCTGTGCTTTTGTTGGATGTGTAAGTTTGTTTGCAAACTTAACTTTTCAGTAGCACAATCAGGTGGTATTTCCGTGAGAATAATATCAGCTACTGTGTTCTCTGCCACAAAATGCTGTAGTACTGGGCCCACTTCTCTTGTACAATATGGCAGACTGTTTGATATTGTTGTTTTATTCCATTTCCTTTCATATTCAAATATAGCGGCACATCACTGTTACCGAAGTAACTTTCGGCAAGTTGTATAAGTCCAATTTTGAAGTTGTACATTCGTTTGAAATTCTCAACAACATGCAGCATCATCTTTGTCCAGTTCTTCATGAGAACTGCTCTTACTTTGTGTATCTACATCCAGGGCTAGATCTCCAGAGCAGCCTGTATCTCTTCCTCTGTAAAGTATCGCTTATAATGTCATTACTACCTACGAAATAAAAATTTCAATAGATACTCGTATGACAACATATGTATATACAATACTAAAATGAAGGTGTTGATAACGGTTAATTATATTGCTTTCTGGTACAAGAATAAAGTGTTGAATCCCTAAATTTTTCATCCTACACTCATCGTTACGCCCAGTCAAGTTTCTAACTGTTAATATGCTTGCGGTGTAGAACTGCTCTCTGGTAACATATCTTTTGGACCAGTATGCTACAGATTATGCATAGACTTGTAAATTAAAACACAGAATTATGTTATGTCCACTACATAAAATAATAACCTGAATAGGACTTCCAAACTGCAACAAATCCAACTCAATTTTAATAAATAGTGCAACCAATTATAGTGCTCTAATATGTGCTTACGCTAGACATGAAATACCTAAGTTAACTGTACACGCTAGGGAGCAAAGTATCAGAGTTCTGTTCATTTGCCAATTATTAACAGCAGGCAATTCTACGTGTTCCCGCGTGTACCGTCAGAACAGATGTTTGCATTTTGGCAATATTATCATTTCAACAAAGATGTACTAATCAGTACTGCCAGGATACAAGAGGTTAACGTATAACCCGGTGTGTTATTGTTTGGTCAGTGTAAGGCTAACCATTATGAACGCAGTGTGTGTAAGCAAAATGAGTCCAAATGATGTACGCACGTAAAATCTGATGGTCATGCTAAGTACAATGCCTAGACGCGTTTCTTCTTGATGCTTACTTCCGGTTTAGTCAACCTTCTGAGTATCGCAAGCATTTACAGTTTCATTCAATGATTCTGTCTAGATGCTATTTTGCATACGATCTCAAAGGCACTCTTTTGCTATTTCGCTAATAGATAGAAAACAGTTGCTTGCTTTGAACTCATAGCTTACGCTTCTGTGAAACCTCTTTTTTTACAGATTCTGTTCCAAGTAGTCACCTATTTCGGAAGCCCGAACTCATAGTAGCCCGTTTGTAATCGCAGTGTCCTCAGCAGCCTCGTGTGTTATATTTTTTAATGGCTTTCGCACCGACTGATCTGTCTATACTGTACTTTCAGTGAGTTGTGAAGCGAACAGCCAGATTCATTTTCTTTGTTACTCATGGACTGTCAGAATGCACCCTGTTTTCGTGTTATTGTCTGTTTTGTTTGGGCTGATGCACCCACTCATTGATTGCTTGCCTCATGGCTTTGATTATGGCACTGGAGTTAAGGCGAGACGATCAACATTTCAGGCAAGATTCAGTTGTAGGTTTTGGATCTCACGACTGGACAAGGAGGAATCCGAACGTCATGTGCTTATCAAATGACTGTCTCCGCAAGCTTAACTCAGCAGTTCAGACTACTTTTTCGCTGGAGTTCGCCTTTCTATTAAAGTTCTTACTGCACGCTTGATTCTTCTAATCTTCTGTTAATTTTCGCAGCAACTCACACGCATAGCATGAAACTTTGCAGTGAGTGTGCACTTTTGACAAAATCCTGTCTTTGTGGTCATTTTTACTCTCCATGTGTGTTACACTGGCGGTGACGACAGTGGTTTTGTGTTGAACAGCACTTTGTTGTGTTTGGTTTGTTCAACATGCGCTCACGTGCACAATTACACGGAAAATGTCTTAAGATGGTTTACTTGTGCTAACTTGGGTCTCCAGCATACATCTATACAACATTTAACTCGGGATCTTCGTCAACTCACATTCAATATTTTGTTTGTCGTTTTACTCGACAAAGTACGATCCAGCTCCAGTTAGACCATCGATTTGGTGTCCGGAATACTGTTCCTGTGCTTGGACACCCTTCCATCTGTTCATCTCGGAGAAGTGGCCCGAATACGCCGCTACATGCTACATGCAGAATAGCTTTTCAGTCTTCCTGTTTGCCTGACCAATTGCACTGTGGCGGATGTTGTGACGGGATGGAGCACACAAGTTCAGTGATCTGGGAATTCCGATTTAATCAGCCGCTCACCTGGTGTTTCAGCGGATAACACTACATTAAGTACCAGTTTACTCGAACGTTTAAAGTAATCCAGCCAGACACGTTACTACGTCTAGCCGATTGCATTCATTTTGATACGAATGTGGGTGAATCCGCTGCCCTAAATGATGACTACGTTTCTCAGAACCCTGGTCGCGATGTGTTGGGTTTCCCCTCATCAATCTGTTGAACTGTTATCATCCTTTGAGTGTGGAGACTTTATCTTCTTATTCATTTCGTTTGGATACTTTATTTGAAGAGCATTCACGACTTATTGCACCTGTTGGGATACTTGTTGTTTATCGGGCGTGGCTTCAATCGAGGCTCGCTATGATGAAATAAAAATCATCTCTGCATGTTCTGGCGGCAGCAGTTTCGAAGGCACATTTGACCTGTGCGACAGCAAGCCACAGTTCGAACATTTCGTCTACACTGCTAATGACATCGGTTCTAGCTGGTCTGAGTGTCAGGGACCTTGCAGTATCCTAGCACGAACGAAGCCACCTGTTGCGTCTGAATGGCAGTGACGCGTCGATACGGATCTCCGGCATTCACAAGTGGTACCTTTGTTGGACGAGGCTCCGCATTGATCATGAATGAATGCATTGTGATGCGTCATCTCCGCAATGCAAATATATGTTCACCTTGCACTCTTGCTGATTCGTACATCACTTGGCGAGTTCATCTTCTTTTCGGATTCCTTACGCATATTGCCAGTTGCTCCATTTCCTATCTAAAGCATGTTGCTTCCTAGCAACATTCTACTTCGATTGGGGATTGTTTCAGACTAGGAAACGTTCGAACGGTCCAGCTTGTTGTTCATTTCTGCTCCTCGGCATATTACTCTTACTTGGTCCAGTTTTAACACATCTGTGCACTCATGTGTGTAAACGACGGCTCCACATTTTTCATATTTTACCCTTGAGGTGCACATCGCCCAGTTCGCTACTTTGTAATTCTGGCCATGTTAAAATGGACGCGGTCCTGGTTATCTCGAACTTCGACGACCTTCATTCTGCTTTGCAATCACTGTGCTGTGTTCTATGTTTGAACGGTACACAACTGTGGACTGAGCACCTTGCCAGCTACCACCTACATTTGCGATCTGTACGCATTTACCGCTGTCATCTTATAGCATTGAGCTTTCAGATGTATTTCTATGTCGTTCCACTAGATGCTGTTCTCAAGTAGTCACCAACCGATGTTCGTCTCGAAATAGGCTTTCACAGCCACTGATCATCTGGTTGACCAGCTGCATTTAATTTATCGGAACTTTTCAGTTTTTGCATCGCATCACTGACAGTGGGGAGCTTATACTTTCTGTTATGAATTTTTTTGTAGTAATCCCCACACACCGTACCCCAGGATTTATTAGCCGATCGCTTGTTCATCGGCCTCTCAGGACAGTTCTCAAACAGAGTTCACGAAACACATTTAACAGTTACTTTTCGATATTTAGATGTTAGCAACCTATTGGCAACTCATTGACTTCCGTTTGCATCTTTTACACAACACGAAACCAAAATTTTCGGGTCCCGTTTACATTTGTTGTTCCTAAGTGGCGCTGCCATTCGATCACAGCGTAACCCACATTTCACGTGTGCACACGATGCGCATCACGTTGATTGATGGGATGTTGCAGCATGTGCTTTTGAGCAGCTTCTATCACTTTGAGATACTCGTTGCCGCAACCAGTGTCCCCGATAATTTTAGCCCTTTTGGCCCCTTCATAGTTGGATTTGGTGGTCATGATCATATTGTGTGTGATGGTTTGGCTCGAGCTGAACTTGTTCCATCATCGCTGGCGTCTCCAACAGTTGTATTTGGCACTACGCGTCTTACATAAATAGCTGCATCATCATTCCAGGTTGTTCGTTGTTTGCCGTGTTACGAAGCAGAAGCCTTACTCTGAGGCAGCAGGTAGGTTGTCCTCTGGTTTCCGAAATCGTGATGCATACCTCATGTTACATCGGCTGTGTTACCCATGAAATTCAAGTTGGACTTCATGTTCATCATGCTAAGAAGCTACACATATCTGAACACTGGAAAGAAAAACTGCGGTGGATCTGATGCTCAGTTCGTCAATACTAATCCGCTGTCCTTATGAGAGCCAGCGCCTCACGGGTCGCCCTTATATGTTCCCCCGCAAGTCGTTCAGTCCGAATTTGCTATGTGTTCCTGGCACGAACCGCCTTTACACTGGATTTGATACTTTTCCTGTGTCCACCTTGTCAATCGTTTTCTTCTTATGCGCATGACCTCTTATTTGATCTCGGTCGCTTTCTCTTACACTGAGCAGATATAACCCTTGTTAACTGGTAGCCTGCCTTTTGTTCTCTTCTGTAACCCCCCATGCCTGTCTGCTGGTCTAGTTAAAGGAGCCCGCACACAGGTCGTTGCAACCTGAGCGGAAGGTCACTTCGGATTTGCTCGGTAGCTTTACTCTTGCAGTATATAGGCACACGTACCTTGAGTTCTGTATTCGTTACATTCGGCGACCGATGCACACGACTTTGTTGTCTAGCGCACGGAAGTTACTGGGACTGTCGTTTTCCGATTTATTCATTAGATGAACTTTACACCAGGTTTCTGTTGAAAGTGTTCGTTTTCTCGTCTTGAATCTTTATTTTGTGCTCAATAAATTGACTGCCGCTTGTCTCACCTCCGGATTGTATATTTACTTTCTGTGCTCAATGTGCCCTCGTGATGGTCGTCACATGGGCCAGTTTTCCAAACATCACCGGACCTCTAGGGGTTTCCCTATGACCATTACAGAACTGCTTGTGAATTATTGGTTCCCATTTGCCATAAGACTCCTGCATTTTACGAGAAACACAGTGGAAGCCGCACAAATTCTCACTTTGTTCAGTGCTTATCTGTTTTTGGTGATCACATGTACGTGGCCTTTGCTTTTTCTCATTTTGCCCACTACACTCCAATAAATTATCTGTTGTAACAGAACTGATGAAGCCACTGGAATGTTGCTTTATTTCACCGTTTCTCTTTTTTCCGGGACATGTGTTTGTCTGTCAGACGACATCTATCTATTCTTTGTCAAGTGTTGTATTGGTCTTAATGTGTTTCCCTCTATGAAACAGAATCAAATCATATTGTGATATCTTGCGTGTCTTTTTGTTGCATTTGCTAGTCTGGACAGCGGCTGCCACTACGTCGGTCAGTGTCTAGAGCCCCCAAATTGAAAATTGTACTCGGTGCGACGTATGAGTCACTATCCCAAGTCACATGTTCACATCCGGCATTGACTGTCCCTACATGCGTGCGTATATGTTTGCTTATCGATTACCTACTCGCCATTGAATTAGCTTCAGCCACTTGATCGATGCTTTGTACACCTTTTTGCCGGAATACACGTTGCGTGCTGCTATCTCGGTGTGTACCTGCCGTCGTTCATCTACGAGTCATTACTGCGTACGCAGCTTGCCCTAATTCCACTAGCGTAGATACTAGGGTACCAGCAGTTTATATGGACATGCTATTGGTTCATCCGAACAACGTAGAAGCCAACTAGTCTAACCCAATCCAGAACAGCACCAATTGGTCGTTTCGCCCTATTGGGCCTGTCAATGTTACGTATTCGTTCGGTCCCTTACAGAGAACGGAACCTGTGACCGCTAGCAGATGCACCAGCTAGCCAGCAGCTTGTGACACTGATCCATGGGGAAATCGACAACCCAGCATGGATTGTAAGCTTCTCCTCTTTCAGCGTTCACCCATTTCGTGTAAATGAATCTATCCGTCTTGCCGTAAAATATCCATAGAATCTGTGATCGACAAGGTGTTTTATGCTGATGTTCTGCTGACGAGCAGCCGAGATTTCGGTGTTCATTTCCCTTTTGTGAAATGCAATCGATAGAAGGGCGAAACACCGTTTCGTGTTTCCCTTTTTGCTACATGAGGGAGTAGGCTCAGAGTATCGGGTTTCTCACACTAGTAAATATTTGACTTTGGTTTACTTCCAGAAAATGTATACCTTTACTGAGCGCTTAAGGAGGACATAAGTCGCTAACTGTTAACTTTTCAATTCCTCTCATCATCCGCGATGATGAGTCCGGTAGATGCAGCACAATAGCTTAGGAGTTCGCCATCTGCAGCTAAGGTGTACAGTGGTGAATGATTATGAGATGCGGTAACACTGTAGGGCAGTGTGTTGCTTCGTTGAATGAAGTCAGACTTTCTGTGGAAAAGTACTCCGGTTTTTGAAAGTAGTGTTTTCAGCAACTTGGTCACATTTGCTTATCAACGCACTGGCTGTTGACGAACTGTGGAATTTTAATTGGATTGGACACAAATGACGTTGGACTTTAGTACTCACTGTGAAAGCTTATGCCACTGCGGCAAAATCACGGTTGGAACCCATCATAACGCACATATCGTGGGTATAAGCTGCGTCTGACTCGTACAGCTGCTGGACCCTCTGGCTTTGGCTCGTGGTTGGCACCATTACTATGTTCACCATTGCCTCCTGGCCGACTAGCTACTATTATATAAGTGGTGCTCTGGGTTCTGCATGCAGTAATGATGCTCATGACATTAGGCAGTATTGGTCGCACATTTTCGGCTTCTGTGGGTATATATATATATATATATATATATATATATATATATATATATATATATATATGATTTGGCTGCGTCCGTATCCGGATTTGCCTGTCACTGTGACGCCCATGGGAATAGTCCCAGGACGCCTGCGCCTACAAAGGGGACCATGGGTGGCTTGCGCTGCACCACTCATAGTTCCACCCACACACCCCATATCCGGTGTAAACCCGAAGGAATAAGACCGGGAGGCATGTGGATGGGAGCCATGTTTCAGCAACGGAGCCGGCCCACACTCCTTCAACAAGCAGAACGGAAGCATTCCGGCCTAATTGGGAAATCATACACACCAGACATACACGAGTCGGTCGCTGGACCGTAGCCCGTTCCACACAGAATGGAAACACTCTGAGCCCAGCACCGTCACGAGGACGGTGCATTCCGTCCCCTCCAGCGACGACCAACTGTCTCCTGGAGCCAGTATGGACGAGGTAGTGTGTAATAGACATTCAAGCTCCTTGTCAACATTCACATCAGGCGCATGCACACCGGGGAGCTCAAGCAACATCTACTTCTGGAATGCAAGATTACTCATCACGCAGACAAACGTACCTATTTGGCCTAATTGGCCTGGATTAGTAAATTGAATGGGAACATACTCATGGTGCTTCTATTCCGCATATAATAGTGCCTTCTCCGGCACCTGAGAAACCGCCCTTTTGAGCGGTCCACGGAATTCGCATCGATCAAATTTGCCTTGGATTCGCAACACCTGCAATCAACATGAGTTTGTCATAAACTCACCTTCTTCATGTTCTGGTAATGTTATTTTCGGTTTGATCGAATGTCGTTTTACTGCACTAAGTTAACCGTATATATACATATATACATAGATTGGCGTCATCTGTGTCCAATGACAGTTCGAATACAACATATGTACATGCGTTTATCCAAACTTAAGTGTGATCTGTCACAAACTGGATAGAGACACATTAGACATCATCATCAATCGTACGACTAACGTCTATGGGTTTCGTTTGGAGGTCAGGCTGACAATCACTTTCGCAGACATCAGAATAACTACCCAATACGAACTGTTGATGTTTTCTTCAACATTTAGACTTGACAGCCTTAAATCTTGGGCATCCATATTTGAAGGAACCCGATGTGGCAATAGTAAAGTAACTGCTAGGTAGAATGATGACTAGACTACTGGTAAAATGAAATAGTGTGCACTTAGATGTTGCCCTCTACATGTACACTCTGGTTTGAGTAGCTGATAAGGGAGATCACACAGCATGCGAAGGCGATACAGTGTCCACTTCTGGCTCTCTGTGTCTCCGACCGTTTCGGTCATGTGCTGCCCGAGGTATGTGCACCTACTCAAAGAACGATTGAAGCGCAACCTTTGGTATTGACAATT
The DNA here is from genome assembly GCA_944474145.2 of Dicrocoelium dendriticum. NCBI lineage: Eukaryota > Metazoa > Platyhelminthes > Trematoda > Plagiorchiida > Dicrocoeliidae > Dicrocoelium > Dicrocoelium dendriticum. The sequence continues at coordinate 9,767,671 of OX104067.1, read as the reverse complement.
AACATCAACTAGGTCCCGCTGCCCACTGTCAAACATGCGACTTTCCAAACAGTGTTCGCATTCATTGTGCAAAGGTCCAAGTACTCAACCGTTTGTACCTACCGACTTGTACTCTACTGTGGCCATAAGCTAGTTGCTAACGGTCTATATCGTATGTTTAGGGTGCAGCCCATTCGGTGTTCATAAAACCATTGTCGCCATGCGCCGATTCATTCCCGATGTTATATAATAACACACTGACCTACCATTCCCGTTAGGTTCAAGCTTTTACTTAATCCATCCAAAAGATTGGCCATGTGCAGTGCAACTTCTGGTAGGCATCTCTGCACGTCTGTCTTCCATCCGGTTAGCGTTTTCATAGGCCCCGGTAAATTCAGTATGATTGAGGGATAACTGAAACCATAACTACACTCACACTCATCACTAGCCTGCGGAGTGGAACATGAAATGGCGACATCGTGATAATCGCTGGTCGGTTAATTGTCGGGATTGTCCACTGGACACAGAATTTCCAGGGAAATTTCTCTTCGAATGCATAATCCAAACTGGTCACACGAAGGACAATCGTTGAGCATTGTGTTACAAGTGTTAAATTTGACATTTTATGCGTATTGTAAACGGCCAAGCGTTAATAATCTTTTGATTCAAACGTATCCATCGAACTGGAAACATACACAATAATTTGCCACCCTAGCATTGATCCGTAGCAAGCACACAAATCGCTCGGAAAAACCGCGCTCACATCAATTACGAATGATCCCATGGATGGACTGAACCATTATTCTGCGATGCACCGGCTCTCTAAGCATCAATGCATGTTAGCATTGAGCAGCTAGTCAAGCGACGGTTATGGTGAGCAATACCATGGAGCTTACATAGTGATGTGAATCGCAGCCGAATAATAATACGAAGAGGAAAATGCCATAGCTCACTCTCGGTATGTAACCATACTAGACACCACTTGAGGTGGTAGCAAGAATAGCATAGCCTAGGTCAGGATGAGTACAATATCGTAATGGGCAACACGTGAAGTCATCGCGAAATACAAGCGAGTTAAATAAGCCTAAAAAAGTTAGGTTACCTGTGGATCATCCGTTCTAGGCATGTGCAATAAAGATACCACATTGCACCAAGTCAGTAGTTAATCATTCTACAATGAAACTGCACCCGAGCCCGACTTACATGCGGTATATAGAATAAGGATGACACCAAAATGAATGACGGAGATGGCGTAAGCAACTTTCCAAGTTAGCAGGGAAATGGTGCGATTATGTCCACTGCAGGCTATCTGTGTCGTAAGGTAAAACCAGAGCCGGTTCTAATCGTCTGTTTCCGAGGTGAGCGAGAATCAACAAGGAGGTAGAACCACCAAGCACTTCGTCATGTGTTACTATTTATTTCCCCGTGGTCATTCGTTCTAACCGCTAATATATCTCGACCAATTCATCAGTGTCCAGAATACTATCTATGCCCAAGCAATTCGATTCGGATGCCGCTGCTCCTGGGTATATATATATATATATATATATATATATATATATATATATATATATATATATATATATGGCGGGAGAGCCTATGGTGCGCTGAGGCTGGTGGTGGCTAGATCCTGACAGATGGTCTACCCACTGCTGCTACTGTTGCGCCATAGTCTCATGTCCTGGGCGCCTCCACGTGGCGACCGCTGGGTGGGAGTTAGGTTTCGCCCTTCTCCCTGCTAAGATCCAGGACACCAATCCGCATGAGTCAGCTAACTGACCATGTGCTAGACCCGCTGCCTTTCGGGTGTTCATTTAATCGAAGGCTTTGGCTGAGGACCCGAGTCGTTCTCCTGTCAGGATTGGGCGCCCTGGCAGTATCCTAGTCCATCCTCTCCGGAGGTTAGGAAGTGGTCGATGGCCCACTTCCCGTAAAACCTAGCCATGGGAGACAACAGGTTACGGGTGATATTCTCAATGCTCGATTGGCGTAGAGCACGAGTGCCACGCATTGTCTCTGACGGTGGGAGGACACCTCCGGGTGTTCAATGGTTTGCTACTGCCCGCCTCAAGCCAGGCAGCCCCTGGTCAAATCGGTGCAAACCCGCCAAAAACCCACCTGCGTCTGGCCGTGGTCGCAGGTGCGTATCCAATTACGGTCGCAAAACATATGATAATTGTTCCAGAACCTCAAAGGCTGCGTGTGACGGCCGTCAAGCAGATCCCAATCTGTCTCTGCAATCACATTCCCGAGCTGGATCTGCTCTCCACTGCCTTGTGGGTCAGGCTATTGAGCCAAAGGCTCCGGGTGGAGTCCCTCAAGAAAACCTCCAAACCACCCACTGCCTTGTGGGTCAGGCTATTGAGTCAAAGGCTCCGGGTGGAGTCCCTCAAGCAAACCTCCAAACCACCCACTGCCTTGTGGGTCAGGCTATTGAGCCAAAGGCTCCAGGTGGAGTCCCTCAAGCAAACCTCCGAAACACAACGACCATCTCGCGTGCGATTGCCCACCAATACAGTTGTATGCCTGCGCGCAAAGCACTTAGCATCGGGTGCTGGAACGTGCGCACACTACTGGACCGGAACTCCAGCGAGCGCCCGGAGCGACGCACTGCACAGGTCGCAATGGAGCTGGCGCGCTACAACATCGATATTGCGGCGCTCAGTGAAACTCGGCTCGCTGAGCAAAGTAGTTTGTATGAAACAGGTGCTGGATGCACATTCTATTGGGTGGGCAACGCCGCCTCAGCACCACGTGCTCATGGGGTCGGATTTGCAATATCCGATCGCCTCCATGGCCAGCTGGTGGATGAACCAACAGGCATCAGTGTGCGAATGATGACCGTTCGCCTACGACTCGGAAGAGGTAAGTGTGCTACTTTTATAAGCACGTACGGTCCGACCATGTGTTATCCTGATGACACGCGTGATCAGTTCTACACTGAGCTATCCTCCGTGATACGGTCTGTGCAGAGGAGCGACCGACTATTTCTGCTAGGTGATTTCAACGCGCGCGTTGGGCGTGATGCATCGGCGTGGACAGATGTTATCGGTTCGCATGGCATTGGTTCAGCGAATGCGAACGGTGACAGGCTGCTCTCACTGTGTGCCACTCACGGCCTGACGATCACGACCACTCGGTTTGCACTGAGTGCGAGTGATATAGCAACTTGGACGCACCCACGGAGTGGTCACGCTCACCTGCTCGACTATGTCATCGTACGTCAGCGTGATATGCGTGAAGTACGCATGACACGTGTACTGCGTGGAGCTGAGTGTGGCACTGATCACAAATTGGTTCGGACCAAACTGTACATATATTTTCGTAAATCTATGTATTGCACTCACGCCGTGAATCGGCGTAAATTTAACATTCTCTCCCTCGGCACTGTGGCGAAACGTACTGAGCTGGAGAAAGCGATGGCTGCACGCCTGTGTGGTGATGTGGACTGTATAGCCACAGTTGGCGACCTGTGGCACCACATTCGCGACCAGGTGACAGCTGCTGCGGAGGAGACCATCGGGCGCGCAAACTGTAAGCGGCCTGATTGGTTTGATGACAACAATGTGACGATTGACGCATTGGTGTCAGAGAAGAATGCAGCATTTGCTGCACATGTTGCAGACCCCAGTGACTTGGGGAAGAGTAGTCAGTTTCGCAAACTTCCACGGCGACTGACCCGAGAGCTCCGTCGCATTAAAAATGCATGGTGGACGGAGAAGGCGAAGCAGATGGAATGCTACGCCGAAAGCCGTCAACACAAGGAATTCTTTGACTCCTTGAAGGCGGTGTATGGACCGAGATTGGAGCCGCTGAGGACACTGATCGATGGTAGTTCAGGCGCTACCTGCACCCAGACTGCAGACATAATGCAGGTCTGGCGGAAACACTTTGACTGTCTCTTGAACAACCGTTCAGAGATCGACTGGCCTACATTGAACGGCCTGAAGCAGCACGATGTGAAGGCGGATCTGGCGGATACGCCGAGACTGGATGAGACGCAGAGAGCACTTGCTCAGCTGCGAAACGGCAAATGTGCCGGAGGTGACGGGATCCCACCTGAAGTATTGAAACACGGTGGACCCGCGTTGTTGACTGCGCTGCACCACTTGGTGCAACGCGTGTGGATTGAGGAGAAAGTGCCTTCTGAGCTGAAGGATGCCCTTGTGCTACCACTGTACAAGGGCAAAGGTAGCAAGCAATGTTGCACGAATTATCGTGGCATCAACTTGCTGAGTTGTGTGGGCAAGGTGATTGCCCGAATCCTGCTCAATCGCCTCGTGAGTCAGATTGTGGAACCAAACGTGGCGGAAGAGCAATGTGGATTCCGTTCGGGTCGCAGCACTATAGATATGGTGTTTGCGGCTCGTCAGTTGCAAGAGAAGTGCAGAGAACGACACCAGCCTTTGTACTCGCTTTTTGTTGATTTCACCAAGGCATTTGATACGGTGAACCGCGAGGCACTGTGGCTGGTGTTGGGCAAGTTTGGTTGCCCGCGTAAGTTTGTAAGTTTAATTGAATGTCTGCACAGTGGTATGCGAGCGAGGGTGCAGCTGAGTGGAGAGACCTCTGATGACTTTACAGATGTCTCTGGTGTGAAGCAAGGCTGTGTGTTAGCTCCTGCCCTGTTTAATATCTATCTTCATGCAATGCTGTCTTGTGCTTTTGATGCGGCTTGTGCTTACGGTGTTCGTGTGGAGCACCGTATTGATGGTGGGTTGCTGAACATCCGTCGTTTCGGTGCGAGAACTCTAGTCTGTGGGACAACTATCCGTATGTTGCTGTTCGCTGACGACTGTGCGTTGTTTTCACACAGCGCGGATGAGTTGCAGCACATGACTAGTGCTCTGGCTTCGACAGCGGCCAAATTCGGGCTCACCATCAACACAAGCAAAACTGTCTGTCTCTTTCAGCCTTCACCGGAGGTGCAAGCTTCAATATTGCCGCAAATCAGCATTGGTGCTGAAGTGTTGGAAACCACCTCCCGCTTCTGCTACCTTGGGAGTGTGATGTCGACTGATCAGCAGCTACACGTTGAGTTGCGTAATCGCGTGTCGAAGGCGGCAGCGGCATTCGGGAAGCTTGAGTACCGAGTGTGGAACAACCATCAGCTTAGCATTGGCACGAAGCTGATGGTGTACAAATCCATGGTATTGTCCGTTCTTCTATACGGCAGTGAAACGTGGACGATGTACCGTCGGGATGTGCGATATCTCGAGCGGTTCCATCAGCAGTGTCTGCGACGAATTTTGCGGATCGGCTGGGGCGCCAGAGTTGCAGACACGGAAGTATTGCGCCGAAGTGGGATGTATGCAGTGGACGGCATACTTTTACTGCGACACCTGAGATGGCTCGGTCATGTGAGCCGTATGGATTCGACGCGAATACCGAAACAACTTTTATACGGTCAGCTGAGTATTGGGAAGCGGCATGCTGGGAAACCAAAGTTACGTTACCAGGACATGATTAAAGTGAGCCTCACACGTTCTAATCTTGATTGCAGATCATGGGAATCGAAGGCGGTTGATCGTGGTGCATGGCGCGATCTAATCACGAAGGCAGTTGCTGAGGTGCGGGAGAAAGCCCTCATGCATGCAGAGAAGAAGCGGCAAGTGCGGAAGCGGCAAGCACCGATGAATTGTACTCCATCGACATCGAGCGTATTGTGCTGTAGAACATGCGGTCGCGAGTGCCTTAGTCAGGCAGGTCTAGTGAGCCATGAGAGAGGTCACTCGGGACCACTGCCGAAGCGACGACGGGTCCCGCAGTGAACGTAGGCAGCACCGGCGCAGCGTTTGTAGGCACGCTGAATTCGATTTACTAACCGCGTGCTTGCATGCTAAGTCTCTTTATTTCAGGTGGTGGGTTTTCGGTCCTGTCCTAATGCTTTTCTTTCTCATATAAATGTCTAGTGGGCCATGCGCTGTGCCATTTGGGGCCACTACAGAAGCGACGACGGGTCCTGCAGAGAATTAGGACGAGCCGGCGCAGCGTTTGTAGGCACGCTGAATTCGATTTACTAACCGCGTGCTTGCATGCTAAGTCTCTTTATTTCAGGTGGTGGGTTTACAGTTTTTACCTTAATGCTTTTCTTTCTCATATAAATATCTCCCTGTACTCTATTCCATTAACTTGCACACCTCGCTTCAGCCAATTGTATTCGATTTCCATGACATTTTTGTGTTCGTGGCATTCCGTGAACTATACTTCCTGACCTCGTGCACTTAGCTAGGATTTGTTTGTAAACAACTTATTACGTTTGCTATTTAATTAAGGTTTATGTCACCGTTTCCTTATGCATTAATCGAGTTTTTTTCTTTTTCTTTCTCTCTCTCTCTCAAGTGTTTGGCTGTTGTTTGATATCCCCGGTGTGGCTGCGCTTGATGTGCATGTTGACAAGGTGCCTACCTGTCTATTACCCACTACCTCGTCCATACTGGCTCCAGGAGACAGTTGGTCGTTGCTGGAGGGGACGGGGTGCACGGTCCTTGTGGCCGTGTTAGGCTCGAAGAGTGGTTCCATGCAGTCAGCGTGGAGCGGACTACGGTCCAGCCACCGCCTTGTGTGCGCTTGATTCCCCAAATACAGTGTGCTTGTGTTTGCCTGTGAAGGAGTGTGGGCCGGCTCCGTTGATGAAACGTGGCTCCCATCCGCATGCCTCCCGGTCTTATTCCTTCGGGTTTACACTGGATATGGGGTGTGTGGTTGGAGCTGTGGGTGGTGCAGCGCAAGCCACCCATGGTCCCTCTGTAGGCGCAGGCGTCCTGTGGCTTGCCACAGTGACAGGCAAATCCGAAACCGGATGCCGCCAACCATATATACATAAATATATATATATATATATATTTCTAAGAACCAGGACACCAGTTCGCATGAGTCAGTGAACTGTCCATGTGCTAGAACCGCTATATTTCGGGTATGCATTTATTCGAAGGCTTTGGCTGAGGACCCGAGTCCTTCTGCTGTCAGGTGTGGGCGCCTTGCGAGTGTCCTAATCCATCCTCTTTAGAGGTTAGGAAGTGGTCAATGGCCCTCTTCCCATAAATCATACCAATGAGAGACAGCAGGTCTACTGTTTACAAGCTCATTGCTTGATTGGCATAGGACACGAGTACCACGCATTGTCGCTGGCGATGGGAGGGCACCTCAGGGTGCTCAATGGTTTGCTACTACATGCATCAAGCCAGACAGCCACTGATTAAATTGGGGCAAACTTGCCAAAACCCACCTGCGTCTGGCCATGGTCGCAGGTGCGTATACTACTACCGTCGCGAGACAAATATGGATCGTTCCAGTACTGCAAAGGCTGCGTGTGACGGCCATCAAGTAGATCCCAATCTGTCTCTGCAACCAGTTTCCCAAGCTTTATCTGCTCCCTACTTCCTTGTGGGTCAAGCTATTGAGCCAAAGGCTCCAAATGGAGTCCCTCAAGCAAACCTCCGAAGGACAACCGCCACATCGGGTGCGATCGCCCACCAATGCAATCGTATGACTGCGCGCAAAGCACTCAACATCGGGTGCTATTTGTGAGGCGCTGGCATCGTAAGCAAGGATACATCCACAAATTGTAGCAGAGTATCGGTATGTACTTTGTATCGCTTTTATCAAAGTGTACTTGATTCCTGGTGAATACAAATTTAATGGCAAGGCGCTAGGTGGTAGCTACCGAACGTTCCCGTATTGCCCGGCTGGGGATTGGGTTTTTCCGAAGCAGTTGGATCATACCAAAGCGTTTCTAATGCACGATTGTCCATAGCGGAACCACGTTAGCGCGGGAGCTTTCAAATTCCCTTGTTACTCTTATAACTTGGTCCGTCCATGCCTCAGTCGTGGTTTCCGCATGAAAGATCGCGGGTCTGCTCCACTGGCCTGGCGCTGTCAGCCAATAGAATGTTGTGTCGTCATAAAGCGAAATGTAGGCATGTAGGGGACAAAGTAGTGACGGTCACACATGTTCGCACTCACGTCATCCGGGCGTTGGCGGATTGCATGATGATGATGAGAATGGTGATGCCTTATTTCACCATTTGCGGGTAGATGACGTTGGGTCAATGTATGACAAGCATTTTGTACATGCACCACCGTATTCCTTTAACAATCTCTGTTGGCAGAAAGAGCTACTATTTGTTCACATTCTATCATTGCCGGTAGTCAGTGTCCTGTACTAAAGCTACCAGATCCCTGTCTGTGCTAGCAATTACGTGCGATGGCCACATTGCCCACGTGGGCCAATGGGCCCGAAAACGAGTCGCGCATTGTGTCGGGGTGTTACAGTTTCCTATGTACAAACTGCTAAATCGTATGTAAAATAGCCTACGTAGGCAACTTCACTGATGTGATGACCGCAGTGCATGAAGCTTCTTGACTTCACAGTATTGCGATTTACTTTACCCCAAGATTTTAATGCGGCTAATAATATGACAGTCTTAGTACACGTTCCACGGATAGCACTAGTTGCTTTTCAAGCCAATGTAACACTTACAATGAACGATGAGTTATCAATGGAAACAAAGTAAGTGCTTAACAGGTCCCGTGTTTGGTTACGGTGTACCTCACAATTTCTCATGTACACATACAGCAGTAATGCATTGATGTACACTGAAAGCGAAGTCATCATGAAATACATGACTGCAAGTGGGTTCCCAACAAATGGGATAGGCAATTTAATCTCCTTATCTGACTTCTATCATCACGATCACGGACGCGAGTTTCATGAATACGGTAACTCCGTTCCCGGCTATAGGTCTTCGCTCCGGTCCCCAAAGGTACATATGATCCGGAAAGTCTATGCTTTGCTTATTATCGTGTTTGCAATAATCCTTTGAGCAATCTTTCTAAGGAAGTCAACGCACAACGTGATGATTTTGGAAGCCAACACATCGATAAATAGGATAGCTTCTGTCACATCATGACAAATTAACTTCCCTGTCGAGGCAGATTATTGTGCAAAGTTTAATCGTGGCTTCTACTTTCTACAAAAATTACACTACTCACAAAAACCACCAATAATCTAAATTAACGTTACTCGGGGAGTCTGTTTTGACATTAATACACGGATATAGTGGGAAGTGAATCTCTGCTCAAATTAGTGGTTGCGACTCAGTTTCCTACTGCTTAACAATGAACAATGATTTTTGCCGGCCTGATTTGTACAAGCGGAAAGCTCTAGTGCAAGCCCTCTTGTTGCCATGGTTCCGCAACTGTTCCTTGGTATTTGGCACTAGCAGCGGAACGTAGGCTGCGTAGCCTACCTTCAGTGGATCGGCTCAACTATCAATCCAATTTACCTGTCTCGTTCAAACAGCAGCAGTCCTCAATCCAGCTTTCGCTAGCATTCTGCGTTGCCTGTTGCTTTCTCATACTTGTAATGGACTTTCATTTGAACACTAGTATAATTCAAAGTTGAAAAAGCAGTTGTTTGACAAGTCCCCCAGGATGGTGGGGGTAAAACCACAACTATCACAAGATATGTGAGTTGTCACTTTGAGCGTTTATCTAGCAGATACGCTGCTGATTAATAGTAGTGTACACGGGAGTTGAACGCGAACTACAAGGTAACAAGAGGACAGTTATAGTTGATGTACTCCGTGAGAAAAGTTAAAACGAGAATACTCATTTCTGTACCGCCTCCTCAGGTTTATATGACATGTTAATCAGGTTTGAAAATATAATCAATATATTCCAAACTAGCCCATTTTAGGCAACGAAGTGATAGGGGCCAAGGGAAAGATCGCATCGTCTTTTTGAAAATTTCAAACGTGGGGGATGAAACAACCAAATTTGGTAGAGAGTTCCGGCGTTGGCAAATTCGAAGAGAACAATAATTCCGCCGGCATTCCAGGCGGCTATCCTGTGCACACAGATGGTCACCTCTGAGATTGGTGCTATGTTCGAGTTTTAGAAAGTAACCAAGGTCACTCAACATTTGCTAGGTTAATATGAAATCGCCGCGCAGTCTTCGGAAGCGGCCACTGAAAACTCACAGTGACTTCAGCTTTTGATTGTAGGAAAGATTTCGTAGGCCCTTGACGTCCTTTGTGGCCCCGCCTTGTGGTTTCTCTGACATTTCTAAGTCGCTCTTCAACCAGGGTTTTCATGCTTGGATGGTGTATTTAAGGTGAAGGCGCATGTAAGAATTGTGTATCATGGAAAGATGGATGTGTCGAGTCTTCTGAATGCTCTTCGCATCAAGCCGAAGTGCTGGTTGGCTTTCATCGCAGCTGCCTTTGATTGCTTTGAATAGTTAAAATAACTGTGAATGAGTACACTAAGCTCGCTTTCTTGGGAAGTTGTTTGCAATACGTGTGACTCAGGCCAATACACGTAGTCATGTTTATGGCACAGTTGAACGGCGTGACATTTTTCTACATAGAACGGTAAGGTATTCAAAACTGACCAGATTGAAATCCTGTTGAGGTCAGGCTGGAGCTTTTCATGGTCTTTCGGTTTTTGATCGCTCACCATAACTTCGATCGAATGTTATCCACACCATGAGGGCTGTGGATACGCAGCGACAACAGTTTCTAAAATAAAAGTGATATTTGATGTAGCTGATGGTGAGACAATAGAAACAGGGATAACCGTTGGACCCGTTACTCTCTGGAACGTTTGTGAGTAATGGAACTGTAAGAGAGATCGGCTGCTGCTCTTGCTGATCGCGTGCACCCGTCAGTCTTGAATAGTGCTGGTAATCCGCGTTACACTTTACGAATGTCATTAACATACCTTTATAAGAGTTTGCGGTTCGTGCAGAATCTCCTCATTAACTCCTGCTGATGCGTTGCCTCCTCGCAAGTCAAATTCACACAGAATTTACACCGTGCCACATAGACAGTCCAAGTTTCGGGATTCGGAGAGTTCTTGTGAGCTCTCAACACTAAGAACCGCAAGATGATACACCTGCGTGTTCTGCTCCTCAGAAATGACTCCTTTTTTGATGATGAAAGGATTTCTGCTTAGACGCATGCGTTACCAGTGTAGTGAATATCCTTGTAAAAGTGTCCCAGGCGATGTATGGGGTCATTTAGTTAAGAAGGTCCAAGACGCCTCCTTAACAAGTGCGGATTACACGTTGTAATGCGTAACCGTATACACTATATCATCATCTTCTTCGGAATATTCCGCATAAACATAGAGCCACATGATCACTGCGACGCAGTAGTGGGATTGTAATTACTCCGTCGACTATGAGTGCTTCGTTTATGAGCACAAGATCAAGTATCGACAGCTTGTTAGTAGTTCGGAATCTGAGAGGAGAGGTCACATGGTCGTACAGAGGATACCTGGAAACTACCTCTTATAAACTGGCCTTGAACTGCATACTATTGGTCGCTGCTATTTCCAAGTGATGCACAATAAAATCGCCTGCGATAGGAATGTGAGTGTACGTCTTACTCAAAGCAATCTTAGGAACGTAGTTTGGTTTGAAATTCATTTCACACGTAGAGATTGGCGGACGGTAAATCACAACTATAAGACTTGTGTGTTTGTTCCGCAACCATAGCCGGCACTAAAGCGAATCTGGGGTACGGTTCTCTGCGCGGTCAATAAGTACACATCAGTGGTTATGCTTATAATAGGTTATTACGCCGCCTCCTATTCCAGCTCTGTCATTCCGAAGCAGTGACATACCAGGTTAATTGACTTATGAATCTACAATCTCAAGACTTAACCAGGTCTCAGTAATCATAAATCTTCCTTCAACTTACTCCCTATCTTAATTAAGCTCGAAAATTGATGCACTTGACTGTTAAAAGCACTGTAATTCTCCCTGCTAATAAGCGGTTCGAGATAATAATAATAATAATAACAATAATAATAATAACGGTAATAACGATAGGCATATTTCTCATCGAGTGAGAAACTGTATTCATATTCGGCACAGGTCATATTTTTCAGAATATGTCATGCACCTGCATTAATGGTAAACAGTTGTTTGTCTACAGTTTCAACGGTATGTATTTACTCCCCTTGTGTTGGGGAGTAAGAACAGCAATGGCCTGATGGACCCGATGGTAGAAAAAGTCCACGGCAATGCACACATTGATAGAGAGGAAGAATGCGTCCCAATCGGATCAATTATTTGAATTGCTTCCAGTTCATCCTATGGTTTGCATGTTGCGGAATAACGACGTGTTTGATGGCCAATTTAACGCAGAAAGTGAACCGTGCCATCTTGTAGTCGCTACCAGAGTTTGTCTAATAACTCTGTTGGTGTATTTGTGATCCCCAACGTGAATATCATGTTGATTATCCTGATCGCTCTTGCCAGTTCAGCAATCCATTGTATCCACCCATCAATTCTGAGAGAGGAAAGAAAAGCTGTGGGTATAGACGAGGATGGTTGAGAGGACCAGCTAATCTTCGGTAGGTTAAAATCACCAGCAATTATCTTCTGTCTCAGTGTGGCATCTCAGCAGCAAATTCGAAAGCTAAAGTGATGATGGTAACACTCGCGGTTGGCGGGTTGTAAGCACATCCGAGTAGAATGTGAGAAGAGGTTTCTGAGACGGACAACCAAAGGGATTCGGGAACATTTGTTAGCTGTGGATGACTAAGATGTTCTGCTGCAAATGTACAGTGTAGGTATATCATACATCCACCTGCTTTGGTTGTACGGCGGTCTTTTTGTTAAACTGATAATTTGGAACAATTAAAAGTATAATCTTATGTATCGGAGAAGCATCACGTTTCCGTAGCTTAATGCTACTATCTTGGACTGCTTGCTAGACAGCGACGAAGTTGACCGAAAAGGCAGAGGATCAGCGGAACGTATATTTGATGTAGTTTGCAGATCCACGTGTTACAGTGAACTAGACAAACGTATACGGATGCACCAATCAAATGTAAATGCACATGGTTGGGTCAATGAATGCTAATTGTGCGGCGTGATTAGTATAACGGAATGAATAACAAGAACAAACCAAATTAAGCATACACGACATTGTCCCATCCTCTACTCGGAAAACAACATATAAGCATAATGTGTACATGCACAGTCTATTTTAAGGTTCCCATCTCAAACAAGTATGTGGTGGTGGCGTTATTAAAGCATATCTACAAACAAGTCGATGTATCCGACCGGTTCGTCATAGGCTTATATTTGTTTGTATCAGGCGCTGTGTAGCAGGTGTGTTTGTTTATTCAACAGCAAGTTGTGAAAGTGCTGTATGCAGCCGTCTTGCATTCACCTTTGTTCCGTCAATCAACTTGTAAGTTCCTGGTGTACACACTGACTCCACCCGGGTCGGGGGTCAGATCCTGTTTCTTACTTTCCGCGAATTGGGTAGTCTCACACGAACCAATTTCCTTGTGAGTAGGTTTTATCTGCGCGTCTATACTTAGCCTGGTAAATAGCCCGTCTTTCGTTTTAGTGTGGTTGGAAACGCTGCATATAAACAAATTCAAATTGTTCGAATCAGCGTTAGCTCTGAGGGGGTTCATGTCGTTGTAGTATGTTGAGGGGTTTTCTATACCACTAAAGCTAATATATATATATATATATATATATATATATATATATATATTCACAGTCTGTTAACAGACATTGTGCCGTCAGAACCACGGTAGAAGAAAAAGTGAAGGTGGGAACATTAATGCCATTAAAAATATGGGAAAATATCTTTTCGGTTTTGCACATGCCATTTTGTATTTTTGTTTGGTTTCATGGGTTTTTGTGTGCATCAAACGGATGGTGAAATTGCAGAACAACATTGACGCCACTGATGTCTAATGTTTCCAGCCACTGCGATTCCGCATCTCGTGGTCCCCAACCTGGAAGGCGGACTGGTCCGACTACCGCCAAACTTGAGGTTACCTTCTTCGTACTCCTTCTCCACATCATCGGCTGTCCTCCGCGGCTAATACCAACGCATCATCCCAAGATTCTCTCAAAAGCTGAAGGACTTGTAGGAATCTTTCAAACTACGATTACGTCGTTCGATAAGCCCATTCGCGGCAAGATTATATGTTAATATCCTCGAATGTCTGGTACCGTTGCAACTTAGCAATTCGGCATGTTGAGGAGAGTAACGGAGTTTTCCTAGTGCAAGCACCACCAGTTTCCTGCGGTACATCTCCAACTATTTCAATCACTAACCGCGACATGTCGAAAGGTGTAAAGAAACAACTACCTATACTGAACGTACTGTGCTCCGAATTCCTAGATTCAAAGTCGACATCATTAAGGGGCCGGTAGTTAAATGACCTCAACCAGTGGGATATTATTAGCAACCTAATCAGAATTGTACTGAAACCTGTACACGTTGTGCATATTACGCGACACCCCAACTCCAAGCATTTTGGACAGCCAAGACGTCTACGCCTTGTGCTGAACACCATCACTGATGTAGAATCAGTACTACTGTCGACAGGTAGTCTCAGTAATGAACACTGTTCCACCTGTGTCTTTCCAGACATCCCATGGGGACAGCGTTATCCAGTTGTCCGCACCGTAGAGGACTACCGGAAGGAAACTTCAATCAGAACCATACTTCCTCACGGGGTTCCTGAAACTAAAGCATGTGATGAGCAGGAAGTAACAACCCATGATAAAGAACAGTAATGTTATATTCGTGAAACACTGCTTGGATGATATGTTAGTGAAATCCGTGTCACGGCTGCGTACCTCACCGAAATACAAAGGAGGTAGTTCGAAAGTGTTGAAGGTGGTCCTTCAGTCAAAACATATGGTAGCACGGAGGCTAAAAAGCTAGTACATGTTCCGTTGCATGCTACCATCTGAGCTTCGGCTGAAGGCACTCAGCGATAGGCCTCCTACAGATGATATTTCACTCAAAGAACCAAACGCGATGGGATCTATAAAAGAATAATGCACCAATAATGTGTTGAACCAGCCCATACAACCTGTAGAAGATGATAGTGGCCAGACACATACTGTAACAGAATATTAGACAAGGGACTAGCTAAGCGGATGATGAGTAAGGCGTTATGCCCTTCACCAAGCACACATCGAGAAAACGATTAGGCACCGACCACTCACTGGTCGGCGAAATTTCATGTATGAATTCCACAACCTCCGAAACATTGCTTAAATCTAAGAAACTTTCATGTAGGTACACCAACGCCCAAGGGGTCCTCACTAAACATACCGAACTTCGGCTACGTCAAATTGCGAATACTTGGGGCCTGATTTCTATTACCGAAACTTGGTTACACCAAGAGCTGACTAAAGCTGAGGTTGAGATAGCCGGAATGACCACCCCAGCAGAGGAAGTGGGGTCCTACTATACTACCGTAGCGACCTGCAATGTGCAATAGTTGATGATCTGGAAACTCACGTTACCGACTCACTCTGGTGCCGCCTCTGTCTAAGACACAACGACGCAATTCTCGTAGCTGTCGTTTACCGCCCCCCAACAACCAGTCCGGAAATGGATTCCCGCATTATACGTAGCCTGAACAGAGTAACACGCACTAGGTACAGCCACATTCTCATCGCCGGCGACTTCAATCTACAAGAGCTAAAAATTTCGGCATTGCTCAGTGAGCAAGCAGTTCAAAGCAGATTTACATAAACTGATCGCTAATATTCCCTTGTACAATCATGGTTGGCAAGTTATGGATGGATAGTCCGTTAGGTCTCAGTGACCATGTAATAATAACGTGTGTTATGCAGAGTATCCATCTGAAGACTCGGAACAAACGCATACAATCACACGATACCACGTTTTGAAAGAACCCGTCGACGCAGCCGCTTAAGAATTCTCAAACAACCGTCCCCTTGACAACATTTGGACAGAGTTCCATGATAGACTCAACATCGTCAACAGAGATCAACCCCCTGCGCCTCGCAAAAATGCCTTCAATATTAAGAAGCAGAACACGAAAATGCCTGGCGATAATGGATGCAGCATGACGTGCCTACAAGATTAACCCCGACTAAGAGACTTGGGGAAATTTCCTGACCCATTGCAACCATTGCGCTACACTTGTCCGTGAGGACAAAGGAACTCATCAACAGTGCCTCGCCAAAATATTCCTGGCAAACAACAAACTGCTTTACAGGCATGTCAGCAATCTTCGTAAAGTGAAGTATGGAAACCCTCCACTTTTAACGACAGGCGGCAGAGTACAGTGTTCCGAAGAAGCAGCTAATGCCTTGGGGCTACAATACGCCACAAGTTTCGAATTCGCAGCCTCTACCTGTACCATAATGTCATGTACATTACTGACTCCAATTTTTACATATGTAATTTTCAACCCTTCAATTGTGCTAAAGAAGTTACTCTCACTGCGCGATCATAGCTCTTCGGGTGCAGACAACATCCGCCCGAAGGCACTGAAGGCAAGGCGAACAAGCTAGCTAAACCACTGTCACAGTTCTTCCAAAGGTGCTTGGATGAACAACAAGTCCCCACTATATGGAAGCGTGGCATTATCACTTCAATTTTTAAAGGTGGTACCTGCTCAGATCCTACAAACTATCGCCCATTGACTCTCCTCCCTATGCTCTCGAATGTGATGAAAACGGTCATCGCTGAGGCTCTAATGGACTTCCTGGAAAAATGCAACATCTTGGCACCGGAACAGCATGGCTACCGTCAACACCGGGCATGAACCACCAACCTATTGATTGCTCGAGCTAGTTGGACGGAAGTGGCTGATGATGGAGTTGACGTCACCTAGCTGGAGTTCTCCAAATCCTTCAACCGCCTAGATCACCCTATCCTACTTCAACATCTACAGAGCTACGGAATCGGAGATCCCGTTCTTGGTTACATTGGCAACTTGCTTCACCAACGGAAACTTTAAGTACGTGTTAGGGGATTACTCTCTAACCCAACTGAGGTGGAATGTGGTGTCTCACAAGGCTCGGTGCTGGGACCGCGCTTATTCCTGGTGCTTATCAAGCACCTGGTAAGAGTTATGTCTTCAAATTTCTTGCCTTTCGCCGATTATGTCAAGATACGGCGGGCGAATAATAACAATGAACATCACGACCTATTTCAACACGACCTAGATTACATTTACGAATGGTCGACGAGGAACCTGCTTCAGTTGCACATGGCTGAATGCAAGGTGAAACATCTGCGTCACCAGCCGGTGAGCGCTTACAAGCTTGGAGACCACACCTTGGAGAAGGCCTCTCAGGAGCGTGACCTAGGTGTGTTCATACAAGAAGATCTCGGGTGTACAAAACAAGTAGAGATGACAAGAACCGGCAATCAACACTTCGACCTGCTTCGCAAAGCTTTTTGGTCGGGTTGAACCCTCAATCTTTCCAAAATACTTAACGCGTACGTGCAACCGCACGTGGAATATGCTATTCAGGCGTTGCAGCCGTGGCAGAAACAGTATCTCCTTGCTCTCGAGACTCCTCCACGAAGGACTACCAAGAACGTCAGGGGCATCTTTCCTCTGACCTATCAGCTTAAACTGAAATCTCTAAGAATGTACAGCAGTCGACATTGGCTTTTGCGGGGGGATCTCATAATGGTTTACGAGATTCTGAAGAACCCAAATCACACTTGCCGTCCGCTGCTGGAATTGAACCACAACATTAACATAAGAGGTTATCCTCAGAAATCGACAATTCAACATAGCCGGCTTGAATGCCGTAGAAATTTCTTTTCCCTCCGCGTGTGCCAGAGTTGGAACGCCCTCCCTAATTATGTCGTCTCAGCTCCCAGTCTGGTGATATTTAAAAAACGGGTTGACTTTACGTTATCTCATTTGCATTTCATTTTATGAATTGTAAGCCAGGGGCTACAAAACGTAATCAAACGGTGTTTTACCAAACTCAAAACCAGTGAGTTTATGGATTTATACGATTAACACGCGAACGTCTCCGCTATTTTACATAAGTCTATGGTGAGTCCACCAAATTGCTTTCAATTAGCATGCAATTTACTATTCGCAATAATTTCCATCCCACAGGAATCGTTAAGCATTGCTTATTTTACTCGTAATATACCATTCTTCCGGTGATTCTTCGAAACCGTAGACGTTTGCATCGAGTATATTTTCTGATAACCCGTACCTTGCAAACAAACAACGGTGCCAATGCAGCTGAAGTTACGTCCCCGCATAGAATGGTCAATGTAGAAGCAGGCTGTAGCTAGCACGTTTCGCTTCGGTGGAGATGTAATGGCAGTGTGCGCATAATAACACCGGCAATTTTTGCCCACAGCTTCACTGGGTACACAATAATTTGGAACGGAACATTCACCGGCCTTGCACTGCTATCAGATTGCTGGCAGGCGTTTTCTGTAGTCCAATACGCCTGCTACAACAGCTCGCCAAAATGCACCCTGCCCTGAAATCAATAAATAATAAATCACAATCGGCACAGCGGACTCCGACTTCCGGTGAACCCCATTTGACACCAACGCTCACTCATTCTTACTCGGCACGATTTTGCCATAAGAACCTCGATTCACCTGTCATTTCCGATAGTAATGTCTTCCTATGTTCAGCGTTCTAAAGGGGAGCACTGTAGCGCCTAAAAATATAACTGCTATCTTTTATGTACTATTTAATTGTTGACCAATTGTACATTACTGTTATTAGCTGCCGGCTCGACACTCGACCGCTTTGTAAGTTCCCGCGCTCACGTGTACCTCCTGCCTTGCTTCATCCGTCCGCGTCTTCTTGTAACCCATTGAATACAGTCCGCTGTGTCCGACTCTAATTGCCATCTGATAGCGGTATTCACTTCCGCGAACCGAGTAGTAATTACTAGTCCTACAGTCTGCCTCTAAATGCAATACATCTTCTGCAGCCATTAGATGTTAGTTATTTTGTACGAATGAGTGCTAAGTGGAGGGGCATTTTGAGAGAGTACAAATTTAAAGGAGTTATTTCCCTTCAGAAAGTTGAAAAGCAGGTAAGAAGACGAAAGCGGGCAAAAAAGGAGTGCGGGAACGATTTCAAAAGATGTGTTCCCAAGGCTGATGTAAAAGTCCATGGTTGAGCTGCCAAACCAAGAAGAGAACCTCAAATCAGGCTTTAAAAATTGTAGTATTTATCCCTTTGACAAAACACCTGTGCTCAACCGTTTGACACCGGAATCACTCAATTCTGTGTCTGAAGCGTTTACGGAACATTTGAAACCTCTTCGCAATGGTGACAATGACGGGACATCCAGGATGAGGAGAAGAAGCTCGATTTGGAGCACATGTGTGGACACCGCTCATGCACTTGTATGTGCTGACATGCGGATGTGTTTTGGCGGACGCCCACGACGACGATGTAAGCGTATTGACACCAGCCAACTGACAAAGCCAGCTGTTCTGAATGCGTATCGAAGTACACTGGCATGCGAGTTGAGCAAGCGCTCACAGGAGACAACTGATGGTCACTGGTCACATGTTCGCCAGACCTTACTAGCAGCAGGCAAATCCTCATGTGGTATTTCTAGTATACAACATGGACATTGGTTCTCTTCGCAGTATCTGGAACTTATCGACGCTCGCCGGCATATCCCGGCTGCAAACGAACACAATGAAACTCGCAAACAGCTCTGGGCAAAACTCCGTGCTAGCCTGAAGAGAGACCGCGAATCTTGGTGTCTCATCGTGCGTCAGAGATGGAAGTGGCCGCTGCCCTTGGCAACCATCGTAAGTTAGTCCGTCAGCTACGGGAAACGGGCAGCAGGAGACCTGGTGTTAGTGAAACTATACGTTACGAGAGTGGACAGCCTATCCACAATTTGTCAAAACGTCTAGAGCGTTGGGCTGAGCATTTTGAAAAGCAATTTAATCGGCTAGAATTGTTCGATTCGCCGGTCACTGATCGCCCAGTTCCGTGGGCTGCCCTTTGGATCCACCCTCTCGCTCAGAAGTCAAATTGAGATCGGACTGTTGAAGTTGAACAAAGCCGCGGGACCAGATGATCTTCCTCCAGCTCTTTTCAAATTCGGAGGCTCTGCTCTTGTTTATGAATGACACGAGTTATTAGTGAAACTGTGGGAGCAGGAGGTTGTCCAAACCGACTGGGGCCGCTCCGTATTGGTCCCATCTTCAAAGGCGGCTCCCGTTCAGAATGCGGCAACCGTAGTGGAATCAGTCTGATCTCCATCGCCTCAAATTACTCGCGTCCATAATTCTTCACAGACTGACTGGCGCTCGTGAAAGCCAGATTAGTGAGGAGCAAGCCGGGTTTCATCGTGGTCGTGGCTGCATCGACCATATCTTCACCTTACGTCAGTTGTTGGAGCCCCGTCACACATATTGGCGGCCCACCGTTGTCGTGTTCCTTGACATCAAAGGTGCCTTCGATTCGGTTGATCGATGCGCCCTTTGGAATTGTCTACTCAGAAAAGGTGCGCCCGAGAAATATGTAAATATTATCCAAGCATTATATGCGCGTAGCACGGGCAGAGTAAGGGCTTACAGCAGGCTGTCGCCACCCTTCAATATCTCCAGCGGTGTGAGACAAGGATGCCCGCTGTCACCTTTCCTATTCAACTTCGCTATTGACGAAGTCATGGTGATTGCATTTACAGGACATGACTTGGAAGGTGTGGAGCTACTCCCAGGGGAACGACTTTTTGACTTAGAGTATGCAGACGACATTGCCCTCATTTGTGACAGCTCCCAGACGTGTCAAGCCGCGCTGGACAGATTAGCACTGGCTGTCAGTCACTTCGGGCTTTGCTTTGCACGACCGAAGTGCAAAGCGTTCCTCCAGGATTGGCAAGGATCGCCCCCTGTGCTGACCCTTGGTGGTGATCAGCTAGAAGTTGTTCAGAAATTCAATTACCTGGGAAGTTGTATCAGCGCCCTTGGGATCGAAGACGAGATCACGAACCGTATAGCGAAAGCTCGAAGTGCTTTTGCTAACCTTCGCCACCTATGGCGACGGCGCGATATTACTCTCGCCCTGAAGGGTAGAGTGTACAATGCAGCGGTACGTTCGACCTTACCGTACGGTTGCGAAACCTGGGCCCTAAGATCGGCGGACATGAAGAGGCTACTTACGTTCGACCATCGGTGCCTTCGCAGTATGGCTCACATCTGGTGGGACCACCGCGTGAGTAACGAGCGTGTTTGACGCCTTCTTTACGGCCCAGAAAAAAGATCTGAACCGCTCAGCACCGTTATTTCCCGCACCAGACTCCGATGGCTCGGCCACGTGTTGCGCATGCCAGCCCACCGACTCCCACGACGTGCGTTGTTTGCTCACCGGGATGTGGGTGGAAGAAGAGGAGAGGTGGCCAAGTGATGACTTGGTCCAGAGGAATGAAATCCCTCACTTCGGAGCTGGCCTCGGTTGGAGCTTCACGGCTCCCTGGTTGGGGTCCAAAAGACGGTGAACACATTTGGCTGGATACACTTGCTGACATGGCAAGGAGCCGACCTCAGTGGCGTTCCTGCTGTGAGTTTCTTTGTCCCTCCCCATCCTTTTAGCCTCCCCCTCCATCTACGATCTTATTTCGTAAGGTAAAACATAATGAAATTTTTTGTTTTTGCCTGGTAGCTGGCTGGCAGCTTACCGGAACGATGCCTATCCGTTGCTGGTAGCTCAGATGCCATGCAACTGTCGCATTTATTTTTCCTTTATGTATTGCGGTACAATAGCGAAGGTGTTTTACCACCTCTAGCTGATATGTATAATGATGACGATGATGAAGAAGCTTGAGGTAGTTCCCGTGAAGAGCGTTGTTGTCTCTCAACGTCAAGAATCTGTAGCAGAAGCAGTTGCAGTAAGGGCAGAGCCAGGAACTGCGGGGGCGGCAAATGTGTCAGATGTTCCTTCGAATGAAGTGCTGAACCTGCCCAGTGAAGACGATTGAACACTCTCTGAAAAAGCCAGGAACAGGAACATACATGATTATTTTCGTTGAAATAAATCATGCTATATTTTCGCTACGACTAAATGTGTTGTGGCGAGTGTGGTGTGGTGCGCTCTGCGGACTGGGATCAACTGGTGCGACCAATTACCTTGTGCAGAATTTGTAGCTGTTGCAATAACATTTACTGAGGCAATAAATGAGTCCCAAGCAAATATGTCCCTTACAATGTGTGATCTAGGCTTGGCTTATGTGGCGTTGATCCACATGGGGTCTTCCAACGTAGAAGTACCAAACTAGCTGGAGGATTGTTTCAACTCCATTACCAGCGCAGACTGCGGATCTTGAGATTGTATAGTGGTGTAAATCGCCATTGCCGACGAGATCTGGTCATGGTTTAGTTACTGACGAACCCGAAGCAAACTTGTCGCAACTTGTGACAGATGAGCCAAAACAACAAATTGAGAGGCCACCTTCCCAAACTTGTCACGCAACAGTCAACTTGAATGCCAAAAAAGGTTTAGTCACTTCGGTAGTCTCAAACATGGAATGCCTATTTAACTCACGCCATCTTTGCCCCAACAATGAAGGCTTTTCAAAAAGTACATTAATAACACGCTTTCGCACTTACACTAGTAAGTTTCGCAAGAAGGACGAAATACCGCGAACCAAGCTATGCGCCCAAAAGCCCCATCCGCAATGTGGCGGTCAGGAAGCTTGCGTCATCGTTCAGATGAATAGTTTGGATGTGCTAGACTGGATGAAGCGGCACGCATGAGCAGTCATTTCCGTATTTATTATCATACGCGTAGTACGTGAAATATAGCTGCCCTCCATACTTTCCATTGTGCGCACGTTTGAATCCCATTTCAAGATATGGTTATAAAACAATACAGCTGAATCGGTTGAAGCTTAAAATGGCGATTCACTTGTCCATCGATTCTGTTGGTTTTAACTCCAGTCACATGACTTTTTACTCGTGATAAATCACGGGTCGACTGCCTCACTAGATATTTTCAACTTATCACATCCCCCACACAATCGAGTTAATTCGTAAGGCAGCAAGTTTTGTCCGTAGCGCAGAAAATGTAAACCTAATAAGCACCAAATTTGCATCTGGAATCGCATTGAATGGTTAACCACTATATCAGCCAATAGCAGTTGGACAATGTGCCAGATTGGTTGTGATAATAACTAAGTGGGGAAATGTGTCCATGTTTGACACAGATCAAATTTTATAGAACATGTCCTGCTCATGTATGAGTGGTGAACAGTAGTGTGATTTTCACAGTCTGCTGTTTCAAGGGTATGTATTTCCTCACCGGTGCTTTATAACGCAATGTGCACTAGATGGGTTAGGGGTAATAACTGCACTAGGGGCGTACCACAATGCGTGAAAATTTGTTTTTTTTGTTTCAACCATTAGATGTTGTCTGACCCTTCTTGGAACAAACCGTCAATTGATCTCTCCCAAGAGAACGGGGTCATTAACGTGTTCGAATGTAGGTAATTGGCGAGCTTAACGCGAAAAGCCGTTGCGGGTCCTACACGATCTGATTGCGACTGGGAACTTATTCCACAGGACAGCATACCTGACAAGGAAAAGTCGGAGCGCAGATTTATCCTGCACCTGGATACACTCAGAATAAATCCCTTATTGTGTAGCTCACTTGTCGAACTATCATATAGTTCTAGAGAAGGCAACTAGCAGTGGCCGGTTTTATGAATCATATTGTACAGAAGCATCATGGTTATGACCATCGTCGATCGATAGCTTTTTATCAATTCTCAGCGCACTAGAACCTATAACTACCTTAATGAAAAAAGACGACGAGTCCTAAAGTCGAGTATTTGTTACGCGGTAGTACGATTATCAATGCGATCGCCGCTGAAGTGGATGGTCCCTTAACAATAAACCACAAAAACTCAATCCTTTTATGTCTACTCTTGGTCGACTGGGATGGGTACAGCACGTCACAGAACCTACACGGCTTGGTAACACACTTGATCTAATATTTACTATGGGATGTTCGCATGTGTCCACATACATCAGTGACAAGTTGCCGGGTAGTGATCATAACATCGTTGGTTGTCCTTTCCAAACCGATGGAATCAGTGATCAACTACCGCCCATTCTCTTCTGTGAATCGGTCAATTTTCTCGGATCTTATAAGGTCTTCATATTGGGATCCATTCTTCTTAGCACAGAATGTACATATTGCTTGTAATGAATTCTACCACCGTATTCAGCTTTGTGTTGAAGTTGTGGCTCCAGAACGTACTAAGAAGTTGAAAAGGACTGCTGCACCTGCAGGAATCTCAAAAAAAGGTAGCCACTAAACTTCATAAAATAAAGAAAACGTTTAGGAAAACAAACGATTTTACTCTGCTGATGCTCCACATCAGATTGCTTACAGCGTTATACCAAGAAAACCACAAAATGCTATGCTCTGAGGAAGTAATAGCACTGAAGGGCGCCAACGTGGTAGGCTGCATCTCAAAACTTTTGGACCGTAGGCAGAATAGCAAATCAAGTTGTATAAACACCATTGAAACCTCTGATGGAACTGCCATATGTTCGATCTTCAATGACTACTTCATGTCTACTTATAGCACTAATGCGAATGAAGATCCTCAGCTCAAGCTGATACACAGAGGCAGAAATACACTCCAAACTGTTGAATTTACACTTAGTGACAAATGTCACCAACTCAGATTAGTTCGCTTATCATGCTCACCAGCCCTGACAACATCCCTCCAATACTGGTAAAGCACAGAGGTCCAGACATCCCCCTGTTTTTGCTTAATGTAGTTACACTTTCCATGCTAAATGAGGCGTATCCTATACACTGGAAACAAACAACCATAATACCAAGACACAAAAGCGGATTTATGCAAGATGTAAAAAATTACCGCCCAATCCACCACACATCTATTATCTCCAGAATCATGGAGAGGATAGTTAAAGAACGCATAATAGAATATTTGAGTTCTATGAGCTTTCTCAGTAAACATCAGCACGGTTTTTTGAAAGGTAGGTCGTGCAATAACTATCAGTTAGATTACTTTGATTATGTAACTGAAGCAAGAGACGCCGGAAGTGCCATCGTAATATTTTTTGACATCCAAAAGGCTTTTGACCGTGTCCCACACAATTTATTGTTGCGGAAGTTTATGTTCTATGGTATCACAAATTCGCTTCTAGATTGGTTGTCTTCCTACCTCGAGGGTAGAAAGCAAGTGGTCAAAATTGGTAACTATACATCTGAAGCCACTACAATCTCTAGTGGAGTGATTCAAGGTAGCGTACTAGGCCCGCTTTTATTCTTAATCTATTTTAACGATCTCCTTGATGAAATCTCGTGTGGGAAGCCGTTCCTTTTCGCTGATGATGTTAAAATTGTGTATTGTTCCGCCCCTGGGCAATGTAGTCCTAACTTAGCCTATATTCAGTCTGACTTGTCCGCATTGGAGCTCTGGAGTAACTCCTGGAAGTTGCACTTTGTCACTGACAAGAGTAATCTATTGTACCACGGCTGCGGCCCTTCTCTGAACATCCTTACATTAAACGATACCCCTATTCCTGTGTGTGGCGCAGTCCGAGACCTTGGTTTAAGATATTCTGCCTCATTTAATTTTTTAGAGCATGTTATATACTTGCAGGCTTCTGCCATAAAAGTGATCGCCTATATAAGTCGAACTCTTATTTTGAGGGATTCCAGGCTTCAAGCCTTTAAAATATGTGTTAGGTCGAAGCTTGAGTACTGTACGATAGCGCATACTAATCTGAGAAAAGTGCATATTATAGCACTAGAAAACATTCAACGATCATACACAAAGAGGTTTCTGAACATGCCTAATACTATGACATACCGTGAGCGTTGCGAGGCGCTAAATCTGGAGCCGCTATGGCTACGCAGACTCAAACTAATTCTGTGCCTTCTATACCGCTTACTATTCGGGTTAAGCTTCACTGCTCAGCCACAACTCGAGTTTCAGACTCGTATGCGCTATGAACTAAGAAACAGCGAGCGCACAGTGAAAATACCAAAGTCTCGCACAAAGCTCCGCTCAAATTTTTTCTCCGTAAAATATGCGTTGATATGGAACAAACTTCCATCGAGTGTTAGAAACTGCACTACCTATCCACAATTCAGACGCATGATTAATATTCACCTGACTATTGCAAACATCTGGTCAACACTAAGCCAAACGGTGACTCTAGATGATTTATATGAGAAAGGTCCTGGATACATATGAAAGTCACCATATCCTCTATTCGTTTCAATAATATAAGATTACCTACATATAGTTGCATTCTTGAGTATATATTTGAGAACGATCTTACTCCTATTAATCCGTCTAACCAATTCTGTTTTCTCCTTTGACGCACTGGTTCGTAGATGCACTACGCCTTTCAAGCTGATGTCTGTACCATCGTCGTCACTCGCCAAGATTTTCCATCAAATTGTGACTGGCCTATCGACAAGCGTTTGTATTCATCATTATGTTTTATAATTCTTCATACTTTATCTTCTTCTTTGTTTCACCGTTGGTCATGACTGGGCTGATCTCTTGTGGTGACGGATTACAGCTTCCAAAATAAAAAAGTATACCCACGCAAATCATATTACTACTGACTCGCTGGCTTAAAACAAAAAAGTGCCATAATTGATTGATCCGCATGATAGAACGGGCTGAGGCTTCATCGACTATAATGTATGCATAAAACAGCCCTAAAAAAGAACATTTGAAAACCTAGTTCCGATGGCCTATTTACTATCTTGCCACACAGGCACAGAGCCAATTGGAGCATGGAAGTGCGGGTGAAACCCATCGTGGAAATACCCTGCATGGAAGCAAGTCCGCTGCGGACAGTTCCATAGATGACCGTATTACTTTACTTGAACTTTCCGTGAAATCTACATTTATTATTACCTCCAGTTTCTTTATCTCTCTACTTTTTTCAAACTGCTAACCAATTCAAAATCCCATATGGGAACCATTGATCAAAAGACGAATAATTAACTATATTATGCGATCACGTTGTACACCTAATTGGTCTGTGCCTTGCATTGCTGAAGAATAAAACGTTTATTTATTTATTTATAACAATGCAGTGGTCTTTAATATCAACGATAACAATCCGCTCGAGGCCTTACGGAACATTCTAAGTGAGGCCGGAAATATGGTTGCCATAGAGTGTAGTAGTTACATAAGGCTTAGTAAAAAAGTCCAACGTCACTTGTGTCCAATCTAATTCAAATTCCACAGTTCGTCAACAGCCAGTGAGTTTATAAGCAAATGTGACCAAATCGCTGGCAACACTACTTTCAAAAACCGGAGTACTTTTCCATAGAAAGTCTGACTTCATTCAACGAAGCGATACACTGCCCTACAGTGCTACCGCATCTCATAATCATTCACCACCGTACACCTTAGCTGCAGATGGCAAACACCTAAGCTATTGTGCCGCATCTACTGGACTCATCTTCGCGGATGATGAGAGGAATTGAAAAGTTAACAGTTCGCGACTTATATCCTCTTTATGCGCTCAGTAAATGCACACATGTTGCGAAAATAAACTTTCAAAGCCAAATATACACCACTGTGAGAAATCCGATAATCTGAGCCTATCCCCACATGTCGCACAGTGTTTCGTCATTTTATCGACTGCATTTCACAAAAGGGAAATGAACATCGAAATCACGACTGCTCATCAGCAGAACATTAGAATAAAACATCGTCATCTTCACGTTCACATACTCTATGGATATTTTAAGGCATGACGGATGGATTCAGTTACACGAAATTGGTGAACGTTAAAAGTGGAGAAGCTTACAATTCATGATGGGTTGTCCATTCCCCCATGGCTCAGTGTCACAAGCTGCTGGCTAGCTGGTGCATCTGCTAGCGGTCACAGGTTCCGTTCTCTGTAAGTGACCGAACGAATACGTAACATTGACAAGTCCAATAGGGCGAAACGACCGTTTGGTGCTGTTCTGGATTGGGTTAGACTAGTTGGCTTCTACGATGTTCGGCCGAACCAATAGCAAGTCCATATAAATTGGTGGTACTCTAGTATCTACGCTAGTGGAATTAAGCCAAGCTTAGGTACGCAGTAATGACTCGTAGATGAACGGCAGGTACACACCGAGATAGCAGCACGCAACGTGTATTACGGCGAAAACGTGTACAAAGCATCGATCAAGTGGCTGAAGCTAATTCACTGGCGAGTGGGTAATCGATAGGCAAACATATACGCACGCATGTAGGGACAGTCAATGCCGGATGTGAACATCTGACTTCGGATAGTGACTCATACGTCACACCGAGTTCAATTTGGAGGCTCTAGAAACTGACCGACGTAGTGGCAGCAACTGTCGAGACTAGCAAATGCAACAAAAAGGCACGCAAACTATCACAATATGATTTGATTCTGTTTCATAGAGGGAAACACATTAAGACCAATACAACACTTGACAAAGAATAGATAGATGTCGTCTGACAGACAAACACATGTCCCGGAAAAAAGAGAAACGGTGAAATAAAGCAACATTCCGGTCGCTTCATCAGTTCTGTTACAACAGATAAATCATTGGAGTGAAGAGAACAAAACGAGAAAACGCAAAGGCCACAAAAATGTGAAGATCACCAAGAACAGACAAGCACTGATAAAGGAAGAATTTGTGTGGTTTTTGCTGTTTTTTGTAAAATGCAAGTCTTGTGGCGGATGGGAACCAATAACTCACAAGCAGTTCTGTAACGGTCATAGGGGAACCCTTAGAGGTCCGGTGATGATTGGAAAACTGGCCCATGTGACGACCATCATGAGGGCACATTGAGCACAAAAAGTAAATATACAATCCGGGCGAGATAAGCGTCAGTCAATTTATTGAGCACAAAATAAGCATCCACGTCGATCGCAAGGGCATCTTCGATGAAAAACTAGGGTACAGCGCAGCTGATGACTACATAGAGGAATGGCAATCTCGCCCGCGGACAAAGTCGTGTGCATCGGATTTCGAATGTAACGAATCCAGTACACAAAGTACATGTGCTTATATACTGCAAGATTAAAAACTACCGAGCAAATCCGAAGTGACCTTCCGCTCAGGTTGCAACGACCTGTGTGCGGGCTCCTTCAGCTAGACCAGCAGACAGACATGGGGTGTTACAGAACAGAACAAAAGGCGGACTACCGGTTAACAAGGGATATCTCTGATCAGTCTAAGAGAAAGCGACCGAGGCCAAATAAGAGGTCATGCGCATAAGAAGAAGAAAACGATTGATAAGGTGGACACAGGATAAGTAACAAATGCAGTGTAAAGGCG
This sequence comes from Dicrocoelium dendriticum, assembly GCA_944474145.2. NCBI lineage: Eukaryota > Metazoa > Platyhelminthes > Trematoda > Plagiorchiida > Dicrocoeliidae > Dicrocoelium > Dicrocoelium dendriticum. Next base: position 9,738,604 of record OX104067.1, on the reverse strand, counting down.
GTTTATGCCAGGAACACAAAGCAAATTCGGACTGAACGACTTGCGCGAGAACATTTAAGGGTAACCAGTGAGGCGTTCGCTCTCATAAGGACAGGGGATTAGTAATGACGAACTGAGCATCAGATCCAACGATGCTTTTCTTTCCAGTGTTCAGACATATGTGACTGATTAGCATGATGAACATGAAGTCCAACTAGAATTCCATGGGTAACACAGCCGACGTAACATGAGGTACGCATCACGATTTCGGTAACCAGACGACAACCTGACTGCTGTCTCTTCTGCTTGGTAAGACGGCAAAACAACGAACAACATGGAAGGGCGATGCAGCTATTTATGTAAGACGCGTAGTGCCAAATAAAATTGTTGGAGACGCCAACGATGATGGAACAAGTTCAGCTCGAGCCAACCCATCACACACAATATGATCATGACCACCTATGAAGGGGGCGAAAGAGCTGGAAAATCGGGGACACACTGTTTGTGGCAACGAGTATATCAAGGTGATAGAAGCTGCTCAAAAGCACATTCTGCAACATCCCATCAACCAACGTGATGCGCATCGTGTGCACACGTGAATTGTGGGTTACGCTGTGATCAAATGGCAGCGCCACTTAGGAACAACAAATGTACACGGGACCCGAAGTTTTGGTTTCGTGCTGTGTAGAAGATGCAAACAGAAGTCAATGAGTTGCCAATAGGTGGCTAACATCTAAATACCGAAAAGTAATTGTCAAATGTGTTTCGTGAAATCTGTTTGAGAAGTGTTCAGAGAGGCCGATGAAGAAGCGATCGGCGAATAAATCCGGGGGTATGGTGTGTGAGGATTACAACAAAAAAATTCATAACAGAAAGAATAAGCTCCCCACTGTCGGTGATGCGATGTACAAACGGAGAAGTTCCGATAAACGAAGTGCAGCTGGTCAACCAGATGATCAGTGGCTGGGAAAGGTAATTTCGAGACACCCGTTTGTTGGTGTCTAGGTGAGAACAGCATCCAGTGGAACTTCGCACCGAACAGCTGAAAAACACATCTGAAAGCGCTTTGCTATGAAATGGCGAAAATAGGTGGGTAGAGGTCGCCAATGCAAATGGCAATTGCCAATGTGTTCGGTAAATAAATGTGAACCGTTTGAATATAGAACGCAACGCAGTGATTACAAAGCAGAATGAAGGTCGCCGAAGTTCGAGATAACCAGGACCACTTCCATTTCAACATGGCCACAATTCCAAAGATAATTTGTGCGAGAAGTAGCGACAAGGGTGATATACCCAACGAAGGTTGAACTTAAAAACAAAGTTAGACTGTCACGTACATGCGTTAAATCTCGACCACTTGAAATGAATGTGCGGAGGAGCGGAAATGAACAACAAGCTGGGAAATGCAAGAGCTTTCCAGTCTGAAATCATTCCTAATCGAAGTAGAGCGATGCAAGAAAGCCACAAATTTTAGATAGGAAATAGCGCAGCCAGCAAGATTCGTGAGAAATCCGAAAGGAATATGAAGTTGTCAAGGTAAGCATCATCAGGAGTGCTCTGTGAACGCTTTTCGGCCTTGTGGAGATCACATATCAAAATGCGTCCATTCATGCTCAATGCACCGGACAGCTGGCGCTCCGCATCGACCGCAAAAGGTATCAGTTGTATATTCCGAAGATCCGTACCACACAACGGCAACAGAGGCTGCGTTCGTCTTAGACCATCCGCATTCAGATTAGCTAGAACAGACAGCATGAATAGTGCATGTGAAATGCACGAACTGTGGCATGCTGTCGCATAGGTCAAATGCTCCTTCGAAATTGTTGCCGCCAGAAAATGCAGCGATGCTGATTATCACACTAAAGCGAGCCCCGATTCATGTTACGGTCGACAAACAGCGATCATTTCGCAAAGAAAGTGTACATATCCAATAAGTTGAGACAAAGTTGTAAACATAAAGTATCCAAGCGAAAGGAAAGGAGATAATAAATCCCCCCACTCAACCGATGAGAACAGTTCAACGGGTTGACGAGGGGAAACCCAACACATGGTTACCGGTGTTCTGTGAAATGTAGTCATTATGTAGAGCAGCGGAATCACCCACATTCGTGTCAGAATGAATGCAACCGACCGAAAAACAGCGAGAATACCACGAAACTGGAGCACAAGTCGTGAGAGAGTAATTTTGTCATAAAATATCCAAACGAAGTGTAGACAGAGATAAATCCTTCACAACCAAAGGATGATAACAGTTTAAAGGGTTGACGAGCGGAAACCCGACCTACTGCGGCCAGTGTTGAAGAAATGCAGTCATCAGTTAGAGCAGCGGATTTATCCTCATTCGCGAACAAATAAATGCAATCAGCTAGACGTAGTGACATGTCTAGCGGGTTCAGTTTAAACGTCCGATCAAACTGGCACTCAACGTACCGCTCATCCGCTGAAACATCAGATGAGCTGCTGACTAAATCGGAATGTCCAGATCATTGAACTTGCGTGCTCCGTCCCGTCACAACATCCGCCCCAGTGAAAGTGGTCAGGCAAACAGAAAATGGTGGAAGACTGAAACGTTATTTTGCATGTAGCGGCGTATTCGGGTCACTTCTTCGAGATGAACGGATGGAAGGGTGTCCAACCACAGCAACAGTATTCCGAGAACCAGATCGATGGCCTAAATGGGGCTTGATCGTACTGCGTTTTGAGTTGACAAAGATCTCGAGTTAAATGTTGTGTATTTGTAGCTGGGGACCCAAGATCGCACAAGTAAACCATCCTTGTGACATTGTCCGTTAAATTGTGCAGGTGAGCACACGTTGAGCAAACCAAACATAACAAAGTGATGTTCAACAAAAAACCACTGCTGTCACCGCCAATGTAACACACATGGAGAGTAAAAATGACCACAGAGACAGGATTTTGTCAAAAGTGCGCACTCACTGCAAAGTTTCATGCTATGCTTGTGAATCGTTGCGAGAATTAGCACGGATAATAAAACGTTGATGAGGATCAGAAGAATCAAAGATGCAGTTAGAAGTACTATAAAAATGAGAACTCCAGCGAGAAAACAGAGTCCAGACTGCCGTTAAGCTTGCGAAGACAACAATTTTATAAGCACATGACGTTCGGATTCCTACGTGTCCAGTCGTGAGATCTAAAACCTACAACTGAATCTTACCTGAAATGTTGATCATCTCGCTGTAACTCCAATGCCATAATCAAAGACATGAGGCAAGCAATGAAGGAGTGGGTGCATCAGCCCAAACAAAACAAACATTTATACGAAAACAGGGTGAATTCTGACAGTCCATGAGTAACGAAGAAAATGAATCCGGCTCTTCGCTTCACAACTCATTGAAAATACAGTATGGTCAAAGTAGTCAGGGCGAAAGCCATAGAAAACTAAAACATCCGGAGCTGTTGCGGACACTACGATTTCAAGGAGTCTGGGATGAGTTTAAGTTTCCGAAATGGGTGTAGTGTACAGCCTGTTAGTGGCTCCCGCATTTGTAACCTTGTCAGGTTTCTGTGTACCTCAATTGTTCCCCACCTGGATTTCCCGCTGACAATGGATTCCAACCACCAAGTGTTTAGAAGCAGCGTTTAAATGCATCTCTTGACTACCTCGTGTTTCATTCTGGCCTTGTACCACTTTATCGTACCCCGTACTGATATGGGTTCAGTTCACCCTGATTATAGGCACCGCAATCCTGTGCTTTGTTCTCATGCAGGTAGGGAATCACAAGTATCGATTGCGTAGTGTTTTCATTCATATGATGAGAAACAGTTCCCGCACTTTACGGACCCTATCTGACTTTCCACATTCATTATAAGTGATGTTTGTTAAACAATGCACAATCGGCCGCGTCCCGTTGCCTGGCCAACGATCACCCCATGCTCATTGCGAGCAGCCCTGCATATTTCAGTGGTCAGGCCAGGTGTCAACTCGTCCTATTGCTCTATCATCGCCTCATACTAAGTACGTCCATTCGGCCGTGCATGTGCTCCCCGGTCGTCATATCGAATTCGCATGCGTTGGTGCAACATAACTGTCCACGACCAACTGGACGAGGCAAGTTACGGACTTTGGTATCCGATGGCAACAACCTGCGTTATGCACATGGGACACCGACAAGTGTCGCGAAATCCTTGCTATGTTGCAAGGGGAGTGTGTGACTGACGAAACACGGAAACAGTAAATTCCCCATCCTTGCTACTTGGAGATGTCTGCGTTTTTGGATGCATCATCTCGTTAGAACGAGATGACACAGTAGCACAATCCCCAAGGTGCGCGGGTAGCGTAGCGCGGTGCGTGCATGGGGTGCCACGTAGTGGCAACCATAGGACTGCAAGAAATGTGGGCAATAAAAAATAAGTTGCATCTATTGTACGACATAAAATACGACTAAGTCAGGTATTTTCCAAAAAACGGCTGATATCTCTGCAAATGAGGTTAGTTGCTACTTTAAGTGAGGTCTAATGAAAGAGGTCGTATTTGGCTGTTATTTCGAATTGCAACCATGGAGGCTGACTTCAGGAGCATCTTTCTTGGACATTCGTTTCATAGCTTTGATGAATTCTATTCGCTGTTTACCTCATTTATGCATCGGAACAACGTCAATTTTGTTTGTCGTAGTAGCAAAAGAAGCAAGTATCATAGCGTGAGGTATGATCGCATCGTTTATAAATGCGTGCGCTGTAAGCGTCGCAAAACAAGGAGCAAAGGAATACGTCGAGTCCAGTAAGTGGTTTATAATGTTGTTAACCGTTTAATTCAGTTCTAGAGACACCGATTGCAGTGCTCGTGTCAATGTTGCTCGGGATGGCCGTAAGCTAGTGCTAACGTTCCAGCTCGCCCACAACCATCCATTCAACCGAAAGGCACCCTCTAAACCGGCGACTTACTGAGGAGGAATGCAATCAAGCTGCTGACTTATTTCGATACAACACGCCTACGTCCCTGGTAGCACAATCGTACCAGTAAACGTAGCAAACTGGACATAAACTGGACTGATGTCCCGTTCAGGTATTAATGCAGTTCTTGCAGCAAAATGCATTCAGTTTGACATTTGTTAATAAATAAATGGTTGGTATGCATTATAATTGCTATTAATTGACCATAACCCCAGTGGTTTAAATGCATCGGTAGGTCATGTTATTTGCAGAGTTTCGGTTTCGTAACCTTGATCGCTGATACTGCTTCGTTCTGCGCTATTGTCTAGCTTCCTTGAAACTGCGTTTCCGCAGGTGTACCTATCAGGTATTTCGGTTATAGCTTTTTTAATACATATGTGTTCATTTTCAGCATGTCACGTCGACAAAGTTATCAATTAACTGCACAGTTTCCGTCTCGTAGCACCATTTACCGTGCAGCAAAAAGAATGACATCAGGATTCAGCTACGAAGAGGTGCTTCTGTTGTCAGAAGCTAAACGACAGAAGGGTAAGAGCATCTTTAACATATCTTAAATATGATTGCTTACACAGTTCAGCCACCTGCACACGTTATCAACCGCAGTGAAGATGACAGGGACCCCGATGAATTGGTACATAACTTGAGAAAATTGATCGCAAAATCTCAAGTACCAGCGTCTTTTGTTCGTCCACTGTTGTGCCTTGTGCAGCCGTGGATGCCATTTTTGCCAAAGGATTACAGGACGCTGATGCGCACCCCACGGACCTCCCGCATTCGCGTTGTTTCACCGGGAACTTACGGTCACGTAGGTCTGCTGAGAGGTTTACAGCGTGCATGCTCTGCTATTTCGCTCGCCGCTGATGACACTGTTGACTATCAGTTGCATATTGACGGGTTTAAACCTTTTAATGCATCCAAGATGCATGTATGGCCAATCTTGTGCCGTGTCATAAAGCCAGTGATTACGAAGCCATTCATTGTTGGTGTTTATGGTGGGACCTAGAAGCCAAATGACGTGGACGATTACTTGTACTACACAATTAATGAGATACGTACTTTGTAATGCCAAGGATTATTCAACCTTAAAGCCGTTATCTGTGATACCCCTGCAAGCGCTTATGTGAAAAGAAAAAAAAGAACATTCGGGTTATTACAGCTGTGACAAATGCACCCAACGTGGTGAGTAAATGAGCCGCAAGGTAACATACCCACTTACGGATAGCACACTACGGACTAATGCATCCGTTCGAAGGAATGATAGCCAACCGTCGCCTTTTGCTGCTTTGAATGTCGATTTGGTTGAGGACTTCCCAATTGACTATATGCATTCAGTATGTTTGGGTGTTATGCGCAGAATGAAAAAAAACTGGCTCATTTCGCCCATGGACAGTGGACTTCGACTGCGCAGAGAGCGATTGATTTTAGCAAACGA
>OX104067.1:9712808-9731782 GCA_944474145.2 Dicrocoelium dendriticum | reverse complement strand
GTATTTCTGCCAGATAGTGGTATATGGGGGAGAGAGAGCTCACTGAAGCATGATTTAAATCTGTCCCAGGCCGTTTGAATGTCGTCACTTTCCAAAATGACACAGGGACTTTGCGGCTTTGGCTTTCCTTGTCTGAAAGTACGCGTGCCATATATTTGGAACTCGGTCGGGATGAACCTTAGTCTGACGACTACGGGCGCACTTAATTGAGAGACATGTGTGGTCCCTAGCACCGAGAGGTGATTTGTATACAATATCAGTGACAAAATCAATGAATTTAGAGAAGATCAAATCCAAGAGGGACGGATTTGGACCTATCATGAATCTAGCAGGCCGATCGACAAATTGGTGCAGGGAAGCATGCAAGGTCCGTGTGCACAATGACACCGGTGCCCTTGAGCTTAAAGGCGAAACGCAGAAGTGCTTTCGCCTTCTTTGGACAAGGGCAGAGACCAGCTGCTCTCCTTCGCTAACAGCCGAATCAAACACGCTATCTGAGGGTTCGTTACTGACGAGGTGGTTGCTAACAGGCAAACTGACATTCGACAGTGAACAAATAGATGCAGGATCTGACAACTTGCCAGTGTCCTCAGGCAAGTTCAAGTTCAGTTTGGACCGGAACGATAGGATAATCCTGTGAATGTTCCCTCTTTTGCGTATCGTCGGATCGGGAATTGACAGGTCTGCTTGAGATGTTGAAAAGCCTAAACCAAAGACAGCATCATTCCCTGTCCAACCAATTACTGCCCACATTTTCCTGCCAAGCAGTCCCTGCCAGGCCGGTTTATGTGAAGTAAAAAAGTGAAGGGTAAGCTAAGATAACAAGAGGAGGAATGTCTGCTAAATAATGATAATACCAAGGTGAGAAAATATTAAAAAAGAACGAAGGGAAAGTTGAAGAGACAAGTCGGTTAGGAGAAGGGGAAGGTTTGGTACTGCCACCCAAGAGCATCTAACTGACGCTCGAAACCCTCTACCGTAGACTCCCTAACCACGTGCGCCGGAACCGAGTTCCAACGTCCAATAACTCGGCGCGACAAGCGAGTTTCCGTTCTTACCCGGTCCGAACGCTGTTTGTGCAGCTTCAACGGGTGACCTCGGAGACTAGACAGCTTGGCGGGACTAAATAGCCAGGACAAGTCTGGACCGATCTTACCTGTAAAGATACGGTAAGTGAGGATCAAGTCTCCTCTAATTCTGCGGTAGTGCATTGAGTACATACCCAAGCTAAGCAAACGTTCGGGATACGTTTGCCCCCGTATTCCTTGCACTAATCTTGTACCCACTCGCAAAACCCTCTCCAGTTCCATTTTGTCGCTTACAAGGCAAGGTAGACAAGCCTGGAGACAGTACTCAAAGTAATGTCGCACAAAAGCTGAGAACAGCTTCACAAAAATAATTGCCATTAAGACACCGAAAGAGCGGCGAATAAACCACATCATACGGAACCCTCTACAAGCAGGTTTCCTCCAATTTTCCCAAGAGTGAAGCAATGAGGTATGGGTGATACCTAGATCAACCTGCTGAATGACAACAGGGAGATCACTTCCACCAACTACATAGTGCGTGGGGGGAATAGCACCTCCAATGCGGAGGACAGAACATTTCGCCTGATGTATGGGCATCAACCATAAGGCTGACCAAACCCAGAGCCTATCCAAGGCACTCTTAATTGCCTCAGAGCCACCAGGGATATCCACAATATTCCAGAGCTTGAGGTCATCAGCAAACAATAGCGACGGTACTCCAACCTCCTGGGGTAGGTCATTGACATAAATTGCGAAAAGCAACGCCCCTAGAACCGAGTCCTGCGGAACGCCACTAAGAACAGCTTGTCTAAGCGAAAGGGTACGCCCCACGCGTACACACTGTTCTCTCCCCTCTAGGAAAGCAGAAACCCATTTAAGGGCGGCTCCAGATATCCCATACGATCTCAACTTCAATGAGAGTCGTTGATGTGGGACAGTATCAAAGGCTTTTGAGAAGTCAACGAAAAGCACGTCGATGGCGTGACCGTTGTCTACTGCCTCAGCCCAGCTTTCACGAGCTACAAGTAAATTTGTCAGACATTAAAATCCCTTAAGGAATCCGTGCTGGGCCGCACTGAGAAGGTTAAAGTTAATCAAGTGATTCTCCACCGAATCCATGACCAATTTTTCAAACAACTTAACTACTACACTTGTTAAGCTGACAGGCCGGTAGTTCGCGGGCAGAACTCTGTCCCCGCCCTTAAAAATCGGACAGATGATTGCGTCCTTCCATTCCGAAGGTAAGGCACAGCTGTCGAGTGGTATTGTAAACATGCATGTCAGAGGGCCACTTAGCTCAGCGGCCAATTCATGCATCAGCTTCGGATGAATTGAATCAGGGCCAGAAGCTTTGGAAGGATTTAGCCCTTGCAATAACCCGAAGACTTGGGTCTCCGTTATGCTGATTTCAGTTAGGCAAGAATCCTCTGGAACTTTTGTGACCAGCTCAAACTGAGGTAGAGAGGCCTCATGAGAAAAGACACCAGTATACTGTTCGCTAAGTATACAGGCATTATCATAGTCGGTATGCCCATGGGTCTCGTCCGCTCGTAGTAAAGCCGGTATAGACGAGTTTGTACCGCTACGTCTCTTTAGGTAAGCAAAGAACTTCTTTGGATTTGTTACCGCTGCGTTAGCCATATCCTCCTCGAACTGAAGACGAAGAGTTCTAAGATGATGCTTATATTTATTGCTAACCGCTCGATAGCTTTCGTAGGTGCTGGTTGATGAAGCCGCTTGGTAAGTTCGCCAGCACTTAGAGCGCTTCCTGAGCAAGTATTTACCTGTATGATCTGTCCATGAAGGCTGCGCCCGTGTCACCCTTCTCTTAGTGAGTGGGATGTGGGGAGCAGAGATCTCGGTGAGGTATGCCTTAAATTTCTCCCAGGCTGTCTCAACGGTGACAGCCACGGTGATCGCACAACGCAAAACTGAAGCTTTGTCTCGCATTGCGTTAAAGTCTGCCCGCCAAATATTTGGACAAGCCTCAGCGGTAGCTTGATGACACTTAGTTAGAGCACATCGAAAGGACATGCAGACATGGTCACTGGCTCCTAGAGGACAGTCGTAGGTAATAGCACTTAAGAAATCGTGTGACTTCGCAAAAATGAGATCCAAGGTAGACGGAATTTGGTTGCGCATATATCTTGTCGGGAGATCCACGAACTGATTCAAAGGCAGTTGCAACACGAACATCAGGGAAACCCCCCTTTCTCCCGTGTCTCCGTCGACCGCCTGTTCTGTGGATATAGCCCTGGCTCCCCAAAATGGAAACCATGACAATGACACAAATGCAATTCCCCTCGTTCGTAAAATTCAACATGAAAGAGAAATGGGCTCAGCAATCAGCATCCTGTAACGGTGTAGCACTTTGTATACCGTAAAATAGCAACTTACAGTTTCCCAGGAACGTTGCTACGCCTGCCATGAACACAGGGATACTGTACGTACCGGTACGGGTACTCATTAGGCAACATGTCCACTTTTGCCGTTCATAATGCTGTGGAATCACAGCCGTATGCTTGAAAAAAGCTGCGGCAGTTGCAAATTTCTTAACATCGGACTCAACCTCATCAACTTTCCGATAATAGTACGCATTAAAAGGCAGAATCTTTCAGATTCCTCCACCATGATGACAGTTACAAATGTGGCGCCAAGTGATTTCCAATACTCCTGTAGTCTATCACAACAACTAACTATGAGAACCACATTAACCGTCTTCAATACAAAACATACACCAGGTTAACATGTGTATACTATATATATATGCAAACCGCCATTTAATGGCAACCTCTCCAGTTGGCCTAGCATACCTACGGAACCGAACCCGTGGCTAGGCAAATCTCAGATGTGAGAGTCCCGGTCCGACACTTGGTACAAGCCCTGATAGCCTGTCCTTACGTAGCATAGCGTACCATGGCCACAGGTGAACACATGCGAGCGTTTTAACTGGGGCATTCCGTGTTGCTGAATTTGGCCGCACAGTATAACCCGTGTGGACGGATACACACCATCCATTCACATACTTCGCCAAAGTTCGGTTTGCGTCAGTGGGACACTACAATTGCATATGTGACCGGCCTCAGGGAATTCATGTCAGCATTGCTTTGTCCCTATGCCGTCACAGTCTCGCGCACCGCCGAGAAATAGACTGTTTTTTTTAAAGTTATTTCCCTCCAATAGTTTGAATAACACAATGAGGAGACGATCACTGATAAACGCACGCATTTCGTATTGTCTCATCAGTACCAATACAATAACTAGTAATTATCTTATACAGTCCCAAGGGTGTTCCCAATCAGTGAAATGCCGTGAGATGAACGGCGGCAATCGTCCTAGGACCGGGGGTATTCGTAGGTCAAAAACTGACTGTTTCTGCACTCACAGGGCAGGTCTTAGCTGGCTTGTCGTCACGGCTTACGCGAACCGTAATAAGCGTGGATTAGGATTACGTAATAGCAGCCGAAATGCGGAGCCGGTGTCAAGCAGATAAGGGGTCAATAAAACATGTTCACGTTTGCGTGCACAAGGAATATTGGACGCGAAATGGCTGACCTCACCTTGAACCCATTTGGTCCGGGATTCATTCACTCTGGAATTCAAAACCCCCCGTCATTCTTGCTTATCTAACTAACGCAGCAGGGATAATCGGATTAGTGAGTATTGTGTGATTTGGCGCTGATAGGTTCAACTTCCTATGCTGCTTATCACCACAGCATCTGTAGCACATTACATTATCTGAGTGACGTAGAGGAAGCGCTTGGTTGCCCTCGTTGAAGCGGGGTTACCCTTAAATGGGAGGTCAAGGTATACATTTTGCTTAGGTGTGGTCAACACCGTAACAAACCAACTTTCCGGGGCGCGTTGTCGGTCTTAAGGATAATTAGATTAAAGTCGGCATTGTTTACTGATATTGCATTAAACTTTACACGCCCATCCGTGAAAGGCACAGATGGATCGCTCGGTTAAACCACCAATTTGTTCATTTTGTAGCAGCAGACTCCTCCCCCTGATACCTGGCCCTTCATTTCCCACTGTGAAGTGACTGTTAATATTCCCTCCCTCGCCTCACTGTGTGATCTGTAAATGCTGGGCATATGTTAATTGTCGCCAGATATGTTTGGCACTGCGTTATTTCCTTTTTCGTATTAGATTATGAACTTTCGTTTACTGCACCTGGGTCACATGCACTTCAAACCTGACTATTGACTATGTCGCACTTATGCCAATTATTGTTGCTTTATTATTGAAACGTTTGCTTCGCTGAGTGCGCTTTAACAGACGATAAATATGACAGCAAATCGTGGATGCTTCTTCATGACTATACTCCTGCTCATAGCGATCTGGGCACCCGGAGATTCCTGACCGAGAAAAAATTACTATAATAGAACAGCCCTCATACTCAATTGATATTGCTCTAAGCGACGCTGGTATTAGGGAGCATCGTGCAAGAATGCTTCCAGCAGTGCGACGGAGCGTGGTAAAGAATGACGGAAACCCGCATTAAACCCGAGGGAATTGTGCGGAATGTGAAGTTATACAGTTGGTTGTTTGCGGACTACTCGGATTCTATCAGTAATATAAAATATATATGCACTGTTGTTGATGTTCATGCTGAATTAAGTCGCCGTTCCACTTGAAGCACCGGTACACTAAGGTCGCGTTCTTGGGAAGTTGTTTGCAATACGTGTGACTCAGGCCTATACACGTAGTCATGCCTATGGCGCAATTAAACAGCGTGGCATTTTTCCACATTGAACGATAAGGTATTCAAAACTGACCAGGTTGAAATCATGTTGAGTTCAGGCTGGAGCTTTTCATCGTCATTCAGTTCTTTGTTCGCGCACCATAACTTAGTATCATCCGCGAGGAATAAGAAATCTAATTAATTGCCCTCGCAAGGTCGTTTATAAAAATCAGAAGTTAGCCGGCGCCCGAGCACTGAGTCTTGTGGTACGCCACACTTCACCCCAATTGTGTAGGACAGGGATTCCAGTGCTCTCATCGTCAAACGGCGTTTGTGTAGGAAATTGCCTATCCAACACAGCAGTAAGAGACGAACGCCAGAGATCTTAAGTTCGTCGAAGAGAATTACGTAATCTGAGCGATTAACTGCTTTTGAGAAGTCCAGGTGAATGACATCGATTCCTGCTCCAACATCAACTGCTTCAGTCCAGCTATCAGCATGTTCGTAGCGCATGAGCGCTTTTGTCGGAAGCCATGTTGGTCTGGTGCTACCATCTTGTGAATTTCCAGATTCTGCATGAGTGCATCGGCGATGATAGACTCCATAACCTGGGAAGGCACAGTGAGTAGGGTTATCGGACGGTAATTGGTTGCGTCAGTGCGACTACCTCCCATATCGTTGGAAAATGGTTTTCCTCCATACAGCCCTGATCGCATATAGCTTAAGGTTCTGCCAGATCACTGGCTGCTCACTGCAAAGCCTTCGATCGAATGTTATCCACACCATAAGAACTGTGGATACGCAACGACAAAAGTTTCTAAAATAAAAGTGATATTTGATAAAGCTGACAGTGGGACAATAGAAACAGGGATAACCGTTGCACCCGTTACTCTCTGGAACGTTTGTGAGTAATGGAACCGTAATGGTTCGGCTGCTGCCCTTGCTGATCGCGTGCAACCGTCAGTCTTGAACAGTGCTGGTATTTCGCGTTACACTTTACGAATGCCATTAACATGCCTGTATACGAGTTTGCGTTTCGTGCAGAATCTCCTCATTAACTCCTGCTGATGCGTTGCCTCCTCGCGGATCAAATTCACACGGAATTTACGCTGTGCCACATAGACAGTCCAAGTCTCGGAATTCGGTGAGTCCTTGTGAGCTCTCAACGCTAAGAACCTCAAGGAGATACGCTTGCTTGTTCTATTCCTCAGAAATGACTCCTTTTTGACGATGAAAGGATTTCTGCTTAAACGTATGCGTTACCAGTGTGGTGAATGTCCTTGTAAAAGTGTCCCAGGCGATGTATGGGGTCATTTAGTTAAGAAGGTCCAAGATACCTCATTAACAAGTGCGGATTACACGTTGTAATGCGTAACCGTATACACTATACCATCCTCTTCTTCAGAATATTTTGCATAAACATAGAGCCACATGATCACTGCGACCCAGTAGTTGGATTGTAGTTACTCCGTCGACCATGAGTGCTTCGTTTATGAGCAAAAGATCAAGTAACGACAGCTTGTTAGTAGTTCGAAATCTGAGAGGAGAGGTCACATGGTCGTACAGAGGATACCTGGAAATTACCTTTTATAAACTGGTCCTGAATTGCATACTATTGGTCGCTGCTATTTCCAAGTCATGCACAATAAAATCGCCTGCGATAGGAATGTGACTGTACGTCTTACTCAAAGCAATCTTAGGAACGTAGTTTGGTTTGAAATTCATTTCACACGTAGAGTTTGGTGGACGGTAAATCACAACTCTAAGACTTGTGTCTTTGTTCCGTAACCATAGCCGGCACCAAAGCGAATCTGGGGCACGGTTCTCTGGGGGGTCAATAAGTTCACATCGGAGGTTATCCTTATAATAGATTATTACGCCGCCACCTATTCCAGCTTTGTCCTTCTGAAGCAGTGACATACCAGGTTAATTGACTTATGAATCTACTATCTCAAGGCTTAACTAGATCTCAGTAATCATAAATCTTCCTTCAACTTACTCCCTATCTTACTTAAGCTCGAAAATTGCTGCACCCGACTGTTAAAAGCACTGTAATTCTCCCTGCTAATAAGCGGTTCGAGATAATAATAATCATAATAATAATAATATAATAACGGTAATACTGATTGGCATATTTCTCATCGAGTGAGAAACTGTATTCATATTCGGCGCAGGTCATATTTTTCAGAATATGTCATGCATCTACATTAGTGGTAAACAGTTGTTTGTCTTCCGTTTCAACGGTATGTATTTACTCCCCTTGTGTTGGGGAGTAAGAATAGCAATGGCCTGATGGACCCGATGGTAGAAAAAGTCCACGGTAGTGCACACAATGATAGAGAGGAAGAATGCGTCCCAATCGGATCAATTATTTGAATTGCTTCCAGTTCATCCTACGGTTTGTATGTTGCGGAATAACGACGTGTTTGATGGCCAATTTAACGCAGAAAGCGAACTGTGCCATCTTGTAGTCGCTACCAGAGTTTGTCTAATAACTCTGTTAGTGCATTTGTGACCCTCAACGTGAATATCAGGTTGGTTATCCTGATGGCTCTTGTCAGTTCAGCAACCCATTGTATCCACCCATCAATTCTGAGAGAGAAAAGGAAAGCTGTGTGTGTAGACGAGGATGGTTGAGAGGACCAGCTAATCTTCGATAGGTTAAAATCACCGGCAATTATCGTCTGTCTGTGGGACATCTCAGCAGCAAACTCGCAAGCTAAAGTGATGATGGTAACACTCGCGTTTGGCAGGTTGTAAGCACATCCGAGTAGAATGTGAGAACAGGTTTCTGAGACGGAAAACCAAAGAGATTCGGGAACATTTGTTAGCTGTGGATGACTAAGATGTTCTGCTGCAAATGTACAGTGTAGGTATATCATACATCCACTTGCCTTGGTTGTACGGCGGTCTTCCTTAAACTGGTAATTAGGAACCATTAAAAGTATAATCTTATGTATCGGAGAAGCATCACGTTTCCGTAGCTTAATGCTACTGTCTTGGACTGCTTGCTAGACAGCGACGACGTTGACCGAAAAGGCAGAGGATCAACGGAACGTATGTTTGAGGTTGTTCGCATATCCACATGTTACAGTAAACTAGACAGACGTATACGGATGCACCAATCAGATGTAAATGCACATGGTTGGGTCAATGAATGCTAATTGTGCGGCTTGATTAGTATAACGCAATGAATAACAAGAACAAACCAAATTAAGCATACACGACATTGTCCCATTCTCTACTCGGAAAACAACATATAGACATAATGTGTACATGCACAGTCTATTTTAAGGTTCCTATCTCAAACAAGTATGTGGTGGTGGCGCTATTAAAGCATATCTCCAAACAAGTCGATGTATCCGACCGGTTCGTCATAGGCTTATATTTGTTTGTATCAGGCGCTGTGTAGCAGGTGTGTTTGTTTATTCAGCAGCAAGTTGTGAAAGTGCTGTATGCAGCCGTCTTGCATTCACCTTTGTTCCGTCAATCAACTTGTAACTTCTTGGTGTACATACAGACTTCACCCGGGTCGGGGGTCAGATCCTGTTTCATACTTTCCGCGAATTGGGTAGCCTCACACGAAACAATTTCCTTGTGAGTGAGCAGTGAATTTATACGGGTTAAGAAGCGTTGCTTTACAAGTCTCGTTGGATAGTTGATGGGGATATCAATAATGATAATAAGGATGGTAAAATAGTTAATACATAAGATATGATAATAAGAACTTATCGTTTGCTTCGTTGTAGTCCTGCGATCCTCTTAGATTCACAGCACCCACAGTGAACAACAAATAATTCCATGGTAAACTCCAAGTGTAGGATGGAGACGTAGTGTTAAGTGACAAAGTGTAAGTGGATGAGTACATCGTCCAACCGTCTTTTAAACACTGTTAGTGTTGGTGCAGAGACGACCGATTCTGGGAGAGCATTCCACGGGTGACAGACACGAATAGAAAAGAAATTTCTGCGGCACTCCAGACGACTGTATCGTTCTGCGAGTTTTAATGAGTGGCCCCTCAGGTTTGTATTGTTGCTGAGTTGCAGTAAAGGGCGGCACACGTGATGTGGGGCTCGCAGAACCAACTGTGCCATAATCAGGTCACCTCGTAGTCTGCGATAGCTTCCACTGAACACCACCAATCGTTGCAGTCTCTCTTGGTATGAAAGATTGCGTATTCCAATTACGTTCTTAGGTGCCCGAAGTTGTGACTGCTGCAGTGCATTAAGGTCGTGTTTCAGCCATGGATGCCAGGCTTGAATTGCGTATTCGACATGGGGGCGAACATACGCACTGAGCATTTGTCGAAAGATGGAGCAAACATCTTTACCTGTTAAGTGACGCAATTGTGTGAGTTAATAAAAGAAAAGGAATTAAAGTCGATCAAACCTGCAGCTGATTTACCTAGTAAAATCGAAAATGCTTGGCACCGATGGATCACGGGACTAAAATCCTTTGGAGCACTAAAGATATGTTGGCTAGAGGGATACTACGTATAAGTTGAAGTTGTTCAGGCTGTTGGATCTCTGCAGGTAGGAGGTGGATCTTTGGATACGCTGATCCAGAGAGGAAAAGTCTGAAGCGGGAGACACAGGCGTACCATTGTAAGTCCTGTACTCTCCCATAGTTGTGGGAGTGGGGTTAGAGGGAACCAAAGCGAAAAGCCAAGTGAGGATCAGTGCGCGAAAAATCTTTTGGATTTAGGGTGGAGTGGAGGCGGAAGAATTACTATGAAAATCACAGCCTGCATGTCAAGATTATAGTCAGATAACCACAACATCTGCGCCGTCTGTCAAGGTCCCGCATAACTCATTATTTTTCAACCCTATCGGACTAACTATGCAAAGTTGTATGTTTCCATTGCAACTCACCCCATGGTATCGAGACTTGGTCCCCATAACCTCGGCTGACGCTTGCTCCTACGGGCTATTGCTTTCCTAGCCATGTCTACGTGGTTTTATCCCAACCCCCGCTGTTAGATACGATCGCGTCCGTACTGTGTAACATGCCCAGATGTCCCACCGCTCGGCATGGATTTGCTCTCATCCCAAACCCACTGTGACGATTGTGCACTCCCATGCCGTGCTATTAACCCCAAGGGCACCCAGGCCCTTGTTGTTCCTTGACCCCATATCCACACCGAGACGTGTTAACCTCATTCCAGTTGAACGAAAGAACACGTATCTTCCTGTTCAGCGTACAACGGTCCAATGGGATAAGATTTTGGACACATTAAAAAGAACATTTGTGTTCCTCTCTTGGATTCTGTGCTGTGGGCTTGCTGTACGGTGACGCTATTTCTTTGTGTAATTGTTCGAAGATCCGGTTGTTCAAGACGGAATGGGCACTGTTGAGGTATGTAAATATGTATCTGAGTTCTATTTTGTTTAATATTACGGTAGTTCACGTCTCGGCTTCCTTTCCTGGTTGGACCCAGGAGATTTTACGAGTCACTCGAGTCCCAAGCGAATATGTCGCTTACAATGTGTGGTCTAGGCTTGGTCTACCTGGCGCAATCGTGGCGTCGATGCACGTGGCCTTCCAACTTAAAGTTCCAAACTCGCTGGAGGATTGTTGCACCTCCCTTATCAGCGCAAACTACAAGCCTTGGGATTGTATAGTGGTGAAAATCGCCATCGGCGATGAGATCTGATCATGGTCTACATAATACTGATGAACCCGAATCACGTTTGTCGCGACTTGTTGCAGCTGAGCAAAAACGCCAAGTTGAAAGGCCACCCGCTCAAACTCGAAACGTAACAGTCGACTTGAATGCCGAAAAAACGTTTACTCACTTCGGTAGTCTCAAACATGGAATAACTTTTTAACTCACGCCATCCTTGCCCCAACATGAACGCTTTTCAAAAAGTACATTAATAACACGCTTTCGCACTTACGCTACTTGATATAGTAAGTTTCACAAGAAGGACGAAATACTGCGAACCAAGCTATGTGCTCAACATTCCCCTCCGATGTGGCGGTCAAGCAGCTTGCGTCATCGCTCAGATGAATAGCTTGGATGTGCTAAACTGGATTAACTTATCATATGGGTGAGATGAAGCGGCACGGGTGAGCAGTCATTTCCGGTTTTTATTATTCCATGCGTAGTACGTGAAATATAGCTGCACTCAATAGTTGCTCGTGTGTGCACGTTCGATTCCCATTTCAAACTTCGTTATAAAACAATGTTGCTGAATCTCTTGAAGCTTAAAATGGCAATTCACTAATCCATGGATTCTATTGGTTTTAGCTCCAGTCACATGACTTTTTACTCGTGATAAATCACGGGCCGATTGCGTCACTAGATATTCTCAACTGATCACATCCCCAATTTAATCGGGATCATTCGCAAGCGCAGAAAAGATAAACCTAATAACCACCGAAATTGCATCCAGAATCGCATTGAATGGTCGACCACTATATGAGCCAATAGCAGTTGGACAATGCGCCAGCTTGGCTGTGATAATAATTAAGTGAGGAAATGTGTCAATGTTTGACACAGGTCAAATTTTATGGAATACGTCCTGCTCATGCATGAGTGGTGAACAGTTGTGATTTTCATGGCCTGCTGCTTCAAGGGTATGCATTTCCTTACCAGTGTTTTTCAAAGCGATGTGCACTAGATGAGTTAGGGGGCAGTAACAACACTAGGGGCGTAGCACAATGCGTTAAAATTTGTCTTTTTGTTTTAATCATTAGATGCTGTCTGACCCTTATTGGAACAAACCATCAAGTGATCTACACCAAGAGAACAGGGTCATTATCGTGTTCGAAAGCAGATAATTGGCGAGCTTAACGCGCAAAGCCGTTGCGCTACTACACAATCTGATTGTGACTGAGAACTTATTCCACAGGGCAGCATACATGATAAGGAAAAAGTCGAAGCGCATATTTATCCTGCACCTGGATACACTCAGAGTAAATTCCTTATTGTGTAGCTCCCTTGTCGAACTATGATGTAGTTCTAGAGCAAGCAACTAGCAGTGGACATTTTTATAAATCATATTGTACAGAAGCATCATGGTCATGAGCATCATCGATCGATAGCTTTTTATCAGTTCTCAGCGCATTAGAACCTATAACTGCCTTAATGAAAATCACGAGGAGTCCTAGAGTCGAGTATCTGTTACCCGCTAGTTCGATTATCAACGTGATCGCCGCTGAAGTAGCTAGGAGGATGCATCGCTCTAACAATACAGTGACCTTTAATATCCCCGATAACAATCCGCTCGAGGCCCTACGGAACATCCTACTTAAGTCTGGAAATATGGTTGGCACAGAGTGCAGTTACATAAGGCTTAGTAAGAAAGTCCAACCTCACTTGTGTCCAATCCAATTCAAATTCCACAATTCGTCAACAGCCAGTGAGTTTATAAGCAAATGTGACCAAATCGCTGATAACACTATTTTCCAAAACCGGAGTACTTTTCATAGAAAATCTGACTTCATTCAGCGAAGCGATACACTGCCCTACAGTGTTACGCATCTTATAATCATTCACCATTGTACACCTAAGCTGCAGATGGCAAACACCTAAGCTACTGTGCCGCATCTACTGTATCTAATGGACTCACCTTCGCGGCTGATGAGAGGAATTGAAAGGTTAACATTTCGCGACTTATGCCTTAATTCTGCGCTCAGTAAATGCATGCATTTTCCGAAAATAAACCCTCAAAGCCAAACGTTCACCAGTGCGAGAAACCTGATAGTCTGAGCCTATTCTCTCGTGTGTTTCGTCCTTCTATCGATCGCATTTCACAAAAAAGAAATGAACATCAAAATCACGACTGCTCGTCAGCAGAACATTAGCATAAAACGTCGTCATCATCAGGCTCACAGACTCTATGGATACTTTACGGCACGACGGATTGATTTAGTTACACGAAATGGGGGAACGCTGAAAGAGAAGATTACAATTCATGATGGGTTGTCGATTTCCCCATGGCTCAGTGTCACAATCGGCCGGCTAGCTGGTGCAACTGCTAGCGGTCACAGTTCAGTTTCGAAGGAGTACGTAACATTGGCAAGCCAAATAGGGCGAAACGACCGTTTGGCGCTGTTTTGGATAGGAGTTAGGCTAGTTGGATTTTATGTTGTTCGGGCGAACCAATAGCATGTCCAAATAAATTGGTGGTACCCTAGTATCTACGCTAGTGGGATTAAGGCAGGCTTGCGTACGCAGTAATGACTCGTAGATGAACGACGGCAGGTACACACCGAGATAGCAGCACGCAACGTGTATTCCGGCAAAAACGTGTACAAAGCATCGATCAAGTGGCTGAAGCTAATTCACTGGCGAGTGAATAATCGATATGCAAACACAGACGCACGCATGTAGGGACAGTCAATGCCGGATGTGAACATCTGATTTGGGATAGTGACTCATACGTCACACCGAGTTCAATTTCAGCTTGGAGGATAATAGGTTCTAGAAACTGACCGGCGTAGTAACAAAAAGACACGCAAACTATCACAATATGATTTGATTCAGTTTCATAGAGGGAAACAAATTAAGACCAATACAGAACTGGAAAAAGAATAGATAGATCTCGTCTGACAAACAAACACTGTTTCGGAAAATAGAGAAACGGTGAAAGAAAGCAACATTTCGGTAGCTTCATCAGTTCTGTTACAACATAAATTATTGGAGTGAAGTGAGCAAAACGAGAAAAAGCAAAGGCGACAAAAAGGTGAAGATCACCAAGAACAGACGAGCACTGAACAAAGTAAGAATTTGTGCGGCTTCCAGTGTGTTTCTCGTAAAATGCAAGAGTCTTGTGGCCGATGGGAACCAATAACTCACATGCAGTTCTGTAATGGTCATAGGGGAACTCTTAGAGGTCCGGTGATGATTGGAACACTGGCCCATGTGACGACCATCATGAGGGCACATTGAGCACAAAAGGTAAACATACAATCCGGGCGTGAGACAAGCGCCAGTCAATTGATTGCGCACAAAATAAGCATCCACGTCGAGAGCAAGAGCATTTTGGATGGAAAACTAGCGTACAGCACAGCTAATGACTCCATAGGGAAATGACAATCTCGAATTATCGGTAACTTCTTTGCACCGGCGGACAAAGTCGTGTGCATCGGTCGCCGAACGTAACGAATCCAGAACACAAGGTACACGTGCCTATATACTGTACGAGTAAAAAGTACCGGGCGAGTTCGAAGGGATCTTCCGCTCAGGTTGCAACGACATGCGTGCGGGCTCCTTCAGCTAGACCAGCAGACAGACATGGGGTGTTACAGAACAGAACAAAAGGCGGACTACCGGTTAACAAGGGATATCTCTGATCAGTCTAAGAGAAAGTGACCGAGGCCAAATAAGAGGTCATGCACATAAGAAGAAAACGATTGATAAGGTGGACACAGGAAAAGTATCAAATCCAGTGTAAAGGCGGTTCGTGCCAGGAACACATAGCAAATTCGGACTGAACGACTTGCGCGGGACCATGTAAGGGCGATCAGTGAGGCGCTCGCTCTCATAAGGACAGGGGATTAGTATTGACGAACTGAGCATCAGATCCACCGAAGCTTTTCTTTCCCGTGTTCAGACATATGTGACTGGTTAGCATGATGAACATGAAGTCCAACTAGAATTTCAAGGGTAACACAGCCGATGTAACACGATGTATGCATTACGATTTCGAAAGGCAGACGACAGCCTACCTGCTGCCTCTTCTGCTTCGTAACACGGCAAGACAACGAACAACCTGCAAGGGCGATGCAGCCGCTTAGGTAAGACGCGTAGTGCCAAATAAAATTGTTGGAGACGCCAGCAATGATGGAACAAGTTCAGCTAGAGCCAACCCATAACACACAATATGATCATGATCGCTAAATCTCATTATGAAGGGGAGGAAGTAGCTAGAAAAATTTAGGACCCACTGTTTGCGGCAACGAGTATCTCAAGGTGATAGAAGCTGCTCAAAAATACATGCTGCAACATCCCATAAACCAACGTGATGCGCATCGTGTGCACACGTGAAATGTGCGTTACGCTGTGATCAAATGGCAGCGCCACTTAGAAACAACAAATGTAAACGGGACCCGAAGTTTTGGCTTCTTGCTGAACAAAAGACGTAAACTCCAGTCAGTGAGTTGTCAATAGGTAGCTAACGTACAAAAAGTAATTTTGAAAATAGGTTTTGTGAAATCTGTTTGAGAAGTGTTCAGGGAGGCCGATGAAGGAGCGATTGGCGAATAAATCCAGGGGAATAGTGCGGGAATAGGTTAAAACAAAAAAATTGATAACGAAAAGAATAAGCTCCCCACTGTCTGTGATGTGATGTAAAAACGGAGAAGTTCCGATAAATCAAGTGCACCTGGTCAACCAGATGATCAGTGGGTGGGAAAGGTAATTTCGAGACACCCGTTTGTTCGTGTCCAGGTGAGAACAGCATCCAGTGGAACTTCGCACCGAACAGCTGAAAAACACATCTGAAAGCGCTCTGCTAAAAATGGCGAAAATAGGTGGGTAAAGATCGCCAATGCAAGTGGCAACTGCCAAGGTGCTGGGTAAACATATGTGAACCGTTCGAACATAGAACGCAACGTAGTGATTACAAAGCAGAATGAAAATCGCCGAAGTTCGAGATAACCAGGACCGCGTCCAAATCAACATGGCCACAATTCCAAAGATAATTTGTGTGAGAAGAAACGACCAGGGTGATACGCCCCACGAGGGTTGAACTTGAAAACAAAGACAGACCGTCAAGTACGCGCGAGCACAGATACGCGTTAAATCTCCATCACTTGAAAGGAATGTACGGTGGAGCAGAAATAAACAACAAGCTGGGAAATGCAAGAGCTTTCCAGTCTGAAACCATTCCCAACCGAAGTAGAGCGATGCAAGGAAGTCACAAATGTTAAATAGGAAATAGAAAAGCCAGCAAGGTTTGTGAGAAATCCGAAAGGACTTTGAAGTTGTCAAGTGAGGTAAGCATCATCAGGAGTGTTCTGTGAACGGTTTTCGCACTTGTGGAGATCACATATCAAACTGCGCCCATATATGCTCAATGCACCGGACAGCTGGCGCTACGCATCGACCGCAAAAGGTATCAGTTGTATATTCCGAAGATCCGTACCACACAACGGCAACAGAGGCTGCGTTCGTGTTAGACCATCCGCATTCAGACTAGCTAGAACAGACAGCATGAATAGTGCATGTGAAATGCACGAACTATGGCATGCTGTCGCATAGGTCAAATGCTCCTTCGAGATTGTTGCTGCCAGAAAATGCAGCGATGCTGATTATTACACCAAAGCGAGCCCCGATTGATGTTACGGTCGACAAACAACGATCATTTCGCAAAGAAAGTGTACATATCCAATAAGTTGAGACAAAGTTGTAAACATAAAGTATCCAAGCGAAAGGAAAGGAGATAATAAATCCGCACACTCAACCGATGAGAACAGTTCAACGGGTTGACGAGGGGAAACCCAACACATGGTTACCGGTGTTCTGTGAAATGTAGTCATTATTTAGAGCAGCGGATTCACCCACATTCGTGTCAGAATGAATGCAACCGGCCGAAAAACAGCGAGAATACCACAAAACTGGAGCATAAGTCGTGAGAGAGTATTCTTGCCATAAAGTATCCAAACGAAGTGTAGACAGAGATAAATCCTTCACAACCAAAGGATGATAACAGTTTAAAGGGTTGACGAGCGGAAACCCGACCTACTGCGGCCAGTGTTGAAGAAATGCAGTCATTAGTTAGAGCAGCGGATTTATCCTCATTTGCGACCAAATAAATGCAAACAGCTAGACGTAGTGACATGTCTAGCGGGTTCAGCTTAAACGTCCGATCAAACTGGCACTCAACGTACCGCTCATCCGCTGAAACACCAGATGAGCTGCTGACTAAATCGGAATTCCCAGATCACTGAACTTGCGTGCTCCGTCCCGTCACAACATCCGCCCCAGTGAAAGTGGTCAGGCAAACTGGAAATGGTGGAAGACTGAAATGCTATCTTGCATGTAGCATGTAGCGGCGTATTCGGGCCACTTCTCCGAGATGAACAGATAGAAGGGAGTCCAAGCACAGGAACAGTATTCCGGACACCAAATCGATGGGCTAACTGGAGCTGGATCGTACTGCGTTGTGAGTTGATGAAGATCTCGAGTTAAATGTTGTATAGTTGTAGCTGGGGACCCAAGTTAGCACAAGTAAACCATCCTTGTGACATTGTCCGTTAAATTGTGCAGGTGAGCGCATGTTGAACAAACCAAACACAACAAAGTGATATTCAACACAAAACCACTGCTGTCACCGCCAATGTAACACACATGGAGAGTAAAAATGACCACAGAGACAGGATTTTGTCAAAAGTGCACACTCACTGCATAGTTCCATGCTCTACGCGTCAGTCATTGCGAGAATTAACAGGGATGATCAGACGTTGATGAGAACCAGAAGAATCAAAGATGTAGTAAGAAGTATAATAAAAAGGCGAACTCCAGCGAGAAAACAGAGTCCAGACTGCTGTTAAGCTTGCGAAGACGGCAATTTGATAAGCACATGACGTTCGGATTCCTCCGTGTCCAGTCGTGAGATCTAAAACCTACAACTGAATCTTGCCTGAAATGTTGATCATCTCGCTGTAACTCCAATGCCATAATCAAAGACATGAGGCAAGCAATGAACGAGTGGGTGCATCAGCCCAAACAAAACAAACAATCGTACGAAAACAGGTGGAATTCTGACAGTCCATGACTAACGAAGAAAATGAATTCGGCTCTTCGCTTCACAACTCATTGAAATACCAGTATGGTCAAAGTAGTCAGGGCGAAAGTCCATAGAAAACTAAAACATCCGGAGCTGTTGAGGATACTACGATTTCAAGGGTCTGGGATGAGTTTAAGTTTCCGAAATAGTGACTACGCGGGACAGACAAAAGGAAGTTCCCTAGGAAACATAGGGACAGTGATAAAGAACGAGGCTGGCTAGCCGAACAACCTCTCGTGGTGCCAGCTGGGTGGTTCGGGTTTGACCCGTTTCCAGCAAATAGTTCGGCAGCAGTGTTCCAGGACGTGGTGGGTTTTCGCCTGGCAAGCGTTCTCCCTATAAAAGCCACAGATGTCTGCTTAACAACACTGTGACGTGGCGGTCGTGACTCGCCACAAAATAAAGTCACTGCCACGTGGGTATCCGAATAATCCTTTCCAACGCATGGACATCCCATTCTACCTCGAGCATTGCCGACGATATGAGAGTGAAATTAGAGCAGCACAGTTACAAAAAGGAACC
>OX104067.1:9693490-9712796 GCA_944474145.2 Dicrocoelium dendriticum | reverse complement strand
CATGGTTTTCTACATGGCTTACGTTCCTCCTCGTTCTTTATCACTGTCCCTATGTTTCCTGTGGAACTTCCTTTTTGTGGATCCCACGTAGTCACCTATTTCGG
Organism: Dicrocoelium dendriticum; assembly: GCA_944474145.2. Classification (NCBI taxonomy): domain Eukaryota; kingdom Metazoa; phylum Platyhelminthes; class Trematoda; order Plagiorchiida; family Dicrocoeliidae; genus Dicrocoelium; species Dicrocoelium dendriticum. The sequence goes on along the minus strand of OX104067.1, from coordinate 9,712,692 downwards.
AAACTTAAACTCATCCCAGACCCCTTGAAATCGTAGTGTCCTCAACAGTTCCGGATGTTTTAGTTTTCTATGGCTTTCGCCCTGACTAATTTGACCATACTGCATTTTCAATGAGTTGTGAAGCGAAGGGCCGGATTCATTTTTTTTTGTTACTCATGGACTGTGAGAATTCACCGTTTTCGTGTGATTGTCTGTTTTGTTTGGGCTGATACAACCACTCATTGATTGCTTGCCTCATGTCTTTGATTATGGCATTGGGGTTACAGTGAGATGATCAACATTTCCGGCAAGATTCAGTTGTAGGTTTTAGATCTCACGACTGGACACGGAGGAATCCGAACGTCATGTGCTTATCAAATTGCCGTCTTCGCAAGCTTAACAGCAGTCTGGACTCTGTTTTCTCGCTGGAGTTCGCCTTTTTATTATACTTCTTACTACATCTTTGATTCTTCTGGTTCTCATCAACGTCTGATCATCCCTGTTAATTCTCGCAACGACTGACGCATAGAGCATGGAACTATGCAGTGAGTGTGCACTTTTGACAAAATCCTGTCTCTGTGATCATTTTTACTCTCCATGTGTGTTACATTGGTGGTGACAGCAGTGGTTTTGTATTGAACAGCACTTGGTTGTGTTTGGTTTGTTCAGCATGCGCTCGCGTGCACAGTTACACTTACAATGTCTTAAGATGGTTTACTTGTGCTAACTTGGGACCCAAGCTACAACTATACAACATTTAATTCGGCATCTTCGTCAACTCACATCCAAGACTTGTCGTTTTACTCGACACATTACGATCCAGCTCCAGTTAGGCCATCGATTTGGTTCCCGGAATACTGTTGATGTGCTTGAACTCCCTTCCATCTGTTCATCTCGGAGATGTGGCCCGAATACGCCGCTACATGCTACATGCAAGATAGCATTTCAGTCTTCCACCATTTTCTGTTTGCCTGACCACTTTCACTGGGGCGGATGTGACGGGACGGAGCACACAAGTTCAATGATCTGGGAATTCCGATTTAGTCAGCAGCTCATCTGGTCTTTCAGCGGATGAGCGGTACGTTGAGTACCAGTTTGATCGGACGTTTAAACTGAACCCGCTAGACATGTCACTACGTCTAGCTGATTGCATTTATTTGGTCGCAAATGAGGATAAATCCGCTGCTCTAACGGCTGACTACATTTCGTACAACACTGGCCGCAGTAGGTCGGGTTCCTGCTCGTCAACCCATTAAACTGGTATCATCCTTTGGTTGTGAAGAATTTATCTCTGTCTACACTTCGTTTGGATACTTTATGGCAAGAATACTCTCTCACGACTTATGCTCCAGTTTTGTGGTATTCTCGCTGTTTCTCGGCCGGTTGCATTCATTCCGACACGAATGTGGGTGAATCCGCTGCTCTACATAATGACTACATTTCACAGAACGCCGGTAACCATGTGTTGGGTTTCTCCTCGTCAACCCATTGAACTGTTCTCATCGGTTGAGTGTGCGGATTTATTATCTCCTTTCCTTTCGCTTGGATACTTTATGTTTACAACTTTGTCTCAACTTATTGGATATGTACACTTTCTTTGCGAAATGATCGTTGTTTGTCGACCGTAACATCAATCGGGGCTCGCTTTGGTGTAATAATCAGCATCGCTGCATTTTCTGGCGGCAACAATTTCGAAGGAGCATTTGACCTATGCGACAGCATGCCACAGTTCGAGCATTTCACATGCACTATTCATGCTGTCTGTTCTAGCTAGTCTGAATGCGGATGGTCTAACACGAACGCAGCCTCTGTTGCCGTTGTGTGGTACGGATCTTCGGAATATACAACTGATACCTTTTGTGGTCGATGCGGAGCGCCAGCTGTCCGGTGCATTGAGCATGAATGGACGCATTTTGATATGTGATCTCCACAAGGCCGAAAAGCGTTCACAGAACACTCCTGATGATGCTTACCTCACTTGACAACTTCATATTCCTTTCGGATTTCTCACATATTTTGCTGGCTTCGCTATCTCCTATCTAACATTTATGACTTTCTTTCTTGCATCACTCTACTTCGGTTGGGAATGATTTCAGACTGGAATGGTCTTGGATTTTCCAGCTTTTTGTTCATTTCTGCTCCACCGTACATTCCTTTCAAGTGATGGAGATTTAACGCGTATCTGTGCTCGCGCGTACTTGACGGTCTGTCTTTGTTTTCAAGCTCAACCCTCATGGGGCATATCACCCTTGTCTCTTCTTCTCGCACAAATTATTTTTGGAATTGTGACCATGTTGAAATGAACGTGGTCCTGGTTATCTCGAACTTCCGCGACCTTCATTCCGCTTTGTAATCACTACGTTGCGTTCTATGATCGAACGGTCCACATCTGTTTACCGAGCACCTTGGCAGTTGCCACTTGCTTTGGCGATCTTTACCCACCTATTTTTGCCATTTTATAGCAGAGCGCTTTCAGATGTGTTTTTCAGCTGTTCGGTGCGAAGTTCCACTGGATGCTGTTCTCACTTGGATACCAACACAAGGTTGTCTCAAAATTGCCTTTCCCAGCCACTGATCATCTGGTTGACCAGCTGCACTTGATTTATCGGAACTTCTCCGTTTTTACATCACATCATCGACAGTAGGGAGCTTATTCTTTCCGTTATCAATTGCTTTTTTAAGACTTTTCCCGCAATATTCCCCTGGATTTATTCACCAATCGCTCCTTCATCGGCCTCCCTGAACACTTCTCAAACCGATTTCACAAAACCTATTTTCAAAATTACTTTTTGTACGTTAGCTACCTATTGGCAACTCACTGACTGGAGTTTACGTCTTTTGCTCAGCAAGAAACCAAAACTTCGGGTCCCGTGTACATTTGTTGTTCCTAAGTGGCGCTGCCATTCGATCACAGCGTAACCCACATTTCACGTGTGCATACGATGCGCATCACGTTGGTTGATGGGATGTTGCTGCATGTATTTTTGAGCAGCTTCTATCACTTTGATTTGCTCGTTGCCGCAAACAGTTTGTCCCCGATTTTCTAGCTCTTTCGCCCCCTTCATATTTGGATTTGGTGGTCATGATCATATTGTGTGTGATGGGTTGGCTCGAGCTGAACTTGTTCCATCATCGCTGGCGTCTCCAACAGTTTTATTTGGCACTACGCGTCTTACCTAAGCGGCTGCATTGCCCTTCCAGGTTGTTCGTTGTTTTGCCGTGTTACGAAGCAGAAGAGGCAGCAGGTAGGCTGTCGTCTGGTTTTCGAAATCGTATTGCATACCTCGTGCTACATCGGCTGCGTTACCCATGAAATTCTAGTTGGACTTCAGATTCATCATGCTAACCACCCACTAAAAAAAGCTTCGGTGGATCTGATGCTCAATTCGTCAATACTAATCCCCTGTCCTTATGAAAGCGAGCGCCTCACTGGTCGCCCTTACATGGTGCTGCGCAAGTCGTTCAGTCAGAATTTGCTATGTGCTCCTGGCATGAACCGCCTTTACACTGGATTTGATACTTTTCCTGTGTCCACCTTATCAATCCTTTTATTCTTCTTATGCGCATGACCTCTTATTTGGCCTCGGTCGCTTTCTCTTAGACTGACCAGAGATATCCCTTGTTAACCGGTAGTCCGCCTTTTGTTCTGTTCTGCAACACCCCATGCCTATCTGCTGGTCTAGCTGAAGGAGCCCGCACACAGGTCGTTGTAACCTGAGCGGAAGGTCACTTCGGATTTGCTCGGTAGTTTTTAATCTTGCAGTATATAGGGACACGTACTTTGTGTACTGGATTCGTTACATTCGGCGACCGATGCACACGACTTTGTTGACTGGCGCACGGAAGTTACCGGTGCTGTCGTTTTCCGATTTATTCATCAGCTGAACTTTACACCAGGTTTCCGTTGAAAGAGTTCATTTTCTCGTCTTGAATGTTTATTTTTTGCTCAATAAATTGACTGGCGCTTGTCTCACGTCCGAATTGTATATTTACCTTTTGTGCGCAATGTGCCGTCATGCTGGTCTTCACATGAGCCAGTGTTACAATCATCACCGGACCTCTAAGGGTTCCCCTATGACCACTACAGAACTGCTTGTGAGTTATTGGTTCCTATCCGCCACAAGACTCCTGAATTTGACAAGAAACACAGTGGAAGCCGCACAAATTCTTACTTTGATCAGTGCTCGTCTTTTCTTGGTGATCTTCACATTTATGTGACCTTTGCTTTTTCTCGTTTTGCTCACTTCACTCCAATAATTTGTGTTGTAACAGAACTGATGAAGCTACCGAAATGTTAAATAAATAAATAAATAAATAAATAAACTTTTATTCTCGACAAGGCGAGGCACACCTTTACAGGCATGATCATGCTTAGCTAACATAGTGTGATCAAAAATGTACAAAAAGTACATGTTTGGTATAACAGTGTATGTAAGTGTATGAGTGTATATACGTATGTAATTTTATATAAATGTTGCTTGTGTCTGAATATGCCGGAGCATTTTTGACTGTTTCTTATCCTCAGGAATGTGAGCATAAGGGATTGATGTCTGCAAGTTGGATAGCCCTTTCCGGATATCCAGCGTGTATGTGTGTATATACGTATGTAATTTTGTATGAATGTAGCTTGTGTCTTTGAATACGCTGGAGCATTTTTGACAGTTTGTTATCCTCAGGAATGTGAGCATAAGCGATTGATGTCTGTGGGTTGGATAGCACTATCCGGATATCCACGGGCCAGTGACTTTATTTTGTGGCGAGTCACATCCGCCACGTCGCAGTGTTGTTAAACAGACATTTGTGGCTTTTTATAGGGAGAACGCTTGCCAGGCGAAAACCCACCACGTCCTGGAACACTATTGTTTTCTTTCACCGTTTCTCTATTTTCCGAAACACGTGTTTGTTTGTCAGACGAGATCTATCTATTCTTTTTCCAGTACTGTATTGGTTTTACTTTGTTTCCCTCTATGAAACTGAATCAAATCATATTGCGATAGTTTGCGTGTCTTTTTGTTAGTACGCCGGTCAGTTTCTACAACCTATTATCCTCCAAGCTGAAATTGAACTCGGTGTGGCGTATGAGTCACTATCCCAAGTCAGATGTTCACATCCGGCATTGACTGTCCCTCCATGCGTGCGTCTGTGTTTGCCTATCGATTATTCACTCGCCAGTGAATTAGCTTCAGACACTTGATCGATGCTTTGTTCACGTTTTTGTCGGAATACACGTTGCGTGCTGCTATCTCGGTGTGTACCTGCTGTCGTCCATCTACCAGTCATTACTGCGTTCGCAAACTTGCCTTAGTTCCACTAGGGTACCGCTAATTTATATGGACATGCTATTGGTTCGCTCGAACAACTTAGAATTCAACTAGTCTAACCCCAATCCAGAACAACACCAAACGGTCGTTTCGCCCTATTTGGCTTGCCAGTGTTACGTATTCCTTCGAAACTGAACTGTGACCGCTAGCAGTCGCACCAGCTAGCCAGTAGGTTGTGACACTGAGCCATGGGGAAATCGACAACCTATCATGAATTGTAAGCTTCTCCTCTTTTAGCGTTCACCCATTTCGTGTAACTGAATCAATCGGTCGTGCCGTAAAGTATCCATAGAGTCTGTGAGCTAGAAGATGACGATGTTTTATGCTAATGTTCTGCTGACGAGCAGTCGTGATTTTGATGTTCATTTCTTTTTTGTGAAATGCAATCGATAGAAGGACGAAACACCGTGCGATGAGGGAATAGGCTCAGACTATCAGGTTTCTCACAATGGTGAGCGTTTGACTTTGAGGGTTTATTTTCGGAAGATGCATGCATTTACTGAGCGCGGAAGGAAGGCATAAGTCGCGAAATGTTAACCTTTCAATTCCTCTCATCAGCCGCGAAGGTGAGTCCATTAGATACAGTAGAGGAGAACCGTTGGCCGCACGCTGGTTGTACGTAGGCTTTGAGTGTTTGTCGTTCGCGTTTGCAGGGATGACGCTGACTTCCGTTCCAGTATCGATGAGGAATGTGATGGAAGGCCGTCGATCCTTAACGTAAAACAGTCGGTTTGCTTGGTTATTGACGGATACGTTTGTCGTGCTAGTATGCGGGCTATTCGATTTCCCTGAAGCAGCTGGGTCGTGCCTGATGCAGGGAGACCGACAACCTCTAGCTCTTCCGCCGTATTGGCGGTGATACCAACATACTTCTTCGACGTGTTTGACATTATCTGACTGAGGATGTGCAGGGAAAATGTTGCGCTTTCGTGCCGAACTTGTACATGGTGCAGGCACAGACGAGCTACAATGAACGGTAGCCAAAACGTGGTCAGCAATTGACCGTGGCACCCGCTGCTTCGAAGCCTTCATTGTTGCTATCTTGCTGCGAAGTAACGCAATTTCCTCATCTTTAGAGTCAGATCGGACTAACGACTGGGAGCAAACATGAGATTCGGTTTTCATCGGTGAGAATACGTCACCGGAGCTACTGGTCGTCTGCTGCGGAAGACATTCAAACGCAGCGTCTGCCTTAGTAACTAATTCTTTCAGGGTTGTATCTATAAACATGGACAGCATTACCGGCAATGGCTCTGTGAGACGTGCAAACCACAGCTTTTTTATCCCTTCTTCGCTCAAGAATAAGGGACCAGCGATGCGCTGAAGTTCGCGGAGCAATGCCGACGGCTTGCGATCTCCAAGATTGAGACCATTAAGCTACTGTAATGGAGTTCGTGCGCTGGGCCGTAACTTTTAAAATCGCTTGCTTCATCGTTTCATACTTTGCCTCATTCGATGGGCAGAGTAGAATGTCCTCAATCGGCGTCACAACCGACGGAGGAAGGCGTGGAACGAGCTGATTGTACCTCGGACGGTCCGCCGTAATGCCCTTATTTTCTAGTTCGATCTCGAATATCTTAAACCAAACTTCTGGACTGTGTTCCATGAAACTTGGAACAGCCAATGTAAGCATGTTTACGCTGTGAAACGACTCAGATGCCACTCTCGAAATGTGCGTCGCAAGATAAAGTATGAACAAGATACGATAAAAGTACCAAGATTACGCAAGGAACAAATGAAAACAGGTATGTAATCGAGAAAAAGGAACGAACTCACCAAAAAATACAAAGGAGACAAAAAAGTTGAATTCGCGCGTGCGAATCGGGGTCACCAATTTGTAGGACTAGTTAATACTAGTCCGAGACGGTGTGCGAAAATAAGCGCGGATATCAGGAGGCAATGGGAGTCGGGCACAGCGGATTGTATTCGATGGGCTACAATAAGAAGCGGACGGATGAAGCGAGGCGAGAGCGTACACGTGAGCGCGGGAACTTACAAGGCAGTTGTGTGTCGAGCTGGTTGTAAGATTAAAACAAGAAGGAGTAATGTACAATCGGTCAACAATTAAATTGTACATGAAAGATAGCAGTTATCTTTTAGGGCGCTACAAACTCACCAATTACCTACATTTGAACACGATTATGACCCTGTTCTCTTGGTAGAGATCACTTGATGGTTTGTTCCAATAAGGGTCAGACAGCATCTAATGATTGAAACAAAAAGGCAAATTTTAACACATTGTGCTACACCTCTAGTGTTGTTGCTACCCCCTAACTCATCTAGCGCACTTCGCTTTGAAAAACACCGGTAAGGAAATGCATATTCTTGAAGCAGCAGAGCATGAAAATCACAACTGTTCATCACTCATGCATGAGCAGGACGTATTCTATAAAATTTGATCTGTGACAAACATTGACACATTTCCTCAATTATTATCACAGCCAAGCTGGCACATTGTTCAACTGCTATTGGGTGATATAGTGGTTGACCATTCAATGCGATTCTGGATGCAAGTTTGCTGGTTATTAGGTTTATATTTTCTGCGCTACGGAGAAAATTTGCTGCCTTACGAATGAACGCGACTGAATTGATCAGTTGAAAATATCTAGTGATTCAGTCGGCCCGTGATTTGTCACTGGGTAAAAAGTCATGTGACGAGTTAAAACCAACAGAATCGATGGATAAGTGACTCGCCATTTTATGCTTCAACTGATTTAGCTGCATTGTTTTATAAGGATAGTTTGAAATGGGAATCGAACGTGCACACACGAGAACATATGAGAGAGCAGCTATATTTCACATACTACGCAGGAAATAATAAAACGCGGAAGTGACTACGCTCATGCGTGCCGCTTCATCTCACCGATATGATAAGTGAATCCACTTTAGACACATCCAAGTTATTCACCTGAAGGATGACGCGAGCTTCCTGACCGCTACGTTGCGGAGGGGCTGTTGAGCCGTATTTCGTCTTTCTTGTGAAACTATATCAAGTAGGGTACGTGCGAAAGCTTGTTATCTAGGCACTTTTTGTAAAACGTTCATGTTGGGGCAAGGATGGCGTGAGTTAAAAAGTCATTCCATGTTTGAGACCACCGAAGTGAGTAAACTTTTTTCGGCATTCAAGTCGACTGTTGCGTGGGGAGTATAAGCGGGTGGCCTCTCAATTTGGTGTTTTGGCTCCGCTTGCAACAAGTCGCGACAAGGCTGATTCGGGTTCGTCAGTATTAAGTAAACCATGATCAGATCTCGTCGCCGATGGCAATTTTCACCACTATACAATTTCAAGGCCCGCAGTCTGCTCTGATAAGGGAGGTGAAACAATCGTCCGGCGAGTTTCGTACGTCTACTTTGGAAGGCCACGTGCATCGACGCCACGATTGTGCCAGGTCGACCAAGCATGGACCACACATTGTAAGCGACATATTCGCTTGAGACTCGAGTGACTCGTAAAAGCTCCTGGGTCCAACCAGGAAAGGAAGCCGAGACGTGAACTACTGTACTGTTAAACAAAATAGAACTCAAATACATATTTACATACCTCAACAGTGCCCGTTCAGTCCTGAATAACCGGATCTTCGAACAATTACACAAAGAAATAGCGTCACCGTACAGCAAGCCCACAGCACAAATGTTCTTTTTAATGTGTCCAAAATCTTATTCCATTGGACCGTTGTACGCTGAACAGGAAGATACGTGTTCTTTCTTTCAACTGTAATGAGGTTAACACGTCTCGGTATGGATATGGGGTCAAGGAACAACAAGGGCCTGGGTGCCCTTGGGGTTAATAGCACGGGATGAGAATGCACAATGGTCACAGCGTGTTTGGGATGAGAGCAAATCCATGCCGAGTGGTGGGACACCTGGACGCGACCGTAACTTGCAGCGGCGGTTGGAATAAAACCACGTAGACATGGCTAGGAAAGCAATATCAGGTAGGAGCGAGCGTCGGATAAGGTAATGGGGACCAAGTCTCGATACCATGGTGTGAGTTGCAACGAAAACATGGAGCTTTGCATAGTTAGTCACATGTGGTAGATAAATAATGGGTTATCCGGGACCTCGAAAGACGGCGCAGATGTTGGGGTTATCTGACTATGATCTTGACATGCAGATTATGGATTCATAGTAATTCTTCCGCCTCTACTCCACCCTAAATCCAAAGGATTTTCCTCGCACTGATCCTCCCTGGGCTTCTCGCTTTGCTTCCCTCCAACCCCGCTCCCAAAACTATGGGAGAGTACAGGATTTACAACAGTACGCCTGTGTCTCCCACTTCAGCCTTGTCCTCCCTGGATCAGCGTATCCAAAGATCTACCTCCCACCTGCAGAGATCTAACAGCCGGAACAACTGCAACTTACACGTAGTATCCCTCTAGCAAACATATCTTTAGTGCTCCAAGGGATTTTAGTCCCGTGATCCACCGGTGCCAAGCATTTTCTAATTTACTAGGCAAATCAGCTGCAGGTTTGATCGACTTTAATCCCTTTTTCTTTTATCAACTCACATAGTTGCGTCAATCAACAGGTAAACATGTTTGCTACGGTGTCCGATACATATCTGAATTCCTTTACAAAACAATCGGGTTCCATTGGGCCATCCACAAGCTGCACGAACACGCAACTCGTTAAAGCAGTGAAAGGTTTGGTTTCAATGCATTGAGATGCTACGAAACTACTGTATCTGTGATACTGTGCGGGCTGTTTACGCAGCAAGTAAGGAACAATCGGAGGGATTTGGAAACCGCAAACCGATCGCTTTATTTTGGACCTCCGGATCTGGATATTAACTATCATTTAATGCCTCAGCAAATGTTATTGCAACAGCTACAAATTCTGCACAAGGTAATTGGTCACACCAATTGATTCCCTTTCGCGTAGCACATCACTCCACACTCGCCACAATACACTTAGTAGTACCTAAAGGATAGCATGATTTATTGGAGGGTCAAGTTTGGACTACACGTTGTGCGATTGGATTGCGACGCGCAATCTCATATATGCTCTGAGTACGGTCGCAGTGATTAATTTTCACTTCAATGTAAATCGCGGTCCATTACATCGAGATTGCGCGTCGCAAACCACTCACACAACGTGTAGTCCAAACTTGACCCTTCAATTATCATATACCGTTGTGCCAAGCGTTGCCCGCTGTGACCCTGTAGCCAGTGGGGTTGAGATTTCGGCTACTATTCCAATGGTCGCGGGATCGAAGCCTGCTATCTCCACCTGATGAGATGAAATTACATCAAAACGCGTCTTGGTTGTGATGTGTTTTCAGGCAGGCAACAACCCATTGCCAGATAGCACTATTTATTTCAGCGAAAATAATCAAGTACCTGTTCCTGGCTTCTTCAGCGAGTGTCCAATCGTCTTCACTGAGCAGGTTTATCACTTCATCCGAAGGAATGTCTGACACATTTGCCGCCTCCGCAGTTTTTGGCTCTGCCCCTCCTGCAACTGCCTCTGCTACAGCTTCTTGATTTTGAGGGACGACAACGCTCATCCCAGGAACTACATCAAGCTTCTCATCTTCCTGGCTGTCCTCTCATTGTCATCATTGCAAAGACGTTTCAGATGTTCTGTAAACGCTTCAGACACAGAATTGAGTGAATCTTGTGACAAATGGTTGAGTATAGATGTTTTGTCAAAGGGATAAATACCACAATTTTTAAAGCCTGCTTTGTGGTTCCTGCTTTGACAGCTCAACCATGAGCTTTTACAGCAGCCTTGGGGACACATCTTTGGATATCGTTTCCGCACTCTTTTTCTTTACCAGCTTTCGTCTTCTTACCCTGCTTTTCAACTTTCTGAAAAGAAATAACTGCTTTAAGTTTGTACTCTGTCAGAATGCACCTCCACTTAGCATTCATTGGTCCAAAATAAGCAACATCCAATGGCTGCAGATGTGTTGCATTTGGAGACAGACTGTAGAACTAGTAAATACTACTGGGTTCGCGAAAGTAAACGCGGATATCAGAAGGCAGTTGGAGTCGGACACAACGGACTGTATTCGATGGGCTACAAGAAGACGCGGACGGTTGAAGCAAGGCGGGAGGTGCACGTGAGCGCGGGAACATACAAGGTGGTCAAGTGTCGAGTCGGTTGTAAGGGAGATAATATCAAGAAAGAATAATGTACAATTGGCCAACAATTAAATAGAACATAACAGTTATCGTTTTGGCGCTACAGAGCTCCCCCTAGAAGGCTGAACATAGAAAGCCATTGATATCCGAAATGACAGGTGAATCGTGGTTCGTATGGCAACATCGTGCCGAGTAAGAATGAGTAAACGTTCGTGTCAAATGGGGGTCCGCCGGAAGTCGGAGTCCGCTATGCCATTTGTGAGTTATTATTTATTGATTGCAGGGCAGGGTGCATTTCGGCGAGCTGTTGTAGCAGGCTTGTCGGACTACAGAAAACGCCTGCCAGCAATCTGATAGCAGTGCAAGACCGGTGAATGCTCCGTTCCAAATTATTGTGTACCCAGTGAAGCTGTGGGCAAAAATTGCCAGTGATATTATGGGCATGCTTGCTAATACATCTCCACCGAGGCGAAAGGTACTAGCTGCAGCCTGCTTCTACATTGACCATTCTATGCGGGGACTTAACTGCAGCTGCGGTGGCACCGTTATTTGTTTGCAAGGTACGGGTTACCAGAAAATATAATCGATGAATACCTCTACTGTTTCGAACAAACAACGGTGTATAAGGAGTAAAAAAAACCATGCCTAACGAGTCCCGTGGGATGGAAATTATTGCGAATAGTAAATTGCATGATAAATTGAAAGCAGTTTGGTGGACTCACCATAGACTTATGTAACATAACGGAGACGTTCGCGTGTTAATCGTATAAATCCATAAATCAGTTGGTTGGGAGTTTGGTAAAACACCGTTTGATTGCGTTTTGTAGCCCTTGGCTAACAATTCATAAAATGAAATGCAAATGAGATAACGTATAGTCAATATACCATCAGACTGGGAGCAGAGACGACATAATCAGGGAGGGCGTTCCAAGTCTGGCACACGCTGAGGGAAAAGAAATTTCTACGACATTCGTGCCGGCTATGTTGAATTGTCAGTTTCAGAGGATAACCTCTTATGTTAATGTTGCGGTTCAATTCCAGCAGCGGACGGCAAGTGTGGTTTGGGTTCTTCAGAATCTCGTAAACCATTATGAGATCCCCCCGCAAAAGCCGATATCGACTGCTGACATTCTTAGAGATTTCAGTTTAAGCTGATAGGTCAGAGGAAAGATGCTCCTGACGTCCTTGGTAGTCCTTCGTGGAGGAGTCTCGAGAGCAACGAGATCCTGTTCTGCCACGGCTGCAACGCCTGAATAGCATATTCCACGTGCGGTCGCACGTAGGCGTTAAGCATTTGGGGAAAGATTGAGGGTTCAACCCGACCAGAAAGCTCTGCGAAGCAGGCCGAAGTGTTGATTGCCGGTTCTCTTCGCCTTCTCTGCTTGTTTTGAACACCCGAGATCTTCCTGTAGGTATACACCTAGGTCACGCTCCTGAGAGGCCTTCTCCAACGTGTGGTCTCCAAGCTTGTAAGCGCTCACCGGCTAGTGACGCAGATGTTTCACCTTGCATTCAGCCATGTGCAACTGAAGCAGGTTCCTCCTCGGACATTCGTAAATGCAATCTAGGTCGTGTTGAAGTAGGTCGTGATCTTCATCGTTACTAATCGCCCGCCATATCTTGACATAGTCGGCGAAAAGCAAGAAATTTGAGGAGATAACTCTTACCAGGTGCTTGATAAACACCAGGAACAAGCGCGGTCCCAGCACTGAGCCTTGTGGGACACCACATTCCACCTCAATTAGGTTAGAGAGTGATCCCCTAACACGTACTTGAAGCTTCCGTTGGTGAAGCAAGTTGCCAATCTAACCAAGAACGGGATCTCCGATTCCGTAGCTCTGTAGCCGTTGAAGTAGGATGGGGTGATCCAGGCGGTTGAAAGCTTTGGAGAACTCCAGTTAGTTGATGTCAACTCCATCATCAGCCACTTCCGTCCAACTAGCTCGAGCAATCAGTAGGTTGGTGGTGCATGCCCGGTGTTGACGGAAGCCATGCTGTTCCGGTGCCAAGATGTTGCATTTTTCCAGGAAGTCCATTAGAGCCTCAGCGATGACCGTTTTCATCACCTTCGAGAGCATAGGGAGGAGAGTCACTGGGCGATTGTTTGCAGGATCTGAACGGCTACCGCCTTTAAAAATTTAAGTGATACTGCCACACTTTCACATAGTGGGGACCTGTTGTTCATCAAAGCACCTTTGGAAGAACTGTGACAGTGGTTCAGCTAGCTTGTTCGTCTAGCCTTCAGTGCCTTCGGGCGGATGTTGTTTGCTCCCGAAGAGCTATGATCGCGCAGTGAGAGTAACTTCCTTAGCACAATTGATGGGTTGAAAATTACATATGTAAAAATTGGAGTCAGTAATGTACATGACATTATGGTACAGGTAGAGGCTGCGAGTTCGAAAATTGTGGCGCATTGTAGCCGCAGGGCATTAGCTGCTTCTTTGGAATTTTGTACTCTGCCGCCTGTCGTTAAAAGTGGAGGGATCCCATACTTCACTTTACGAAGATTGTTGACATGCCTATACAGCAGTTTGTTGTTTTCCAGGAATTTTTTGGCTAGGCACTGTTGATGAGTTACTCTGTCCTCACGGACAAGTGTAGCGCAATGGTTGCAATGGGTCAGGAAATTTCCCCAAGTCTCTGAGTCGGGGTTAATCTTGTAGGCACGCCATGCTGCATCCATTATCGCCAGGCATTTTCGTGTTCTGCTCCTTAGAATTGAAGGCATTTTTGCGGGGCGAAGGGGGTTGGTCTCTGATGCTCTGTTGACGATGTCGTTGAGTCTATCAAGCAACTCTGTCCAAACGTTGTCAAGGGGACTGTTGTTTGAGAATTCTCAAGCGGCTGCGTCGACGGGTTCTTTCAAAACGTGGTAGCGTGTGATTGTATGAGTTAGTTCCGAGTGTTCAGATGGATACTCTGCATAACACACGTAGTTGAACGTTATTACTACATGGTCACTGAGACCTAACGGACTATCCATCAATAACTTGTCAACCATGATTGTACAAGGGAATATTAGCGATCAGTTCATGTAAATCTGCTTTGAACTGCTTGCTCACTGAGCGATGCCGAAACCTTTAGCTCTTGTAGATTGAAGTCCCCGGAGATGAGAATGTGGCTGTACCTAGTGCGTGTTATTCTGTTCAGGCCATGTATCAAGCGGGAATCCATTTCCGGACTGGTTGTTGGGGGGCGGTAAACGACAGCTACGAGACTTGCGTCGTTGTGTCTTAGACAGAGACGGCACCAGAGTGAGTCGGTAACGTGAGTTTCCAGATCACCAACTATTGCACATTGCAGGTCGCTGCGGTAGTAGAGTAGGACCCCACCTCCTCTGCTGGGGCGGTCGTTCCAGATGAGTGATATTCCGGCTATCTCAACCTCAGCATCAGTCAGCTCTTGGTGTAACCAAATTTCGGTATTAGGAATCAGGCCCCGAGTATTCGCAATCTGACGTAGCCGAAGTTCGGTAAGTTTACTGAGGAGCCCTTGGGTGGTAGTGTACTTACATGAAAGTTTCTTAGATTTAAGCAATGTTTCGGAGGTTGTGCAATTCATACATGAAATTTCGCCGACCAGTGAGTGGCCGGTGACTAATCGTTTTCTCGATGTGTGCTTGGTGAAGAACGTAACGCCTTCAAATTTTGCAGTTTTGCATTCGTTCCCGCTGGCCCAAGCGTTGCTCGCGGATCTCAGTGGCATAGTGCTTATGGTGTCAACCTTGAGCCACTAGGCTCTGAGTTCCAGCCCAACTCAGGCTATCTCCAACTGATGAGTCCCAACCAGGACGAAACCGCGGTCTTGGGGTGCCAGTGTTGGGGTGAGCAACACTATAATGTTTTCAGCATAACGCCTTATTCATCATCCGCGTAGTTAGTCCTTTGTCTAATATTCTGCTACAGTGTAAGATGTCTGGCCACTATCATCTTCTACAGGTTGTATGGGCTCGTTCAACACACTGTTGGTGCATTATTCTTTTATAGATCCCATCGCGTTTGGTTCTTTGAGTGATATATCATCTCTAGGAGGCATATCGCTGAGTGCCTTCAGCCGAAGCTCAGATGGCAGCCTGCAACGGAACATGTACTAGCTTTTTAGCCTCCGTGCTACCATATGTTTTGACTGAAGGACCACCTTCAACGCTTTCGAACCACCTCCTTTGTATTTCGGTGAGGTACGCAGCCGTGACACGGATTTCGCTAACACATCATCCAAGCAGTGTTTCACGAATATAACGCCACTGTTCTTTATCATGGATTGTTACTTCATGCTCGTCACATGCTTTAGTTTCAGGAACCCCGTGAGGAAGTATGGTTCTGATTGAAGTTTCCTTCCGGTAGTCCTCTACGGTGCGGTTAACTGGATAACGCTCGCCCCATGGGATGTCTGGAAAGACACGGATGGAGCAGTGTTCATTACTGAGACTACCTGTCGACAGTAGTATTGATTCTACATCAGTGATGGAGTTCAGCACAACGCGCAGACGTCTTGGCTCTCCAAAATGCTTAGAGTTGGGGTGTCGCGTAATACACACTACGTGTACAGGTTTCAGTACAACTCCGATTAGGTTACTAATAATGTCCCACTGGTTGAGGTCATCCAACTGCCTGCCTCTTATCGATGTCGACTTTGATTCTGGGATATTGGAGCACAGTACGCTCAGTACAGGTAGTTGTTTTTTTACACCTTTCGACATGTCGCGGTTAGTGTCTGAAGTACTCGGAGATGTACCGCAGGAAACTGGTGGTGCTTGCACAAGGAAAGCTCCGTTTCTCTCCTCATTATGCCGAATTGCCAAGTTGCAACGATAGCAGACACTGGAGGATTTTAACATATAAGCTTGCCTCGAACGACGTAACCGTACTTCGAAAGATTCCTATAAGTCCTTCAGCTTTTGAGAGAATCTTGGGATGATGCGTTGGTATTAGCTTTGGTGGTATAGAGAACCCCTCCACATACTACAACGACATGAACCCCTGCAGAGCTAACGCTGATTCGAACAATTTGAATTTGTTTATATGCAACGTTTACAACCAAACTAAAACGCCGATCAGAGGGAATACGAAAGACGGGCTATTTACCAGGCTAAGTATAGACGTGCAGATAAAACCTACTCACAAGAAAATTTGTTCGTGTGAGGCTACCGAATTCGCGGAAAGTAAGAAATAGGATCAGACCCCCGACCCGGTTGGAGTCTGTGTGTACACCAGGAACTTACAAGTTGGTTGACGGAACAAAGGTGAATGCAAGATGGCTGCATACAGCACTTTCACAACTTGCTGCTGAATAAACAAACACACCTGCTACACAGCGCCTGATACAAACAAATATAAGCCTATGACGAACCGGTCGGATACATCGACTTGTTTGTAGATATGCTTTAATAACGCCACCACCACATACTTGTTTGAGATGGGAACCTTAAAGTAGACTGTGCATGTACACATTATGTCTACATGTTGTTTTCCGAGTAGAGGATGGGACAATGTCGTGTATGCTTAATTTGGTTTGTTCTTGTTATTCATCCCTTTGCACTAATCACGCCGCACAATTAGCATTCATTGACCCAACCATGTGCATTTACATCTGATTGGTGCATCCTTACACGTCTGTCTATTTTACTGTAACACGTGGATCTGCAAACTACATCAAATATACGTTCCGCTGATCCTCTGACTTTTCGGTCAACTTCGTCGCTGTCTCGCAAGCAGTCCAAGGCGTTAGTATTAAGTTACAGAAACGTGGTGCTTCTCCGATACATAAGATTATACTTTTAATTGTTCCGAATTATCAGTTTAAGAAAAAGACCGCCGTGCAACCAAAGCAGGTGGATGTATGATATACCTAACTTTACATTTGCAGCAGAACATCTTAGTTATCCACAGCTAACAAATGTTCCCGAATCTCTGGTTTTCCGTCTCAGAAATCTGTTCTCACATTCTACTCGGATGTGCTTACAACACGCCAACCGCGAGTGTTATCATCATCACTTTAGCTTTCGAATTTGCTGCTGAGATGCCACACTGAGACAGAAGATAATTGCTGGTGATTTTAACCTACCGAAGATTAGCTGGTCCTCTCAACCATCCTCGTCTATGCCCACAGCTTTTCTTTCCTCTCTCAGAATTGATGGGTGGATACAATGAGTTGCTGAACTGGCAAGAGCGATCAGGATAATCAACATGATATTCACGTTGGGGGTCACAAATACACCAACAGAGTTATTAGACAAACTCTGGTAGCGACTACAAGATGGCACGGTTCACTTTCTGCGTTAAATTGGCCATCAAACACGTCGTTATTCCGCAACATGCAAACCATAGGATGAAGTGGAAGCAATTCAAATAATTGATCCGATTGGGACGCATGCTTCCTCTGTAACAATGTGTGCACTACCGTGGACTTTTTCTACCATCGGGTCCATCAGGCCATTGCTATTCTTACTCCCCAACACAAGGGGAGTAAATACATACCGCTGAAACTGTAGACAAACAACTGTTTACCATTAATGCTGGTGCATGACATATTCTGAAAAATATGACCTGTGCCGAATATGAATACAGTTTCTCACTCGATGAGAAATATGCCTATCGTTATTACCGTTATTATTATTATTGTTATTATTATTATTATCTCGAACCGCTTATTAGCAGGGAGAATTACAGTGCTTTTAACAGTCGGGTGCAGCAATTTTCGAGCTTAAGTAAGATAGGGAGTAAGTTGAAGGAAGATTTATGATTACTGAGACCTGGTTAAGCCTTGAGATAGTAGATTCATAAGTCAATTAACCTGGTATGTCACTGCTTCAGAAGGACAAAGCTGGAATAGGTGGCGGCGTAATAATCTATTATAAGGATAACGTCCGATGTGAACTTATTGACCGCCCAGAGAACCGAACCCCAGATTCGCTTTGGTGCCTGCTATGGTTACGGAACAAAGACACAAGTCTTAGAGTTGTGATTTACCGTCCGCCAATCTCTATGTGTGAAATGAATTTCAAACCAAACTACGTTCCTAAGATTGCTTTGAGTAAGACGTACACTCACATTCCTATCGCAGGCGATTTTATTGTGCATCACTTGGAAATAGCACCGACCAATAGTATGCAGTTCAAGGCCAGTTTATAAGAGGTAATTTCCAGATATCCTCTGTACGACCATGTGACCTCTACTCTCAGATTTCGAACTACTGACAAGCTGTCGATACTTGATCTTGTGCTCATAAACGAAGCACTCATGGTCGATGGAGTAATTACAATCCCACTACTGGGTCGCAGTGACCATGTGGTTCTATATTTATGCGGAATATTCTGAAGAAGATGATGATATAGTGTATACGGTTACGCATTACAACGTGTAATCCGCGCTTGTTAAGGAGGTATCTTGGACCTTCTTAACTAAATGCCCCCATACATCGCCTGGGACACTTTTACAAGGACATTCACCACACTGGTAACGCATGCGTCTAAGCAGAAATCCTTTCATCATCAAAAAGGAGTCATTTCTGAGGAGCAGAACACGCAGGTGTATCACCTTGAGGTTCTTAGTGTTGAGAGCTAACAAGAACTCTCCGAATCCCGAAACTTGGACTGTCTATGTGGCACGGCGTAAATTCTGTGTGAATTTGACTTGCGAGGAGGCAACGCATCAGCGGGAGTTAATGAGGAGATTCTGCACAAACCGCAAACTCTTATAAAGGCATGTTAATGGCATTCGTAAAGTGTAACGCGGAATACCAGCACTGTTCAAGACTGACGGGTGCACGCGATCAGCAAGGGCAGCAGCCGATCTCTCTTACAGTTCCATTACTCACA
>OX104067.1:9650039-9692993 GCA_944474145.2 Dicrocoelium dendriticum | reverse complement strand
AATGTTGTGGTTCAATTCCAGCAGCGGACGGCAAGTGTGGTTTGGGTTCTTCAGAATCTCGTAAAACATTATGAGATTCCCCCGCAAAAGCCGATATCGACTGCTGACATTCTTCGAGATTTCAGCTTAAGCTGACAGGCCAGAGGAAAGACACCTCTGACGTTCTTGGTAGTCCTACGTGGAGGAGTCTCGAGAGCAACGAGATCCTGTTTCTGCCACGGCTGCAACACCTGAATAGCATATTCCACGTGCGGTCGCACGTAGGCGTTAAACATTTAGGGAAAGATTGAGGGTTCAGCCCGACCAGATAGCTCTGCGTAGGAGGCCGAAGTGTTGATTTCCGGTTCTCGTCCTCTTCTCTACTTGTTTTGAACACCCGAGATCATCCTGTACGGTTACACCTAGGTCACGCTCCTGAGAGGCCTTCTCCAAGGTGTGGTCTCCAAACTTGAAAGCGCTCACCGGCTGGTGACGCAGATGTTTCACCTTGCATTCAGCCATGTGCAACTGAAGCAGGTTCCTCCTCGGACGTTTGTAAATGCAATCTAGGTCATGTTGAAGTAGGTCGTGATCTGCATTGTTACTAATCGCTCGACATATATTGACATAGTAGGCGGAAAGCAAGAACTCTGAAGAGAGCTCTTACCAGGTGCTTGATAAACACCAGGAGTAAGCGCGGTCCCAGCACTGAGCCTTGTGGGACACCACATGCCACCTCAATATGGCTAGACAATGATCCCCTATCGAGTACTTGAAGCTTTTGTTGGCGAAGCAAGTTGCCAATTTAACCAAGAACGGGATCTCCGATTCCGTAGCTCTGTAGCCGTTGAAGTAGGATGGGGTGATCCAGGCGGTCGAAAGCTTTGGAGAACTTTAGATAGATGACGTCAATTCCATCATCAGGCACCTTCGTCCGACTACCTCGAGCAATCAGTAGGTTGGTGGTGCATGCCAGTGTTGACGGAAGCCACGCTGTTCCGGTGCCAAGATGTTGCATTTTTCTAGGAAGTCCATTAGAGTTTCAGCGATGACCGTTTTCATCACCTTCGAGAGCATAGGGAGGAGAGTCACTGGGCAATAGTTTGCAGGATCTGAGCGGCTACCGCCTTTAAAAATTGAAGTGATAATGCCACGCTTCCACATAGTGGGGACTTGTTGTTCATCAAAGCACCTTTGGAAGAACTGACAGTGGTTCAGCTAGCTTGTTCGCCTAGGCTTCAGTGCCTTCGGGCGGATGTTGTTTGCTCCCGAAGAGCTATGATCGCGCAGTGAGAGTAACTTCCTTAGCACAATTGATGGGTTGAAATTACATATGTAAAAATTGGAGTTAGTAATGTACATGACATTATGCTAAAGGTAGAGGCTGCGAATTCGACAATTGTGGCGTATTGTAGCCGCAGGGCATTAGCTGCTTCTTCGGAACTTTGTACTCTGCCGCCTGTCGTTAAAAGTGGAGGGATTCCATACTTCACTTTACGAAGATTGTTGACATGCCTATACAGCAGTTTGTTGTTTTCCAGGAATTTTTTGCCTAGGCACTGTTGATGACTTACTCTGTCCTCACGGAAAAGTGTAGTGCGATGGTTGGGATGGATCAGGAAATTTCCCCAAGTCTCTGAGTCGGGGTTAATCTTGTAGGCACACCATGCCTGCATCCATTATCTCCAGGCATTTTCGTGTTCTGCTCCTTAGGATTGAAGGCATGTTTTCGAGACAAAGGGGGTTGGTCTCTGATGCTCTGTTGATGATGTCGTTGTGTCTATCAAGGAACTCTGTCCAAGCGTTGTCAGGGGGATGGTTTTTTGCGAATTCTAAAGCGGCTGCGTCGACAGGTTCTTTCAAAACGTGGTAACGTGTGATTGTATGAGCTTGTTCCGAGTGTTCAGATGGATACTCTGCATAACACACGTAGTTGAACGTTATTACCACATGGTCACTGAGACCTAACGGATTATCCATCAATAACTTTCAACCATGATTGTACAAGGGAATATTAGCGATCAGTTCATGGAAAACTGCTTTGAACTGCTTGCTTACTTGGCGATGCCGAAACCTTTAGATCTTGTGAGTGAAGTCCCCGGGAGATGAGAAGGTGGCTGTACCTAGTGCGTGTTACTCTGTTCAGGATACGTATCAAGCGGGAATCCATTTCCGGACTGGTTGTTGGGGGGCGGTAAACGACAGCTACGAGACATGCGGCGTTGTGTCTTAGACAGAGACGGCACCAGAGTGAGTCGGTAACGTGAGTTTCCAGATCATCAACTATTGCACATTGCACGTCGCTGCGGTCGTAGATTAGGACCCCACCTCCTTTGCTGGGGCGGTCGTTCCGGATGAGTGACATTCCGGCTATCTCAACCTCAGCATCAGTCAGCTCTTGGTGTAACCACGTTTCGGTAATAGAAATCAGGCCCCAAGTATTCGCAATCTGACGTAGCCGAAGTTCGGTAAGTTTACTGAGGAGCCCTTGGGCGTTAGTGTACCTACATGAAAGTTTCTTAGATGTAAGCAATGTTTCGGAGGTTGTGCAATTCATACGTGAAAGTTCGCCGACTGGTGAGTGGCCGGTAACTAAGCGTTTTCTCGACGTGTGCTTGGTGAAGGGCATAACGCCTTATTCATCATCCGCGTAGTTAGTCCCTTGTCTAATATTCTACTGCAGTGTAAGATGTCTGGTCACTATCATCTTCTACAGGTTGTATGGGCTCATTCAAAACACTACTGGTGCATTATTCTTTCATAGATCCCATGGCGTTGGTTCTTTGAGTGATATATCATCTCTAAGAGGCATATCGCTGAGTGTCTTTAGCCGATGCTTAGACGGTAGCCTGCAACGGAACATGTACTAGCTTTTTAGCCTCCGTGCTACCATGTGTTTTGACTGAAGGACCACCTTCCACTCTTTCGAACCACCTCCATTGTATTTCGGTGAGGTACGCAGCCGTGACACGGATTTCGCTAATATATCATCCAAGCAGAGTGTTCCACGAATATAACACCACTGTTCTTTATCATTGGTTGTTACTTCATGCTCACCACATGCTTCAGTTTCAGGAACCCGGTGAAAAAGTATGGTTCTGGTTGAAATTTCCTTCCGGTAGTCACCCACTGTGCGGTTAACTGGATAACGCTCGCCCCATGGGGTGTCTGGAAAGACACGGATGGAGCAGTGTTCATTACTGAGACTACCTGTCGACAGTAGTATTGATTCTACATCAGTGATGGAGTTCAGCACAACGCGCAGACGTCTTGGCTCTCCAAAATGCTTAGAGTTGGGGTGTCGCGTAATACGCACTACGTGTACAGTTTCAGTACAACTCCGATTAGGTTACTAATAATATCCCACTGGTTGAGGTCATTTAACTGCCTGCCCCTTAATGATGCCGACTTTGATTCTGGGATTTTGGAGCACAGTACGTTCAGTACAGGTAGTTGTTTCTTTACACCTTTCGACATGTCGCGGTTAGTGTCTGAAGTACTCGGAGATGTACCGCAGGAAACTGGTGGTGCTTGCACTAGGAATACTCCGTTACTCTCCTCACTATGCCGAATTGCTAAGTTTCAACGGTAGCAGACACTCGAGGATATTAACATATAATCTTGCCGCGAATGGGCTTATCGAACGACGTAACCGTAGTTTGAAACATTCCTACAAGTCCCTCAGCTTTTGAGAGAATCCTGGGATGATGCGTTGTTATTAGCTTTAGTGGTATACAGAACCCCTCCACTATTACACCGACATGAACCCCCTCAGAGCTAACGCTGCTTCGAAAAATTTGAATCTTTTTAAATGCAACGTTTACAACCACAATAAAACGCCGATCAGAGTGAATACGAAAGACGGGCTATCTACCAGGCTAAGTTTAGACGCGCAGATAAGACCTACGCACAAGGAAATTGGTTCGTGTGAGGCTACCCAATTCGCGGAAAGCAAGAAACAGGATCTGACCCCCGACCCGGGTGGAGTCTGTGTGTACGCCAGGAACTTACAAGTTGGTTGACGGAACAAAGGTGAATGCAAGATGGCTGCATACAACACTTTCACAACTTGCTGCTGAATAAACAAACACACCTGCTACACAGCGCCTGTTACAAACAAATATAAGCCTATGACGAACCGGTCGGATACATCGACTTGTTTGTAGTTATGCTTTAATAACGCCAAAACCACATGCTTGTTTGAGATGGGAACCTTAAAACAGACTGTCCATGTATACATTATGTCTACATGTTGTTTTCCGAGTAGAGGATGGGACAATGTCGTGTATGCTTAATTTGGTTTGTTCTTGTTATTCATCCCTTTACACTAATCACGCCGCACAATTAGCATTCATTGACCCAACCATGTGCATTTACATTTGATTGGTGCATCCGTATATGTCTGTCTAGTTCACTGTAACACGTGGATATGCAAACAACCTCAAACATACGTTCCGCTGATCCTCTGCCTTTTCGGTCAACGTCGTCGCTGTCTAGCAAGCAGTCCAAGACGTTAGCATTAACTTACGGAAAAGTGGTGCTCCTCCGATACATAAGATTATACTTTTAATGGTCCCTAATTATCAGTTTAACAAAAAGACCGCCATACAACCAAAGCAGGTGGAGGTATGATAGACCTACACTGTACATTTGCAGCAGAACATCTTAGTCATCCACAGCTAACAAATGTTCCCGAATCTCTTTGGTTTTCCGTCTCAGAAACCTGTTCTCACATTCTACTCGGATGTGCTTACAACCCGCCAACCGCGAGTGTTACCATCATCACTTTAGCTTTCGAATTTGCTGCTGAGATGCCACACAGACAGAAGATAATTGCCGGTGATTTTAACCTACCGAAGATTAGCTGGTCCTCTCAACCATCCTCGTCTATAAGCACAGCTTTCCTTTCCTCTCTCAGAATTGACGGGTGGATACAATGAGTTGCTGAACTGACAAGAGCGATCAGGATAATTAACCTGATATTCACGTTGGGGGTCACAAATGCACTAACAGAGTTATTAGACAAACTCTGGTAGCGACTACAAGATGGTACGATTCACTTTCTGCGTTAAATTGGCCATCAAACACGTTGTTATTCCGCAACATGCAAACCATAGGATGAACTGGAAGCAATTCAAATAATTGATCCGATTGGGACGCATGCTTCCTCTGTAACAATGTGTGCACTACCGTGGACTATTTCTACCATCAGGCCAATGGCGGTGTCCGATGCATCGACTGCAACACTGAGTGGAGCTTTGGGGTCAAAATGGTGAAGCATAACGGCTTCAGCCAAGGTCTCTGCAAGCCTTGAAGGCTTCGGTTGCAGCGGGCGTCAACTCGACGTTGCCGTTCTTGCGTCCACGAAGTAAGTCGGTCAATGGACTGAGCAAGTCGGCACAACGTGGCAGAAATCGACGGTAGTAGTTGATCATCCCACTAAAACGGCGGATGGCGGCCAAAGTAGTCGGAACGGGAAAGTCCTTAATAGCGCTGACTCGGTCTTCGAGCGGCCGTATGCCATGCTGGTCAATTCGATGACCAAGAAATTCGACAGATGGTTGCTGAAAGATGCATTTGTCAGCGTTGACAATAATGCTATTAGAGGCTAACCTCTCGAAAAGCATCTTGAGGTGCTCCGCGTGCTGTTCTTCGAAAGAACTAGCTACTAAGATGTCGTCTATATAAGGATAAACAAAGTCGAGACCTCTCGTGACAGAGTCTATGAAGCGTTGAAAAGTCTGAGCTGCGTTGCTAAGACCGAAAGGCATTCGCAAGAATTTGAAAATTCCGAAAGGCGTGATGACTGCGGTTTTCGGAATGTCTTCCTCGGCTACAGGGATCTGGTGGTAAGCGCGAACCAGATCGATCTTCGAGAACACACGGGCGCCACGTAGGCTAGCCGTGATGTCCTGAATGTGCGGAATCGGATAACGGTCGGGGACAGTAGCGTTATGGAGAGCGCAATAGTCGCCACATGGACGCCAGTCTCCTGACTTTTTAGGCACCATGTGTAGAGGCGAAGCCTACGGGCTCCTAGACGGGCGAATAATGCCTAAGTCTAGCATGTGCTCGAATTCGGAGCGTGCAATTTTGAGCTTGTCGGGGGTCATGCGCCTGGCTTTTGCGAACACAGGCAGACCTTTCGTAACGATGTGATGTGTCGCGGCGTCGGTTGCGGAAGGCAGCGGGACGGCAGGACGGAAGGCTTGCGGAAAACTATCGAGCAGCGTTTGCCCGACGGGTGAACTAAGTTGAGTCGCGTACAGGGGACTGATTGACGCGGTGTCGGTCAAAGTCCCAATGACTGCGAGATTCGTAAGGCGGTCGACTAGACGGTGTCGCTCAACGTCAACGAGTAGGTCGTAATGACGTAAGAAGTCGAGACCAAGGATAGGCGTTTGAACATCCGCAACGAGGAATATCCATTTGAAAACGCGTCGGAGGTTGAGATTTAGCGTGCGCGAGCGTTGACCATATATGCGGATAATGGTCCCGTTAGCTGCGCGCAATGAGCTAGTCACCTTTTCGGTCGGGTCGTTTTGCTCACGCGGGAGAACGCTGACTTCTGTGCCAGTATCGACGAGATAGCGAACTCTGGTTCTACGATCGGTGACGAAGAAAAGGCGACTGCGCTGACCAGCTACGTACGTCGCTCCTACGTGCTGGTCCGCCCGTTTCCCTGCTGCTGTCGTTTGAAGGAACAGGGCGGGCGACATGAACAATGAACAATGATTTATAACGGGTAAAAAAGCATATGCTTGACAGGTCCCGTAGGGTGGTTGGAGCAAGAGATAAAATGAAAGGATAATCGAACAAGTAAATCGTTTTTTAAGCCTCTACAGATTTCAACGCACCACTTCATAATGATAGTTTGAAGTATGGACTGGATGTCTGCACCCAAAGTAGAGCTGTTATATTACGGCAAATGTGGGAAAAAGAAATCAAAGGAACGGATAACGCTCACTCGTGTGTTGCTTCCGTTGAGAGATGTGGTACGTTGCTCCAGTTTGTATACATCCATGTCGCTCATTGGGACACTTCTGTATGTAACATCACCGCCACTTTGCGGGGAGGGTCAGTAACCTCATGGTTTGGGTCTCGTTGTTTCGTCCTCCGAATAGGACGTGCTATGCCAAATAATGCAAGTTGGAAAGTGTGTCATCTAGGCGTTTTTTAAATAGTGCCAATGTGGGGGCAAGGACGACGTGAGTGGGGAGCGCATTCCAAGCCCGATACACACGGAGTGAGAAAGAGTTTCGTCGACAATCAAGTCGGCTGTAGTGTGTAGCCAGTTTGAGCTGATGACCTCTCAGGTTGGTATTTTGGCTCAGCTGCAAGAGACTGCGATATGGGTGATTTGGATTCATCAGTATTAAGTAGACCATGATGAGGTCTCCTCGGTGACGACGATATTCACCACTGTACAATCCCAGCGACTGCAGTCTGCGTTGGTAGGGGATGTGAAACAGGCCTCTGACGAGCTTCGCTGCTCTACGCTGTGGAGCTTCAAGTGCACTGATGTCGCGCTTGCGCCAGGGACGCCAGGCCTGGATCGCATACTCCACGTGGGGTCTCACGTAAGCGCTCAGCATTTGCGGAAATACAGATGGCTCGAAATTTCCGAAAGCCCTCCGTAAGAGTCCTAGATGTTGACTGGCCCTTTTCGATGCCTTTTAGCTTGTCTGGAGCAGCCAAGGTCGTCCTGCACGATCACTCCGAGGTCGCATTCCTGGGAAGCATGTTGCAACGGCTGGTCCCCGAGTAAGTATTCATGGATGAGCTGGTGGCGTAAGCTCACGACTTTGCACTTGGCGACATTGAAGTGGAGCATGTTTTCGGATGACCAAGTGTACGCCCTGTCCAGATCGCTCTGCAGTGTTGCGTGATCGTCCTCTGTCCGGATGTCATGCCAAATTTTGACATCATCTGCAAACAGCAAGAAGTTCGACTGTAGTACACTGGCAAGGTCGTTAATGAATGTTAAAAATAAACGTGGCCCCAATACTGACCCTTGTGGCACACCGCACTGGCCGAATCGTTCGTGGTACCAGCAGTAACCGTTTCTATTCGGTGATCGCGAAGGAGAGTTCGAACGTGAACGCGAACGGCTCCTATAGCACTTACAGCGGTTATGTCCGGAGGCCGAAAAGTCTGCGAATTGTCTAGTCAATGTTGCCATCTGGGATTTAAGCGTGGCGATATCGTCGTCCGGTTTCGTCTGGACCTGCGAAACCTGGCCGTACGACTCTCAAATTCGGTCGGCTGTATCGGCCAGTTTGGATAAAGGTGCATCCTCACTAGCACAGAGGATGTGTAGCACCTCGGGCGAAGTCGTTGCAACCACATTTCCCGAAGAAAAGAATCATCTATCGAAGTGGGTTTAGCTAGGCTCTGCATTTTTCGAAACAGCTGAGACGGCTTAAGATCGCCAAGATAGGTTTCGTTGAGGAGTTTCGTAACTCCTTGTCGATCGGATAAGCCTGTTCTTCTCAGAACAGCTGTTTTGACTGCATCGTAAGTCTTTCGGTCGTCAGGAAGATCTAGAATGTCATCAATGTCATCGATGACATTTAGCGGAAGCGCGGAAACGACAAGGTGGAACTTGGTCTTTTCGGACCTAATACCACGCAAAGAAAATTGCGACTCTAGCTGACCAAACCAAGACTTAGGGTTAGTCTCGCGAAAAGGTGCAATAGGAAGCGTAACTGTGCCGATCTGAACGTCAGAATCTACGCGATCAGTTTCCATAGCGAGCAAAATAGCGAGCCAGCGAGATTAAACCGGAAAATGAAAAGGGAAAATCAGACGGGTTAGGGAAAAATGTGGCCAAATCTGAAAAGAAAGGTTAGCGAAAACTCACCGGATAATGGCCAAAAGTCGGGGGTCACCAATAAAGCGAGAAGCAGGATCGGTACGCTTTAGAACCAATACGTGAATATAAGGCCAACCTCCGATGAGTGGAGAACACCAAAAGTAACGCTAGGAAAAATTTATTAAGTGGGGCGAAACGCTATCTAGTGTTAAAATTAAGCCACCGGAAGATAGCTAGCTAGGGGAAAGGCGTGGTCGCGTGCGCGGAGAGCAAAGATGGCCGCTGAGCCGATGAGCTTCACGCCGTTCGAAGGCGGATGCTATGTTGACTCAAACAAACGCGAGTAACGTTCAAACAGGCGAGCGGCTAATTTGCTATGTACATCGAGAAATTATAATTTTGTGTTGAAAGAGAAGACAAACAACTGTTTGCCACTAATGCAGGTACATGAAATATTCTGAAAAATATGACCTGTGCCGAATTTGAATACAGTTTCTCACTCGATGAGAAAGATGCCTATCGTTATTACCGTTATTATCATTTTTATTATTATTATAATTATTATATTATAATTATTATTATCTCGAACCGCTTGTTAGCAGGGAGAATTACGGTGCTTTTAACAGTCGGGTGCAGCAATTTTCGAGCTTAAGTAAGACAGGGAATAAGTTGAAGGGAGATTTATGATTACTGAGACCTGGTTAAGCCTTGAGATACTAAGTTCATAAGTCAATTAACCTAGTATGTCACTGCTTCGGAATGACAGAGCTGGAATAGGTGGCGGCGTAATAATCTATTACAAGGATAACCTCCGATGTGAACTTACTGACCTCACAGAGATCCGTGCCTCAGATTTACTTTGGTGCCGGCTATGGTTGTGGAACAAAGACACATGTTTTATAGTTGTGATTTACCGTCCGCCAATCTCTACGTGTGAAATGAATTTCAAACCAAACTACGCTCCTAAGATTGCTTTGAGTAAGACGTACAGTCATATTCCTATCGCAGGCGATTTTATTGCGCATGACTTGGAAATAGCAGCGACCAATAGTATGCAGTTCAAGGCCAGTTTATAAGAGGTAATTTCCAGATATCCTCTGTACGACCATGTGACCTCTCCTCTCAGATTTCGAACTACTAACAAGCTGTCGATACTTGATCTTGTGCTCATAAACGAAGCACTCATGGTCGATGGAGTAATTACAATCCCACTACTGGGTCGCAGTGATCATGTGGCTCTATGTTTATGCGGAATATTCTGAAGAAGAGGAAGATATAGTGTATACGGTTACGCATTACAACGTGTAATCCGTGCTTGCTAAGGAGGTATCTTGGACCTGCTTAACTAAATGCCGCCATACATCGCCTGGGACACTTTTACAAGGACATTCACCACACTGGTAACGCATGCGTCTAAGCAGAAATTCTTTCATCGCCAAAAAGGAGTCATTTCTGACGAGCAGAACACGCAAGTGTATCTCCTTGAGGATCTTAGTATGGAGAGCTCACAAGGACTCTCCGAATTCCGAAAGTTGGACTGTCTGTGTGGCACAGCGTAAATTCTGTGTGAGTTTGATCCGCGAGGAGGCAACGCATCAGCAGGTGTTAATGAGGAGACTGCACGAATCGCAAATGACATTCGTAAAGTGCAACGCGGAATACCAGTACTGTTCAAGACTGACGGGTGCATGCGATCAGCAACGGCAGCAGCCGATCTCTTACGGTTCCATTACTCACAAACGTTCCAGAGAGTAACGGGTCCAACGGTTATCCCTGTTTCTATTGTCACACCGTCAGCTTTATCAAATATCACTTTTATTTTAGAAACTGTTGTCGTTGCGTATCCACAGCTCTCATGGTGTGAATAACATTCGATCGAAGGCTTTACAGTCAGCAGCCAGTGATCTGGCGGAACCTCTAGCTATATGCGATCAGCGCTGTATGAGGAAAACCATATTCCAACGGTATGGGAGGTAGTCGCACTGACCCAACCAATTACCGTTCGATAACCCTACTCCCTGTGCCTTCCAAGGTTATGGAGTCGATCATCGCCGATGCATTCATGCAGTATCTGGAAATTCACAAGATGGTAGCATCAGACCAACATGGCTTCCGACAAAAGCGCTCATGCACTACGAACACGCTAATTGCATACAATAGCTGGACTGCAGCAGTTGATGGTGGAGCAGGAATCGATGTCATTCACCTGGACTTCTCAAAAGCAGTTAATCGCTTAGATTACGTAATTCTCCTCCACACACTTAAGATCTCTGGCGTTCGTCTTCTACTGCTGTGTTGGATAGGCAATTTCCTGCACAAACGCTGGTTGGAGATGAGAGTACGGGAATCCCTGTCCGACGCAATTGAGGTGTAGTGCGGCGTACCACAAGACCCAGTGCTCGGGTGCCGGTTAATTTTTGATTTTCATAAACGACCTGGCGAGAGAAATTACTTAGATTTCTTATTCCTCGCGGATGATACCAAGTTATGCAGAGCGAGCAAAGAACCGAAAAAAAACATGAAAAGCTCCAGTCTGACCTCGACACGTTTTCAACATGGTCAGTTTTGAATACCTTATCGTTCCTTGTGGAAAAATGTCAAGCCGTTTAATTGCGGCGTAAGCATGACCACGTGTATAGGCCTGGGTCACACGTATTGCAAACAACTTCCCAAGAACGCGACCTTAGTGTACTCATTCAAAGTGATTTTAACTGTTCAAAGCAATCAAAGGCAGTTGCGATGAGAGCCAACCAACACTTCGGCTTGTTGCGAAGAGCATGCAGAAGATTCGACCCATCCATCTTTCCCATGATGCACAATTCTTACATGCGCCTTCACGTTAAGTACACCATCCAAGGATGGAAACCCTGGTTGAAGAGCGACTTAGAAGTGTCAGAGAAACCACAACGCGGAGCCACAAAGGACGTCAAAGGCCTACGAAGTCTTTCCTACCATCAAAAGCTGAAGTCACTGTGAGTTTTCAGTGGCCGCTTCCGAAGGCTGCGCGGCGATTTTATATTAACCTAACAAATGTTGAGTGACCTTGGTTACTTGCTAAAACTCGAACATAGCACCAATCTCAGAGGTGACCCTCTGTGTGCACAGGATAGCCGCCGGGAATGCCGGCGGAATTATTGTTCTCTTCGAATTTGCCAACGCTGGAACTCTCTCCCAAACTTAGTTGATTCATCCCCACGTTTGAAATTTTCAATAAACGATGGGATCTTGCCTTTGGCCCCCATCACTTCGTTGCCTAAAATGGGCTAATTTGGAATATATTGATTATATTTTCAAACCTGATTAACATGTCAAATAAACCTGAGGAGGCGGTACAGAATTGAGAATTCCCGTTTCAACTTTTCTCACGGAGTACATCAACTATAACAGTCCTCTTGTTACCTTGTAGCTCGCGTTCAACTTCCGTGTACACTACTATTAATCAGCAGCGTATCTGCCAGATAAAAACTCAAAGTGACAACTCACATATCTTGTGATAGTTGTGGTTTTACTCCAACCATCCTGGAGGACTTGTCAAACAACTGCTTTTTCAACTCATGAATTATACCTGTGTTTGAATGAAAGTCCATTACAATTGTGAGCAAGAAACAAGCAACGCAGCATGCTAGCGAAAGCTGAATTGAGGACTGCTGCTGTTTGAACGAGACAGGTAAATTGGATCGATAATTGGGCCGATGCACTGAAGATAGGCTACGCAGCCGACGTTACGCTGCTAATGCTGAATAACAAGGAACAGCCGCGGAGCCATGGTAACAAGAGGGCTCGCACTAGGGCTTTCTGCTTGCACAAATCAGGCCGGCAAAAATCATTGCTCATTGTCAAGCAGTAGGAAACTGAGTCCCAAACACTACTTCGAGCAGAGATTCACTTCCCACTATATCCGTGTATTATTGTCAAAACAGACTCCCTCGAGTAACGTTAATTTAGATTATTGGTGGTTTTTGTGAGTAGTGTAATTTTTGTAGAAAGTAGAAGCCACGATTAAACTTTGCACAATAATCTGCCTGGACGTGGACGTTAATTTGTCACGATGTGACAAAAGCTATCCTATTATCGATGTGTTGGCTTCCAAAATCATCACGTGGTGCGTTGACTTCCTTAGAAAGATTGCTCAAAGGATTATTGCAAACATGATAGTAAGCAAAGCATAAACTTTCCGGATCATATGCACCTTTGGGGACCAGAGCGTAGAACCATGGCCGGGAACGGAGTTACTGTATCCATGAAACCCGCGTTCGTGCTCGTGATGATAGAAAATAGATCAGGATATTAAACTGCCTATTCCATTTGTTGGGAACCCACTTGCAGTCACGTATTTCATGATGACTTCGCTTTCAGTGTACATCAATCGATTACTGCTGTATGTGTACATGAGAAATTGTGAGGTACACCGTAACCAAACACGGGACTTGTTAAGCACTTACTTTGTTTCCATTGATAACTCATCGTTCATTGTAAGTGTTACATTGGCTTGAAAAGCAACTAGTACTATCCTTGGAACGTGTACTAAGACTGTCATATTATTAGCCGCATTAAAGTCTTGGGGTACAGTAAATCGCAATCCTGTGAAGTCAAGAAGCTTCGTGCGCTGCGGTCATCCCATCAGTGAAGTTGCCTACGTAGGCTATTTTACATACGATTTAGCAGTTTGAACATAGGCAACTGTAACGTCCCGACACAATGCGCCACTCGTTTTTGGATCCATTGGCCTACGTGTGCAATGTGGCCATCGCACGTAATTGCTCGCACAGACAAGGATCTGGTAGGTTTAGTACAGGACGCTAACTACCGGCAATGATAGAATGTGAACAAATAGTAGCTCTTTCTGCCAACAGAGTTTGTTAAAGGAATACGGTGGTGCATGTACAAATGCTTGTCATACATTGACCCAACGTCATCAACCCGCAACTGGTGAACTAAGGCATGACCATTCTCATCATCAACATCATGCAATCCGCCAACACCCGGATGACAGCGTGATTGCGAATATGTGTGTTTCATGCATGCCTACCTTTCGCTCTATGACAACACAACATTCTATTGGCTGACAGCGCCGGGTCAATGCGGCAGACCCGCGATCTTGCATGCGGTAACCACGACTGAGGCATGGACGGACCAACTTATAAGAGTAACAAGAGAATTTGAAAACTCTCGGGCTAACGTGATTCCGCTATGGACAAACGTGCATTAGAAATGGTTTGGTAGGATGCAATTGCTTCGGAAAAACCCAATCACCAGCCAGGCAATACGGGAACGTTCGGCAGCTACCACCAAGCGCCTTGCCAGTAAATTTGTAATCATTAGGAATCAAGTACACTTTGACAAAAGCGATACAGACTAAATACCGATACCCTGCTGCAATCTGTGGAAGTATGCTTGCTTACGAAGCCAGCGTCTCACAAATAACCCGATGTTGAATGCTTTGCGCGAAGACATACGATTGCGCTGGTGGGCGATCGCAAGCGAAGTGGCGGTTGTGCTTCGGAGCTTTGCTTGAGGGACTCCACCCGGAGCCTTTGGCTCAACAGCTTGACCCACAAGGCAGAGGGTGGTTTGGAGGTTTGCTTGAAGGACTCCACCCGGAGCCTTTGGCTCAATAGCTTGACCCACAAGGCAGAGGGTGGTTTGGAGGTTTGCTTGAGGGACTCCGCCCGGAGCCTTTTACTCAATATCCAGATCCAAAAGGCAATGGGAGTAGACCCAGCTAGGGAAATTGGTTGCAGAGACAGATTGGGATCTACTTGACGGCCATCACACGCAGCCATTGAGGTACTGGAACGATTCATATGCGTTTTGCGACCATAGTAGGATACGCACCTGCGACCACGGCCAGACGCAGGTGGGTTTTGGCGCGTTTGCTCCAATTCAACCTGGCGTTTCCTGGCTCGAGGCATGTAGTAGCAAACCATTGAGTATCCGGAAGTACTCTTCCACCGCCAGAAACGATGCGCGGTACATGTGCTCTATGGCAATCGAGCGATGAGCTTGAAACCCGTAGACCTGCTGTCTCCGACTGGTATATTTTATGGAAGGAGGGCCATGGACCACTTCCTCACCTCCAAAGAGGATGGAATACGACACTGGCAGGGCGCCCACACCTGACAGAAGAACAACTCCGGTCCTCAACCAAAGCCCTCGATTAAATGTACACCCGAAAGGCAGCGGGTCTAGCACACGGTCAGTTCACTGACTCATGCGGATTGCTGTGCTGGATCTTAACAGGGAAAAGGGCGTAACCCAACTCCTACCCAGCAGTCACAATGAGGAGACGTCCAGGACATGAATCCATATATATATATATATATATATATATATATATATATATGAGCACCATTACTCCATGGAGAACTCAGGGCATCACATATACAATAGTAGATAGTCGGCCAAGAGGCAATGGTGACCATGGTAATGGTGCCAGCCGCGAGCCAAAGCCAGAGGGTCCAGCAGTTTTACGAGTCAGATGCAGCTGGTGCCTACGTATGTGCGTTTTGATGGTTTGCAACCGTTCCCTATGCCACAGTCGCATAAACTGCCACAGTGAGTAAGAAAGTCTAACGTCAGTTGTGTACAATCCAATTCAGATTCCACAGTTCGTCAACAGCCAGTGAGTTTATAAGCAAATGTGACCAAATCGCTGACAACACTACTTTCAAAAACCGGAGTACTTTTCCATAGAAAGTCTCACTTCATTCAACGAAGCGGTACACTGCCCTACAGTGTTACGCATCCTATAATCATTCACCACTGTACACTTTAGCTGCAGCTGGAAAACTCCTAAGCTATTGTGCCGCATCTACTGGACTCATCTTCGCGGATGGTGAGAGGAATTGAAACGTTAACTTTTCGCGACTTATGTCTTCCTACTGCGCTCAGTAAATGTATACATGTTCCGAAAATAAACCTTCAAAGTCAAATGTTCACCAGTGTGAGAAACCCAATAGTCTGAGCCTATCCCCACATGTCGAACGGTGTTTCGCCCTTCTATCTATTGCATTTCACAAAAGGGAAATGAACATCGAAATCGCGGCTGCTGTTCAGCAGAACATCAGCATAAAACATCTTCATCTTCTCGCGCACAGACTTTATGGATATTTTACGGCACGACGTATGGATTCAGTTACACGAAATGGGTGAACGCTAAAAGAGGAGAAGCTTACAATTCATGATGTGTTGTCGATTCTTCCATGGCCGTGTCATAAGTGGCTGGGTAGCTGGTGCAACTGCTGTCGGTCACAGGTTCCGTTCCCTGTAAGGAAACGAACGAATACGTAACATTGACAAGCCCAATAGGGCGAAACGACCGTTTGGGGCTGTTCGGGATTGAGATTAGACTAGCTAACTTCCGTTGTTCGGGCGAACCAATAGTATGTCCATCTAAATTGGTGGTACCCTAGTGTCTACACGTATGCAATCATGCCAAGCTTGTGAACGCAGTAATGACTCGTAGATGAAGGACGGCAGTACACACCGAGATAGCAGCACGCAACGTGTATTCCGGCAAAAACGTGTACAAAGCATCGATCAAGTGGCTGAAGCTAATTCACTGGCGAGTGGGCAATCGATAGGCAAACATATACGCACGCATGTAGGGACAGTCAATGCCGGATGTGAACATCTGACTTGGGATAGTGACTCATACGCCACACCGAGTTCAATTTCAGCTTGGAGGATAATAGGTTGTAGAAACTGACCGGCGTACTAACAAAAAGACACGCAAACTATCGCAATATGATTTGATTCAGTTTCATAGAGGGAAACAAATTAAAACCAATACAGTACTGGAAAAAGAATAGATAGATCTCGTCTGACAAACAAACACCTGTTTCGGAAAAAAAGAAACGGTGAAAGAAAGCAACATTTCGGTAGCTTCATCAGTTCTGTTACAACACAAATTATTGGAGTGAAGTGAGCAAAACGAGAAAACGCAAAGGTCACATAAATGTGAAGATCACCAAGAACAGACGAGCACTGAAAAAGGTAAGAATTTGTGCGGCTTCCACTGTGTTTCTCGTTAAATGCAGGAGTCTTGTGGCGGATGGGAACCAATAACTCACAAGCAGTTCTGTAGTGGTCATAGGGGAACCCTTAAATGTCCGGTGATGATTGGAAAACTGGCCCATGTAACGACCATCACGAGGGCACATTGAGCACAAAAAGTAAATATACAATCCGGGCGTGAGACAAGCGCCAGTCAATTTATTGAGTACAAAATAAACATTCAAGACGAGAAAATGAACAATTTCAACGGAAACCTGGTGTAAAGTTCAGCTGATGAATAAATCGGAAACGACAGTCCCGATAACTTCTTTGCGCCAGTGGACAAAGTCGTGTGCATCGGTCGCCGAACGTAACGAATCCAGAACTCAAGGTACAGGTGCCTACATACTGCAAGATTAAAAACTACCGAGTAACTCCGAAGTGACCTTCCGCTCAGGTTGTAACGACCAGTGTGCGGGCTCCTTCAGCTAGACCAGCAGATAGGCATGGAGTGTTACAGAACAGAACAAAAGGCGGATTACCGGTTAACAAGGGATATCTCTGATCAGTCTAAGAGAAAGCGACTGAGACCAAATAAGAGGTCATTTGAATAAAAAGAAGAAAACGATTTATAAGGTGGACACAGGAAAAATATCCAATCCAGTGTAAAGGCGGTTCGTGCCAGGAACACATAGCAAATTCGGACTGAACGACTTGCGCGGGACCATGTAAGAACGATCAGTGAGGCGCTCGCTCTCATAAGCACAGGGGATTAGTATTGACGAACTGAGCATCAGATCCACCGAAGCTTTTCTTTCCAGTGTTCAGACATATGTAGCTGGTTAGCATGATGAACATGAAGTCCAACAAGAATTTCATGGGTAACACAGCCGATGTAACATGAGGTATGCATCAAGATTTCGAAAGCCAGACGACAGCCTACCTGCTGCCTCTTCTGCTTCGTAACACGGTAAAACAACGAACAACCTGGAAGGGCGATGCAGCCACTAATGTAATACGTGTAATGCCAAATAAAACTGTTGGAGACGCCAGCGATGATGGAACAAGTTCAGCGCGAGCTAATCCACCGCACACAATATGATCTTGACCACGAAATCCAACTGTGAAGGGGCCAAAAGAGTTAGAAAATCGGGGACACACTGTTTGCGGCAACGAGTATCTCAAGATGATAGAAGCTGCTCAAAAATACATGCTGCGACATACCATCAACCAACGTGACGCGCATCGTGTGCACACGTGAAATGTGCGTTACGCTGTGATCAAACGGCAGCGCCAATTAGGAACAACAAATGTAAACGGGACCCGAAGGTTTTGGTTTCGTGCTGTGTAAAAGATGCAAACTGAAGTCAATGAGTTGCCAATAGGTGGCGAACATCTAAATACCGAAAAGTAATTGTCAAATGTGTTTCGTGAAATCTGTTTGAGAAGTGTTCAGGGAGGCCGATGAACAACCGGTCGGCGAATAAATCCCAGGGAATCGTGCGGGAAAAGATTAGAAGAATACAACTCGTAAAGGCAAGAATAAGATCCCCACTGTCTGTGATGTGATGTAAAAACGGAGAAGTTCCGATAAATCAAGTTCAGCTGGTCAACCAGATGATCAGTGGCTGGGAAAGGTAACTTCGAGTCACCCGTTTGTTGGTGTCCAGATGAGAACAGCATCCAATGGAACTTCGCACCGAATAGCTGAAAAACACATCTGGAAGCGCTCTGCTATAAAATGGCGAAAATGGGTGGGTAAAGATCGCCAATGCAAGTGGCAACTGCCAAGGTGCTGGGTAAACAGATGTGAACCGTTCGAACATAGAACGCAACGTAGTGATTCCAAAGCAGAATGAAGGTCGCCTAAGTTCGAGATAACCGGGACCGCGTCCAAATCAACATGGCCACAATTCCAAAGACACTTTGTGCGAAAAGAAGCGACAAGGGTGATATGCCCCATGAGGGTTGAACATGTACACAAAGTCAGACCGTCACGTACGCGCGAGCACAGATACGCGTTAAAACTCCATCA
Source organism: Dicrocoelium dendriticum (assembly GCA_944474145.2). NCBI lineage: Eukaryota > Metazoa > Platyhelminthes > Trematoda > Plagiorchiida > Dicrocoeliidae > Dicrocoelium > Dicrocoelium dendriticum. The sequence goes on along the minus strand of OX104067.1, from coordinate 9,674,169 downwards.
CTTGAAAGGAATGTACGGTGGAGCAGAAATGAACAACAAGCTGGAAAATCCAACACCTTTCCAGTCTGAAATCATTCCCAACCGAAGTAGAGTGATGCAAGAAAGTCACAAATGTTAGATAGGAGATAGCGAAGCCAGCAAGATTTGTGAGAAATCCGAAAGGAACATGAAGTTGTCAAGTGAGGTAAGCATCATTAGGAGTGTTCTGTGAACGCTTTTCGGCCTTGTGGAGATCACATATCAAAATGCGTCCATTCATGCTCAATGCACCGGACAGCTGGCGCTCCGCATCGACCGCAAAAGGTATCAGTTGTATACTCCGAAGATCCGTACCACGCAACGGCAACAGAGGCTGCGTTCGTGTTAGACCACCCGCATTCAGACTAGCTAGAACAGACAGCATGAATAGTGCATGTGAAATGCTCGAACTGTGGCATGCTGTCGCATAGGCCAAGTGCTCCTTCGAAATTGTTGCCGCCAGAAAATGCAGCGATGCTGATTATTACACCAAAGCGAGCCCCGATTCATGTTACGGTCGACAAACAGCGATCATTTCGCAAAGTGTACATATCGAGTAAGTTGAGATAAAGTTGTGAACATAAAGTATCCAAGCGAAAGGAAAGATAATAAATCCCCACACTCAACTGATGATAACAGTTCAAAGGGTTGATGAGGGGAAACCCAACACATGGTTACCGGTGTTCTGTGAAATGTAGTCATTATGTAGAGCAGCGGATTCACCCACATTCGTGTCAGAATGAATGCAACCGGCCGAAAAACAGTGAGAATACCACAAAACTGGAGCATAAGTCGTGAGAGAGTATTCTTGCCATAAAGTATCCAAACGAAGTGTAGACAGAGATAAATTCTTCACGACCAAAGGATGATACAAGTTTAAAGGGTTGACGAGCGAAAACCCGACCTACTGCAGCCAGTGTTGTACGAAATGTAGTCATCAGTTAGAGCAGCGGATTTATCCTCATTCGCGACCAAATAAATGCAATCAGCTAGACGTAGAGACATGTCTAGCGGGTTCAGTTTAAACGTCCGATCAAATTGGTACTCAACGTACCGCTCATCCGGTGAAAGATCAGATGAGCTGCTGACTAAATCGGAATTCCCAGATCACTGAACTTGCGTGCTCCGTCCCGTCACAACATCCGCCACAGTGAAAGTGGTCAGGCAAACAGAAAATGGTGGAAGACTGAAATAGTATTTTGCACGTAGCACTGTAACGACCAGCGTCGTATGCGGGCCACTTCTCCAAGATGAACGGATGGAAGGGTGTCCAAGCACAGAACAGTATTCCGGACACCAAATCGATGGTCTAACTGGAGCTGGATCGTACTGCATTGTGAGGTGACGAAGATCTCGAGTTAAATGTTGTGTAGTTGTAGCTGGGGACTCAAGGTAGCACAAGTAAACCATTCTTGTGACATTGTCCGTTAAATTGTGCAGGTGAGCGCATGTTGAACAAACCAAACACAACAAAGTGATGTTCAACACAAAACCACTGCTGTCACCGCCAATGTAACACACATGGAGAGTAAAAATGACCACAGACACAGGATTTTGTTAAAAGTGCACACTCACCGCAAAGTTTCATGCTATGCTTGTGAGTCGTTGCGAGAATTAGCACGGATAATAAGACGTTGATGAAGACCAGAAGAATCAAAGATGCAGTGAGGAGGATAATAAAAAGGCGAACTCCATCGAGAAAACAGAGTCCAGACTGCTGTTAAGCTTGCGAAGACGGCAATTTGATAAGCACATGACGTTCGGATTCCTCCGTGTCCAGTCGTGAGATCGAAAACCTGTAACTGAATCTTGCCTGAAATGTTGATCATCTCGCCGTAACTCCAATGCCATAATCAAAGCCATGAGGCAAGCAATGAACGAGTGGGTGCATCAGCCCAAACAAAACAGACAATCACACGAAAACAGGGTGAATTCTGACAACCCATGAGTAACGAAGGAAATGAATCTGGCTGTTCGCTTCACAACTCACTGAAAGTACAGTATGGACAGATTACTCGGTGCGAAAGCCATAAAAATATGACACAAGAGGCTGCTGAGGACACTGCGATTCCAAGCGGGCTAATATTGATGCAGACGTTGAGCGTGTCAAGGTCATGCTACACTACCTAGCCTGTGTAGCTGCATTGTGCGCGCTAGTGCGTGAGTGTCCATCTCCCGACTAACCAGCGATGCTTATTGATTGGTTAAAAAGCGAGTGCTTAGCTAAAGCATGTGAACTGCGTAAAACTAAACAGTTGATCTTGTACATAGTGTGGACCGCCGATGTACTATTGCCATTGCTTCTACTACCATTTGCAATACTGTTGTTCTGATTTCGGTTGAGTGTAACAATTTGGCGACGGAGTTTATTCTGATTGCTCATGGCAAATTCAATAACGGCACCCCAACCCTTTTGGATTTCTTCTACTGAGAGGCTTACTGCGCAACAATGGTTGCAGTGGAAAACTACATTTACTAACTACGTTGATTTTCTTTTGCTCCTTGGCGGAAATTGCACGATTGATGATGCAGCGAAAATTAAATTACTACGCCACTATCTCGGCATCGAGGGCCAGCGACATTTCGACAGTTTACAATTACATACGAAGCGAGACCTAAAAATTGTGTTCTATTCCCTGGACCGAATATGGGGGAAAAGCTCCATGTGTTTACTGTTCGGCAGAAATTCAGCACCACGCGACAACAGCCAAATGAGACTGTAAATGAGTTTATCTCGTCTACTTACTGCTCTCCCTGACTGCGCCTATGATCAGATCCTTCCAGCCCAGTTCGAAGAAGCGATGCTGTTACAAGCATCGCATATGAACCAGCTGCGCAGAGCGTAAGCGGAGCGACCTGGTCCGCTAGAAGGCTGCAATCGGATTATTCGTGTTAGTGCAATCTGATTGGTTGCTGCTGTCTAGCGACCAGTTTTCGACTCACATTGACTGCCGGTCAACGGCAAACCTGGCTCCTTAGACAATTGAGCCGTTTACTGAGCCGATTCCCGTCAAGCCCAGTTGGTGTGCGAATCCTCAAAGATCTACTCGGAAACGACTCACTGCGGTAGCAGGGTAGGTGCGCGCGTAGCGTAGCGCTGCGTGCATAGGCACTGGTCGTGCCACGTAGTAGCACGGATAACGATTTCGAAGACTGGTATTGGAAAATGACGGTCTATTATTTTGGAGTTGCAGAGGAATTTCTGGGCCCTAGTTTCCTCAGCTACCTGGGCCTGGAGGCAGTACAATTGTTCCGGACAATGCAAGTTCCAATCGATGCACCTTTTGACGGTATCCATAGCGCACTTTGCGGATTGTTCCTACGGAGGAACCTCGCCAGTTTCTTATCCCGCGCGAAATCTTGGACCGCGGTTGGTGGTTTGAATTCTATTACCTCACAAGCGGAGTCGCATGCGAATCTCATGACCGTTAGGGATCACATCGCTGTTTCGGGCATGGATGTCGCGATTCCAATGCCGGATGACCTTGCCTCTTTTGATGGAATGCAGCACACCATCGCGATACTGCCTCATTTTGTCTCCGAGCTCAAAGATTTAGTTGTTTGGGAAACGGCTACCTCGTACTCCCAAGTTCAAATGGACGCAGCGATTTGTACTGCACTTACCGACCGTATCGAACAGTCAACTCCGGTGGTATCTTCCTCCACAGCTCGCGTCAGGCAGACACAGAAAACTTCGCACCACGACCAAGCAGTTGTTTTTTATGAACTCGCTCACTTATCTCCTTCGTGTCCTGACATCGAGAAAACTTGCGCCTACACGGTGGAGTCGACGGCAGCTATTTTCCCCTTTAATAATGTTCATTGAAGTAAATATTTCTCACCGACCGTCGCAGTGATTCGTTTACTTTTCCCAAATCCCTGCCCCATTGCCTAAGATTATTTGCCACGCATCTTACAGATTTTGTCACGATGAATTTGCTACTACGAACTTGGTCCCCGTCTATACCGCATGCTTTAGCTTTGTTTTCCGAAGCGGCTGGTCCGTTCATGGAATTTTCGCACCGGACGATGCATAGTGCGCTTCCCCTACCCATTCTGCACGGTCCTGGACCACCCTAAGCGAACTTCTGTTCCCACGTGCTGTGAAGCACTTTTACGTTGGCAGCGACCGCATCTGTTCTTGGGGCACTGAGGACAGTGCTTATTGGGGGAGGAGGCAGTGTAACGCAAGTGAAACCACATTGGTTCGTTTAAAACAATAGATTATTTTTAGTGCCCGTTTTATTCCCTTGCCTATCCTGATGTGTATCGTACTCATCATGAACCAAACGGTAAAAACATCATTGCGTCTATCTTTAACGAAGCTACTTGTTTTACGTACGAATGTACCGGAATGCTTGCTCCTGTCGTGTCGCCGAATACACGGATTTCGTGCCACCTAGTGGCACAGTACGAACTGCGAAAAATGTGGGCAATAAAAAAATAAGTTATATCAATTTTGTCACGTAGAATTCGACTGCGTAAACTATTTTCCAAAAGAAAAATAGCTGAAATCGCTGAAAATGAGGTCCATTGCTACTTTAAGTGAGGTCTAATGAAGTATCTCGTCTTCGGCTGTTATTTCGAATTGCAACCATGGAGGATGACTTCAAGAGCATCATTTTTGGACGTTCGTTCCATAGATTTGATGCATTCTATTCGCTCTTTACGTCATTTATGCATCGCAGCAACGTCAATTTTGTCTGCTGCTGTAGCAAAAGTAACAAGTATTCCAGCGTATGATTGCACCGTTTATAAATGCGTGCGCTGTAAGCGTCGCAAAACAAGAAGCAAAGGAATACGGCAAGTCTAGTATGTGATTTAGAATTTTGTTGAACGTCTACTTCAGTTCTCGAGACACCGATTGCAGTGCTCGTGTCAATGTTGCTCGGGATGGCCGTAAGCTAAAGGTGCTAACATTCGATGTGGCCAACAACCATCCATGCAACCGCTTCCCTTTTGAAAGGCACCCTTTAAACCGGCGATTTACGGAGGAGTAATTCAATCAATCCGCTGACTTATTTCGATACAACGCCCCAACGTCCGACATAAAGCAATACATCGAGAATGCACTCGGGAAACATGTCATCAGCAACGACATCTGCAATGTACGCCGCAGGGTGCGCTTGCCCGTGTCATGTAGGTGATATATGTTATGATTGCTAGTAAATTTGCGGTAGGCCCTTCAGAGCATCGAACGAGATGGTTTCGTGCGAACCATTTCTGAAAAAGGGTTTCTTACGCACATGTGCTTTGCTCGTCATCAGCAAGTGCAAATGTTTCGGCGATTTCCGCACGTTGTGTGCGTGGATGCAACGCGTTGGACAAACCGCCTAGGGTACGTCGTTAAATTTCGCTACAGTCTCAAGTTGTACCAGTTCTTGCTAACAGATGGCATGGGTTACGGTCGACCAGTTTTCTATGGGTTTGTGCGTAAGGAAACGTTCAAATCGTTAGTGAAATTATTTGGTTTATTTCGTGATGCTATGGGCATGACTTTTCCGTACGCACATTCGTTTTGGATAAAATGGCTGCTCAAATGCGCGCAGCACAAGCAGTATTCCATTGTGATATTCGGCTGCGCTACTTCATATCCGCGAGGCCGTACGAAAGCGAATTTTTTGTTCCGTTCTGTAGACTAATAGCTTCCACACACGTTATTTATTTCACCGAATGGTTTCAATGGATACGGAGACGGAGTATGCTACGTTTCCGACATTCACACTGTTTAGTCTCCAGCAGGATCGGAGCCTACTTCAGACGATGGATCCGCAGTTCGTACGGTATCTAGCATCCCACTGGATGTTCATGAAGCGGTCGTGAGCAAACTACAATCAAGCGGGAATGGTGCATTTTGGGAACACCACCAACAACCGTGTCGAGAATGCCAATTGTACATTGAAGAAATTCACACATGCTTCCGACCACCTTGCTGTGGCTCTGTGTAAAGTGTGGAAACTGTCTGAGGTCTTACTAAAAGAATTCCAGGTACAGCATACATACTTTTGTGACAGACACCAGGTGTTTGAAGATGAAGGTAACGCCTAGGTGCAGATGCTGGTAGGCCGTCTAACAACGTACGCTGGCACAATGGTTACGCGTCATCTGGCAACACCGAAGTTCGGTGCCGTGTACTTAGACATTGGAGCAGGACTGGTATGCCGTCGTGTAAGTTTCTACTTCCACAGTTTGTTGTTCAAGATCAACACCATCGATATGACATCGACTGTGTAAATGGCGCGTGCACCTGCGCATTTTACGGGAACATGTGGCTACCGTGTGTCCATTTACTGATGTTATATAAGGAAAAGCAACATCCGGCGGGTAAAACAGCGAATTTTTTCTTTCCCATTTTAGAAGACATACCTCTCCGTAGTCGATGGTTAACGAATTACAACATGCCAGAGGAGTCCATGTTGCTTCGGAATTTAAAGTTAGCGACCTCAAGGCAGCCCAATTCCAACGTAGCAAAACTTCTTGCTCGGCTTAAGCGCCTGGAAGACGTGAACAAGGGTGCCGTATCCGGGTTCATCGATAGCCTCATTAAACAAACAGATGAGTTTATCGACGTAGCACCAGGTGCATCCGTCGAAAGCGATAAGCCACGCAGCCAACCACCGCAGCGGCACAGAACCGGTATGTCGACTACTTTTTCCTTCGCTCGCGGTGAACCTGTTGCAGATACGGGCGTTCATTGCATGCGCAACCGGTTACTGTGCCATTGTAAATAATTTACAGTCAAAGAAAATGACACGAACACCACGGCGGAGGTGCAGCCTCTTTGCAAAGTTGCATTTGACTGTCATAATATATTGTTATCTGCATCCTCCTCAGTTTAGATCTGGATTCTATGGTAAAGGAAACGTTTGCAGGAAAAACCACCGTTTTAAGGAGGACTTTCATGATTTGCTTGCCAGACAGTAAGTCATGTGCCATTGTCATTAAGCCACTGCAGCCGATGATTACCACTTGGCCTAACTACTTAAAGGACAGCCTGTGAGAACGCAAACTTGGCCCTTCTTAGGGCCACCTGCTGTTTCATTTCCGTGTGTTTCCGCTTGCCTACCCGATGCAACTACTCGGTTGACGGCATTGATGGGAACATTCGGCAAATGAATCGGATGGTGGCTCCGTAATCCTCGCAGCATTGGCCCAACTGCTGTTTAACTGGGCCTTAAAGCCCATGCTTTCCTTGCTCATACTGCTTTCCTTCAGGTACATTACTTTTACCCCACTCCTTAGTAATCCGCTGTGTTGACGTGACGCATGCGACGTGTCCAGGCACATTTGCATGAACACTTTGAATGGGTCTGAATGACGACATTCCCGGAAAGTTGATCTGTGTTTATACCTTTTTGACAGTTTGGTTATTATATGCATGGGGTCATATCCGCATCGTCCCCGTGCTGTTAAACAGCTAGCTATAGATGCTTCGTGACGGACACTTTTGGTGCTCTTACAAGGAGATCCGTGGCCTACTGTCTTAACGGGTACACGAAGCCTTGGTTCTATGTACAGATGCTCAGTGACTGGCATTAATAGTGCCAGTAAAATGATACCTTTGTACGCAACCGCATCACCGTTACACGACGCCCGTGGTGCTATGGACGGATGTTTGGTGATCGAGATTATTGGTGATCTTGCAATGACAGACATATGTGGGATAATGCAGGCACTGGCACAGCATGCATATACTGCTATTTTTAGAAACCGTGACAGAAATTTCTGGCGCAAATGTAATGAGACTTGGGTAAGATAATATATGCACCTGCAAGGGATTCATGTGCGCGTCCGAATGTATGATTCATAAATGACATTAATGGCGCCACTGCACAGACCTGTGTAGGCTACTGTACCACCGATACACCAGGTCTGTGCTGGTATGTATAGAGGCTCCGAGAACTACATCACTGCTGCTAGTGCTAAGAGACCCAGGTACGCTACTAGGTCACCAGTGCACCAGTTCTGTGCTGATATGTATATAGGGGCTCCGAAATCTACATCCTTATTGATAGTGCTGAGAGACCTATGAACCTTGTGAAGATGTAGTGCTCTCAAGCTTCCCAATTTGCGTTTCCATCCTGGCCTCTGGCTCATCTCCGCGTCATCCCAACGGCCATCCACTAGGCTAGTGATGGCCCATGGCCCATAACCATCTAACTTGCCAACATGTTCATTCCTTCATCACATGCATGAGGTGACTGTGGACTTGCATTGTCATCATTACACTCAACATGTGTGCATAGGTCAGCTTTGCAAAACTAGTGAGGCCCTGCCGACTGCGGTGTACATTTTCTCTACTCAGTTTACAGTTGTAGTGGCATATCGAAGTCCTGGAAGTATCTCCCGGGAGGGTATTGAGTACATTCTTACTGACGCTGCCAATAGGTGTCTATTTAATACCTGGTGACTTTAACCTACCTGAAGTCTGCTACGCTGCTCACATTAAGATACGGAGGACACGGGAGCAGCCTCTTGGATAGATCGTACCGGTAAATACCTGCTCAGGAAGTACTCTAAGTGGTGCCGAACTTAACAAACGTCTTCTAACATAAGCGAAGAAATTCTTCGGATTTTCCGAAGCTCCATCAGCCAATTCCTTTTCGTAAAACAGCCGAGCTTTCCTTAAGTATTGTTTATACCTATTTCTAGCCTCGCGGTATCTATCATAAGTGCTAGTTGATGGAGCCGCACGGTAGATCCTCCAGCACCTAGAACGCTTCTGGAGCTGGTGGTTGCCAGTGGTATCTATCCACGGCGACTGCGCTCGTGTCTCCTTTCTCCTCGCAAGCGTATGTAGGGAGTAGACACTTCCGTGAGATAAGACTTAAATTTATCACAGGCCGCCTGAACCGTATCAACCAACGAGATTTCGCAACGCAACCCAGAAGCCTTGGTACGCACTGCCTGATAGTTCGAACGCCATATGTTTGGAAACGGCTTAGCGATGTTCTGGTGACGCCTGGTCAGAGTACACCTGAACGATAAACAAACATGATCACTAGCACCTAAGGGAGAGCTGTAAGTGATGTCACCTACGAAGTCTAGTGACTTGGCAAACACTAGATCCAAAACAGACGGGAGTTGGGCATCCATGTATCTAGTGGGGAGGTCCACGAACTGATGCAACGGTACTTGTAGCCTAAGCTCAAGTAGATCTGCACCGAAAGTACCTTCCGCCGAGTTGCAAGAAAGATCTGCCCAACAAACTTCCCGTAGATTGAAATCCCCCAGTATCAACTACCAGTTTGCGAATTGGGAGCGAATAAAGTCAAGCACCTCTTTGGATGCACTCCCAGGGCCTCTATACACAAGTACAACTGTAAGTTGAGCTGAGGAAGTGCTAATCACTACCGACAGAGCTTTGACAGTTTCATCTGCCGACTGAAACATGTAGGTACGTAAAACGTCAAGTTCACATCTAACGTAAAGCGCAACGCCCCCGCCTTGTCAATGTCAGTGCGTAGTACTGTGGTACCGTGTTGCATCCATTAGCATCATTTAATGAAAGTTCTTTATTAAACCTACTTCTCCCACAGTGTATATCTATTTCATTATCAACCACCACTATTGACTTACCTCCCGTACAGCATCCGAAAACCTGGTTCCCTACGTCCCCTGCTTTGATCAATCAGGGCAGCGAACTTGCTGGCTCTAATTCACCTAATAATGACACTGGAGCAGCCTCTGCTGTATCCATAGCCAGCATACGGAACCACGATTCAGAGGCATCGCAACGATCACACCCACGTGCTTTACCTCAAGACACCGCCTCAACATCGACACACCAAAAGTTAGGAACCTTAGGAACTTCACCAGTATCAGCTACTCCACTAGTACCCTACATCAAACTTCATCGCCTTGACTCCTCACAGCCTTATACATTGACGCCACCGGAATCCGCGGAACTTCCAGTATCACAACATAGTAGCCCCTCCACTTCGAATGCAGCTCCAAATCATCCAGATACAGATGGCATCAATTCAGAACTATTCAGCTGCACACTATGTCCGCGACATTTTCGAACTACCAGCGGACTCCAAAGACATCGTGCAGCCCATCTTAGAAATCCAACAGGATTCCTGGTTTCAGCCTCCGTTGTAAATATGTCCCAATTTAAGTGTCTAACCTGTCGGCAAATCTTCCCTACACAGAGAGGGCTGTCACAACATCGTAGACATCGGCATCCTGTAGAATACAACGCCGACTACCTCGCGCGTCTCCCTAAGCATGGGTATAACTGGACCGCAAGAATGATCGCTTGCTTCTTTCTATGGCCTCACGCTTGGTTTCAACATCATCTTCAAGAGACGCTCTCATGCATGCACTACGAAACGTGTTTCAGCACCGAACCGAAGAGAGTATCCGGAAGCGGTTACAACATTGGGTTGGAACTATGTGGACCATCGTAACTGTGAGGAATCTTCTATATCAACTCAGCTTATGTCGGATCCTGTACAAATTGAAACAACCCGACACACTAACACCCCTCCATCGCCATTGTTATCTTCTAACTCTGAGGAGTTCCCACGCCTAACTCCTCAATCGATCCAACCTATAAGCACCATTCAAAATGCATACATTGATCTTTCACCATCCACCGAAACGAATGCAAACATTGATTTTGACGGACCTCCAGATCTCCCCACTGATACTGTGAATCCCAGAAGTCATGAGGTTGAATCTGATTACACTTCATACAAGAGTGCGCCTTCATCTTCATCCTCGGACCCAACATCATTAATACCAATGTCCGCCAGCCAGTTACCCATACATTTAGTACCATACGTCACGGATAAATCCTCACCAGAGATGTCTGTATCTACATTTTCAACAATCCTAGATCACTCAGCACCTCGTACCGCGCCACTCTCTCACTGCGACAGATCCTCTGCCAACTCAATATTTCGAAACCTTCTCTCGGCGGCAAACGAACTACTTGCCAACTCTTCCTCCCTTAATAAGAGGGAACACATGTTACTCAGAGAATTAGTATCCGGATACACTTCCGACGGCTCGAGGCTACGGTTTAGTGAGGCGCTTAACGATCTATGCGTTCAGTTGTTCCCCCACCGCTGGAAACCATCGAAAAAGCGACCGCTGACACAAACAATACGTAACAACAAACAACGAAGGAGGCTACAATATGGACATATACAACGTTTATACTATACCCGCCGAAAGGATGCAGCAACCACTGTCATCGATGGCAGATGGCGCACCGCATTTCTTCGAGAAAACGCATTATGTATTCGGTTCACAACGACGGTTAATTTTCTAACTGTTTGTGCAATTAATCCCTGAGTTCACTGAGTAGTAGAGAGCAGAATAGAGGCTCTGTGACAGCTCCTTCACTTCTTTGTGAATCGGTATATCTATCTGTGGCTAAACAGCTGGTGTACTACTTTCATTACTTGGCATTTCACTGTTACCTGTCACCCTCTCTATTACCGTTCTAGGTATCATAATACGGCCACAGAAATTTCCAGCATAGCGATCAAAATCTTCTTCTCCATGCGAAAGGGATCCTACCGATATGCTTCAATGAATCGACAATCATTTTGACTGTTAATAAGCTAATCCCAGTCGCCAGAGAAATACCAGCTTATTGCTTCGTATTCCAATGAAGGAACAATGAAACCGCGTGATTTTTGCCCACCAGATAGTAAATCATCGTCGTTCTCATTTAGAGAGCGTCGGATTAATCGAAAACAGCTGATCGTAATTTGGGCGCGGTACTACTGTTTGCTGTACTGGCTGCTGGGAAGGAATGTTATGAACTACGTTGTTAAGGCTTCATAAGGGTTTATTAAAGGTATATTGATTTAGAGGAATTGAAAATGGTAGTGCATTTGTTACGGAGAGAAAGCTTACAGCCCGCGATCAAGCCGAGAGCAGTGGCGTAGAAGCGGATCGATCTACAACTAGAGATCGAACTCGAGTACAGATCAAAATGCGAATCGATGTGGAATCAGCGGCAAGTTGGGTCATGAACTTGAGCCATTTGAGTTGTATTAAATAACATCGATTAGCATCTCCAATATTATCATGTTAGTAATTGTCCACAACCTATTTATTGCGCCATGCTCTCATACAATACGTCTCTCTCTGTCTACTTAGTTCTGGATTTTTGTATTCCGTCGGTTGGCTGGGCGCGTGACTGATCAGTCAGACAGTCGCAGTCTTAAAAGGCAGCTATCAGCAGTACGACAGTCGTCTGAACAGAGAGCAGGGGTAAAGAAGAAGCGTTACAACAGTGAAGAAGAAGCGTTACAACAGCACTATTTTACGATTTATGAAACGGTGGTTGTTTTAGTTCGCAGGTGTTGTTTCGGTTTCGCTGCAATGGCTGTGGATGATACTATTGCGTTCCGCGCTTCTTTTCGCCAATATTATAAGGCGTTTGGTCAATTCGAGGAAGATTTGAGGCGGTTTCAAGTTCACACGGCGACGGGTTTTTACAAATATGACGTATTGACCGCTGTGTCGTATAAGAAGCGGTTAGGTCAAGAGCTACCCGACGGGATGCGGTACAAATGGGTGCAATATCGTTGTGTCCATTGCAACCGGAAAGGAGAAGGTGGCAGTCGGTAAGTGCGAACGTTGTGTTATGTGTACTTCATGTTGCATAGGTATGTCAACCTCGGTTGTAAAGCCAGCATATCCATCAGTGAAAAGGGCATTTACTTTGAGAGAGGCTCGCATTGTTTGGTGCATAATCATAATTTTCACTTAAGGAATCCAAGTTTGTACGTGGGTAACCGGCGCCTAACTCCCGAGGCGGAGCGGAAGGTGTTTGATTTAATGCAGTCCTTCCCTAATACCGAAGAACTGCGAGACTATGTGTTGGAAAGATAACAAACGATTGAATCGACAGGACCTCTTTTCCATCCGCCATCGCTTAGGCGGGATATCGAAGGCGAACGATGTAAACGCAGTTGCGGAATTTTTGAGTAAGAATGGCGCTGTGCGTGTAGAAAGAGATGGGTCGCAGGTGCGATTCCTATTCTTCGTTCTGCATCAATGACTTTCATAGTGGCGAAATACAGGGACGTGATTCTTGCAGACGCCACGCATCAGGTGAACTGTGGTGGTTACGTTCTTTGGCACTGCATGGTGATTGACAGTTTCGGCGTAGGTCGCAGCGTGTTTTACGCTTTAATGCCCAAAGGGAGGGCATGCTCTGGGCATGTCAGAAATGTTGCCCACCACTTTGTCAACAAAGACGATAGTCATGGATAGGTGCCTAGGGCAAATAAAGGCATTTAAGTCGGTATATCCACAGACCATGGTAGTATTATGCCGGTTCCATTTTCTGCGGGACGTTTCACGCAAATGCCAGTCTCTGTCGAAAGTGAAGAAGGCGGACAGAGTTTTGCTGAAGCATTGGATGCACAGATTAGTGTATACAAAGACGGAATTGCAATTTAAGATGCTGTTAGAGCTATAAGGATTAGAAGCAAAGAGGCGTTCACGTACTTCAGTCGGACATGGTTGCCCTTCGCAGGAAGCTTGGCGTAACAGATTGCGCAAAGTGCGCACGTTGGGTGCGTTCACCACAAACAGAGTGGAGAACGAGAATAAACATCTCAAGTGTGGATTAAGCGAAAGGACATCGCTTTTGCAACTTTTTGAGGCAGTTGTACGGAGAGCACGCGATGCGGAATCCCGTTGGACCACGTCAGTAGCCAAGTTGCGGATGTCGAAATCACGCGCCATTCCGGGAACTGGGCAGGTGAAGGAGTTGGTTTCTTGCCTTTCTGCTTATGCTGCTGCCATATTTATGCGGCACATTTCTTCGGAGACGGTCACATCCATACGACCTGACGGCGCTGGGTATGAAGTATTAGGTAAGGGCGACCGAAAGCACACCGTTGTTATGGGTAATGAGATGACCTGTGATTGCAGGTTCCTTAGTCAATGGGATATGTCATGCGCACACATTGTGCGAGTTGCTGGCACCTTAACCGCAGACGTAACCCCCCTTATGCACAGAAGCCGTAGGTCAATGCGGGACCATCAGATTCTTATCCCTGATGGGGAAACCTCTGCGGAACTTGCACCGATGCCCTCCACATCTGCCTCCCCGCAGGTGGTGTTAACGCGTGAGGAGAAGTTGTCCCGCGCCAACCGGCTGTTCGGTGATATAACCGTTACCATGACCACCCTGGGTATAATGGCTTTCCTTGAGGCAGAGCATTTCTAACAAAGCAGCCTGAATACCTTGCTTTGTAGGCATAAATTGGTGTCAATTGGAAATTGCCTTCCGGACAACGTCGACCAGGCGGACGCCATACCACAGCGTCACCGGCCCAAGGCAACAAAAAGGAAACAGTCGCTTTCGCCTAGCCCCCAACTGTCTACCGAAACGCACCTCCTGCATTTCCAATGCATCCCGACTGTCACTTCCGCAGTGTACAAAACCGTGAATAAATGCGCCAGAGCAGGACATATACAGGCTGCAAACAAGAACGAAAACGCGTGCATCATTTGCGATACGGAGGATGGACCAAGAAACAGCGGAGACATCGTTCACTGGGTTATGTGCTGCAAATGCAACCGATGGCTTCATCAGGTATGTGCCGCGGACAACGGAGACCAGGAGCACTATGTATGCATCTTTTGCATGTGAGTTCGTTTTTTCTAACCCAATTTCCCTTCATGCATGCCAGTGAGAACGACAAACTAGCCCCTTTTAGGGTCACCTTCTGGTGCTGCAGCGGCATGCCTCCCCCGGTTGGTAACCCACGATGCTTAAAAGCTGCTGGGTACTGCTTGGAGCATACTGCATAGCACACTAGTGGGTGGCTCTACGAACGATGATTAATGGTTAATGGATATTTGTCTGACAACGGAGCCCTATTCTCAGTGGCAGTTCATATATTTCGTATGCCAGGCTTCATCATGGCGTGAAACAGGTACGGGTAAGTCATTTTCGTCCCGTGTCATGTATGCACACATAAGACCGGTTCCACTTCGTATCCACATGTGTTTCCATGGCCCCTCGCAGGTGTCCTCACGAAACGCTCATAATGGCACCTTTCACCAGGTACGTTCAGTATTTATTTCCCACTTCTATTGCCATTGCATGGAATATAGCCCGGACCTCAGTGATCCACTGTGTTGACGCGACAAAGCAATACTGTCCTCAACAACAGCGTGAGCACTTTGAATGGGCCTGAGCAACACTTCCCCCGTGTAACATTCACTCTCATCATGGTATTACATGAACACTGTATTGCTGTGGCAAATTCTGTGGAGCCGGCAACAGTTTTCGTTTGCTAGTGGTCAGCTTACATGAGTAGTTATTTACCTCTACTGCATGTCGTTGCACGGCTGTGCCACATTCTGTGGAGCGGGCAACATGTAATAATTACCGGCGTCCAGCTTATAGGAGTAGTCCGTTAGCTCCATTGCCTATAATAACGTCCCTTTCACGTCGTCAGCGAAGTCGAGAACACCTAATACGTAGTAGAGTAGTCAGTCAGTTCTGTTGCATATGCTAGCATTGCGGTGACACCTTTCGTGGCGCCAGGAACTTCTAACACTTAAGAGCGGCCAGCTCATGTGAGTAGTCAGTGACCTCCATTGCATACGTTAGCATCGCTGTAACATCTTAAATAGAGTTGGGATCGTCTGATAAGTACCGGCCACTAGCTTACATTAGCAGTCATTTAGCTATATTGCATATAAATAAATAAACAAATATATTCCCTTTGAAATATTAAGTGGAGTGGGGACCATGTAATACTTACGGGCCCCCAGATTATATGAGCAGTCAGTCAGCTCTATGGCATACAGTAGCATTGCTGTGACACCTGTGGAGCCAGCAACCTCTAGTACTTCAGAGCGGCCAGCTTATTGTAGTAGTCAGTTAGCTCTATTGCACATTGCACAATTACTGTTAGACAATATATGAAGCGGGCAACATTTTAATTACTGCTAACTAACTTATGTTAGTAGTCCGTTTTATGTAATGCGTATACTGAACCACATAGTCGCCTCGTTATCTCTTTGTAGTCCGACGATAACCATTCCAAAAGCCTTTGCAGACATGTATACCTATGTATAGTCTACCGGTTATTTATCTACCTAAATAATTTTAAAAGCGCGTTCCCCCTATTAAAAAGGATACAGCTAAACTCCTTTATTTACGGCATAATATATCCCCAGACATATCAAGAAATAGACAGATTATCTAAATTTCGGATTCTCCTTGCATACTCATGTCTTTTTTTACATCGCCTGATGCTACCGCAATACCACAGCATCGTGTACTGCATGAAAATTCCTTGTAAATGACCTAAAAATTGAGTCTGTCATTACCGCCCGCTAAACTAGCACCGACCACAGGAGACTGTGTGATCGGAGGTCGGAAAATCTTGTGTGGTTTCCGTACGTTCCGTAGTACAAATTGTACATAGCAACGGTTGCGTAGCGACATTGCCAAGGTGGCTGAATGTGTGAAACTTGTAAACTAGGTTTAAGATGGCTTTGGAAATAACATTGTATGTGAGTTATGATGCCGAAGAAATGATAACCTGTATTGGTGCATGTGCGAGTGTTTGTTTTGTTTTTTCGGTGGCCATACTGGTTTTTCTTGCTATCGCTATGGTTGTCGATGACAGTGAGCTGTTCGGGTCTTTGGTTATTGGGAAGTATGAAGGTGTTGAGGACCTTGAGAAGCGGTTGGAACGTTTTCAGATTGAAATGGTGACTGGTTTTTTCCGTGCATCCTCCAAGTCTGCTGCCGCATACCATCGTGGAAGGAGGAAGCCGGTGCCCGAGGGGGAATGCTACCGTGACATCATGTACCGTTGCGTTCATGGTAAACGTTCAGGATCACGTTGCAAGCGGTAAGTTGGTCCTATTTTGTCGCAAGGCCACTAACGCATGTAGATACAAATGCTACGATTGCAAGGCTCACTTCTCCGTATTTTTCAAGGAACGTAAGTATGCCGTGCAAGGTTACGTAATGACGCATAGTCATGATTTTCACTTGGGTAACGCATGGTTGTATGCACCGAACCGTCGGATTTCTCCGGTGAAAATGGATTAGGTTTTGCGTTTGATGGACAGTTTCCGTAGCACACCAGGTTTGCGTCGTTGTATGTACCAGGAGTACGGCAAACGAGTAACCATGGTTTGGACCTGTACAATTTGCGCATTCGTCATCGGGATGCAACCGCTAGTTAGGTGTCGGACGTGGCAACGATGTTGGAAGGGCACGGTGTGTGTCCATTGATGTCGGAGGGCGTTGACATACGTTGTATGTTTTTCGCCCCATCGTTAGTCCGCGGCATTGTGAATCGTTAGGGTGAGGTGCTGTTATGCGATGTGACGCAGCAGCTCAATTATGGTGGCTACATTTTGTGGCATTGCATGCTGGTAAATGTCACAGGTCTGGGGAGTTCCTTTTTCTATGCCCTATTACCCGATGAGACTTCCTACAGGTATGGGCAAGCGGTTGATGCGATGCGGGAGATGGTGCCTAGCACCGTACGTTGCCACACAGTGGTGGTGCATAAGTGCGCTGCTCACATCCTGGCTTTCAGTCGTTTTTATCCCAACGCGAAGCTGGTTTTTTGTGGTTACCATGTTAAAGTGGACATGGCTCGACGTTGCGGCCGCTTACTCGGGATGTCTGATGCTCGTAGAATGCAATTACGAGGTTGGCTGCATTATCTTATATATACTCGTGACGCGTCCCTATTTGAAGGGATATTGAACGCGGTGGGGAGTGCGAATACTGATTTGCACCGTTATTTGTGCGCAACGTGTATTCCACACGCGGACTCTTGGGCGGCGCACAGACTGAGGGATACTGTTCTTTTTGGCTGCCGCACGACGAACAGAATGGGGAAGGAGAAGAAGCATCTGAAGGAGTACTTGTCGAAGAGGTCATCGCTACGCACCCCGTTCACTTGCTTGGTTGATAGAGTCAACACTATGGTGCACCAAAGGAACAGCATAATAGGTAGGCGGTGCATGAGCGCAATGGCTGTTCCGTCTGAGGTGTTCTCAGTGGGTTCCGTTTTCGCAAGACTAAGCGACTAAGCGACTAAGCCACTGCACAGACCTGTGTGGGCTACTGTACCACCGATACACCAGGTCTGTGCTGATATGTATAGAGACTCCGAGAACTACATCACTGCTGCTAGTGCTAAGAGACCTAGGTACGCTACTATGTCACCAGTGCACCAGTTCTGTGCTGATATGTATATAGGGGCTCCGAAATCTACATCCTTATTGATAGTGCTGAGAGACCTATGAACCTTGTGAAGATGTAGTGCTCTCAAGCTTCCCAATTTGCGTTTCCGTCCTGGTCTCTGGCTCATCTCCGCGTCATCCCAACGGCCATCCACTAGGCTAGTGATAGCCCATGGCCCATAATAATCTAACTTGCCAAAATGTTCATTCATTCATCACATGCATGAGGTGACTGTGGACTTGCATTGTCATCATTACACTCAACATGTGTGCATAGGTCAGCTTTGCAAAACTAATGAGGCCCTGCCGACTGCGGTGTACATTTTCTCTACTCAGTTTACAGTTGTAGTGGCATATCGAAGTCCTGGAAGTAGCTCACGGGAGGGTATTGAGTAAATTCTTACTGACGCTGCCAATAGGTGTCTATTTAATACCTGGTGACTTTAACCTACCTGAAGTCTGCTACGCTGATCACATTAAGATACGGAGGACACGGGAGCAGCCTCTTGGATAGATCGTACCGGTAAATACCTGCTCAGGAAGTGTTCTAACTACTGCCGAACCTACCAAACGTCTCCTAACATAAGCGAAGAAATTCTTCGGATTTTCCGAAGCTCCATCAGCCAATTCCTTTTCGTAAAACAGCTGAGCTATTCCTAGCCTCGCGGTATCTATCATAGGTGCTAATTGATGGAGCCGCACGGTAGATCCTCTAGCACCTAGAACGCTTCTGGAGCAGGTACTTGCCAGTGGTATCTATCCACGGCGGCTGCGCTCGTGTCTCCTTTCTCCTCGCAAGCGGTATGTAGGGAGTAGACACTTCCGTGAGATAAGACATAAATCTATCCCAGGCCGCCTGAACCGTATCAAACACCGAGATTTCGCAACGCAACCCAGAAGTCTTGGTACGCACTGTTTGATAGTTCAAACGCCATATGTTTGGAAATGCCTTAGCGATGTTCTGGTGACGCCTGGTCAGAGTACACCTGAACGATAAACAAACATGATCACTAGCAACTAAGGGAGAGCTGTACGTGATGTCACCTACGAAGTCTAGTGACTTGGCAAACACTAGACCCAAAATATACGGGAGTTGGGCATCCATGTGTCTAGTGCGGAGGTCCATGAACTGATGCAACGGTACTTGTAGCCTAAGCTCAAGTAGATCTGCACCGAAAATACCTTCCGCCGAGTTGCAAGAAAGATCTGCCCAACAAACTTCTGGTAGATTGAAATCCCCCAGTATCAAACACCTGTTTGCGGATTGGGAGTGAATAAAGTCAAGCACCTCTTTGGACGCACTCCCATGGCCTCTATACACAAATACAACTGTAAGTTGAGCTGAGGAAGTGCTAATCACTACCCACAGAGCTTCGGCAGTTTCATCTGCCGACTGAAACATGTAGGTACGTAAAACGTCAAGTTCACATCTAACGTAATGTGCAACGCCCCCGCCTTGTCAATGTCAGTGCGTAGTACGGTGGTACCGTGTTGCATCCATTAGCATCATTTAATGAAAGTTCTTCATTAAACCTACTTCTCCCACAGTGTATATCTATTTCATTATCAACCACCACTATTGACTTACCTCCCGTACAGCATCCGAAAACCTGTTTCCCTACGTCCCCTGCTTTGATCAATCAGGGCAGCGGACTTGCTGGCTCTACTTCACCTAATAATGACACTGGAGCAGCCTCTGCTGTATCCATAGCCAGCATACGGAACCACGATTCAGAGGCATCGCAGCAATCACACCCACGTGCTTTACCTCAAGGCACCGCCTCAACATCGACACACCAAAAGTTAGGAACCTTAGGAACTTCACCATTATCAGCTACTCCACTAGTACCCTACATCAAACTTCATCGCCTTGACTTCTCACAGCCTTATACATTGACGCCACCGGAATCCGCGCAACTTCCAGTATCACAACATAGTAGCCCCTCCACTTCGAATACAGCTCCAAATCATCCAGATACAGATGGCATCAATTCAGAACTATTCAGCTGCACACTATGTCTGCGACATTTTCGAACTACCAGCGGACTCCAAAGACATCGTGCAGCCCTTCTTAGAAATCCAACAGGATTCCTGGTTTCAGCCTCCGTTGTAAATATGTCCCAATTTAAGTGTCTAACCTGTCGGCAAATCTTCCCTACACAGAGAGGGCTGTCACAACATCGTAGGACATCGGCATCCTGTAGAATACAACGCCGACTGCCTCGCGCGTCTCCCTAAGCATGGGTATAACTGGACCGCAAGAGATGATCGCTTGCTTCTTTCTATGGCCTCACACTTGGTTTCAACATCATCTTCAAGAGACGCTCTCATGCATGCACTGCGAAACGTGTTTCAGCACCGAACCGAAGAGAGTATCCGGAAGCGGTTACAACATGTGGGTTGGAACTATGTGGACCATCGTAACTGTGAGGAATCTTCTATATCAACTCAGCTTATGTCGGATCCTGTACAAATTGAAACAACCCGACACACTAACACCCCTGCATGGCCATTGTTATCTTCCAACTCGGAGGAGTTCCCACGCCTAACTCCTCAATCGATCCAACCTATAAGCACCATTCAAAATGCATACATTGAGCTTTCACCATCCGCCGAAACGAATGCAAACATTGATTTTGACCCACCTCCAGATCTCCCCACTGATACTGTGAATCCCAGAAGTCATGAGGTTGAATCTGATTACACTTCATACAAAAGCGCGCCTTCATCTTCATCCTCGGACCCAACATCCTTAACACGAATGTCCGCCAGCCAGTTACCCATACATTTAGTACCATACGTCACGGAAAATCCCTACCAGAAATGTCTGTATCTACGTTTTCAACAATCCTAGATCACTCATCACCTCGTACCGCACCACTCCCTCCCTGCGACAGATCCTCTGCCAACTCAATTTTTCGGAACCTTCTCTCGGCGGCAAACGAACTACTTGCCAACTCTTCCTCCCATAATAAGAGGGAACACATGTTACTCAGAGAATTAGTATCCGGATACACTTCCGACGGCTCGAGGCTAAGGTTTAGTGAGGCGCTTAACGATCTATGCGTTCAGTTGTTCCCCCACCGCTGGAAACCATCGAAAAAGCGACCGCTGACACAAAAAATACGTAACAACAAACAACGAAGGAGGCTACAATATGGACATATACAACGTTTATACTATACCCGCCGAAAGGATGCAGCAACCACTGTCATCGATGGCAGATGGCGCACCGCATTTCTTCAAGAAAACGCATTATGTATTCGGTTCACAACGACGGTTAATTTTCTAACTGTTTGTGCAATTAATCCCTGAGTTCACTGAGTAGTAGAGAGCAGAAGAGAGGCTCTGTGACAGCTCCTTCACTTCTTTGTGAATCGGTATATCTATCTGTGGCTAAACAGCTGGTGTACTACTTTCATTACTTGACATTTCACTGTTACCTGTCACCCTCTCTATTACCCTTCTAGGTATCATAATACAGCCACAGAAATTTCCAGATTAGCGATCATAATCTTCTTCTCCATGCGAAAAGGATCCTACCGATATGCTTCAATGAATCGACAATCATTTTGACTGTTAATAAGCTAGTCCCAGTCGCCAGAGAAATACCGGCTTATTGCTTCGTATTCCAATGAAGGAAAAATGAAATTGCGTGATTTTTACCCACCAGATAGTAGCTCATCGTCCTTCTCATTTAGAGAGCGTCGGATTAATCGAAAACAGCTGCTCGTAATTTGGGCGCGGTACTACTTTTTGCTGTACTGGCTGCTGGGAGGGAATGTTATGAACTACGTTGTTAAGGCTTCATAAGTGTTTATTAAAGGTATTTTATTTAGAGGAGCTGTAAATGGTAGTGCATTTGTTACGGAGAGAAAGCTTACAGCCAGCGATCAAGCCGAGAGCAGTGGCGTAGAAGCGGATCGATCTACAATTAGAGAACGAACTCGAGTACAGATCAAAATGCGAATCGATGTGGAATCAGCGGCAAGTTGGGTCATGAACTTGAGCCATTTGAGTTGTATTAAATAACATTGATTAGCATCTCCAATATTATCATGTTAGTAATTGTCCACAACCTATTTATTGCGCCATTCTCTCATACAATACGTCTCTCTCTGTCTACCTAGTTCTGGCCTCTTGTATTCCGTCGGTTGGCTGGGCGCGTGACTGAGCAGTCAGACAGTCGCAGTCTTAAAAGGCAGCTATCAGCAGTACGACAGTCGTCTGAACAGAGAGCAGGGGTAAAGAAGAAGCGTTACAACAGTGAAGAAGAAGCGTTACAACAGCACTATTTTACGATTTATGAAACGGTGGTTGTTTTAGTTCGCAGGTGTTTTTTCGGTTTCGCTGTAATGGCTGTGGATGATACTATTGCGTTCCGCGCTTCATTTCGCCAAAATTATAAGGCGTTTGGTCAATTCAAGGAAGATTTGAGGCGGTTTCAAGTTCACACGGCGACGGGTTTTTACAAATATGACGTATTGACCGCTGTGTCGTATAAGAAGCGGTTGGGTCAAGAGCTACCCGACGGGATGCGGTACAAATGGGTGCAATATCGTTGTGTCCAAGGCAGCCGGAAAGGAGAAGGTGGCAGTCGATAAGTGTGAACGTTGTGCTATGTGTACTTCATGTTGCATAGGTATGTCAACCTTGGTTGTAAAGCCAGCATACCCATCAGTGAGAAGGGCATTTACTTTGAGTGAGGCTCGCATTGTTTGGTGCATAATCATAATTTTTACTTAAGGAATCCAAGTTTGTAAGTGGGTAACCGGCGCGTAATTCCCGAGGCGGAGCGGAAGGTGTTTGATTTAATGCAGTCCTTCCGTAATACCGAAGAACTGCGAGACAATGTGTTGGAAAGATAACAAACGATTGAATCGACAGGACCACTTTTCCATCCGCCATCGCTAAGGCGGGGTATCGAAGGCAAACGATGTAAACGCAGTTGCGGAACTTTTGAGTAAGAATGGCGCTGTGCGTGTAGAAAGAGATGGGTCGCAGGTGCGATTCCTATTCTTTGTTCTGCATCAATGACTTTCATAGTGGCGAAATACAGGGACGTGATTCTTGCAGACGCCACGCATCAGGTGAACTGTGGTGGTTATGTTCTTTGGCAGTGCATGGTGATTGACAGTTTCGGCGTAGGTCGCAGCGTGTTTTACGCTTGAATGCCCAAAGGGAGTGCATGCTCTGGGCATGTCAGAAATGTTGCCCACCACTTTGTCAACAAAGACGATAGTCATGGATAGGTGCCTAGGGCAAATAAAGGCATTTAAGTCGGTATATCCACAGACCATGGTAGTATTATGCCGGTTCCATTTTCTGAGAGACTTTTCACGCAAATGCCAGTCTCTGTCGAAAGTGAAGAGGGCGGAAAGAGTTTTGCTGAAGCATTGGATGCACAGCTTAGTGTATACAAAGACAGAATTGCAATTTAAGATGCTTTTAGAGCTTTAAGGATTAGAAGCAAAGAGGCGTTCACGTACTTCAGTCGGACATGGTTGTCCTTTGCAGGAAGTTTGGCATAACAGATTGCGCAAATTGCGCACGTTGGGTGCGTTCATCACAAACAGAGTGGAGAACGAGAGTAAGCACCTCAAGTGTGGAGTAAGCGAAAGGACATCGCTTTTGCAACTTTTTGAGGCAGTTGTACGGAGAGCACGCGATGCGGAATCCCGTTGGACCACGTCAGCAGCCAAGTTGCGGATGTCGAAATCACACACCATTCCGGGAACTGGGTAGGTGAAGGAGTTGGTTTCTTGCCTTGCTGCTTATGCTGCTGCCATATTTATGCGGCACATTTCTTCGGAGTCGGTCACATCCATACGACCTGACGGCGCTGGGATGAACTATTAGGTAAGAGCGACCGAAAGCACACCGTTGTTATGGGTAATGAGAT
>OX104067.1:9608701-9649539 GCA_944474145.2 Dicrocoelium dendriticum | reverse complement strand
AGTGAAAGTACGTCGGTGAATTCGCGTGCAGAACCGTTGTGGACAGGATCGGACAGGTTACTCCGTTGCGTGATGCAGCGGTCTACAATCACACTAAAAAGATGCTTGGAAACCTTACCTCCTATAATTACATCCATGTTACTAGTACGGCTATAATCGCGCACACGGAATGCTTCATGCTCAGCTAGTCTACGCAAAATGAGCAATCGCATTCTCAATGTGCGTGCAGAAGGTAACGCAAATGAACAACGACGCCTTGTTAAACGACTGCGCATCTCTAAGACATGAAACATTAACTTAATAAACGCTTACGTAATGCTTGTTGGACACAAAGACCTCGGTGAGGAAAACAACGGACGTACCGACACGGAAAGCAACAAGGGAACCGGGGAGCAATCAAATGACTGCGCACTTCCATTTCCGATACAAAAATGTATGCAAACAAACACGCAGGCTTACCTTAAATGCAAACAATTCCGCAATATACTTTTCTTTATAATCCTTTTAGGCAATTATACGTAACTTTTGATTGTTCAACAAACAACTTCATTTGTATTATTTTTGGACCAATCACATATGTACATAGGAAGTCGAGGGACTGCCTTTGTATTGGTTCGTAAATGACGAAGCTAAACTAAAGCTATCCTTCGTAAAGGTTCGTCAGTGACGAAGCAAAACGAAGACGAAACTTCTTAAAGTTTCGTCAGCGCTTCGCCATTGACGAAGCAAAATGAGATTTTTGCTCAGTCTGACGGAGATTTTTCTTCGTCGCTTGCTTTCAGGGTTGTATTCGGCGCTGGTTTAGCGGGCAGTAATGGCAGACTCAATTTTTAGGTCATTTACAAGGAATTTTCATGCAGTACAAGATGCTGAGCTATTGCGGTAGCATCAGGCGATGTAAAAAAGGACATGAGTATGCAACTAGAATCCGAAATTTAGGTAATCTGTCTATTTCTGTGTATGTCTGGTGATATATTATGCCGTAAATAAAGGAGCTTACCTGTATCCTTTTTAATAGGAGGAACGCGCTTTTAAAATTATTTAGGTAGATAAATAACCGGTAGACTGTAAATAGGTATACATGTCTGCAAAGGCTTTTGGAATGGTTATCGTCGGACTACAAAGAGATAACGAGGCGACTATGTGGTTCAGTATACGCATTACATAAAACGGACTACTAAAATAAGTTAGTTAGCAGTAATTAAAATATGTTGCCCGCTTCATATATTGTCTAACAGTAATGGTGCAATGTGCAATAGAGCTAACTGACTACTGCAATAAGCTGGCCACTCTGAAGTACTAGAGGTTGCTGGCTCCACAGAAGGTGTCACAGCAATGCTACTGTATGCCATAAAGCTGACTGACTGCTCATATAATTTGGGGGCCCGTACGTATTACATGGTCCTCACTTCACCTAATGTTTCAAGGGGAATATATTTGTTTATTTATTTATATGCAATATAGCTAAATGACTGCTAATGTAAGCTGGTGGCCGGTACTTATCAGACGATCCCAACTCTACCTAAGATGTTACAGCGATGCTAACTTGTACAATGGAGGTCACTGACTACTCACATGAGCTGGCCGCTCTTAAGTGTTAGAGGTTCCTGGCGCCACGAAAGGTGTCACCGCAATGCTAGCATATGCAACAGAACTGACTGACTACTCTAATAAGCTGGCGGCCGGTACGTATTAGATGTTCCCGACTCCGCTGACGACGTGAAAGGGATGCTACCATGGGCAATGGAGCTAACGGACTACTCATATAAGCTGGACGCCGGTAATTATTACATGTTGCCGGCTCCACGGAATGTGTCACAGCCATGCAACCACATGAAGTAGAGGTAACTAACTGCTCACGTAAGCTGGCCACTAGCAAACAAAAGCTGTTGCCGGCTCCACAGAATTTGCCACAGCAATACAGTGTCAATGTAATACCAGGATGAGGGTGAATGTTACACGGGGAAGTGTTGCTCAGGCCCATGCAAAGTGCTCACGCTGTTGTTGAGGACAGTATTGCTTTGTCGCGTCAACACAGTGGATCACTGAGGTCCGGGCTATATTCCATGCAATGGCAATAGAAGTGGGAAATAAATACTGAACGTACCTGGTGAAGGGTGCCACTATGGGCGTTTCGTGCGGACACCTGCGAGGGGCCATGGAAAGACATGTGGATACCAAGTGGAAAGGTTGTTATGTGTGCATACATACCACGGGACGAAAATGACTTACCCTTACCTGTTTCACGCCATGATGAAGCCTGGCATACCAAATATATGAACTGCCACTGAGAATGGGGCTCCGTTGTCAGACAAATAACCATTAACGCATAATCGTCGTTCGTAGAGCCACCCACTAGGCTGCCATGCGGTATGCTCCAAGCAGTACCCAGCAGCTTTCAAGCAGCGTGGGTTACCATCCGGGGAAGACATGCCGCTACAGCGCCAGAGGTTGGCCCCAAAAAAGGCCGGTTTATCGTTCTCAGTGGCATGCATGAAGGGAAATTGGGTTAGAAAAGGTAAACTCACATGCAAAAGATGTACGTATAGTGCTCCTGGGCTCCGTTGTATGCGGCACATACCTGATGAAGCCATCGGCTGCATTTGCAGCACATAATCCAGTGAACGATGTCTCCGCTGGTTCTTGGTCCATCCTCCGTATCACAAATGATGCACGCGTTTTCGTTCTTGTTTGCAGCTTGCATATGCCTTGCTTTGGCGCCTTTATTCATGGTTTCGTACATTGCGGTGGTGACAGTCGGGATGCGTCGGAAGGGCAGGGGGTGCGTTTCCATAGACAGTTGGGGGGCTTCCATCACCCTAGGCGAAAGCGACTGCTTCCTTTTTGTTGCCTTGGGCCGGTGACGCTGTGGTATGGCGTCCGCCTGGTCGACGTTGTCAGGAAGGCAATTTCCAACTGACACCAATCTCTGCCTACGAAGCAAGGTATTCAGGCTGCTTCGGTAGAAATGCTCCGCCTCAAGGAAAGCCATTGTACCCAGACTGGTCATGGCAACGGTTATATCACCGAACAGCCGGTTGGCACGGGACAACTTCTCCTCACGCGTTAACACCACCTGCGGGGAGGCAGATGTAGAGGGCATCGGTGCAAGTTCCGCAGAGGTTTCCCCATCAGGGATAGGAATCTGATGGTCCCGCATTGACCAACGGCTTCTGTGCATAAGGGGGTTACGTCTGCGGTTAACATGCCAGCAACTCGCACAATGTGTGCGCATGGCATATCCCACTGACTAAGGAACCAGCAATCACAGCTCATCTCATTACCCATAACAACGGTGTGCTTTCGGTCGCCCTTACCTAATACTTCATACCCAGTGCCGTTAGGTCGTATTGATGTGACCGTCTCCGAAGAAATGTGCCGCATAAATATGGCAGCAGCATAAGCAGAAAGGCAAGAAACCAACTCCTTCACCTGCCCAGTTCCCGGAATGGTGCGTGATTTCGACATCCGCAACTTGCCTACTGACGTGGTCCAACGGGATTCCGCATCGCGTGCTCTCCGTACAACTGCCTCAAAAAGTTGCAAAAGCGATGTCCTTTCGCTTAATCCACACTTGAGGTGCTTATTCTCGTTCTCCACTCTGTTTGTGGTGACGCACCCAACGTGCGCACATTGCGCAACCTGTGGTACGCCAAGCTTCCTGCGAAGAGCAACCATGTCCGACTGAGGTACGTGAACGCCTCTTTGCTTCTAACCCTTATAGCTCTAAGCAGCATCTTAAATTGCAATTCCGTCTTTGTGTACACTAATCTGTGCATCCACTGCTTCAGCAAAACTCTGTCCGCCTTCTTCACTTTCGACAGAGACTGGCATTTGCGTGAAACGTCCCGCAGGAAATGGAACCGGCATAATACTACCATGGTCCGTGGATATACCGACTTAAATGCCTTCATTTGCCCCAGGCACCTATCCATGACTATAGTCTTCGCTGACAAAGTGGTGGGCAACATTTCTGACATGCCCAGAGCATGCCGTCTCGTTGGGCATTAAAGCGTAAAACACGCTGCGACCTACACCGAAACCGTCAATCACCATGCAGTGCCAAAGAACGTAACCACCGCAGTTCACCTGATGCGTGGCATCTGCAAGAAGCACGTCCCCGTATTTCGCCACTATGGAAGTCATTGATGCAGGAACGAAAAATAGGAATCGCACCTGCGACCCATCTCTTTCTACACGCACAGCGCCATTCTTACTCAACAATTCCGCAACCGCGTTTACATCGTTCGCCTTCGATATTCCGCCTAAGCGATGGCGGATGGAAAAGAGGTCCTGTCGATTCAATCGTTTGTTATATCTTTCCAACACATAGTCTCGCAATTCTTCGGTATTACGGAAGGACTGCATTAAATCAAACACCTGCCGCTCCGCCTCGGGAGTTAGGCGCCGGTTACCCACGTACAAACTTGGATTCCCCAAGTGAAAATTATGATTATGCACCAAACAATGCGAGCCTATCTCAATGTAAATGCTCTTTGCACTGATGGATATGCTCGCTTTACAACCGAGGCTGACATACCTATGCAACATGAAGTACACATAACACAACGTTCGCACTTACCGACTGCCACCTTCTCCTTTCCGGTTGCAATGGACACAATGATATTGTATCCATTTGTACCGCATCCGTCGGGTAGCTCTTGATCTGACCTCTTCTTTGGAGTTTCATTAGAGTGGTAGAGAGCAGATAGGACATCCTGTGTCAGCTCCATCACATCCCGTTCAGAGCAAGGCTTGTGCGACATGCTGCGATTCGGTATTCCGCAAGGGACAATTACGGTCGCATCGAAAACAGCAGGATCCTTACATACTCAGCAGATAGGAGTCTAACAGTTTCTTAAAACTTTCCTCACATTGTGCACTAACGACCAGTTCAGGCAAGCTGTTCCAGTCCTTTACCACTCGAGTTGATAGGGTGAAATCAGAATGAATCCGGACCCTCCTCGGCTTAAACAGTTTCCAAGAGTGACCCCGTGTAGAGCTATCAGCTCAGAGCTGGAAGAACTCTTGCAGTTCACTCCTCATCTGACCTCGCAATATCCGTCTGGTGTAACTCATATCACCCCGACGTCGACGGTAGTCCAAGGAAAACATGTTCATCTGTCGAAGACGCTGAGTGTAAGGCAGGTCACGGAGTGCTGAGATGGATTTCGAGCCTCGTCGCTGAACTCTTTCAATCATAACACGTTCAGTCTTTGTAAAAGGGTAGGCCGCAGGCAAACCGTACTCGAGGATAGGGCGCACATGGGAAGAAAAAAGAAGTCTGAAGACTTCTGGAGTCATTCGGGAGAACGATCTCCTAATGGCACAGAACATCCTATTCGCAGCCGCTATCTTCCTCAGGGTGTCCTCGGAGGTACGCAGATCGGGAGATACGAGTATACCAAGGTCTTTCTTTCTTTCTTCATTCGGATCCGATCCTCCGAACAGAGGTCCCGCAAAACATAAAAGGTTTCTCCCCTAAGACGTGGGGTCCGTCTGAGAATGCGGCGACACTCATCCTCACTCTGACAGACAATCCTGAGGGGACGAACTTTAGAAGAATCGTCTTGCTTTCTTCCGAGACGAAAAGCAGAGACAATATTGATCCCTTGTTCACCTTCATCAAGAAGGAGGGAGACCATTCGCCGCAGAAACTCTTGGTCGTCCAGGATCCTTTCAGCCGGGGAAGCCTTGTTGGATTCAGGAGCATTCACGATGATCAAACAACGGTCACGAGGATGCAGTTTATTGTATTCAGTGGGTTGGGACATGGGAGGCATGCTGTTCTTGAGAACGTTTTCCAACTGGCTTACTCTATCGAGGACCAGCTTTAGTTCGGAAGATTTCTTGGGTTTAGTCGTAGAATCACTCTTGGTTTTCTTCGCTCGCAGAGTTGCGCATGTACTAGCCGATGCTTGTTCTACATTCTCACTCACTACTGCCGCATATGTCTTTCTCTTGGACTCATGGCTGCCATCACTAAGTGTCAGAGGCTCCGATAGCGAAGACGAGGGGACGTGACTTCGTTTACCAGTGGAACTGGCTGAGTCAGAGGCCGAACGAGGCGATGAAGATACCGGCGGTTTAGCAGAGGTGCAGTTCTCAGTTTGAGTAGGAATGGATCGTGGGTTAAGTGCGTGGACTAAGTTCAACACCCGTCTATCGCTCAATACAGTTCGACAAGAGTCACAATGGAAACTGATAGCTGAGGAGGTGGTCCTCTGGAGGTAATCATAAAGATCTGGACTGATGTCGCAGCAGGCAATGTGTAGCCACCCATCACAGAGAGAGCATTGCACAGCCTTCGATCTTGCGGTAACGCCTTTACCACAATCCAAGCATTTGGACGCCATCGTGCCTTGTGCTTGACAAATTCCAAATATTTAGCAGTCGAATCTCCAGGTAAATGAAGTTCGAACACCTTCCTTTGCCAAAAGATCCAAAGAGAAACGGAGCACCCAAACGCACGTCGTTATCCGCAGTCGATATACGACACAGCGGTCAATACGTCATATTTGTAAAAACTCGTCGCCGTCTGAACTTGAAACCGCCTCAAATCTTCCTCGAATTCATCAAACGCTTTATAATATTGGCGAAAAGAAGCGCGGAACGCAATAGTATCATCCACAGCCATTGCAGCGAAACCGAAACAACACCTGCGAACTAAAACAACCACCGTTTCGTAAATCGTAAAATAGTGCTGTTGTAACGCTTCTTCTTTTACCTCTGCTCTCTGTCACAGACGACTGTCGTACTGCTGATAGCTGCCCCTTAAGACTGCGACTGTCTGACTTCTCAGTCGCGCGCCCAGCCAACCGAAGGAATACAAAAAGACAAGAACTAGGTAGACAGAGAGACGTATTGTATGAGAGCATGGCGCAATAAATAGGTTGTGAACAACTGCTAACATGATGATATTGGAGATGCTAATTGATGTTAATTAATACAACTCTAATGGCTCAAGTTCATGACCCAACTTGCCGCTGATTCCATATCGATTCGCATTTTGATCTGTACTCGAGTTCGATCTCACGTTGTAGATCGATCCGCTTCTACTTCACTGCTCTCGGCTTGATCGCTGGCTGTAAGCTTTCTCTCCGTAACAGATGCACTACCATTTTCAGTTCCCCTAAATCAATATACCTTTACTAAACCCTTATCAAGTCTTAACAACATATTTCATCATATTCCTCCCCAACAGCCAGTACAGCAAACAGCAGTACCGCCCCCAAATTACGGTCAGCTGTTTCCTATTAATCCGACGCTGTCTAAATGAGAAGGACGATGATTTACTATCTGGTGGGTAAAAATCACGCAAATTCATTGTTTCTTCATTCGAATACAAAGCACTAAGCTGGTAATTCTCTGGCGATTCGGAGTAGCTTATTGACAGTCAAAATGATTGTCGATTCATTGAAGCATATCGGTAGGAGCCTTTTCGCATGGAGAAGAAGATTTTGGTCGCTATTCTGGAAATTTCTGTGGCGATATTATGATACCTAGAAGGGTAATAGAGGGTGACAGGTAACAGTGAAATGTCAAGTAATGAAAGTAGTACACCAGCTGTTTAGCCACAGATAGATATACCGAAGATAGATATACCGAAGAAGTGAAGGGGCTGTCACAAGACCTCTCTTCTGCTCTCTGCTACTCAGTGAACTCAGGGATTAATTGCACTAACAGTTAGAAAATTAACCGTCGTTGTGAACCGAATACATAATGCGTTTTCTCGAAGAAATGCGGTGCGCCATCTGCCATCGATGACAGTGGCTGCTGCATCCTTTCGGCGCGTATAGTATAAACGTTGTATATGTCCATATTGTAGCCTCCTTCGTTGTTTGTTGTTACGTATTGTTTGTGTCAGCGGTCGCTTTTTCGATGGTTTCCAGCGGTGGGGGAACAACTGAACGCATAGATCGTTAAGCGCCTCACTAAAACGTAGCCTCGAGCCGTCGGAAGTGTATCCGGATACTAATTCTCTGAGTAACATGTGTTCCCTCTTATTAAGGGAGGAAGAGTTGGCAAGTAGTTCGTTTGCCGCCGAGAGAAGGTTTCGAAAAATTGAGTTGGCAGAGGATCTGTCGCAGGGAGAGAGTGGTGCGGTACGAGGTGATGAGTGATCTAGGATTGTTGAAAACGTAGATACAGACATTTCTAGTGAGGATTTATCCGTGACGTATGGTACTAAATGTATGGGTAACTGGCTGGCGGACATTGGTATTAATGATGTTGGGTCCGAGGATGAAGATGAAGGCGCGCTCTTGTATGAAGTGTAATCAGATTCAACCTCATGACTTCTGGGATTCACAGTATCAGTGGGGAGATCTAGAGGTGGGTCAAAATCAATGTTTGCATTCGTTTCGGCGGATGGTGAAAGCTCAATGTATGCATTTTGAATGGTGCTTATAGGTTGGATCGATTGAGGAGTTAGGCGTGGGAACTCCTCAGAGTTGGAAGATAACAATGGCGATGGAGGGGTGTTAGTGTGTCGGGTTGTTTCAATTTGTACAGGATCCGACATAAGCTGAGTTGATATAGAAGATTCCTCACAGTTGCGATGGTCCACATAGTTCCAACCCAGATGTTGTAACCGCTTCCGGATACTCTCTTCGGTTCGGTGCTGAAACACGTTTCGTAGTGCATGCATGAGAGCGTCTCTTGAAGATGATGTTGAAACCAAGCGTGAGGCCATAGAAAGAAGCAAGCGATCATCCGTTGCGGTCCAGTCATACGCATGCTTAGGGAGACGCGCGAGGCAGTCGGCGTTGTATTCTACAGGATGCCGATGTCTACGATGTTGTGACAGCCCTCTCTGTGTAGGGAAGATTTGCCGACAGGTTAGACACTTAAATTGGGACATATTTACAACGGAGGCTGAAACCAGGAATCCTGTTGGATTTCTAAGATGGGCTGCACGATGTCTTTGGAGTCCGCTGGTAGTTCGAAAATGTCGCGGACATAGTGTGCAGCTGAATAGTTCTGAATTGATGCTATCTGTAGCTGGATGATTTGGAGCTGCATTCGAAGTGGAGGGGCTACTATGTTGTGATACTGGAAGTTCCGCGGATTCTTGTGGCGTCAATGTATAAGGCTGTGAGGAGTCAAGGCGATGAAGTTTGATGCAGGGTACGAGTGGAGTAGCTGATACTGGTGAAGTTCCTAAGGTTCCTAACTTTTGGTGTGTCGATGTTGAGGCGGTGTCTTGAGGTAAAGCAGGTGGGTGTGATCGTTGCGATGCCTCTGAATCGTGGTTCCGTATGCTGGCTATGGATACAGCAGAGGCTGCTCCAGTGTCATTATTAGGTGAATTAAAGCCAGCAAGTCCGCTGCCCTGATTGATCAAAGCAGGGGACGTAGGGAAACAGGTTTTCGGATGCTGTACGGGAGGTAAGTCAATAGTGGTGGTTGATAATGAAATAGATCTACACTGTGGGAGAAGTAGGTTTAATAAAGTACTTTCATTAAATGATGCTAATGGATGCAACACGGTACCACAGTACTACGCACTGACATTGACAAGGCGGGGGCGTTGCACTTTACGTTAGATGTGAACTTGACGTTTTACGTACCTACATGTTTCAGTCGGCAGATGAAACTGCCGAAGCTCTGTCGGTAGTGATTAGCACTTCCTCAGCTCAACTTACAGTTGTACTTGTGTATAGAGGCCCTGGGAGTGCGTCCAAAGAGGTGCTTGACTTTATTCGTTCCCAATTCACAAACAGGTATTTGATACTGGGGGATTTCAATCTACGGGAAGTTTGTTGGGCAGATCTTTCTTGCAACTCGGCGGAAGGTACTTTCGGTGCAGATCTACTTGAGCTTACGCTACAAGTACCGTTGCATCAGTTCGTGGACCTCCCCACTAGATACATGGACGCCCAACTCCCGTCTATTTTGGATCTAGTGTTTGACAAGTTACTAGACTTCGTGAATGACATCACTTACAGCTCTCCATTAGGTGCTAGTGATCATGTTTGTTTATCGTTCAGGTGTACTCTGACCAGGCGTCACCAGAACATCGCTAAGCCATTTCCAAACATATGGCGTTCGAACTATCAGGCAGTGCGTATCAAGGCTTCTGGGTTGCGTTGCGAAATCTCGGTGGTTGTTACGGTTCAGGCGGCCTGGGATAAATTTAAGTCTTATCTCACGGAAGTGTCTACTCCCTACACACGGCTTGCGAGGAGAAAGGAGACACGAGCGCAGCCGCCGTGGATAGATACCACTGGCAAGTACCTGCTCCAGAAGCGTTCTAGGTGCTGGAGGACCTACCGTGCGGCTCCATCAATTAGCACCTATGATAGATACCGCGAGGCTAGAAATAGGTGTAAACAGCACTTAAGGAAAGCTCGGCTGTTTTACGAAAAGGAATTGGCTGATGGAGCTTCGGAAAATCCGAAGAATTTCTTCGCTTATGTTAGGAGACGTTTGGTAGGTTCGGCAGCACTTAGAGCACTTCCTGAGCAGGTATTTACCGGTACGATCTATCCAAGAGGCTGCTCCCGTGTCCTCCGTATCTTAATGTGATCAGCGTAGCAGACTTCAGGTAGGTTAAAGTCACCAGGTATTAAATAGACACCTATTGGCAGCGTCAGTAGGAATGTACTCAATACCCTCCCGTGAGATACTTCCAGGACTTCGATATGCCACTACAACTGTAAACTGAGTAGAGGAAATGCACACCGCAGTCCGCAGGGCCTCACTAGTTTTGCAAAGCTGACCTATGCACACATGTTGAGTGTAATGATAACAATGCAAGTCCACAGTCACCTCATGCATGTGATGAAGGAATGAACATGTTGTTAAGTTAGATGGTTACGAGCCATGGGGCATCACTAGCCTAGTGGATGGCATTTGGGATGACGCGGAGATGAATCAGAGGCCAGGATAGAAACGGAAATTCGGTAGTTTGAGAGCACTACGTCTTCACAAGGTACATAGGTCTCAGCGCTATCACTAAGAATGTAGATTTCGGAGCCCCTATATACATATCAGCACAGACCTGTTGCACTGATGATACAATAGCCTAGATAGGTCTCTTACCACTAGCAACAATGGCGTAGGTCTCGGAGCCTCTATACATATCAGCTTGGACCTAGTGCACGGGTGATACAGTAGCCTACATAGGTCTCGGCAACGGCACTGTCAATGCCAGTTATGAAACATGCATTCAGATGAGCACATGCACCTTGTGCAGGTGCATGTTTGTATCGGTCACCGAGCATCCGTACATAGCACCACAGACGTGCAACGGTGATGCGGTAGAGTAGAGGTATCATTGTACTGTTACTAGTAATGCCAATCACTGCTTATCTGTACATAGCACCAAAGGCTTCGTGTACCCGTCCAGACAGGGGGGCCAAAAAACTCAGTGCAAGAGCACCAAAATGCCCATCAGGAGATATCCATATCTAGCTGTTTAACAGCACTGCGACGATGCGGATATGCTTACATGCATATGATAACATAATTGTCAAGAAACGTATGGTCACAGATAACATTTCCGGGAACGTTGTCGTTCAGACCCATTCAAAGTGCTCACGCAAATGTGCCGGACACATCGTTTGCGTCACGGCAACACAG
This sequence comes from Dicrocoelium dendriticum, assembly GCA_944474145.2. Taxonomy (NCBI): domain Eukaryota; kingdom Metazoa; phylum Platyhelminthes; class Trematoda; order Plagiorchiida; family Dicrocoeliidae; genus Dicrocoelium; species Dicrocoelium dendriticum. Next base: position 9,637,953 of record OX104067.1, on the reverse strand, counting down.
CGGATCACTAAGGAGTGGGGTAAAAGTAATGTACCTAAAGGAAAGCATGGTGAACAAGGAATGCATGGGCTTTCAGGCCCAGTTAAACAGCAATTGGGCCATTCCTGCGAGGATTACAGAGCCACCGTCCGATTCATTTGCCGAATGTTCCAATCAATGCCGTCAACCGAGCAATTGCGTCGGGTTGGTAAGGGGGAAGCACACGGAAACGAAACAGGGGGTGGCCCTAAGAAGGGCCAAGTTTGCGTTCTCACAGGCTGGCCTTTAAACAGTTAGGCAAAGTCGTAATCATCGGCTGCAGTGGTTTATTGACAATGGCACAGGACTTACTGTCTGGCAAGCAGATCATGCAAGTGCTCCTTAAAACGGGCGCACCTGGTGCTACGTCTATAAGCTCATCTGTTTGTTTAATGAGGCTATCGATGAACCCGGATACCGCACTGGGGTTCACGTCTTCCAGGCACTGAAGCCGTGCAAGCAGTTTTGCTACGTTGAAATTGGGCTGCCTTAAGGTGGCTACCTTCAGAGTCTGAAGCAACATGGAATCCTCTGGCATGTTGTACTTCGTTAATCATCGACTACGGATGGGTATGTTTTGTAAAAAGGGAATGAAAAATTTCGCGGTTTTACCCGCGGGATGTTGATTCTCCTTATATAACATAAGTAAATGGACGCACGGGAGCCACATGTGCCCGTAAAATGTGCAAGTGCATGTGCCATTTGCGCAGTCGATGTCATATCGATGGTGTTGATCTTGAACAACAAACTGTGGAAGTAGAAACATACAAGATGGCATACCAGTCCCGTTCCAATGTCTGAGTACACCGCACCGAACTTCGGTGTTGCCAGATGACGCATAACCAGGGTGCCAGCGTACGTTGTTAGACGGCCTATCAGCATCTGCACGTAGGCGTTACCTTCATCTTCAAACACCTGGTGTCTGTCACAGAAGTATGTACACCGCATCTGAAATTCTTTCAGTAGAACCTCAGACAGCTTCCACACTTTACTCACAGCCACAGCAAGGCGGTCGGAAGCATGGGTTATTTTCTTCAATCTAAGATTGGCATTCTCGACACGGTTGTTCGTGGTGTTCCCAAAATGCACCAATCCCGTTTGAGCGTAGTTCGCCCACGACCGCTTGATGAACATCCAGTGGGATGTTAGATCCCGTACAAACTGAGGATCCGTCTTCTGAAGTAGGCTAAGATCCTGCTGGAACCTAGAACAGTGTGAATGTCGTAAAAGTAGCATACTCGGTCTCCGCATCCATTGTAGCCATCCGGTGAAATGAATAACGTGAGCGGAAACTATTAGTCTACAGAACGGAATAAAACAATTCGCTTAACTCACCTGCTTTCGAACGACCTCGCAGAATGTCACACTGGAATACTGCTTGTGCTGAGCGCATTTGAGCAGCCATTTTAGCCATAACGAAAGTTCGTACGGAGAAGTCATGGCCCATTGCATCACGAAATAAACCAAATAATTTCACTAACGATTTGAATGTTTCCTTACGCACAAACCCATAAAAAACTGGTCGTCCCTAACCCATGCCGTCTGTTACCAAGAACTGGTACAACTTGAAACTGCAGCGAAATATAACGACGAATGTCATACGTACCCAAGGCGGTTTGTACCATGCGTTGCATCCACGCACACAACGTGTGGAAATCGCCGAAACATTTGAACTTGCTGATTACGAGCAAAGCACACATGCGTAAGTAAGCCTTTTTCAGAAATGGTTTTCACGAAACCATTCTGTTCCATGCTCTGTAGGGCCTGCCGCAAATTGACTAGCAATAATAACGTGACATTTCACCTACATGACACGGGCGAACGCACCCTGCGGCGTACATTACGGACGTCGTCGCTTGTGACGTGTTTCTCGAATGCATTCTCGTTGTATTGCTTTATGTCACACCCCTGGTAGCACATGTCCAGGTCCTGTCCAGTTTAGCATCCTAAACGTTCCTATGAGAGCATTAGGCTAAACTGGACAGGAAGTATTACCGTGAGACGGCTAAAAAGGGTTCCTGTCCAGTTTACGTTGGACCAATGAAGATGATGCTAGCGTTGACCAATAGAAATTCACCACTATGCGTGACAATCCGGTTGGTCCAGATCCCGTCATTGCCTCCCATGGGTATCCGAATACGGACACCACACTAGAACGCACTATGCGCCTAACGAATATATGGACGGCTCGGACCTAGCGTTCACCCGGTACCTGTTGCGGTAGTTGCTGGACTTGGGAACCCACCTAGGCGGCGACTCAAAGCTGTTGGTCAGAAAAGGAAACGGCTCTTACCGCGCACCTGACATCACAAGGCGAAAGAAAATTAAAACCGAGGTATAGGAATGCTATATATACATGAAGGGGTGCAATACAAAGAACGTTAGTAGCAGAAAGCGGCATAGTCAATATTGTTAATCCGCTTCCGCGAGTGTCAACGTAGGAGGCTAAAGATGTGCCTAAGGAAGCAGGGGACTCACCTCATTCGCACTGCATACTTTAGTTTGCTCAACCGGCGGTCTTTTGTGCCGTGCAGAATGCAACCACGTTTTGATGTGCCGTGTAATGTCAGCATCCGAGGCTGCATCACCCATGCGTTGTCGAATGATGCCTTGGTAGTTTTTATGGATTACTGCATTTCAACCTACCTTGTACAAGGCCGTTCATATTTGTTCGCCTGAATGCAAACGAACCTCTAGCGCCGGAGTAATTTATCTCCGCGGCAACTGATCTTGTCATTAGCCGCTCCATGGTACCCCGGACGATGAGTTGCACGTTATCACCGTGCACAGCACATAAATGGTTGACCTAAAGTAGTTGAATAATAAGACGAACTTACGACTCTGATTTTGAAATCGGGGTCCTTCAGCCGTTCATCATATCTCTTTAGCTCACTGAGAGAGATGAATGGCAGAGATAGTCCCGGCGCAACACTTTGGGATTGTCGTTGTAGCATTTGCAACATCGCTACGGACATGCGGCGATGGCCAACCAATTCTGATCGAATGAGACACAACTCATCTAAAAATAAGGCTGGGTGCAATGCAATACATCTGTGGCGTCTTACATTTTATGGCACATCCAGATTGCATGGTGAGACGTCAGCAATAACCGGGGGCGCGATTACTGTTTAATAGGGGCAGTATGAAATCGATACTTACGGTTGCTTGTTGATGGCCCTGGACGTGATGGACTAATGCCAGTGAACAGAGAGGAGGGCGCACGTGCGTATGTTGCTGCAGAAGGCCTTTTGGGTTTGCTGGGACGCGCGGCATCCTCGTCATCGGAGCTAGAACGGACGGGCCGGCGTCTAAGGGGAAATAAAAAACACCATACTCACATTGCACGCTTAGCTGGAAGGCCCATGGGAATTGTATCGTCTGTCGATGGCAGCATCCCGCGCTCAGATTGCCGTTCCATTTCTCGGGCATGCTGGAAGCTAACTAACGAGGTGGGTTAATATAAGAGAAATACTTACTCGTGCTAACGATTATGGACACGGCAGTGCTGACCACATCGACATCCGGCGCAGTGTGATTTTTCACCGCTGCATAGTAGTGCGTACCCCGCACTGAAGGTATTTGAGCGTACGAACCTTCTTCTCTAAGCCAAGTGTTACTGACAATAGTTATTAAATCCTCGGAGTCAATGAGTTTGACAACGCTATATCCTTGAAAAGCCATCATTGCTGAAAAAGAAAGACGTTAGTAGTTAAAGTGTATAACTGTGTGGCATAGGGTAAATTACAAGGAAATCGTTCAAGGGTAAAGCAATGCACTTAAATAGAATATGACAGACAGAGAAGCTACATACCTCAGTTGACAATTGCGATGCACGGAAGATGTACGCCGTTGAGGAATCCATGCTATGCGTGAACAGACTACGGAGATTCATAAATTCCCGGCATTGCACGACAATGTTCCCGGACACATTCACAGACACATCTGTCAGTACTCTGGGTTTGGCATCGATGATGACCACGTTATCCGGCTTCACAGTGGAAAACAAAATGCCGTGCAAACAAAACGCCTTCTGACCCTTATATGTGCACATCTCTACATTCCCAACCGTGCTTGCGTTGCTGGAAGTAGGAGGAAGCTGTTCCTCTTCCGACGTACGCCGCATGATTTGAGCAACCGGACGCGGGGAATTGTGAATCATGCGCTTGATGGAAAACAAGTGAGACTCGAAGGGAAATGCTGAGAAGCTGTCTAACGTCCCCATCTTTCGTACGTCAGCGGGCAGATGAACCAGTGCGTGTACGTTTTACGTCATCTCACTGGGACAATAAAGATCAAAGTAATCATATAAAAATACATGAATTAAAGGAACAAGGAATACAAATAAGGCAGTGTGAAGGTGAGGGTGGCACATGATATAAATAGCAAATGAGAGATCTAGAAAGTTTTGATAGAAAGCATCAGGCAATACCCCAATTAAACAAGCTGGTCCGGCGTAGAGCAAAAACTGACGCAACTCAGTTGCCTTCCAAGATCGGTATTCATCCAGTGATCGAAGCTTACGTGGAACGTCCGATGTCCAGGAAGGCCCGAAGTCATGCAACCGTTCGTTTGCTAAAATCAATCGCTCTCTGCGCAGTCGAAATCCACTGTCCACGGGCGAAGTGAGCCAGTTTTTTATCATTCTGCGCATAACACCCAAACATACTGAATGCATATAGTCAATTGGAAAGTCCTCAACCAAATCGACATTCAAAGCAGCAAAAGGCGACGGTTGGCTATCATTCCTTCGAACGGATGCATTAGTCCGTAGTGTGCTATCCGTAAGTGGGTATGTTACCTTGCGGCTCATATACTCACCACGTTGGGTGCATTTGTCACAGCTGTAATAACCCGAATGTTCTTTTTTTCTTTTCACATAAGCGCGTGCAGGGGTATCACAGATAACGGCTTTAAGGTTGAATAATCCTTGGCGTTACAAAGTACGTATCTCATTAATTGCGTCGTACAAGTAATCGTCCACGTCATTCGGCTTCGAGGTCCCACCATAAACACCAACAATGAATGGCTTCGTGATCACTGGCTTTATGACACGGCACAAGATTGGCCATACATGCATCTTGGATGCATTAAAAGGTTTAAACCCGTCAATATGCAACTGATAGTCAACAGTGTCATCAGCGGCGAGCGAAATAGCAGAGCATGCACGCTGTAAACCTCTCAGCAGACCTACGTGACCGTAAGTTCCCGGTGAAACAACGCGAATGCGGGAGGTCCGTGGAGTGCGCATCAGCGTCCTGTAATCCTTTGGCAAAAATGGCATCCACGGCTGCACAAGGCACAACAGTGGACGAACAAAAGACGCTGGTACTTGAGATTTTGCGATCAATTTTCTCAAGTTATGTACCAATTCATCGGGGTCCCTGTCATCTTCACTGCGGTTGATAACGTGTGCAGGTGGCTGAACTGTGTAAGCAATCATATTTAAGATATGTTAAAGATGCTCTTACCCTTCTGTCGTTTAGCTTCTGACAACAGAAGCACCTCTTCGTAGCTGAATCCTGATGTCATTCTTTTCGCTGCACGGTAAATGGTGCTACGAGACGGAAACTGTGCAGTTAATTGATAACTTCGTCGACGTGACATGCTGAAAAGGAACACCTACGTATCAAACAAGGTTTAACCGAAAAACCTGATAGGTACACCTGCGGAAACGCAGTTTCAAGGAAGCTAGACAATAGCGCAGAACGAAGCAGTATCAGCGACCAAAGTTACGAAACCGAAACTCTGCAAATAACATGACCTACCGATGCATTTAAACCACTGGGGTTATGGTCAATTAATAGCAATTATAATGCATACCAACCATTTATTTATTAACAAATGTCAAACTGAATGCATTTTGCTGCAAGAACTGCATTAATACCTGAACGGGACATCAGTGCAGTTTATGTCCAGTTTGCTACGTTTACTGGTACGATTGTGCTACCAGGGACGTAGGGGTGTTGTATCGAAATAAGTCAGCAGCTTGATTGCATTCCTCCTCAGTAAGTTGCCGGTTTAGAGGGTGCCTTTCGGTTGAATGGATGGTTGTGGGCGAGTTGGAACGTTAGCACTAGGTTACGGCCATCCCGAGCAACATTGACACGAGCACTGCAATCGGTGTCTCTAGAACTGAATTAAACGGTTAACAACATTATAAACCACATACTGGACTCGCCGTATTCCTTCGCTCCTTGTTTTGCGACGCTTACAGCGCACGCATTTATAAACGATGCGATCATACCTCACGCTATGATACTTGCTTCTTTTGCTACTACGACAAACAAAATTGACGTTGTTCCGATGCATAAATGAGGTAAACAGCGAATAGAATTCATCAAAGCTATGAAACGAATGTCCAAGAAAGATGCTCCTGAAGTCAGCCTCCATGGTTGCAATTCGAAATAACAGCCAAATACGACCTCTTTCATTAGACCTCACTTAAAGTAGCAACTAACCTCATTTGCAGAGATATCAGCCGTTTTTTGGAAAATACCTGACTTAGTCGTATTTTATGTCGTACAATAGATGTAACTTATTTTTTTATTGCCCACATTTCTTGCAGTCCTATGGTTGCCACTACGTGGCACCCCATGCACGCACCGCTACGCTACGCGCGCACCTTGGGGATTGTGCTACTGTGTCATCTCGTTCTAACGAGATGATGCATCCAAAAACGCAGACATCTCCAAGTAGCAAGGATGGGGAATTTACTGTTTCCGTGTTTCCTCCATCACACACGACCCTTGCGGCATAGCAAGGATTTCACGACAGTTGTGTCTCCTGTGCGTAACGCAGGTTGTTGCCATCGAATACCAAAGTCCGTAACTTGCCTCGTCCAGTTGGTCGTGGACAGTTATGTTGCACCAACGCATGCGAATTCGATATGACGACCGGGGAGCACATGCACGGCCGAATGGACGTACTTAGCATGAGGCGATGATAGAGCAATAGGACGAGTTGACACCTGGCCTGACCACTGAAATATGCAGGGCTGATCGCAGTGAGCATGGGGTGATCGTTGGCCAGGCAACGGGACGCGGCCGATTGTGCATTGTTTAACAAACATCACTTATAATGAATGTGGAAAGTCAGATAGGGTCCGTAAAGTACGGGAACTGTTTCTCATCATATGAATGAAAACACTACGCAATCGATACTTGTGATTCCCTACCTGCATGAGAACAAAGCACAGGATTGCGGTGCCTATAGTCAGGGTGAACTGAACCCATATCAGTACGGGGTACGATAAAGTGGTACAAGGCCAGAATGAAACACGAGGTAGTCAAGAGATGCATTTAAACGCTGCTTCTAAACACTTGGTGGTTGGAATCCATTGTCAGCGGGAAATCCAGGTGGGGAACAATTGAGGAACACAGAAACCTGACAAGGTTACAAATGCTGGAGCCACTAACAGGCGGTACACTACATCCTTGTGCACATTAATTGAAACAAACTGCGAAAACACTAAAAAAACCTTTTTTTCAAATTGTTATAATGAATTGCACTAATATACTCACATCAATACGCAACATGACCTCCTCGACTTCTGAGTAGCATTTTAATACGGTTTGGCATGGAATCCACTTAATTTGAACAAACTTTATCCTATCTTGGGTCCCCGTACCAAACTTGAATTAAAGCTTAATTAAGTTTCTTCTTTGTCGTACAGTCCATGCCACGAAGGCGTTGCTTGCAAATAGACCACATATTTTCAATGGGGTTTAAATCTGGTGAATTCCCAGGCCAGTCCAAGATGGTTATCTGATTAGTATTGAAAAAAGTCTTGACCATTTTTGATGTGGCACGGGGCCAGATCAGTCAGGAAATGTCTTTTTTAGTTCTGGAACAGCTCTTCTTTGGGGAGCTTCTATATATTGTGGAGAGCGCATCATGCCCTGGACTGGATGCAAGGCGCCGACGCCGTAATAACTAAAGCACCCCCAAAACATCTGCTTTTGTGGGTGTTTCACAAAGTGGTCAATGTGGGAATCACAAACCTTTTCTCCCTCTGACCTCCGAACATACTGACTTCTCTGACCATGAACATAGAAATGGCTTTCATCGCTGAATAGGACTTTTCTCCAATCTTCTTTTGTCCAGTTTTTGTATTTTAGTCCCCATTTGTAACGCTTAACTTTCATTAATTTTGTCAGAAGTTTTTTTCACAGGCCGTCTGGCTTTCCGACCAACTTCCAGGAGTCGCCTGCGAACCGTTGAAGAACTGATTTCTATTCCTTTCCCCCCAAATCACGTTTTAATGCGTCACTAGTCTTTCGAGGATCTTTAACACTTTTCCGTATAAGGTAAGCGTCATCCCTGGCAGTGGTTTTCTTCTTAGGACCACATTTCCCTTTGCGTTTTGGCGAAATGCATCCCGTTTCCTTTTTCATTTTGACCACACGGCTGACGGTTGCCGGACTGACGCCTACTCTTCTTGCTATGTCCCTGTAGGTCTTGTCTGTGTGTTCGTGCAAGGTCACGATCTTCATGCGCTTTCTGGGAGTCACGTCCATCTCAAACAATGACTGAATCACAAAAAACAAGAAGTTGAAACAAAAACCTTACTAACCATAAAAAGTATGATGCAATCTTGGGTGATGTAACGACTAGACATGCGCAGTTATTACATCGTCTGATTCACAAACAATGATGAAATATCTATTCCCAAAATAAAATAAAAATATAAATGCAACACGGCAGCTTTCATGTATAAAACATGATATTCATAGAAAAAGAGACACAATCGTAGTTTGTTTTAATTAATGTGCACAAGGATGTACATTGTGCTCCCCGTTATAGGTGTCCGCTTACATGACTGCGATCACGCAGTATTTGGTATATCATTATGAGGTCTCCCCGTAGCGTCCACTGGGTAATCAGAGTCTCTGCAGTTGTTCGGATGCTGGAGGTGCCGCAAGCCCTTAACAATCTTCGTTGCCCAGCATCGTTTGAGCGCAGCGAGGTCGCGCTCTAACCAGCGTTGCCATTCCTGGGTAGCTTATTCGACTTAGAATGTACGTAGGCGTACAGCACCCGGGAGAAGATGGAGGAATCTACACTGTCGAGTACCCTTCACATGTCGAGTACCCCTTCACATGCTGGTTACCTGTTGTTATATCAACATCTAACTGTCTGGAACAACAGCGAATAGTTAAAATGAGACGATAAGTTTCTTATTCTCGGAATATCTAATCAATTAGGCATAACATGGTTTTCTACATGGCTTACGTTCCTCCTTGTTCTTTATCACTGTCCCTATGTTTCCTAGGGAACTTCCTTTTTGTCTGTCCCGCGTAGTCACCTATTTCGGAAACTTAAACTCATCCCAGACCCCTTGAAATCGTAGTGTCCTCAACAGCTCCGGATGTTTTAGTTTTCTATGGCTTTCGCCCTGACTAATTTGACCATACTGTATTTTCAATGAGTTGTGAAGCGAAGAGCCGGATTCATTTTCTTCGTTACTCATGGACTGTCAGAATTCACCCTGTTTTCGTACGATTGTTTGTTTTGTTTGGGCTGATGCACCCACTCGTTCATTGCTTGCCTCATGTCTTTGATTATGGCATTGGAGTTACAGCGAGATGATCAACATTTCAGGCAAGATTCAGTTGTAGGTTTTAGATCTCACGACTGGACACGGAGGAATCCGAACGTCATGTGCTTATCAAATTGCCATCTTTGCAAGCTTAACAGCAGTCTGGACTCTGTTTTCTCGCTGGAGTTCGCCTTTTTATTATACTTCTTACTACATCTTTGATCCTTCTGGTCCTCATCAACGTTTTATTATCCGTGCTAATTCTCGCAACGACTCACAAGCATAACATGAAACTTTTCAGTGTGTGTGCACTTTTGACAAAATCCTGTCTCTGTGATCATTTTTACTCTCCATGTGTGTTACATTGGCGGTGACAGCAGTGGTTTTGTGTTGAATATCACTTTGTTGTGTTTGGTTTGTTCAACATGCGCTCACCTGCACAATTTAACGGACAATGTCACAAGGATGGTTTACTTGTGCTAACTTGGGTCCCCAGCTACAACTACACAACATTTAACTCGGGATCTTCGTCAACTCACAACGCAGTACGATCCAGCTCCAGTTAGACCATCGATTTGGTGTCCGGAATACTGTTCTTGTGCTTGGACTCCCTTCCATCTGTTCATCTCGGAGAAGTGGCCCGAATACGCCGCTACATGCTACATGCAAGATAGCATTTCAGTCTTCCACCATTTCCAGTTTGCCTGACCACTTTCACTGGGGCGGATGTTGTGACGGGACGGAGCACGCAAGTTCAGTGATCTGGGAATTCCGATTTAGTCAGCGGATGAGCGGTACGTTGAGTACCAGTTTGATCGGACGTTTAAATTGAACGCGCTAAGACATGTCACCACGTCTAGCTGATTGCATTTACTTGGTCGCGAATGGCGATAACTTCGCTGCTCTAACTGATGACTACATTTCGTACAACACTGACCGCAGTAGGTCGGGTTTCCGCTCGTCAACCCTTTAAACTGGTATCATCCTTTTGTTGTGAAGAATTTATCTCTGTCTACACTTCGTTTGGATACTTTATGGCAAGAATACTCTCTCACGACTTATGCTCCAGTTTTGTGGTATTCTCGCTGTATTTCGGCCAGGTGCATTCATTCTGACACGAATGTGGGTGAATCCGCTGCTCTAAATAATGACTACATTTCACAGAACACCGGTAACCATGTGTTGGGTTTCCCCTCGTCAACCCTCTCAACTGTTATCATCAGTTGAGTGTGGGGTTTATTATCTTTCCTTTCGCTTGGATACTTTATGTTTACAACTTTGTCTCAACTTATTGGATATGTACACTTTCTTTGCGAAATGATCGTTGTTTGTCGACCGTAACATCAATCGGGGCTCGCTTTGGTGTAATAATCAGCATCGCTGCATTTTCTGGCGGCAACAATCTCGAAGGAGTATTTGACCTATGCGACAGCATGCCATAGTTCGAGCATTTCACATGCACTATTCATGCTGTCTGTTCTAGCTAGTCTGAATGCGGATGGTCTAACACGAACGCAGCCTCTGTTGCCGTTGTGTGGTACGGATCTTCGGAATATACAACTGATACCTTTTGCGGTCGCTGCGGAGCACCAGCTGTCCGGTGCATTGAGCATGAATGGACGCATTTTGATATGTGATCTCCACAAGTGCGAAAAGCGTTCACAGAACACTCCTGATGATGCTTACCTCACTTGACAACTTCATATTCCTTTCGGATTTCTCACGAATCTTGCTGGCTGCGCTATTTCCTATCTAACATTTGTGACTTTCTTGCATCGCTCTACTTCGGTTGGGAATGATTTCAGACTGGAATGGTCTTGGATTTTCCAGCTTGTTGTTCATTTCTGCTCCACCGTACATTCCTTTCAAGTGATGGAGATTTAACGCGTATCTGTGCTCGCGCGTACGTGACAGTCTGTCTTTGTTTTCAAGCTCAACCCTCGTTGGTCATATCACCCTTGTCGCTACTTCTCGCACAAATTATTTTTGGAATTGTGACCATGTTGATTTGGACGCGCTGTCCTGGTTATCTCGAACTTCGGCGATTTTCATTCTGCTTTGTAATCACTTCGTTGCGTTCTATGATCGAACGGTTCACATCTGTTTACCCAGCACCTTGGCAATTGCCATTTGCATTGGCGACCTCTACCCACCTATTTTCGCCATTTCATAGCAAAGCGCTTTCAGATGTGTTTTTCAGCTGTTCGGTGCGAAGTTCCACTGGATGCTGTTCTCACCTAGACACCAACAAACGGGTGTCTCGAAATTACCTTTTCCAGCCACTGATCATCTGGTTGACCAGCTGCACTTCGTTTATCGGAACTTCTCCGTTTGTACATCGCATCACCGACAGTGGGGAGCTTATTCTTTCTGTTATGAATTTTTTTGTTGTAATCCTCACACACCGTACCCCCGGATTTATTCGCCGATCGCTTCTTCATCGGCCTCCCTGAACACTTCTCAAACCGATTTCACGAAACACATTTGACAATTACTTTTCGGTATTTAGATGTTCGCCACCTATTGGCAACTCATTGACTTCCGTTTGCATCTTGTACACAGCACGAAACCAAAACTTCGGGTCCCGTGTACATTTGTTGTTCCTAAGTGGCGCTGCCATTTGATCACAGCGTAACCCACATTTCACGTGTGCACACGATGCGCATCACGTTGGTTGATGGGATGTTGCAGAATGTGCTTTTGAGCAGCTTCTATCACTTTGATATACTCGTTGCCACAAACAGTGTGTCCCCGATTTTCCAGCTCTTTCGCCCCCTTCACAGGTGGTCATGATCATATTGTGTGTGATGGGTTGGCTCGAGCTGAACTTGTTCCATCATCGTTGGCGTCTCCAACAGTTTTATTTGGCACTACGCGTCTTACATAAATAGCTGCATCATCCTTCCATATTGTTCGTTGTTTTGCCGTGTTACGAAGCAGAAGAGGCAGCAGGTAGGCTGTCGTCTGGTTTCCGAAATCGTGATGCATACCTCATGTTACGTCGGCTGTGTTACCCATGGAATTCTAGTTGGACTTCATATTCATCATGCTAATCAGATACATGTCTGAACACTGGAAAGAAAAGCTTCGGTGGATCTGATGCTCAGTTCGTCAATACTAATCCCCTGTCCTTATGAGAGCGAACGCCTCACTGATCGCCCTTACATCGTCCCCCGCAAGTCGTTCAGTTCGAATTTACTATGTGTTCCTGGCACGAACTGCCTTTACACTGGATTTGATACTTTTCCTGTATCCACCTTATCGATCCTTTTCTTCTTCTTATGCACATGACCTCTTACTTGGCCTCGGTCGCTTTCTCTTAGACTGATCAGAGATATCCCTTGTTAACCGGTAGTCCGCCTTTTGTTCTGTTCTGTAACACCCCATGTCTGTCTGCTGGTCTAGCTGAAGGAGCCCGCACACAGGTCGTTGCAACCTGAGCGGAAGGTCACTTCGGATTTGCTCGGTAGTTTTTAATCTTACAGTATATAAGCACCTGTACCTTGAGTTCTGTATTCGTTACATTCGGCGACCGATGCACACGACTTTGTTGACTGGCGCACGGAAGTTACCGGGACTGTCGTTTTCCGATTTATTCATCAGCTGAACTTTACACCAGGTTTACGTTGAAAATGTTCATTTTCTCGTCTTGAATGTTTATTTTGTGCTCAATAAATATACTGGCGCATGTCTCACGCCCGGATTGTATATTTACTTTTTGTGCTCAATGTGCCCTCATGATGGTCGTCCCATGGGCCAGTTTTCTAATCATCACCGGACGTCTAAGGGTTCCCCTATGACCACTACAAAACTGCTTGTGACTTATTGGTTCCCATCCGCCACAAGACTTGCATTTTACAAAAAACACAGCAAGAACCACACAAATCCTTACCTTTATCAGTGCTTGTCTGTTCTTGGTGATCTTCACATCTTTGTGGTCTTTGCGTTTTCTCATTTTGCCCACTACACTCCAATAAATTATCTGTTGTAACAGAACTGATGAAACGACCGGAATGTTGCTTTATTTCGCCGTTCCTCTTTTTTCCGGAACACGTGTTTGTCTGTCAGACGAGATCTATCTATTCTTTGTCCAGTGCTGTATTGGTCTTAATTTGTTTCCCTCTATGAAACAGAATCAAATCATATTGTGATAGTTTGCGTGCCTTTTTGTTGCATTTGCTAGCCTCGACAGCTGCTGCTACTACGTCGGTCAGTTTCTAGAGCCTCCAAATTGAACTCGGTGTGGCGTATGAGTCACTATCTCAAGTCAATTCTTCCCATCCGGCATTGACTGTTCCTACATGCGTGCGTATATGTTTGCCTAACAATTACCCACTCGCCAGTGAATTAGCTTCAGCCACGTGATCGAAGCTTTGTGCACGTTTTTGCCGGAATACACGTTGCGTGCTGCTATCTCGGTGTGTACCTCCGTCGTTCGTCTACGCGTCATTACTGCGTATGCAAGCTTGCCTTAATTCCACAAGCGTAGAGACAAGAGTACCATCAATTTATATGGACATGCTATTGGTTCGCCCGAACAACATAGAAGGCAACTAGTCTAATCTCAATCCAGAACAGCACCAAACGGTCGTTTCGCCTTATTGGGCTTGTCAATATTACGTATTCGTTCGGTCCCTTACAGGAAACGGAACCTGTGACCGACAGCAGTTGCACCAGCTAACCAGCCGCTTGTGACACAGCCATGAGGAAATCGACAACCCGTCATGAATCGTAAGCTTATCCTCTTTAGCGTTCATTCATTTCGTGTAACTGATTCCATCCGTCGTGCCGTAAAGTATCCATAGAATCTGTGAGCGCGAAGATAAAGATGTTTTATGCTGATGTTCTGCTGATGAGCAGCCGTGATTTCGATGTTCATTTCTTTTTGTGAAATACAGTCAATAGAAGGACGAAACACTGTGCGACATGTGGGGATAGGCTCAGGTTATCGGGTTTCTCACAATGGTGTATATTTGACTTTGAAAGTTTATTTTCGGAACATGTGTGCATTTACTGAGTGCATAAAGAGGACATAAGTCGTGAACAGTTTAGGTTTCAATTCCTCTCATCATCCGCGAAGATGATTCCAGTAGATTCGGCACAATAGCTTAGGTGTTTTCCAGCTGCATCTAAGGTGTGCAGTGGTGAACGATTATGAGATGCGGTAACACTGTAGGGCAGTGTATTACTTCGTTGAATGAAGTCAGACTTTCTATGGAAAAGTACTCCGGTTTTTGAAAGTAGTGTTGTCAGCGATTTGGTCACGTTTGCTTATAAACTCACTGGCTGTTGATGAACATTGGAATTTGAATTGGATTGGACACAAGTGACGTCGGACTTTCTTACTACGTCTTATGTAACTACTACACTCTGTGGCAACCATATTTCCAGTCTCACTTAGGATGTTCCGTAAGGCCTCGAGCGGAGTATTATCGGGGATATTAAAGACCACTGCATTGTTAGAGCGATGCATCCTCCTAATTACTCCAGCGGTGATCGCATTGGTAATCGCACTACCGCGCAACAAATACTCGACTTTAGGACTCGTCGTATTTTTCCATTAAGGTAGTTATAGGTTCTAGTGCGCTGAGAATTGATAAAAAGCTATCGATCGACGATGGTCATAACGATGATGCTTCTGTACAATATGATTCATAAAACAGCCCACTGCTAGGTGCCTTCTCTAGAACTATATCGTAGTTCGACAAGGGAGCTACACAATAAGGAATTTATTCTGAGTGTATCCAGGTGCAGTATAAATATGCGGTTCGACTTTTTCCTTATCAAGTATACTGTCCAGTGGAATAAGCTCCCAGTCGCAATCAGATCGTGTAGGAGCCGCAACGGCTTTTCGCGTTAAGCTCTCCAATTACCTACATTCGAACACGTTAATGACCTTGTTCTCGTCGCCAGTGGCGATTCACACCACTATACAATCTCAAGATCCGCAGTCTGCGCTGGTAATTGAGTTGAAACAATCCTTCAGCTAGTTTGGTACTTCTACGTTGGAAGGCCCCATGTGCATCGACGCCACGTAGGCCAAGCCTAGATCACACATTGTAAGGGACATATTTGCTTGGAACTCGAGTGACTCGTAAAACCTCCTTGGTCCAAACAGGAAAGGAAGCCGAGACGTGAACTACCGTACTGTTAAACAAAATAGTACCCAAATACATATTTACATACTTCAACAGTGCCCGTTCAGTCCTAAACAACCCGGTCTTTGAACAGATACACAAGGAAATAGCGTCACCGCACTTACTACCGTACAGCAAGCCCACAGCACAGAATCCAAGAGAGGAACATAAATGTTCGTTTTAGTGTGCCCAAAATCTTATCCCATTGGACCGCTGTACGGTGAACAGGAAAATACGTGCCCTTTCGTTCAACTGGAATGGGGTTAACGCGTCTCGGTGTGGATATGGGATAAAAGAACAAGAAGGGCCTGGGTGCCCTTGGGGTTAGTAGCACTGGACGGGAGTACACAATCGTCACTGTGGGTTTGGGGCAAGAGCAAATCCATGCCGAGTGGTGGGACATCTGGGCATGTTACACAGTACAGACGCGATCGTATCTAACAGCGGGGGTTGGGATAAAACCACGTATAGATGGCTAAGATAGCAAAAGCCCGTAGGGGGAAGCGTCAGCCGAGGTTATGGGACCAAGTCTCGATACCATGGGGTGAGTTGCAATGAAAACATGGAGTTTCGCATAGTTAATCGCATGGGGTAGAATAAATAATGGGTTATCCGGGACCTCGACAGACGGCGCAGATATTGTGGTTATCTGACTATGATCTTGACATGCAGGCTATGGTTTCGATAGTAATTCTTCCGCCTCCAAATCCAAAGGATTTTCCTTGCACTGATCCTCCGTTGGTTTCTCGCTCTGGTTTGTTCTAACCCGGCTACCACAACTATGGTAGAGTACAGGACTTACAACGGTACGCCTGCGTCTCCCACTTCGGCCTGGTTCTCCCTGGATCAGCATATCCAAAGAGCCACCTTCCACCTGCAGGGATCCAACAGCCTGAACTACTGCAACTTATACGTAGTATCCCTCTAGCAAACATATCTTAAGTGCTCCAAAGGATTTTAATCCCGTGATCCATCCATGCCAAGCCTTTTCCATTTTACTAGGCAAATCAGCTGCATGTTTAATCGACTTTAATTCCTTTTATTTTATTAACTCACACAATTGCCTTACTTAACAGGTAAACATGTTTACTCCGGTGTCCGATACATATCTGAATTCCTTCCACTGCGCCATTCACAAACTGCACGAATTCGCAAATTGTTAAAGCAATGGAAGGTTAAAGAATGGTTTCAATGCATTGAGATGATACGAAGCTACTATATCTGTGATACTGTGCGGGTTGTCACACAGCAAGTAAGGAATAATCGGAGGGATTCGGAAACCGCAAGCCGATCGCTTTATTTTGGACCTCCGGATCGAGATACTAACAATCATTTATTGCCTCAGCAAATGTTATTGCAACAGCTACAAATTCTGCACAAGGTAATTGGTCGCACCAGTTGATCCCAGTTCGCAGAGCGCACCACTCCACATTCGCTACAATACATTTAGTCGTACCGAAAGGATAGCATGATTTATTTCAACGAAAATAATCAAGTATGTTCCTGTTCCTGGCTTCTTCAGCGATTGTCCAATCGTCTTCACTGGGCAGGTTCAGCACTTCATCTGAAGGAACATCTGACACATTTGCCGCCTCCGCAGTTTCTGGCTCTGCCCCTCCTGCAACTGCTTCTGCTACAGATTCTTGCTCTTGAGGGACAACAACACTCCTCCCGGGAACTACATCAAGCTTCTTCTCATCTTCCTGGATGTCCCGTCATTTTCACCATTGCGAAGACGTTTCAGATGTTCTGTAAACGCTATAGACACAGAATTGAGTGATTCCTGTGACAAACGGTTGAGTACAGGGTTTTGTCAAAGGGATAAATACTACATTTTTAAAACCTGATTTGAGGTTCTCTTCTTGGTTTGGAGGCTCAACCATGGACTTTTTCAGCAGCCTTGGGAACACATCTTTTGATATGGTTCCCGCACTTTTTTGCCAGCTTTCACTTTCTTACCGTGCTTTTCAACTTTCTGAAGAGAAATAACTCCTTTAAATTTGTACTTTTTAAAAATACACCTCCACTTAGCATTCATTGGTCCAAAATAAGTAACATCCAATGGCTGCAGAAGATATATTGCATTTGGAGGCAGACTGTAGAACTAGTAAATACTACTCAGTTCGCGGAAGTAAACGCGGATATCAGATGCCAATTAGAGTCGCACACAGCGGACTGTATTCGATGGGCTTCAAGAAGACGCGGACGGTTGAAGCAAGGCAGGAGGTACACGTGCGCGCAGAAACTTACAAGGCGGTCGAGTGTCGAGCCGGTTGTAAGGAAGATAATAACAAGGAAGAATAATGTACAATTGGTCAACCATTAAATAGTACGTACAAGCTAGCAGTTATACTTTTGGGCGCTACAGAGTTCCCCCTAGTAGGCTGAACATAGGAAGCCATTAATATCGAAAATGACAGGTAAATCGAGGTTCGTATGGCAAAATCATGCCGAGTAAGAATGAGCGAGCGTTGGTGTCAAATGGGTTTTCGCCGGAAGTCGGAATCCGCTGTGCCGATTGTGATTTATGTTCTATTGATTTCAGTGCAGAGTGCATTTTGGCGAGCTGTTGTCGGACTACAAAAAACTGGCTAACCCAGAAAATGCCAACAGGACCTCAACCTCCGCCGCTGCCAAACGGTGCGCTTGGGAGTGGTCTCCTCCGGCCGCACTTCACCCCGCGTCAAAATTACCCACGTCACACGCAGATCGACCGTCATCCCAAAAAGAAACAACACTCGTCTCGAGAAGAAACGACCAACGTTCGCGTCAGGATCCTCGTTGACTGCGCCCATCCTCGAAAACGTTGCTCGTGCAAGCCAGTCGATCGACGGGGTGGGTTTGGGCCTGTAGAGACGCGAAAATAGAAAAACACGCGCAGAAAACGTCAGAAAGAACGAACGAATGATCTGCGTGTTTGGATTTTTTGGTTTTTGAATATCTTTTCAATAAAGGTTTTCCGGAGGTTTTTGATATTTTTGTTTTCAAAACTTTCTTTGACTTAACACGAGCAAATATATAGAATATCTACAAACCTGAACGTATTTACACTCTACATAGTCGGAAAAGCGAACGGGCTTACGCACCTCCCTACCACGGCGATTGCTCGTGGGAGGCGGCGGGCTAGATTAGGGAGATGTCGGGACGGCTGAAAACTTGTAGACCGAGATCGTGGTCTGGTTGAACTGCACTAGGATTCTGTAAGCTGGTGCGGTGAGTTGTGACGTCGCACGAAGCACTACTAGACGAATTAGGCGAGGTGGTTTCTTCCATAAAGGTAGGGTTTAGACAGTCGATGGTGACGACTTCGTGTCGGCTATCGCGGTCAGTAATGTATGTTTTATTCGCGCGATGTAGCACTTTGAAGGGCCCTTTGTACGGCGACTGAAGTGGCTATCGAACACCGTCTGCGCGAAGAAGGACGTGCGAACACGTAGACAGCTTCTCGGGCACGTACACTGGTGTGTTCTGCGATCGAGGAGCGGGTGGACGTAGCTCACGCAGCTGGTGCGCCAGTCGATCGGTGTAACTTCCGTAGTCAAAAGAGGAAGTAGATGGAGCTGGTGCTATCAGCTGTCCGGGCAACCGCAGCGTGCAACCGTAGACTAGCTGCGCTGGTGTTGCGTCGAAATCGGTTTAACCGTGTTTCTTAAGCCTAGGAGGACGAGGGGAAGTGTTTCAGACCATGAAGGATCTACGTGCGCACGTAGCGCTGCCTTCAACTGGCGGTGAAAACGCTCCACCATGCCGTTAGCGTCGGATGATAGTAGCGTCTGGCCGTGGCGATATATCTTAAGCAACGTAGCTAAGTGTGCCAAGAATGTGACCCGATCCGTGGTCACAATGGCGGGACAGCCATATGTGCTACCCAGTACACCGGAAAGCTTTCGCTACTGTTTCCGAAGAGCAATTTGGGATAGCGACGGCCTCAGGCCATCTAGTAAATCGATCGATACAGGTCAGTAGATACACAGAGGCTTTCGAAGGCGGCAGTGGACCTACGAGGTCGACGTGCACGTGATGAGAACGTGCGTCTGGCGTCCGAAACGTGTCTAATAGTCTTTTCGTGTGCATATGCACCTTCGCGCGTGGACACGGAAAGCAAACAACTGCCCAAATACGGAGATCCCGATTGACATTGCGCCAAACGAATCGTGCGGTTACGAGTTTAACCGATGCACGAACGCCTAAATGAGACAAGCCGTGCAACTTGTCGAACACGGTCTGCCGAAACTCGCGTGGGACGACCGCGCGCCGCATGCTCAGAGATAAATCGCAAAGTATAGTTCCGTTTGATGATGTCAGCGGAACGGGTCGTATGTCCAATGAGAGACCTGCGTAGTAGATCAACCTCAGTGACGTTGAGCTCTGCTGTGGCCATGGCTGTCAAGTCGATAGCAGTGCTGGCGTCAGCAGAAATAGCTTGGATGCGGGAAAGTGCATCGGCGACGGCGTTGTGCACACCTGAGACATGCCGTATATCGGTTGTAAACTGAGCGATATAGTCAAGGTGGCGCGACTCTATAGGCGAGTATGGGTCGGTAATCGTGCCGAGCACATAAGCCAGGGGTTTGTGGTCACTGAAGATGGCAAAGGAGCGGCCTTCTAAGACGTGTCGAAAGTGACGTATCGCTAGATATATGGCTAGTAGTTCTCTACCGAGCGTGCTGTAGCGAGATTCGGTAGGTTGTAGGCGTTTGGAGAAAAAACGCTAAGGGCTGCCACGTGTCGGCTACTCGTTGCTGCAAAACAGCGCCGACTGCCACGTCCGAGGCGTCAGTACTGAGGGACAGTGGGCGGCCGGATCCTGATGCGCTATAGAAGCTATGTTGGCGATAGCCTCTTTCAGCGACTTAAAGCAGCGCGTGCTGCGGCAGGAAATTCGAATTTCTTGAGTTTCCTCGGAGTAGGTCCGTGAAGGGTTGCATCAGCGAGGCGCAGTTGGGTATGAACCGTCGGTAAAAGTTGACAAGCCCATCAAAATGCCTGAGCTGTTTGGAAGAATGAGGCTCGGGGTAGTCGATGATGGCTTGAATTTTATCCTGCAGATGGGATACGTTGGCAGAGGAAGTTGACTGAGTCGACACCAAACGAACACTTTTCTGCGTTGATCGTCACCCCCTGTTGAGATAAACGACCAAAAAGTGTTCGAACGTGGCGCATGTGCTCTTCTCGTGAAGAGCTCGCGATTAAAATGTCGTGAGATAAGCGTAAGTGAAGTCTAAGCCGCGATAAACTCGATCGAGGAAGCGCTAAAAAGTTTGCGAAGCATTCTTTAGACCGAATGGCATGCGCAGAAACTCGAACAAACCAAATGGAGTCGTCACGGCAGTTTTAGCGATGTCCGCTTCGGCTACCGGAATTTGGTTGTATGCGCGTACCAAGTTGATTTTGGTGAAGATACTTTTACCCGCCAGACTGGCGGTGAGATCCACGGTGTGTGGGATCGCATAGCGATCATACGTGGTTCGATAATCACCGCAAGGACGCCAGTCCCCCATTACCTTCTTCGGGACCATGTGGAGGGGCGACGTTCATGGGCTGTTGGACGGTCTGGCGATACTGAGCTGAAGCATGTGGTCGAATTCAGCTCGTGCTGCACGTAGTTTGTCTGCAGCAAGGCGTCTTGGTCATGCGCTAACTGGTTGACCGCGCGTGACTATGTTGTGAGCGACTTCTGTCGTGACTGGTGGAAGCTCTGCAGCCTGTCGAACCAGTCGCGGGTATTCGGAGAGGAGGATCAAGTAGTCGGACGGTGCGTCTGCGATCCAAAAAACGGCTGATTATCGGGGCATCTGAAAGGGCGCCATCAACACCTAGTTTTGTACGGTCGTCTAAATGTCTGTGGCGACCAGCATCAACAGGCAACCCAAAGTCGATACCGATAATTGCGAAGGGTACAGACGGAACCATGAAGACCCACTGAAAATCGGTGAAGATTGAGGTCCAGGTTCATCATGCGCTGACCGAATGAAGCCATCGGAGAACCGTTGGCCGCACGCTGGTTGTACGTAGGCTTTGAGTGTTTGTCGTTCGCGTTCGCAGGGATGACACTGACTTCCGCTCCCGTGTCGATGAATAACGTGATGGAAGGCCGTCGATCCTTAATATAAAACAAACGATTTGTTTGGTTATTGTCGGATACATTTGTCATGCTAGTATGCGGGCTATTCGCTTTCGCTGAAGCGACTGAGTCGTGCCTAATGCAGGGAGCCGGACAACGTCTATGTCTTCCACCATATTGGCGGTGATACCAACATGCTTCTTCGACGGGTTTGGTATTATCTGACTGAGAAAGTGCAGGGAGAGTTTTGCGCTTTCGTGTCGAACGAGACGTACTCGGTGCAGGCACAGATGAACCCCAATGAACGGTAGCCGAAACGTGGTCAGCACCTGACAGTGCACACGCTGCTTCGAATTTTTCATTGCTGCTATCCTGCTGCGAAATAGCGCAATTTCCTCGTCTTTAGGGTCAGCTCGGCCTGACGACTGGGAGCAAATATGAGATTCGGTTTTCGTCGGTGAGAATACATCACCGGAGATACTGGTCGTCTGATTTGAAAGACTTTCGAACGCCGCTTCTGCCTTGGTAGCTAGTTCTTTCAGGGGCGTATCCAGAAACATGGACAGCATTACCGACAATGACTCTGGGGGACGTGCAAACCGCAGTTCCTTTATCTCTTCTTCGCTCAAGAATAAGCGATCAGCGATGCGCTGAATTTCGCGGAGCAACGCCGACGGCTTGCGATATCCCAGCTTGAGACCATTGAGCTTTTCAAATCGCTTGCTTCATCGTTTCATACTTTGCCTCATTCGATGGGCTGAGAAGAATGTCCTCAATCAGCGTCAGAACCGACAAAGGAAGGCATGAAACGATCTGATTGTACCTCGGACGATCCGTCGTAATGCCCTTATTTTCCAGTTCGATCTCGAATATCGTAAACCAAACCACTGGGCTGTTTCATGTAACTTGGAACAGCCAAAGTAACCATGTTTACGCTGCGAAACGACTCAGATGCCACTTTCGAATGTTGAATCGAAAAGATAAAGGATGAAGAAAAACATGATAAACGTACTAAAATGACGCAAGAAACTAATGTATACACGTATATAATTGAGAAAAAGGAACAAACTCACCAAAAAATACAAACAACGAAAATAGTTTAAATTCGCGCGTGCGACTCGGGGTCACCAATTTGTAGGACTAGTAAATACTAGTCCGAGACGGTGCGCGAAATTAAGCGTGGATATCCGAAGGCAATTGGAGTCGGACACAGCGGACTGTATTCGATGGGCTACAAGAAGACGCGGACGGATGAAGCAAGGCAGGAGGTACACGTTAGCGCGGGAACTTACAAGGCGGTCGAGTGTCGAGCCGGTTGTAAGGAAGATAATAACAAGAAAGAATAATGTACAATTGGTCAACAATTAACTAGTACATACAAGCTAGCAGTTATACTTTTGGGCGCTACACAGTTCCCCCCTAGTAGGCTGAACAGAGGAAGCCATTAATATCGAAAATTACAGGTGAATCGAGGTTCGTATGGCAAAATCGTGCCGAGTAAGAATGAGTGAGCGTTGGTGTCAAATGGGGATTCGCCGGAAGTCGGCTGTCGATTGTGATTTATTATTTATTGATTGCCGGGCAGAGTGCATTTTGGCGAACTGTTGTAGCAGGCTTATCGGACTACAGAAAACGCCTGCCAGCAGTCTGATAGCAGTATGAGGCCGGTGAATGCTCCGTTTCAAATTATTGTGTACCCATTGAAGATGTAGGCGAAAATTGCCAGTGATATTATGGGCACGCTTGCCAATACACCTCCACCGAAGCGAAACGTGCTAGCTGCAGCCTGCTTCTACATTGACCATTCTATGCGGTGACGTATCTTCAGCTGCATTGGCACCGTTGTTTGTTTGCAAGGTACGGGTTATCAGCAAATAAAATCGATAAAAACGTCTAATGTTTCGAAGAAACAATGCAAGAATGGTGTATTACGGGTAAAAGAAGCAGTGCTTAACGTTTCCTGTGGGATGGAAATTACTGCGAATAGTAAATTGCATGCTAATTGAAAGCAATTTGGTGGACTCACCATAGAGTTATATAGAATAGCGGAAATGTTCGCGTGTTAAACGTATAAATCCATAAACTCACTAGTTTTGAGTTTGGTAAAACACCATTTGATTGCGTTTTGTAGCCCCTGGCTTACAATTCATAAAATGAAATGCAAGTGAGATAACTTATAGTCAACTCGTTTTTTAAATATCATCAGACTGGGAGTAGAGACGACAAAATTAGGGAGGGCGTTCCAAGTCTGGCACACGCGAAGCGAAGCGAAATTTCTACGGCATTCAAGCCGGCTATGTTGAATTGTCAGTTTCAGGGGATAACCACTTATGTTAATGTTGTGGCTCAATTCCAGCAGCGGACGGCAAGTGTGGTTTGGGTTCTTCAGAATCTCGTAAAACATTATGAGATTCCCCCGCAAAAGCCGATATCGACTGCTGTACATTCTTAGAGATTTCAGCTTAAGCTGACAGGTCAGAGGAAAGACGCCTCTGACGTTCTTGGTAGTCCTTCGTGGAGGAGTCTCGAGAGCAACGAGATCCTGTTTCTGCCACGGCTGCAACGCCTGAATAGCATATTCCACGTGCGGTCGCACGTAGGCGTTAAGCATTTGGGGAAAGATTGAGGGTTCAACTCGACCAGAAAGCTCTGCGAAGCAGGCCGAAGTGTTGATTGCCGGTTCTCGTCCTCCTCTCTACTTGTTTGGAACACCCGAGATCTTCCTGTACGGTTACACCTAGGTCACGCTCCTGAGAGGCCTTCTCCAAGGTGTGGTCTCCAAACTTGAAAGCGCTCACCGGCTGGTGACGCAGATGTTTCACCTTGCATTCAGCCATGTGCAACTGAAGCAGGTTCCTTCTCGGACGTATATAAATGCAATCTAGGTCATGTTGAAGTAGGTCGGGATCTGCATTGTTACTAATCGCTCGACGTATCTTGACATAGTCGGCGAAAGGCAAGAAATTTGAAGAGATAGCTCTTACCAGGTGCTTAATAAACACTAGGAATAAGCGCGGTCCCAGCACTGAGCCTTGTGGGACACCACATGCCACCACAATATGACTAGACCATGATCCCCTATCGAGGACTTGAAGCTTTTGTTGGCGAAGTAAGTTGCCAATTTAACCAAGAACGGGATCTTCGATTCCGTAGCTCTGTAGCCGTTGAAGTAGGATGGGGTGATCCAGGCGGTCGAAAGCTTTGGAGAAGTCTAGATAGGTGGCGTCAACTCCATCATCAGCCACTTCCATCCAACTAGCTCGAGCAATCAGTAGGTTGGTGGTGCATGCCCGTGTTGACGGAAGCCACGCTGTTCCGGTGCCAAGATGTTGCATTTTTCTAGGAAGTCCATTAGAGTTTCAGCGATGACCGTTTTCATCACTTTCGAGAGCATAGGGAGGAGAGCCGCTGGGCAATAGTTTGTAGGAACTGAGCGGCTACCGCCTTTAAAAATTGAAGTGATAATGCCACGCTTCCACATAGTGGGGACTTTTTGTTCATCAAAGCACCTTTGGAAGAACTGTGACTGTGGTTCAGCTAGCTTGTTCGCCTAGGCTTCAGTGCCTTCGGACGGATGTTGTTTGCTCCCGAAGATCTATGATCGCGCAGTGAGAGTAACTTCCTTGGCACAATTGATGGGTTGAAATTACATATGTACAAATTGGAGTTAGTAATGTACATGACATTATGCTAAAGGTAGAGGCTGCGAGTTCGAAAATCGTGGCGTATTGTAGCCGCAGGGCATTAGCTGCTTCTTCGGAACTTTGTACCATGCCACCTGTCGTTTAAATTGGAGGGATTCCATACTTCGCTTTACGAAGATTGTTGACATGCCTATACAGCAGTTTGTTGTTTTCCAGAAATTGTTTTGACCAGGCACTGTTGATGACTTACTCTGTCCTCCCGGAAAAGTGTAGCGCAATTGTTGGGATGGGTCAGGAACTTTCCCCAAGTCTCTGAGTCGTGGTTAATCTTGTAGGCACACCATGCCTGCATCCAGTATCTCCAGGCATTTTCGTGTTCTGCTCCTTAGGATTGAAGGCATTTTTTGAGACAAAGGGGGTTGGCCTCTGATGCTCTGTTGATGATGTCGTTGTGTCTATCAAGGAACTCTGTCCAAGCGTTGTCAAGGGGACAGTATTTTGCGAATTCTCAAGCGGCTGCGTCGACGGGTTCTTTCAAAACGTGGTAGCGTGTGATTGTATGATTTTGTTCAGAGTGTCCAGATGGATACTCTGCATAACACACGTAGTTGAACGTTATTACCACATGGTCACTGAGACCTAACGGACTATCCAGCAATAACTTTCAACCATGATTGTACAAGGAAATATTAACGATCAGTTCATAAAAAACTGCTTTGAACTGCTTGCTTACTTGGCGATGCCGAAAACTTTAGTTCTTGTGAGTGAAGTCCCCGGGAGATGAGAAGGTGGCTGTACCTAGTGCGTGTTACTCTGTTCAGGCTACGTATCAAGCGGGAATCCATTTCCGGACTGGTTGTTGGGGGGCGGTAAACGACAGCTACGAGACATGCGGCGTTGGGTCTTAGACAGAGACGGCACCAGAGTGAGTCGGTAACGCGAGTTTTCAGATCATCCACTATTGCACATTGCAGGTCGCTGCGGTCGTAGAGTAGGACCCTACCTCCTTTGCTGAGGGCGGTCGTTCCGGGATGAGTGACTTTCCTGGCTATCACAACCTCGATCAGTCACCTCTTGGTGTAACCACGTGTTCGGTAAGAGATTTCAGGCCCCAAGTATTCGCAATCCGGACGTAGCCACGAAGTTCGGCAAAAATTTATGGGAGTCCTTGTGCGTTAGTGTACCTACATGTAGGGTTCTTAGGATGTAAGCATGTTTCGGTGGCTTGGGCATTTCATACGTCGAACGTTCGCGACCGGTGAGTGGCTGGTGATAAGCGTTTTCCCGATGGTGTGCTTGGTGAAGGGCATAACCCCTTATTCATCATCCGCGTAGTTAGACCCTTGTCTAATATTCTACTGCAGTGTAAGATGCCTGGTCCCTATCATCTTCTACAGGTTGTATGGGCTCATTCAACTCACTACTGGTGCATTATTCTTTCATAGATCCCATGGCGTTGGTTCTTTGAGTGATGTATCATCTCTAAGAGGCATATCGCTGAGTGTCATTAGCCGATGCTCAGACGGTAGCCTGCAGCGGATCACGTACTAGCTTCTTAGCAGCCGTGCTACCATTTGTTTTGACTGAAAGATCATTTTCAATACGTTCGATCACCTCCTTTGCATTTCGGTGATGTACGCAGCCGTGACACGGATTTCGCTAATATATCATCCAAGCAGAGTGTTTCACGAATATAGCACCACTGTTCTTTATCATTGGTGGTTACTTCCTGCTCATCACATGCTATAGTTTCAGGAACCCCGTAAGGACGTATGGCTCTGGTTGAAGTTTCCTTCCGGTAGTCTCCTACGGTGCGGTTACTCGATAACGCTCGCCCCATGGGGTGTCTGGAAAGACACGGATGGAGCAGTGTTCATTAACAGGAATACCTGTCGACAGAGTATTGATTCCACATAACTGATGGAGGTTCAGCACAACGCGCAGACGTCTTGGCTCTCCAAAATGCTTAGAGTTGGATGTCGCGTAGTAGGCACTACGTGTACAGGTGTCAGTACAACTCCGTTTCAGGTTACTAATAATATCCCACTGGTTGAGGTCCTTTAAACTGCCTGCTCCTTAATGAATGCCGACTTTGATGTTCTGGGATATTGGTGCACAGTACGCTCAGTACTAGGTAGTTGTTTCTTTATCTTTCGCATTGTCGACGGTAGTGTCTGAAGTACTCGGAGATGTACCGCAGGAAACTGGTAGGTGCTTGCACTAGGATTACTCCGTTCCTCTCCTCACAATGCCGAATTTGCTATGTTTCAACGGTAGCAGACACTTGAGGATATTAACATATAATCTTGCCGCGAATGGGCTTATCAAACGACGTAACCGTAGTTTGAAACATTCCTACAAGTCCCTCAGCTTTTGAGAGAATCCTATGATGATGCGTTGTTATTAGCTTTAGTGGTATACAGAACCCCTCCACTATTACAAAGACATAAACCCCCTCAGAGCTAACGCTGCTTCGAAAAATTTGAATCTTTTTAAATGCAACGTTTACAACCACAATAAAACGCCGATCAGAGTGAATACGATAGATGGGCTATCTAGCAGGCTAAATTTAGACGCGCAGATAAGACCTACGCACAAGGAAATTGGTTCGTGTGAGGCTACCCATTTCGCGGAAAGCAAGAAACAGGATCTGACCCCCGACCCGAGTGGAGTCTGTGTGTACGCCAGGAACTTACAAGTTGGTTGACGGAACAAAGGTGAATGCAAGATGGCCGCATACAACACTTTCACAGCTTGCTGCTGAATAAGCAAACACACCTGCTACACAGCGCCTGTTACAAACAAATATAAGCCTATGACGAACCGGTCGGATACATCGACTTGTTTGTAGTTATGCTTTAATAACGCCAAAACCACATGCTTGTTGGAGATGGGAACCTTAAAGTAGACTGTGCATGTACACATTATGTCTACATGTTGTTTTCCGCGTAGAGGATGGGACAATGTCGTGTATGCTTAATTTGGTTTGTTCTTGTTATTCATTCCGTTATACTAATCAAGCCGCACAATTAGCATTCATTGACCCAACCATGTGCATTTACATTTGATTGGTGCATCCGTATACGTCTGTCTAGTTTACTGTAACACGTGGATGTGCAAACAACCTCAAACATACGTTCCGCTGATCCTCTGCCTTATCGGTCAACTTCGTCGCTGTCTAGCAAGCAGTCCAAGGAGTTAGTATTAAGTTACGGTAACGTGGTGCTCCTCCGAAACATAAGATTATACTTTTAATGGTTCCCAATTATCAGTTTAAGCAAAAGACCGCCGCACAACCAAGGCAAGTAGATGTATGATATACCTACGCTGTACATTTGCAGCAGAACATCTTAGTCAAACACAGCTAACAAATGTTCCCGAATCTCTTCGGTTTTCCGTTTCAGAAACCTGTTCTCACATTCTACTCGGATGTGCTTACAACCTACCAACCGCAAGTGTTACCATCATCACTTTAGCTTCCGAATTTGCTGCTGAGATGCCACGCAGACAGAAGATAATTGCCGGTGCTTTTAACCTACCGAAAATTAGCTGGTCCTCTCAACCATCCCCGTCTATAAGCACAGCTTTCCTTTCCTCTCTCAGAATTGACGGGTGGATCCAATGAGTTGCTGAACTGACAAGAGCGATCAGAATACTTAACCTGATATTCACGTTAAGGGTCACAAATGCACTAACAGAGTTATTAGACAAACTCTGGTAGCAACTACAAGATGGTACGATGGTACGATTCAATTTCTGCGTTAAATTGGCCATAAAACACGTTATTCCGCAACATGCAAACCATAGGATGAACTGTAAGCAATTCAAATAATTGATCCGATTGGGACGCA
>OX104067.1:9583749-9608246 GCA_944474145.2 Dicrocoelium dendriticum | reverse complement strand
TGTAAGGAAGATAATAACAAGCAAGAATAATGTATAATTGGGCAACCATTAAATAGTACGTACAAGCTAGCAGTTATACGTTTGGGCGCTACAGAGTTCCCCCTAGTAGGCTGAACATAGGAAGCCATTAATATCGAAAATGACAGGTAAATCGAGGTTCGTATGGCAAAATCATGCCGAATAAGAATGAGCGAGTGTTGGTGTCAAATGGGTTTTCGCCGGAAGTCGGAATCCGCTGTGCCGATTGTGATTTATTTTTTATTGATTTCAGTGCAGAGTGCATTTTGGCGAGCTGTTGTCGGACTACAAAAAACTGGCTAACCCAGAAAAATGGCCAACAGGACCTCAACTTTCGCTGCTGCCAAGCGGTGCGCTTGGGAGTGGTCTCCTCCGGCCGCACTTCACCCCGCGTCAAAACTACCCACGTCACACGCAGAAACGACCTTCATCCCAAAAAGAAACAATACTCGTCTCGAGGAGAAACGACCAACGTTCGCGTCAGGATCCTCGTTGA
Organism: Dicrocoelium dendriticum; assembly: GCA_944474145.2. Lineage (NCBI taxonomy): Eukaryota > Metazoa > Platyhelminthes > Trematoda > Plagiorchiida > Dicrocoeliidae > Dicrocoelium > Dicrocoelium dendriticum. The sequence continues at coordinate 9,607,732 of OX104067.1, read as the reverse complement.
CTGCGCCGATCCTCGAAAACGTTGCTCGTGCGGGCCAGTCGATCGAAGGGGAGGGTTGGGGCCTGTAGAGACGAGAAAATAGAAAAACACGCGCAGAAAACGTCAGAAAGAACGAACGAATGATCTGCGTGTTTAGATTTTTTGGTTTTTGAATATCTTTTCAATAAAGGTTTTTCGGAGGTTTTTGATATTTTTGTTTTCAAAACTTTCTTTGACTAAATACGGGCAAATAAATAGAGTATCTACAAACTTAAACGTATTTACACTGTACATAGTCGGAGAAACGGACGGGCTTACGCACCTCCCTACCACGGCGATTGCTCGTGGGAGGCGGCGGGCTAGATTTGGGAGATGTCGGGACGGCTAAAACTTGTAGACCGAGATCGTGGTCTGGTTGAACTGCACTAGGATTCTGTAGGCTGGTGCGGTGAGTTGTGACGTCGCACGAAGCACTACTAGACGAAGTAGGTGAGGTGGTTTCTTCCATAAAGGTGGGGTTTAGACAGTCGATGGTGACGACTTCGTGTTGGCCACCGCGGTCAATAATGTACGTTTCATTCGCGCGGTGTAGCACTTTGGAGGGCCCTATGTACGGCGACTAAAGAGGCTATCGAGCACCGTCTGCGCGAAGAAGGACGTGTGAACACCTAGACAGCTTCTCGGGCACGTACACTGGTGTCTTCTAAGATTAAGGAGCGGGTGGACGTAGCCCACGCAGCTGGTGCGGCAGTCGATCGGTGTAACTTTCGTAGTCAAAAGAGGAAGTTGGTGGAGCTGGTGCTAGCAGCTGTCCGGGCAACCGCAGCGTACAACCGTAGACTAGCTGCGCTGGGGTTGCGTCGAAATCGGTTTCAACCGTGTTTTTAAGTTTAAGATGACGAGGGGAAGTGTTTCAGGCCATGAAGGATCTGCGTGCCCACGTAGCACTGCCATCAACTGGCGGAGAAAACGCTCCACTATGCTGTTGGCGTCCAGATAGTACGCTGTCATCTATACGTGGCTAATATCGACGAGAAATGTGACCTTCGATCCGTGGTCACAATGGCGAGACAGCCGTATTGAGCTACCCAGCACTCCAAAAAAGCTTTTGCTACCGTTTCCGACGAGCAATTTGGGATAGGGACGGCCTGAGACCATCTAGTAAATCGATCGATACAGATCAGTAGATACGCAGAGGCTTTCGAAGGCGGCAGTGGACCTACGAGGTCGACGTGCACGTGATGAAAACGTGCGTCTGGCGTCCGAAACGTGGCTAATAGTCTGCTCGTGTGCATATGCACCTTCACGCGGGGACACGGAAGACAAACAGCTGCCCAAATACGGACGTCCCGATTGACATTGCGCCAAACGAATCGTGCGGTCACGAGTTTACCTGATGCTTGAACGCCTGAATGAGACGAGCCGTGCAACGTGTCGAACACGGTCTGCCGAAACTGGCGTTGGACGACGGGGCGCGGCGTGCCCAGAGATAAATCGCAGAGTATAGTGCCGTCTGATGATATCAGCGGAACGGGTCGTATGTCCAATGAGGAAGACCTGCGTAGTAAACCAACCTCACAACCGTTGAGCTGCGCTCTGGCCATGGCTGCCAAGTCCATAGCGGTGCCGGCGTCAGCAAAGATAGCTTGGATGCGGGAAAGTGCATCGGCGACGGCGTTGTGCACACCTGAGACTTGCCGTATATCGGCTGTAAACTGAGCGATATAATCAAGGTGGCGCGACTCTATAGGCGAGTATGGGTCGGTAATCGTGCCGAGCACATAAGCCAGGGTTTGTGTTGGCTGAAGATGGCAAAAGGACGGCCTTCTAAGACGTGTTGAAAGTCACGTATCGCTAGATATTTGGCTAATAGTTCTCTACCGAGCGTACTGTAGCGAGATTCGGTAGATTGTAGACGTTTGGATAAAAATGCTAAGGGCTGCCACGTGTCGGCTTTTCGTTGCTGCAAAACAGCGCTGAATACCACGCCCGAGTCTTCAGTACAGAGGGACAGTGGGACGGCCGGATTCTGATGCGCCATAGAAGCTATGTTGACGATAGCCTCCTTCAGCGACTTAAAAGCAGCGCGTGCTGCGGCAGGAAATTCGAATTTCTTGAGTTTCAGTCGGAGTAGGTCCATGAAGGGTTGCATCAGCGAGGCGCAATTTGGTACGAACCGTCGATAAAGTTGACAAGCCCATCAAAACACCTAAGCTGTTTGAAAGAATGAGGCTCGGGGTAGTCGCTGATGGCTTGAATTTTATCCTGCAGAGGAGATACGTTGGCCGAAGAAGTTGACTGAGTCGACACCAAACGAACACTTTCCTGCGTTGATCATCACCCCCTGTTGAGATAAACGACCAAAAGCTGTTCGAACGTAGCGCATGTGCTTTTTTAGTGATGAGCTCGCGATTAAAATGTCGTCGAGCTAAGCTTATGTGAAGTCTAAGCCGGGACAAACTTGGTCGAGGGAGCGCTGAAAAGTTTGCGAAGCATTCTTTAGACCGAATGGCATGCGCAGGAATTCGAACAAACCAAATGGATTTGTTCCGGCAGTTTTAGCTATGTCAGCTTCGGTTACCGGGATTTGCTTGTATGCGCGTACCAAGTCGATTTTGGTGAAGATACTTTTACCCGCCAGACTAGCGGTGAGATCCACGCTGTGTGGGATCGCATAGCGATTATACGTGGTTTGATAATCACCGCAAGGACGCCAGTCCCCCATTGTCTTCTTCGGGACCATGTGGAAGTGCGACGTTCATGAGCTGTTGGACGGTCTGGCGATACCTTGCTGAAGCACGTGGTCGAATTCAGCTCGTGCTGCACGTAGTTTGTCTGCAGCAAGGCGTCTTGGTCATGCGCTAACTGGTTGACCGCACGTGACTATGTTGTGAGCGGTTTCTCTCGTAACTTGTGGAAGCTCTGCAGCCTGTCGAACCTGTCGAGGGTTTCCGGAGAGAAGGCTCAAGTACTCGGACGGTGCGTCTGCGAGCCAAAAAACGGCTGATTATCGGAGCATCTGAAAGGACGCCATCAACACCTATTTTATACAGTCGTCTAAATGTCTGTGGCGACCAGCATCAACAGGCAACCCAAAGTCGATACCGATAATTGCGAAGGGTACAGACGCAACCATGAAGATCCACCGAAAATCGGTGATGATTGAGGTCCAGGTTCATCATGCGCTGACCAAATGAAGCCATCGGAGAATCGTTGGCCGCACGCTGGTCGTACGTAGGCTTTGAGTGTTTGCCGTTCGCGTTCTCAGTGGTGACGCTGACTTCCGCTCCCGTGTCGATTAGGAACGTGATGGAAGAGCGTCGATCCTTAACGTAAAACAAGCGATTTGTTTGGTTATTGACGGATACGTTTGTCGTGTTGTATGCGGGCTAATCGGTTCCGCTGAAGCGGCTGAGTCGTGCCTAATGCAGGGAGCCGGACCACGTCTAGGTCTTCCACCATATTGGCAGTGATACCAACATGTTTCTTCGACGGGTTTGGTAGTATCTGACTGAGCATGTGCAAGGAGAATGTTGCGCTTTCTTGCCGAATGTGATGTACTCGGTGCAGGCACAGACGAGCCGCAATGAACGGTAGCCAAAACCTGGTCAGCACCTGTCAGTGCACACGCTGCGAAGTAGCGCAATTTCCTCGTCTTTCGGGTCAAATCGGCCTGACGACTGGGAGCAAATATGAGATTCGTTCTTCATGGGTGAGAATACGTCACAGGAGCTATTGGTCGTCTGATGCGAAAGACTTTCGAACGCCGCCTCAGCCTTGGTAGTTCTTTCAGGGGCGTATCCAAAAACATGGACAGCATTAGCGGCAATGGCTCTGAGAGACGTGCAAAACACCGTTCCTTTATCCCTTCTTTGCTCAAGAATAAGGGGCCAGCGATGCGCTGAATTTCGCGGAGCAACGCCGACGGCTTGCGATATCCCAGCTTGAGACCATTGAACTTTTCGAATCGAGCTCGTTCGCTGGGCTGTAACTCTTCTACAATCGCTTGCATCATCGTTTCATTCTTTGCCTCATTCGATGGGCAGAGTAGAATGTCCTCAATCAGCGTCACAACCGACGGAGGAAGGCGTGGGACGATCTGATTGTACCTCGGATGATCCGTCGTAATGCCCTTATTTTCCAGTTCGATCTCGGATATCGTAAACCAAACCACTGGGCTGTGTTCCATGAAACTTGGAACAGCCAAAGTAACCATGTTTACGCTGCGAAAGGATTCAGATGCCACTTTCGAATTATGAATCGAAAAGATTAACCTTGAACAAAAACACAACGAAGTACCACAATTACGCAAGAAACTAATGTATACACGTATATAATCGAGAAAAAAGAACAAACTCACCAAAAAATACAAAAACGAAAATAGTTTAAATTCGCGCTTGCGACTCGGGGTCACCAATTTGTAGGACTAGTAAATACTAGTCCGAGAAGGTGCGCAAAATTTAGCGTGAATATCCAAAGACAATTGGAGTCAGACACAGCGGACTGTATTCGATGGGCTATAAGAAGACGCGGACGGTCGAAGCAAGGCAGGAGGTACACGTGCGCGCTGAAACTTACAAGACGGTCGAGTGTCGAGCCGGTTGTTAGGAAGATAATAACAAGAAAGTATAATGTACAATTAGTTACCAAGCAAATAGTACATAGAAGTTATATTTTTGGACGCTACAGAGCTCCCCCTATAAAGCTGAACATAGAAGGCCATTGCTATCGAAAATGATAGGTGAATCGAAGTTCGTATGGCAAAATCGTGCCAAGTAAGAATGAGTGAGCATTGGTGTCAAATGGGGGTTCGCCGGAAGTCGGAGTCCGCTTTGCCCACTGTGATTTATTATTTATTGATTGCCGGGCAGAGTGCATTTTGGCGAGCTGTTGTAGCAGGCTTATCGGACTACAGAAAACGCCTGCCAGCAATCTGATAGCAGTGCGAGGCCGGTGAATGCTCCGTTCCAAATTATTGTGTACCCATTGAAGCTGTGGGCAAAAATTCCCATTGACATTATGGGCACGCTTGCCAATACACCTCCACCGAAGCGAAACGTGCTAGCTGCAGTCTGTTTCTACATTGACCATTCTATGCAGGGACGTAACTTCAGCTGCCTTGGCGCCGTTATTTGTTTGCAAGGTACGGGTTATCAGCAAATAAAATCGATAAAAACGTCTAATGTTTCGAAGAAACAATGCAAGAATGGTGTATCACGGGTAAAAGAAGCAGTGCTTAACGTTTCCTGTGGGATGGAAATTACTGCGAATAGTAAATTGCATGCTAATTGAAAGCAATTTGGTGGACTCACCATAGAGTTATATAGAATAGCGGAAATGTTCGCGTGTTGAACGTATAAATCCATAAACTCAATGGTTTTGTGTTTGGTAAAACACCATTTGATTGCGTTTTGTAGCCCCTGGCTTACAATTCATGAAATAAAATGCAAATGAGACAACGTATAGTTAACTCGTTTTTTAAATATCACCAGACTGGGAGCAGAGACGACAAAATTAGGGAGGGCGTTCCAAGTCTGGCACACGCGAAGCGAAGCAAAATTTCTACAGCATTCAAGCCGGCTATGTTGAATTGTCAGTTTCAGGGGATAACCACTTATGCTAATGTTGTGGCTCAATTCCAGCAGCGGACGGCAAGTGTGGTTTGGGTTCTTCAGAATCTCGTAAAACATTATGAGATTCCCCCGCAAAAGCCGATATCGACTGCTGTACATTCTTAGAGATTTCAGCTTAAGCTGACAGGTCAGAGGAAAGACGCCTCTGACGTTCTTGGTAGTCCTTCGTGGAGGAGTCTCGAGAGCAACGAGATCCTGTTTCTGCCACGGCTGCAACGCCTGAATAGCATATTCCACGTGCGGTCGCACTTAGGCTTTAAGCATTTGGGAATGATTGAGGGTTCAACCCGACTAGGAAGAACTGCAAAGCAGGCCAAAGTGTTGGTTGCCGGTTCTCGTCCTCTTCCCTACTTGTTTTGAACACCCAAGATCTTCCTGTACGGTTACACCTAGGTCACGCTCCTGAGAGGCCTTCTCCAAGGTGTGGTCTCCAAACTTGAAAGCGCTCACCGGCTAGTGACGCAGATGTTTCACCTTGCTTTCAGCCATGTGCAACTGAAGCAGGTTCCTCCTCGGACATTTATAAATGCAATTTAGGTCATGTTGAAGGAGTCGTGATCTGCATTGTTACTAATCGCTCGACATATCTTGACATAGTCGGCGAAAAGCAAGAAATTTGAAGAGATAGCTCTTACCAGGTGCTTGATAAACACCAGGAGTAAGCGCGGTCCCAGCACTGAGCCTTGTGGGACACCACATTCCACCTCAATATGGCTGGACAATGATCCCCTAACGAGTACTTGAAGCTTCCGTTGGCGAAGCAAGTTGCCAATTTAACCAAGAACAGGATCTTTGATTCCGGAGCTCTGTAGCCGTTAAAGTAGGATGGGGTGGTCCAGGCGGTCGAAAGCTTTGGAGAACTTTAGATAGATGACGTCAATTCCATCATCAGGCAACTTCGTCCGACTACCTCGAGCAACCAGTAGGTTGGTGGTGCATGCCGGTGTTGACGGAAGCCACGCTGTTCCGGTGCCAAGATGTTGCATTTTTCTAGGAAGTCCATTAGAGTTTCAGCGATGACCGTTTTCATCACTTTCGAGAGCATAGGGAGGAGAGTCACTGGGCAATAGTTTGTAGGAACTGAGCGGCTACCGCCTTTAAAAATTGAAGTGATAATGCCACGCTTCCACATAGTGGTGACTTGTTGTTCATCAAAGCACCTTTGGAAGAACTGTGACAGTGGTTCAGCTAGCTTGTTCGCCTAGGCTTCAGTGCCTTCGGACGGATGTTGTCTGCTCCCGAAGATCTATGATCGCGCAGTGAGAGTAACTTCCTTGGCACAATTGATGGGTTGAAATTACATATGTACAAATTGGAGTTAGTAATGTACATGACATTATGCTAAAGGTAGAGGCTGCGAGTTCGAAAATCGTGGCGTATTGTAGCCGCAGGGCATTAGCTGCTTCTTCGGAACTTTGTACTCTGCCGCCTGTCGTTTAAATTGGAGGGATTCCATACTTCACTTTACGAAGATTGTTGACATGCCTATACAGCAGTTTGTTGTTTGCCAGAAATTGTTTTGACCAGGCACTGTTGATGACTTACTCTGTCCTCCCGGAAAAGTGTAGCGCAATGGTTGGGATGGGTCAGGAAATTTCCCCAAGTCTCTGAGTCGGGGTTAATCTTGTAGGCACACCATGCCTGCATCCATTATCTCCAGGCATTTTCGTGTTCTGCTCCTTAGGATTGAAGGCATTTTTGCGAGACAAAGGGGGTTGGTCTCTGATGCTCTGTTGATGATGTCGTTGTGTCTATCAAGGAACTCTCTCCAAGCGTTGTCAGGGGGATGGTTTTTTGCGAATTCTCAAGCGGCTGCGTCGACGGGTTCTTTCAAAACGTGGTAGCGTGTGATTGTATGAGTTTGTTTAGAATGTTCAGATGGATACTCTGCATAACACACGTAGTTGAACGTTATTACGACATGGTCACTGAGACCTAACGGACTATCCAGCAATAACTTTCAACCATGATTGTACAAGGGAATATTAGCGATCAGTTCATGGAAAACTGCTTTGAACTGCTTGCTCACTTGGCGATGCCGAAACCTTTAGATCTTGTGAGTGAAGTCCCCGGGAGATGAGAAGGTGGCTGTACCTAGTGCGTGTTACTCTGTTCAGGCTACGTATCAAGCGGGAATCCATTTTCCGGACTGGTTGTTGGGGGCGGTAAACGACAGCTACGAGACATGCGGCGTTTCTTCTTAGACAGAGACGGCACCAGAGTGAGTCGGTAACGTGAGTTTCCAGATCATCAACTATTGCACATTGCAGGTCGCTGCGGTCGTAGAGTAAGACCCCACCTCCTTTGCTGGGGCGGTCGTTCCGGATGAGTGACATTCCGGCTATCTCAACCTCAGCATCAGTCACCTCTTGGTGTAACCACGTTTCGGTAATAGAAATCAGGCCCCAAGTATTCGCAATCTGACGTAGCCGAAGTTCGGCAAGTTTACTGAGGAGTCCTTGTGCGTTAGTGTACCTACATGTAGGTTTCTTAGATGTAAGCAATGTTTCGGAGGTTGTGCAATTCATACGTGAAAGTTCGCCGACCGGTGAGTGGCTGGTGACTAAGCGTTTTCTCGATGTGTGCTTGGTGAAGGGCATAACCCCTTATTCATCATCCGCGTAGTTAGTCCCTTGTCTAATATTCTACTGCAGTGTAAGATGCCTGGTCACTATCATCTTCTACAGGTTGTATGGGATCATTCAACACACTACTGGTGCATTATTCTTTCATAGATCCCATGGCGTTGGTTCTTTGAGTGATATATCATCTCTAAGAGGCATATCGCTGAGTGTCTTCAGCCGATGCTCAGACGGTAGCCTGCAGCGGATCATGTACTAGCTTTTTAGCAGCCGTGCTACCATATGTTTTGACTGAAAGATCATTTTCAATACGTTCGAATCACCTCCTTTGCATTTCGGTGATGTACGCAGCCGTGACACGGATTTCGCTAATATATCATCCAAGCAGAGTGTTTCACGAATATAGCACCACTGTTCTTTATCATGGGTTGTTACTTCCTGCTCATCACATGCTTTAGTTTCAGGAACCCCGTGAGGACGTATGGTTCTGGTTGAAGTTTCCTTCCGGTAGTCCTCTACGGTGCGGTTAACTCGATAACGCTCGCCCCATGGGGTGTCTGGAAAGACACGGATGGAGCAGTGTTCATTAACGTGACTACCTGTCGACAGTAGTATTGATTCCACATCAGTGATGGAGTTCAGCACAACGCGCAGACGTCTTGGCTCTCCAAAATGCTTAGAGTTTGGATGTCGCGTAGTAGGCACTACGTGTACAGGTTTCAGTACAACTCCGATTAGGTTACTAATAATATCCCACTGGTTGAGGTCCTTTAACTGCCTGCTCCTTAATGATGCCGACTTTGATTCTGGGATATTGGTGCACAGTACGCTCAGTACAGGTAGTTGTTTCTTTAAACCTTTCGACATGTCTCGGTTAGTGTCTGAAGTACTCGGAGATGTACCGCAGGAAACTGGTGGTGCTTGCACTAGGAATACTCCGTTACTCTCCTCACTATGCCGAATTGCCAATTTTCAACGGTAGCAGACATTCAAAGATATTAACATATAATCTTGCCGCGAATGGGCTTATCGAACGACGTAACCGTAGTTTGAAACATTCCTACAAGTCCCTCAGCTTTTGAGAGAATCCTGGGATGATGCGTTGTTATTAGCTTTAGTGGTATACAGAACCCCTCCACTATTACACCGACATGTACCCCCTCAGAGCTAACGCTGCTTCGAAAAATTTGAATCTTTTTAAATGCAACGTTTACAACCACAATAAAACGCCGATCAGAGTGAATACGAAAGACGGGCTATCTACCAGGCTAAGTTTGGACGCGCAGATAAGACCTACGCACAAGGAAATTGGTTCGTGTGAGGCTACCCATTTCGCGGAATGCAAGAAACAGGATCTGACCCCCGACCCGGGTGGAGTCTGTGTGTACGCCAGGAACTTACAAGTTGGTTGACGGAACAAAGGTGAATGCAAGATGGCCGCATACAACACTTTCACAACTTGCTGCTGAATAAGCAAACACACCTGCTACACAGCGCCTGTTACAAACAAATATAAGCCTATGACGAACCAGTCGGATACATCGACTTGTTTGTAGTTATGCTTTAATAACGCCAAAACCACATACTTGTTTGAGATGGGAACCTTAAAGTAGACTGTGCATGTACACATTATGTCTACATGTTGTTTTCCGCGTAGAGGATGGGACAATGTCGTGTATGCTTAATTTGGTTTGTTCTTGTTATTCATTCCGTTATACTAGTCAAGCCGCACAATTAGCATTCATTGACCCAACCATGTGCATTTACATTTGATTGGTGCATCCGTATACTTCTGTCTAGTTTACTGTAACATTTGGATGTGCACACAACCTCAAACATACGTTCCGCTGATCCTCTGCCTTTTCGGTCAACTTCGTCGCTGTCTAGCAAGCAGTCCAAGGCGTTAGCATTAAGTTACGGAAACGTGATGCTTCTCCGATACATAAGATTATACTTTTAATGGTTCCTAATAATCAGTTTAAGAAAATGACCGCCGCACAACCAAGGCAAGTGAATGTATGATATACCTACGCTGTACATTTGCAGCAGAACATCTTAGTCATCCACAGCTAACAAACGTTCCAGAATCTCTTCGGTTTTCCGTTTCAGAAACCTGTTCTCACATTCTACTCGGATGTGCTTACAACCTACCAACCGCAAGTGTTACCATCATCACTTTAGCTTCCGAATTTGCTGCTGAGATGCCACACAGACAGAAGATAATTGCCGGTGATTTTAACCTACCGAAAATTAGCTGGTCCTCTCAACCATCCCCGTCTATAAGCACAGCTTTCCTTTCCTCTCTCAGAATTGACGGGTGGATACAATGAGTTGCTGAACTGACAAGAGCGATCAGAATACTTAACCTGATATTCACGTTAAGGGTCACAAATGCACTAACAGAGTTCTTAGACAAACTCTGGTAGCAACTACAAGATGGTACGATGGTACGATTCAATTTCTGCGTTAAATTGGCCATAAAACACGTTATTCCGCAACATGCAAACCATAGGATGAACTGGAAGCAATTCAAATAATTGATCCGATTGGGACGCATTCTTCCACTCTATCAATGTGTGCATTGCCGTGGACTTTTTCTACCATCGAGTCCATCAGGCCATTGCTCTGCTTACTCCCCAACACAAGGGCAGTAAACACAAAGCGAGAAGCAGGACCGGTAAGCTTTAGAACCAATACGCGAATATAAGGCCAACCTCCGATGAGTGGAGAACACCAAAAGTAACGCTAGGAAAAATTTATTAACTGGGGCGAAACGCTATCTAGTGCTAAAAATAAGGCACCGGAAGGTAGCTAGCTAGGAGAAAGGCGTGGTCGCGTGCGCGGAGAGCAAAGGTGGCCGCGGAGCCGATGAGCTTCACGCCGTTCGAAGGCGGATGCTATGTTGACTCAAACAAACGCGAGCAACGTTCAAACAGGCGAGCGGCTAATTTGCTATGTACATCGAGAAAATATAATTTTGTGATTTCGTAATATTTTACGCAGCATGCGGCAGCCAAACAGGGGAATCTCCAGGTCACTACACAGCCCTCCTCTTAGAAGAGAACCGTAGGTGACCCTGCGATCTACGTGAGGACTGTCCGTGGCCGGCCAGCCTTCTGCGAGACCAGGCGGTGAAACCTGATGCAGCTGCTGGGGGAGAACCAATGCGATCAGACGCTGGGGGCTCCCACCCGTGTCCTCCCTACAGTTGCCAAAAACACAAAATGGGGGATATGTTCGTAGCGTTTGAGTGCGTAGTGTCCGAAAACGTAACGTTCGATTATCGTTGAACGTCCGCGTGTCAGGTATATGAAAAAGAAGCGGAAACGCGGAGTGTCAAACAGGTGCGAGCGACAGAGCTAACAAAAGGCGATAGCACCTACCGAGTGCGATAAGTGAATAAAGCGAGAACCATTTGTGTTTTCAAAACGATTTTCTCCTTGTTTAGGTTTTCAAAACGTTTTTGCAGTTTTTAGAGTTTTCAAAACGCTTTGCAAACATTTGGGTTTTCAAAACGTTTTTGATGGGCGGGTTAGGCCACAAGCTAAAAGGAAGCGGGAGAGGAAGAATGAAAAGAAGACTAATCTTTTAATCGCGCTGGCCAATGAAACCGCCTACCTGACCTAGTCGATTTCGGACGTTCGATCGGAGGCCTTGTCGATCCAGCAGTTTTGTCGGATGAGGAAGCTTTCTGCTCGACAGAATCGGAAAGAACTGAGTCGGAAGGTTTAGTCGAAGAACGCTTCGTAGCATCGGAAGTAGGCGTGTCGTCGATCATAGGCTGCTTTGCCTCGTCCGAAAGTGGACGGGAATCATCGTCGATCTCAGGTTCCACATGGGCAAGCTTGAGACGGTCGATAGAGACAGTTTCACGTTTACCGTGGCGGTTGATAACGAATACGCGGTCCTTACGTTTAAGAACCTTAAATGGATCTTCGTAGGGTCGTTCGAGTGGTCTGCGTAGACCATCGACTCGAAGGAAAACGTAAGCGAAATGCAGTAGATCTTGTGGAACGAACGATTTACGTCGTTGTTCTCGCACGTCGGTTACTTTGATATGGCGCATGCTCGGGGCTAACTGCCGAGCGTACTTCGTGTCGTAGCGGGGTGTTCTGGGGTTTCCAGAAAAGAAGTCCCCACGTAGTCAAAGAGGTTGTCCATATACCAGTTCGGCGCTGGATGTGTTCAAATCAACTTTAAGAGCTGATCGGATAATAAGTAGTATCACAGGCAGTGCTTCGGTCCAGCTTAGTGCATTAGCGGCACTAAGTGAGTCCTTCAGCTGTCGGTGGAAACGTTCCACCGTGCCGCTGGATTGCGGATGATAGGCGGTAGTCCGGATGCTTTGCCATCCGAGGACTTTGATAAGATCGTTGAAGGTCGAGGATTTGAACTGCGGACCGCGGTCGGTAGCCACGGTGGCTGGACAGCTATGTGAAGCGACCCAGCGCTCAACGAAAGCGCGCGTTACAGTGTCCGCGGATACGTCGGGTATAGGTACGGCCTCGGGCCAACTGGTGTATCGGTCGGTCATGGTCAGAATGCAGACCATTCCTCTGAATAGTGCCAAGGGTCCAACTATGTCTAAATGGACATGGGCGAGGCGAGCTGAGGCTTGCGGAAAACGACCAAGCGGAACGGACACGTGCCGTTGTATCTTGGCCTGCTGACACGTTAGACAACCGCGTGCCCGGCGCATAAGATCGCGTTGCATTCCGAGCCAAACGTATCTCTCTTATATGAGCTTGATCGTGGCTCGGATGCCTGGATGAGCGATGTTATGAAGTGTGTCGAAAACAAGACGTCGAAAGGTTTCTGGAACGACGGGTCGAGGTCGTCCAGTAGAAGTATCGCACAAGATTGTGCCATCGGATGACGGCAGTGGATGCGATGTGATTCGTAGCGAAGAATCTTGTTTGACCTTCTGACAGTCAGTGTCGGTTAGTTGCGCGGTAGCCATGGCAGATAAGTCGATTGCCTGGCCAGCGGTGTGGATTGCGGAGACGCGCGAAAGAGCGTCAGCAACGACGTTATTCTGACCTGAAATGTGTCGGAGGTCAGTAGAAAATTGAGCCACGAAATCCAGCTGACGAACCTCACGTGATGAGTGTCGAGCTGATTGATTTCGAAAGGTGTAAATAAGCGGCTTATGCTCGGTGAAGATAACGAACGAATTGCCTTCTAAGACGTGCCTGAAATGTCGGACGGTAGAATAAACCACCAGCAGTTCGCGGCTGAACGTGCTGTACTTGACTTCTGCCGGTTGTAAGCGTCGGCAGTAGAAAGCGAGTGGTTTCCAGCATCCTTCAGTGAATTGCTGCAGGACGGCGCCAATGGCGGTGTCCGATGCATCGACTGCAACGTTGAGTGGAGCTTAGGGGTCGAAAAGGTGAAGCACAACGGCTTCAGCCAAGGCCTCTTTGCAGGCCTTGAAGGCTTCGGTTGCATCGGGCTTCAACTCAACGTTTCCGTTCTTGCGTCCACGAAGTAAGTCGGTCAGGGAACTGAGCAATTTGGCACAACGTGGCAGAAATCGACGGTGGTAGTTGATCATCCCACTAAAACGGCGGATGGCGGCCAAAGTAGTCAGAACGGGAAAGTCCTTAATAACGCTGACTCGGTCCTCGAGCGGCCGTATGCCATGCTGGTCAATTCGATGACAAGAATTTCCATAGATGGTTGCTGAAAGATGCATTTGTCAGCGTTGACAGTAATGCTATTAGAGGCTAACCTCTCGAAAAGCATCTTGAGGTGCTCTGCGTGCTGTTCTTCGGAAGAACAAGCTACTAAGATGTCGTCTATATAAAGATAAACAAAGTCGAGACCAATCGTGACAGAGTCTATGAAGCGTTGAAAAGTCTGAGCTGCGTTGTTAAGACCGAAGGGCATTCGCAAGAATTCGATAAGTCCGAAAGGCGTGATGACTGTGGTTTTCGGAATGTCATCCTTGGCTACAGGGATCTGGTGGTAAGCGCGAACCAGATCGATCTTCGAGAACACACGGGCGCCACGTAGGCTAGCCGTGATGTCCTGAATGTGCGGAATCGGATAACGGTCGGGGACGGTAGCGTTATTGAGAGCGCGATAGTCGCCACATGGCCGCCAGTCTCCTGACTTTTTAGGCATAATATGTAGAGGCGAAGCCCACGGGCTCCTAAACGGGCGAATAATGCCTAAGGATTGCATGTGCTCGAATTCGGAGCGTGCAATTTTGAGCTTGTCGGGGGTTATGCGCCTGGCTTTTGCGAACACAGGCGGACATTTCGTAACGCTGTGATGTGTCGCGGCGTCGGTTGCGGAAGGCAACGGGACGGCAGGACGGAAGGCTTGCCGAAAACTATCGAGCAGCGTTTGCCCTACGGGTGAACTAAGTTGAGTGGCGTACACGTGACAGATGGACGCGGTGTCCGTCAAAGTCCCAATGAATGCGAGATTCGTAAGGCGGTCGACTAGACGGTGTCGCTCAACGTTGACGAGTAGGTCGTAATGCCGTAAGAAGTCGAGACCAAGGATTGGCGTTTGAATATCCGCAACGAGGAATATCCATTTGAAAGCGCGTCGGAGGTTGAGATTTAGCGTGCGCGAGCGTTGACCATATATGCGGATAATGGTCCCGTTAGCTGCGCGCAATGAGCTGGTCACCTTTTCGGTCGGGTCGTTTGTATTACGCGGGAGAACGCTCACTTCTGCGCCAGTATCGACGCGATAGCGAACTCTGGTTCTACGATCGGTGACGAAGAAAAGGCAAATGCGTCGACCAGCTACGTCCGTCGCCCCTACGTGCTGGTCCGCCCGTTTCCCTGCTGCTGTCGTTTGAAGGAACAGGGCGGGCGACATGATTTAGCTTGCTGGCCGAATCGTTCGTGGTACCAGCAGTAACCGTTTCTATTCTGTGATCGCGAAGGAGAGTTCGAACGTGAACGCGAACGGCTCCTATAGCGCTTACAGCAGTTATGTCCGGAGGCCGAGAAGTCTGCTAATTGTCTAGTCAATGTTGCCATCTGGCCTTTAAGCGTGGCGATATCGTCGTCCGGTTTCGTCTGGGCCTGCGAAACCTGGCCGTACGACTCCCAAATTCGGTCGGCTGTATCGGCCAGTTTGGATAAAGGTGCATCCTCACTAGCGCAGAGGATGTGTAGCATCTCGCGCGAAGTCGTTGCAACCACATTTCCCGAAGAAAAGAATCATCTATCAAAGTGGGTTTAGCTAGGCTCGGCAATTTTCGAAACAGCTAAGACGGCTTAAGATCGCCAAGATCGGTTTCGTTGAGGAGTTTCGTAACTCGTTGTCGATCGGATAAGCCTGTTCTTCTCAGAACAGCTGTCTTGACTGCATTGTAAGTCGTTCGGTCGTCAGGAAGACCTAGAATGTCATCAATATCATCGATGACATTTAGCGGAAGCGCGGAAACGACAAGGTGGAACTTGGTTTTTTCGGACCTAATACCACGCAAAGAAAATTGCGACTCTAGCTGACCAAACCAAGAGTTAGGGTTAGTCTGGCGATAAAGGTGCGATAGGAAGCGTAACTGTGCCGATCTGAACGTCAGAATCTACGCAATCAGTTTCCATAGCGAGCAAAATAGCGAGCCAGCGAGATTAAACCGGAAAATGAAAAAGGAAAATCAGACGGGTTAGCGAAAAAATGTGGCCAAATCTGAAAAGAAAGGTTAACGAAAACTCACCGGATAATGGCCATAAGTCGGGGGTCACCAATAAAGCGAGAAGCAGAATCGGTAAGCTTTAGAACCAATACGCGAATATAAGGCCAACCTCCGATGAGTGGAGAACACCAAAATTAACGCTAGGAAAAATTTATTAACTGGGGCGAAACGCTATCTAGTGCTAAACATAAGGCACCGGAAGGTAGCTAGCTAGGAGAAAGGCGTGGTCGCGTGCGCGGAGAGCAAAGGTGGCCGCGGAGCCGATGAGCGTCGCGCCGTTCGAAGGCGGATGCTATGTTGACTCAAACAAACGCGAGGAACGTTCAAACAGGCGAGCGGCTAATTTGCTATGTACATCGAGAAAATATAATTTTGTGTTGAAAGAGAAGACAAACAACTGTTTGCTACTAATGCAGGTACATGTAATATTCTGAAAAATAGGACCTGTGCCGAATATGAATACGGTTTCTCACTCGATGGGAAAGAAGCCTATCGGTATTACCGTTATTATCATTTTTATTATTAATATAATTATTATATTATTATTATTTTCTCGAACCGCTTGTTAGCAGTGAGAATTACGGTGCTTTTAACAGTCGGTTGCAGCAATTTTCGAGCTTAAGTAAGACAGGGAATAAGTTGAAGGGAGATTTTTGATTACTGAGACCTGGTTAAGCCTTGAGATACTAAGTTCAAAAGTCAATTAACCTGGTATGTCACTGCTTCGGAATGACGGAGCTGGAATAGGTGGCGGCGTAATAATTTATTACAAGGATAACCTCCGATGTGAACTTACTGACCTTACAGAGATCCGTGCCTCAGATTTACTTTGGTGCCGTCTATGGTTGCGGAACAAAGACACATGTTTTATAGTTGTGGTTTATCGTCCACCAAACTCTACGTGTGAAATGAATTTCAAACCAAATTACGTTCCTAAGATTGCTTTGAGTAAGACGTACAGACATATTCCTATCGCAGGTGATTTTATTGCACATGACTTGGAAATAGCAGCGAAAATAGTATGCAGTTCAAGTCCAGTTTATAAGAGGTAATTTCCAGATATCCTCTGTACGACTATGTGACCTCTCCTCTCAGATTCGAACTACTAACAAGCTGTCGATACTTGATCTTGTGCGCATAAACGAAGCCCTCATGTTCGACGGAGTAATTACAATCCCACTACTGGATCGCAGTGATCATGTGGCTCTATCTTGATGCGGAATATTCTGAAGAAGAGGATGATATAGTGTATACGGTTACGCATTACAACGTGTAATCCGCGCTTGCTAAGGAGGTATCTTGGACCTGCTTAACGAAATGCCCCTATACATCGCCTGGGACACTTTTACAAGGACATTCACCACACTGGTAACGCATGCGCCTAAGCAGAAATAATTTCATCTTCAAAAAGGAGTCATTTCTGAGGAGCAGAACACGCAAATGTATCTGCTTGAGGATCTTAGCATGGAGAGCTCAAAAGGGGTCTCCGAATTCCGAAAGTTGGACTGTCTATGTGGCACAGTGTAGATTCTGTGTGAGTTTGATCCGCGAGGAGGCGACGCATCAGCAGGAGTTAATGAGGAGATTCTGCACGAATCGCAAATTCGTATACAGGTATGTTAATGACATTCGTAAAGTGCAACGCGGAATACTAGCACTGTTCAAGACTGACGGGTGCACGCGATCAGCAAGGGCAGCAGCCGAACGATTACGGTTCCATTACCCAAACGTTCCAGAGAGTAACGGGTCCGACGGTTATCCCTGTTTCCATTGTCACACCGTCAGCTTTATCAAATATCACTTTTATTTTAGAAACTGTTGTCACTGCGTATCCACAGCTCTCATGGTGTGGATAATATTCGATCGAAGGATTTACAGTCAGCAGCCAGTGATGTGGCGGAACCTCTAGCTGTATGCGATCAGCGCTGTATACAGGAAAACCATATTCCAACGATATGGGAGGTAGTCGCACTGACCCAACCAATTACCGTCCGATAACCCTACTCCCTGTGCCTTCCAAGGTTATGGAGTCTATCATTGCCGATGCATTCATGCAGTATCTGGAAATTCACAAGATGGTGGCATCAGACCAACATGGCTTCCGACAAAAGCGCTCATGCACTACGAACATACTAATTGCACACAATAGCTGGACTGAAGCAGTTGATGGTGGAGCAGGAATCGATGTCCTTCACCTGGACTTCTCAAAAGCAGTTAATCGCTCAGATTACGTAATTCTCCTCCATACACTTAAAATCTCTGGCGTTCGTCTCCTACTGCTGTGTTGGATAGACAATTTCTTGCACAAACTCCGGTTGGAGATGAGAGTACGGGAATCCATGTCCGGCGCAATTGAGATGCAGTGCGGCGTACCACAAGACCCAGTGCTCGGGCGCCGGCTAATTTTTGATTTCCATAAACCACCTGGCAAGGGAAATTACTTAGATTTTTTATTCCTCGCGGATGATACCAAGTTATGGTGAGCGGTCAAAGAACCGAAAGACCATGAAAAGCTCCAGCCTGACCTCAACACGATTTCAACCTGGTCAGTTATGAATACCTTATCGTTCAATTTGGAAAAATGTCATGCCGTTCAATTGCGCCATAAGCATGACTACATGTATAGGCCTGAATCACACGCAATGCAAACAACTTCCCAAGAACGCGACCGTAGTTTACTCATTCAAAGTGATTTTAACTGTTCAAAGCAATCAAAGGCAGCTGCGATGAGAGCCAACTAGCACTTCGGCTTGCTGCGAAGAGCGTTCGAAAGATTCGACCCATCCATCTTTCCCATGATGCACAATTCTTACATGCGCCTTCACGTTAAATACACCATCCAAGCATGAATACCCTGGTTGAAGAGCGACTTAGAAATGTCAGTGAAACCACAACACGGGACCCCAAAGGACGTCAAAGGCCTACGAAATCTTTTCTACCATCAAAAGCTGAAGTCAATGTGAGTTTTCAGTACCCGCTTCCAAAGGCTGTGCGGCGATTTTATATTAAACTAACAAGTGTTGATTGATCTTGGTTACTTGCTAACACTCGAACATAGCACCAATCTCAGAGGTGACCCTCTGTGTGCACAGGATAGCCGCCGGGAATGCCGGCGGAATTATTGTTCTCAGCGAATTTGCCAACGCTGGGACTTTCTCCCCAACTTAGTTGTTTCATCCCCCACGTTTGAAATTTTCAATAAACGATGAGATCTTGCCCTTGGCCCCCATCACTTCGTTGCCTAACATGGGCTACGTTGGAATATATTAATAATATTTTCAAACCGGATTAACATGTCATATAACCCTGAGGAGGCGGTACAGAAATGAGTATTAACGTTTCAACTTTTCTCACGGAGTGCATCAACTATAACTGTCCTCTTGTCACCTTGTCGTTCGCGTTCAATTCCCGTGTACGCTACTACTGATCAGCAGCGTATCTCCTAAATAAACGCTCCAAGTGACAACTCACATATCTTTTGATAGGTGTAGTTTTACTCGCACCATCTTGGGGGGCATATCAAACAACTGCTAATTTCAACTAATGAATTATACCTGTGTTTGAATGAAAGTCCAGTACAAGTATGAGAAAGAAACAAGCAACGCAGCATGATAGCGAAAACTGGATTGAGGGCCGCTGCTTTTTGTACGAGACAGGTAAATTGGATCGATAATTGGGCCGATGCACTGAAGATAGGCTACGCAGCCGACGTTACGCTGCTAATGCTGAATAACAAGGAACAGCCGCGGAGCCATGGTAAAAAGAGGGCTCGCACTAGGGCTTTCTGCTTGCACAAATCAGGCCGGCAAATATCATTGCTCATTGTCAAGCCGTAGGAAACTGAGTCCCAAACACTACTTCGAGCAGAGATTCACTTCCCACTATATCCGTGTATTATTGTCAAAACAGACTCCCTCGAGTAACGTTAATTTAGATTATTGGTGGTTTTTGTGAGTAGTGTAATTTTTGTAGAAAGTAGAAGCCACGATTAAACTTTGCACAGTAATCTGCCTGGACGTGGACGTTAATTTGTCACGATGTGACAAAAGCTAGCCTATTATCGATGTGTTGGCTTCCAAGATCATCACGTGGTGCGTTGACTTTCTTAGAAAGATTGTTCAAAGGATTATCGCAAACATGATAGTAAGCAAAGCATAAACTTTCCGGATCATATGCACCTTTGGGGACCAGAGCGTAGACGCATGGCCGGGAACGGAGTTACTGTATCCATGAAACCCGCGTTCGTGATCGTGATGATAGAAGTTAAATCAGGATATTAAATTGCCTATCCCATTTGTTGGGAACCCACTTGCAGTCACGTATTTCATGATGACTTCGCTTCAGTGTACATCAATCGATTACTGCTGTATGTGTACATGAGAAATTGTGAGGTACACCGTAACCAAACACGGGACTTGTTAAGCACTTACTTTGTTTCCATTGATAACTCATCGTTCATTGTAAGTGTTACATTGGCTTGAAAAGCAACTAGTGCTATCCGTAGAACGTGTACTAATACTGTCATATTATTAGCCGCATTAAATGCTTGGGGTACAGTAAATCGCAATCCTGTGAAGTCACAAAGCTTCGTGCGCTGCAGTCATCCTATCAGTGAAGTTGCCTACATAGGCTATTTTACATACGATTTAGCAGTTTGAACATAGGCAACTGTAACCTCCCGACACAATGCGCCACTCGTTTTCGGATCCATTGGCCTACGTGTGCAATGTGGCCATCGCACGTAATTGCTCGCACCGACAAGGATCTGGTAGGTTTAGTACAGGACACTAACTACCGGCAATGATAGAGTGTGAACAAATAGTAGCTCTTTCTGCCAACGGAGTTTGTTAAAGGAATACGGTGCGCATGTACTAATGCTCGTCATACATTGACCCAACGTCATCAACCCGCAACCGGTGAACTAAGGCATGAGCATTCTCATCATCAACATCATGCAATCCGCCAACACCCGGATGACAGCGTGATTGCGAATATGTGTGTTTCATGCATGCCTACCTTTCGCTCTATGACAACACAGCATTATATTGGCTGACAGCGCCGGGTCAATGCGGCACACCCGCGATCTTGCTTGCGGTTACCACGACTGAGGCATGGACGGACCAACTTATAAGCGTAACAAGAGAATTTGAAAACTCTCGGGCTAACGTGATTCCGCTATGGACAAACGTGCATTAGAAATGGTTTGGTAGGATACAATTGCTTCGGAAAAACCCAATCACCAGCCGGGCAATACGGGAACGTTCGGCAGCTACCACCAAGCGCCTTGCCAGTAAATTTGCAATCATTAGGAATCAAGTACACTGTGACAAAAGCGATACAGACTAAATACCGATACCGTGCTGCAATCTGTGGAAGTATGCTTGCTTACGAAGCCAGCGTCTCACAAATAACCCGATGCTGAATGCTTTGCGCGAAGACATACGATTGCGCTGGTGGGCGATCGCAAGCGAGGTGGCGGTCGTGCTTCGGAGCTTTGCTTGAGGGACTCCACCCGGAGTCTTTGGCTCAGTAGCTTGACCCACAAGGCAGAGGGTGGTTTGGAGGTTTGCTTGAGGGACTCCGCCCGGAGCTTTTTACTCAATATCCAGATCCAAAAAGCGATGGGAGTAGACTTAGCTAGGGAAATTGGTTGCAGGGACAGATTGGGATCTACTTGACGGCCATCACATGCAGCCATTGAGGTACTGGAACGATTCATATGCGTTTTGCGACCATAGTAGGATACGCACCTGCGACCAAGGCCAGACGCAGGTGGGTTTTGGCGCGTTTGCTCCAATTCAACCTGGCGTTTCCTGGCTCGAGGCATGTAGTAGCAAACCATTGAGTATCCGGAAGTACTCTTCCACCGCCAGAAACGATGCGCGGTTCACGTGCTCTATGGCAATCGAGCGATGAGCTTGAAGCCCGTAGACCTGCTGTCTCCGACTGGTATGTTTTATGGAAGGAGGGCCATCGACCACTTCCTCACCTCCAAAGAGGATGGAATACGACACCGGCAGGGCGCCCACACCTGACTGAAGAACGACTCCGGTCCTCAACCAAAGCCCTCGATTAAATGTACACCCGAAAGACAGCGGGTCTAGCACACGGTCAGTTCACTGACTCATGCGGATTGCTGTGCTGGATCTTAGCAGGGAGAAGGGCGTAACCCAACTCCTACCCAGCAGTCGCCATGAGGAGACGTCCAGGACATGAATCCATGGCACAACAGTAGCAGTATCTGTCAGGATCTAGCCACCACCAGCCTCAACACACGATATATATATATATATATATATGAGCACCATTACTCCATGGAGAACTCAGGGCATCACAAATACAATAGTAGATAGTCGGCCAAGAGGCAATGGTGACCATGGTAATGGTGCCAGCCGCGAGCCAAAGCCAGAGGGTCCAGCAGTTTTACGAGTCAGATGCAGCTGGTGCCTACGTATGTGCGTTATGATGGTTTGCAACCGTTCCCTATGCCACAGTCGCATAAACTGCCACAGTGAGTAAGAAAGTCTAACGTCAGTTGTGTACAATCCAATTCAGATTCCACAGTTCGTCAACAGCCAGTGAGTTTATAAGCAAAGGTGACCAAATCGCTGACAACACTACTTTCAAAACCGGAGTACTTTTCCATAGAAAGTCTCACTTCATTCAACGAAGCGATACACTGCCCTACAGTGTTACGCATCCTATAATCATTCACCACTGTACACTTTAGCTGCAGATGGCAAACACCTAAACTATTGTGCCGCATCTACTGGACTCATCTTCGCGGATGGTGAGAGGAATGGAAACGTTAACTTTTCGCGACTTATGTCTTCCTACTGCGCTCAGTAAATGTATACATGTTCCGAAAATAAAGCTTCAAAGTCAAATGTTCACCAGTGTGAGAAACCCATTAGTCTGAGCCTATCCCCACATGTCGAACGGTGTTTCGCCCTTCTATGTATTGCATTTCACAAAAGGGAAATGAACATCAAAATCGCGGCTGCTGATCAGCAGAATATCAGCATAAAACCTCTTCAGCTTCTCGCGCACAGAATCTATGGATATTTTACGGCACGACGTATGGATTCAGTTACCCGAAATGGGTGAACGCTAAAAGAGGAGAAGCTTACAATTCATGATGTGTTGTCGATTCCCCCATGGCCATGTCATAAGTGACTGTGTAGCTGGTGCAACTGCTGTCGGTCACAGGTTCCGTTCCCTGTAAGGAAACGAACGAATACGTAACATTGACAAGCCCAACAGGGCGAAACGACCGTTTGGGGCTGTTCGGGATTGAGATTAGACTAGCTAACTTCCGTTGTTCGGGCGAACCAATAGTATGTCCATCTAAATTGGTGGTACCCTAGTGTCTACACGTATGCAATCATGCCAAGTTGCACAATTAAGGCAACCTTGCGAACGCCGTAATGACTCGTAGACGAACGACGGCAGTACACACCGAGGTAGCAGCACGCAACGTGTATTCCGACAAAAACGTGTACAAAGCATCGATCAAGTGGCTGAAGCTAATTCACTGGCGAGTGAGCAATCGATAAGTAAACATATCCCCAAGGATGTAGGGACAGTCAACGCCGGATGTAAACACATGGCTTGGGATAGTGACTCATACGCCACACCGAGTTCAATTTCAGCTTGGAGGATAATAGGTTGTAGAAACTGACCGGCGTACTAACGAAAAGATACGCAAACTATCGCAATATGATTTGATTCAATTGCATAGAGGGAAACAAATTAAAACCAATACAGTACTGGAAAAAGAATAGATAGATATCGTCTGACAAACAAACACCTGTTTTAGAAAATAGATAAACGGTGAAAGAAAGCAACATTTCGGTAGCTACGTCAGTTCTGTTACAACACAAATTATTGGAGTGAAGTGAGCAAAACGAGAAAAGCAAAGGTCACATAAATGTGAAGATCACCAAGAACAGACGAGCACTGAAAAAGGTGAGGATTTGTGCGGCTTCCACTGTGTTTCTCGTTAATTGTAGGAGTCTTGTGGCGGATGGGAACCAATAACTCACAAGCAGTTTGGTAGTGGTCCTAGGGGAACCCTTAGACGTCCGGTGATGATTGGAAAACTGGCCCATGTAACGACCATCACG
>OX104067.1:9550342-9583668 GCA_944474145.2 Dicrocoelium dendriticum | reverse complement strand
GTGGGTCCCGTTTCCACGATGTTGAAGAGAGAGGGTTATCGCAGATACAGATAGTGCACAGTGCAGACCCTTTTTGTGCACGACCCGGAGCATCGTTTCGCGTACTGCGATTGGTTCAGAGACCGGCTAAGTCACACAACCAACGCTGTGTGCGGACATAATCTTTTCCGATGAGTCGACGTTTTATCTGAATGAGCCGATGGCGTATAAACACAGACGTCAGTGGTGCCGTGAAAACCCCCGATACTTCGTGGAATGCCGACGACAAGAAGATGTAAAGTGGAACGTCTGGTGTGCGTTGCATGGAACGCAAATTATTGGACCGGTGTTCTTGCCTGACAAGCTAAAAGGCGCGGAATACTTGAGGGTGATAACGGAGGTGTTGACCACGCATATTGAACAGCTTCCACTTGGGAAACTGTGTCAAACGTTCTTCCAGCAAGACGGTGCGCCACCGCACTCAGAAGCTACAGTGACGCGGTGGCTTGACGAGACTTTCCCATTCAAGTGGATCGGTAGACACGGACCAGTTCGTTGGCCGCCGCGATCGCCGGATTTAACGCCTATGGATTTCTTCCTTTGGGGTCATCTCAGACGTAGGAAGTACGAGCCAAAACCGGCGATCTTGGACATGCTGAAGAGCAACATAATGGAAGCATGTCGCACAATCCCGACAGTCGTGCTGCTGTCTGTCCTGGAAAACATCAAACGGAGGGTACACATATGTCCAAAAGAAAATGGGCATGTGTTCGAGCACCTAATGTAACAGATTTTTGGAGAACACCCCCACGGCTCTTCTCAGGGCCACCAAATTCTGATTAATCCACCTGGCTTTTCTTTGTTTTTATTACACTGTCGCCTACTAATGTAGAATTGCTCTGACCATTGGCGGCAACGGCCGAGCATGAAGTATGCGTACCAGGACGACTGCCAATGTTAGCCGTTCATTAGTAACAGAGTGGGATTTTCGGCGTAAGGCCAATGGCGCCGACATTACATGGTATTTTCAAGGGAACGGCAATACAGGTCTCGGGGCGATTTATGGACGAAGAAATGAACCTTCTTGTTTCACACCAATGATTTTAACCTGTCTGCTGCTGAAGTTGGTGGTAGTTAACACGTGATTTACGTTTTATCTTTGACCATTTTGTTGAATCTTCCGCGCGAGATGACTCATGTCTATTTATAACAACAGCATGGTTACGGAAATTTGGCACGCGTACTTTTCGCGGGCAAGTTCATTAGGGAAAAGGTGTGATCTGTTGTCATCAGTCATTTCTGCGTAACCGTTTGCAGGTTTCCCATGACCGAAGCAAAATAGGCTTGGACAGTTTGCATGTGAACAAATTGTGAAGGGACAAACAGAAATCGGTCATTTCCTGAGCTGAACATTGTGCGCTTCGCCATGCCGGATGCGATAACACCGCTGTTCCGTTGTTAGCCAGTATGTTATCAGTGCAATGCGACAGTAACATCTGCAATGAACAAGATTACAGGATAGTACCGTTCACACTGAATTGACTGCACTCTTCCTTGCCACTCACTAGTTTCTTTATACATCAAGGGATACTGTAGCTGCTGCTGGTAATCTGGTTGGTGTGTGTGTGTAGCTCTGAGTTCTGCAGCGATGCCTGCTTTAATGGACTGGAACCCGGTCAATAGTAGGCTATGTGCCGCCCTTCTACCTAGCTAAATTGGATGTGGTGTGAGACGCAAAACAAGACGTAGTCTGTTTGTTGTTTCTGCCTATGCCCCAACGGATGTCAGTGACGCCACTGATAAACATAGGCTCTACGGGGGCTTAACGGCGTTGCTGAGCACAGTCAACCGCTCTGATATAGTTACTTTAGCGTGGGACATGAATGCCCAGGTAGTTTACTTGGATGAATCGGAATTGCGGTTAGGTGGGCGGTGCGTTCTGGACTGGCGGCGCACCGGCAATGGTGAACGCTTGCTGCACCTATGTGCCGAACAAAGCCTTTTTCCAGTCAGCACCAGCTTTCAACATAGCTCACGTCATTGGCTTACTTGGGGCCCACCCTCTGTCGTTCTTTTTTTCTCAGTTAGACAATTTTCGAACTACCAGCGGACTCCAAAGACATCGTGCAGCCCAACTTAGAAATCCAACAGGATTCCTGGTTTCAGCCTCCGTTGTAAATATGTCCCAATTTAAGTGTCTAACCTGTCGGCAAATCTTCCCTACACAGAGAGGACTGTCACAACATCGTAGGACATCGGCATCCTGTAGAATACAACGCCGACTGCCTCGCGCGTCTCCCTAAGCATGGGTATAACTGGACCGCAACGGATGATCGCTTGCTTCTTTCTATGGCCTCACGCTTGGTTTCAACATCATCTTCAAGAGACGCTCTCATGCATGCACTACGAAACGTGTTTCAGCACCGAACCGAAGAGAGTATCCGGAAGCGGTTACAACATCTGGGTTGGAACTATGTGGACCATCGCAACTGTGAAAAATCTTCTATATCAACTCAGCTTATATCGGATCCTGTACAAATTGAAACAACCCGACACACTAACACCCCTCCATCGCCATTGTTATCTTCCAACTCTGAGGAGTTCCCACGCCTAACTCCTCAATCGATCCAACCTATAAGCACCATTCAAAATGCATACATTGAGCTTTCACCATCCGCCGAAACGAATGCAAACATTGATTTTGACCCACCTCTAGATCTCCCCACTGATACTGTGAATCCCAGAAGTCATGAGGTTGAATCTGATTACACTTCATACAAGAGCGCGCCTTCATCTTCATCCTCGGACCCAACATCATTAATACCAATGTCCGACAGCCAGTTACCCATACATTTAGTACCATACGTCACGGATAAATCCTCACCAGAAATGTCTGTATCTACGTTTTCAACAATCCTAGATCACTCATCACCTCGTACCGCACCACTCTCTCCCTGCGACAGATCCTCTGCCGACGCAACTTGTCGGAACCTACTCGCGGCGGCAAACAAACTAGTTGCCAACTGTTCCTCCCTTAATAAGAGGAAACACATGTTACTCAGAGAATTAGCATCCGGATACACTTCCGACGGCTCGAGGCTACGTTTTACTGAGGCGCTTAACGATCTATGCGTTCAGTTGTTCCCCCACCGCTGGAAACCATCGAAAAAGCGACCGCTGACACAAACATTATGTAACAACAAACAACGAAGGAGGCTACAATATGGACATATACAACGTTTATACTATACGCGCCGAAAGGATGCAGCAGCCACTGTCATCGATGGCAGATAGCGCACCGCATTTCTTCGAGAAAACGCATTATGTATTCGGATCACAACGACGGTTAATTTTCTAACTGTTAGTGCAATTAATCCCTGAGTTCACTGAGTAGTAGAGAGCAGAAGAGAGGCCCTGTGACAGCTCCTTCACTTCTTCGTGAATCGGTATATCTATCTGTGGCTAAACAGTTGGTGTACTACTTTCATTACTTGACATTTTACTGTTACCTGTCACCCTCTCTATTACCGTTCTAGGTATCATAATACGGCCACAGAAATTTCCAGAATAGCGAGCAAAATTTTCTTCTCCATGCGAAAAGGATCCTACCGATATGCTTCAATGAATCGACAATCATTTTGACTGTCAATAAGCTACTCCGCGTCGCCAGAGAAATACCAGCTTATTGCTTCGTATTCCAATGAAGGAACAATGAAATTGCGTGATTTTTACCCACCAGATAGTAACTCATCGTCTTTCTCATTTAGAGATCGTCGGATTAATCGGAAACAGCTGACCGTAATTTGGGGGCGGTACTGGCTCCTGGGGAGGAATGTTATGAAATACGTTGTTAAGGCTTGATAAGAGTTTAGTAAAAGTATATTGATTTAGGGGAACTGAAAATGGTAGTGCACTTGATCCGAAGAGAAAGCTTACAGTCAGCGGTCAAGCCGAGAGCAGTGGCGTAGAAGCGGATCGATCTACATCTAGAGATCGAACTCGAGTACAGATCAAAATGCGAATCGATGTGGAATCAGCGGCAAGTTGGGTCATGAACTTGAGCCATTTGAGTTGTATTAATTAACATCAATTAGCATCGCCAATATTATCAAATTAGTAGTTGTCCACAACCTATTTATTGCGCCATGCTCTCATACAATACGTCTCTGTCTATAGAAAGCGCCATGTAGCTCATGTGCGTTCTCCCAGACATCGGGGGACCCTCACGTGTACACACATGACTAGGTGGCTCTTTTTCACCTATGTCCAATATCAGGTTCAAACCTGATAAACAAAGAACCAATCACATGAAACTCAGACAACCTTGTCTGAGTCACGCATGTCTCACCTAACAAGTCACATGCGTGCGCCGCAAAACTCAGTAGATGGCTGAACGCGCACGTTGCTGGCTGATAACATGGAACAACCCACCTATCGATGATGGAGAATTTCGAGCAATCCTGGAAAGAGCCAACGTGCAATATACTTTCCAAGAAGAGACCGGCAACCTCAACACTAGACATTTTCAACTCTTCGTACGATTCCCCAATGCGGTGCGGCCATCCACTCTGCACCAGCTCCTTCCAGGAGCCCATTACGAGCGAGCGACCAATCCTATTGCGGCAGAACAGTATTGCCGCAAACCGTACACAAGAACTCGAGGACCGTGGACCAACATCACCGAAGCGGCCTCGGTTCGACAGCCCAGAGAGACCGAAGAACGACGTTTCCTTACAGACGTCAGAAAGGGAGACAATATATACACCCTATCCTATAACTATCCTAAACTGTTCTTACGTCATTATTGCAACGCGAGGAGACTTATCAGTCTCCATGGCCCGAGAAACGACCGGCGAGAGAAGACGTTCGTCGAGTGGCATTGGGGCGAACCCGGAAAGGGAAAATTTACATACGCCTTGACGCAATGCGACCTTGTGAACACCTATTATTGGGAAAATCCCACACAATGGTGGGATGGTTGCGAAGGCCAAGAACTAGTCATCATTGATGATTACGATGGACAGTGGCCTATACAAGAAATGTTATACCTTTTTGATAAATTTCCCCATAAGGTAAATTGTAAAGGTTATACTGTAGATTTTCTTTCTAAACGCATTATTGTAACTTCTAATTTCGCACCTTTAGACTTTTATCCCTTAGCCCCTTTAATTCGCAAAAACGCCCTTATTCGTTCCTGCATCAATGACTTCCATAGTGGCGAAATACGAGGACGTGCTTCTTGCAGATGCCACGCATCAGGTGAACTGCGGTGATTACGTTCTTTGGCACCGCATGGTGATTGACGGTTTCGGTGTAGGTCGCAGCGTGTTTTATGCTTTAATGCCCAACGAGACGACATGCAGTTACCTGGAGGTTGCTCGGTGAATGTCAGAAATGGTGCCCACCACTTTGTCAGCGAAGACTACAGTCATGGATAGGTGCCTGGGACAAATGAAGGGATTTAAGTCGGTATATCCACGGACCATGGTAGTATTATGCCGGTTCCATTTCCTGCGGGACGTTTCACGCAAATGCCAATCTCTGTCGAAAGTGAAGAAGGCGGACAGAGTTTTGCTGAAGCATTGGATGCACAGATTAGTGTACACAAAGACGGAGTTGCAATTTAAGATACTGCTTAGAGCTATAAGGGTTAGAAGCAAAGAGGCGTTCACGTACTTCAGTCGGACATGGT
Source organism: Dicrocoelium dendriticum (assembly GCA_944474145.2). Classification (NCBI taxonomy): domain Eukaryota; kingdom Metazoa; phylum Platyhelminthes; class Trematoda; order Plagiorchiida; family Dicrocoeliidae; genus Dicrocoelium; species Dicrocoelium dendriticum. The sequence goes on along the minus strand of OX104067.1, from coordinate 9,577,997 downwards.
TGCCCTTTGCAGGAAGCTTGGCGTACCACAGTTTGCGCAAAGTGCGCACGTCGGGTGCGTTCACCACAAACAGAGTGGAGAACGAGAATAAGCACCTCAAGTGTGGATTAAGCGAAAGGACATCGCTTGTGCAACTTTTTGAGGCAGTTGTACAGAGAGCACGCGATGCGGAATCCCGTTGGACCACGTCAGTAGCCAAGCTGCGGATGTCGAAATCACACGCCATTCCGGGGACTTGGAAGGTGAAGGAGTTGGTTGCTTGCCTTTCTGCTTATGCTGCTGCCATATTTATGCGGCACATTTCTTCGGAGACGGTCACATCAATACGACCTAACGGCACTGGGTATGAAGTATTAGGTAAGGGCGACCGAAAGCACACCGTTGTTATGGGTAATGAGATGACCTGCGATTGCAGGTTCCTTAGTCAATGGGATATGCCATGCGCACACATTGTGCGAGTTGCTGGCATGTTAACGGCAGACGTAACCTCCGTTATGCACACAAGCAGTTGGTCAAAGCGGGACCAACAGATTCCCATCCCTGATGGGGAAACCTTCTCTGCGGAACTTGTACCGATACACTCCGCATCTGCTTCCCCGCAGGTGGTGTTGACGCGTGAGGAGAAGTTATCCCGTGCCAACCGGCTGTTCGGTGATATAACCGTTGCTCTGACCAGCCTGGGTACAATGCCTTTCCTTGAGGCGAAGCATTTCTACCGAAGCAGCCTGAATACCTTGCTTCGTAGGCAGAGATTGGTGTCAATTGGAAATTGCCTTCCGAACAACGTCGACCAGGCGGACGCCATAACACATCGTCACCGGCCCAAGGCAACAAAAAGGAAGCAGTCGCTTTCGCCTAGGGTGATGGAAGCCCCCAGCTGTCGACCGAAACCCATTCCCTGTACTTCCGACGCATCCCGACTGTCACCACCGCAGTGTACAAAACCGTGAATAAACGGGCCAGAACAGGACACATACAGGCTGCAAACAAGAACGAAAACGCGTGCATCATTTGCGATACGGAGGATGGACCAAGAAGCAGCGGAGACATTGTCCACTGGGTTATGTGCTGCAAATGCAACCGATGGCTTCATCAGGTATGTGCCGCGTACAACGGAGACCAGGAGCACTATACGTGCATCTTTTGCATGTGAGTTCACCTTTTCTAACCCAATTTCCCTTCATGCATGCCACTGAGAACGACAAACCGGCCCTTTTTAGGGCCACCCTCTGGTGCTGCAGCGGCATGCGTCGGGCCCCTGGTACTATGCGGTCTTAAAAGCGTATGAACCACTCGTTTGGTCACCGGCTCCCAACGAGTTGCGATACCCTCATATCACCCTGCTGCCTTGTAGGTTAGATCCTAGATCAAAGGCTCGGGGTGGGGCACCCTAAGACAACCCTCTACTTCGGCCTGGGCAACCGGGTAGTATCTCGCCCACTGACGAACCATGGACTTACAACCACAACCATTCACCCGCTGTCTTGTTGCTACCACGCTATTCACTCATGTTACCATGCCAACTGCACAAGCACACGCCACCATTTTACCTACCCTTCCCGTGTACCATTCACACCCATTTTTACCTGATTCCTCTAGAGCGATCAACCCCACCTACGCTGATGAACCTCTTCCCGTGACATCTGTCAACTCAACCACACAGTACTCAACAGAGAGTTGCCGGTCCCAAAGTCGCCCATCTTCGCTCCTGCAACCCGGAACGCTGTTCAAACTTGCAGCTTTCAACGTACGCACATTACACTTCCCTCGTGTAACATTCACTCTCATCATGGTATTACATGAACACTGTATTGCTATGGCAAATTCTGTGGAGCCGGAAACAGCTTTCGTTTGCCAGTGGCCAGCTTACTTGAGTGGTTATTTACCACTACTGCATGTGGTTGCACGGCTGTGACACATTCTGTGGAGCGGGCAACATGTAATAATTACCGGCGTCCAGCTTATCTGAGTAGTCCGTTAGCCCCATTGCCTATGGTAGCATCCCTTTCACGCCGTCAGCGGAGTCGAGAACACCTAATACGTACCGGCCGCCAGCTTAGTAGAGTAGTCAGTCAGTTCTGTTGCATATGCAAACATTGCGGTGACACCTTTCGTGGCGCCAGGAACCTCGAACACTTAAGATCGGCCAGCTCATGTGAGTAGTCAGTGACCTCCATTGCATACGTTAGCATCGCCGTAACATCTTAAATAGAGTTGGGATCGTCTGATAAGTACCGGCCACCAGCTTACATTAGCAGTCATTTAGCTATATTGCATATAAATAAATAAACAAATATATTCCCTTTGAAATATTAAGTGGAGTGGGGACCATCTAATACTTACGGGCCCCCAGATTATATGAGCAGTCAGTCAGCTCTATGGCATACAGTAGCATTGCTGTGACACCTTCTGTGGAGCCCGCAACCTCTAGTACTTCAGATTATCTAAATTTCGGATTCTCCCTGCATGCTCATGTCGTTTTTTACATCGCCTGATGCTACCGCAATAGCACAGCATCTTGTACTGCATGAAAATTTCTTGTAAATGACCTAAAATTGAGTCTGCCATTACCGCCCGCTAAACTAGCACCAAATACAGCCCTGCTAGCACGCGACGAAGAAAAATCTCCGTCAGACTGAGCAAAAACCTCGTTTTGCTTCGTCAATGGCGAAGCGCTGACGAAACTTTACGAAGTTTGGTCTTCGTTTTGCTTCGTCACTGACGAACCTTTACGAAGGATAGCCTTAGTTTAGCTTCGTCATTTACGAACCAATACAAAGGCAGTCCCTCGACTTCCTATGTACATATGTGATTGGTCCAAAAATAATACAAATGAAGTTGTTTGTTGAACAATCAAAAGTTACGTATAATTGCCTAAAAGGATTATAAAGAAAAGTATATTGCGGAATTGTTTGCATTTAAGGTAAGCCTGCGTGTTTGTTTGCATACATTTTTGTATCGGAAATGGAAGTGCGCAGTCATTTGATTGCTCCCCGGTTCCCTTGTTGCTTTCCGTGTCGGTACGTCCGTTGTTTTCCTCACCTAGGTCTTTGTGTCCAACAAGCATTACGTAAGCGTTTATTAAGTTAATGTTTCATGTCTTAGAGATGCGCAGTCGTTTAACAAGGCGTCGTTGTTCATTTGCGTTACCTTCTGCACGCACATTGAGAATGCGATTGCTCATTTTGCGTAGACTAGCTGAGCGTGAAGCATTCCGTGTGCGCGATTATAGCCGTACTAGTAACATGGATGTAATTATAGGAGGTAAGGTTTCCAAGCATCTTTTTAGTGTGATTGTAGACCGCTGCATCATGCAACGGAGTAACCCGTCAGATCCTGTCCACAACGGCTCTGCACGCGAATTCACCGACGTACTTTCACTGCAGTCCTCACGGACGGAAACGGAGAGTGAGGAGGTGGAATCCATGAGCTGCCAATCAGGGGAGCATGAATGCACGTCTCTAGATATGACTACATCACCGAACCTGTGTGATGAGACACGGAATTTCCTGGCAGCATGGGTGCTTAATACCAACACTTCTGCTTCCCCTGTTAACAAGCTTCTTGAAGGACTGCGTAAGTTTATACCGTCTTTACCGAAGGATTACCGGACGTTAATGAGAACTCCCAGAACCACGAACGAGATCGAGGTACATCCTGGTAGGTATGGTCACATGGGGATAATTTACGGGCTAAAGATGGCTTACCGGTGCGAAGTGTGGCGGCGTCCCAGAGCATTCACCTGCAGTTGCACGTGGATGGGTTCTCACCATTTAATTCCTCCGGTGTGCAAGTGTGGCCCATTTTGTGTAGGTCGGTGGCGCCCTTGGTATCCGATCCCTTTGTGGTTGGGGTGTACTCGGGGCCACGTAAACCGTGGAATGTACATCACTTCTTGGCTCCACTTGTAACTGAATTGAAAAGGTTACTTCGCACAGGCGTGCTATTGCCCGGTCGACCTACACCAAACGCCGTCCGTATCTCTGGTATCATTTGTGACGCACCAGCCAGATCATATGTTGTGATGATGTCCTTGTTATCAAATGTCACTGCACTAATTTCCCTTGCACTTACGAACAGGGCAAGATGAACCGTAGGAGAACTTGGGACATTTAGGATCTGAGGAACCTTGGACGCCCACGAACTTGCTTCATTTTGTGTTTTTGGCACCATTAGGGAGGACACGAGTGGGAGCCCGCTAGGGTCCAATCGCCTGGTTCTCCCCCAGCAGCTGCATCAGGTTTCACCACCTGGTCTTGCAGAAGGCTGGCCCGCGACGGACAGTCCTCACGTAGATCTAAGGGTCACCCACCGCTTCTCTTCCTAGAGGGGCGTGTGTAGTGACCTGGAAATTTCCCCCGGTGTGATTGCGTAAATTAATGTAAACCCGTTCAAAAGTGTAGTTTTTCATGTAATAGGGTATTAGGCGGTTCGCTTGTCCAAGCTGTTTGAGCCCCTTTGTTTAAGGCACCAATACCACATGCATCCTTGCCTACCGCGACCCACACTGGCAGCTACATGCATGCACGCACTCCAACCGCAGATACATATCCCTTAGCTAGCTCTCCTCTGGTGCCTTATTTTCAGCATTAGGTAACTGTTCCACCGTTAAATAAACCTTTTCCTTAGATTACTTCGGTGTGTTCTATCTGTAGCATGTGGTTGGCTGTGTTGCCCCGTTTCGTGCCAGTGCGGGGGCATCCAGGAGTGGAATGCACGCGGTAAGCACGCATGTCATTGCTTCTATAGATATGCCGCTTTGGGATTTCTGCGTGGTCAGTTACACGCACAACGAGGTACCCCAAGTGGGCACAATAAGCAGCAGGTGGCTGTTGGAAGACGGGCAGCATGGTATTTTGCCCAACCTTCCCCTCTTCGAATACCATCAGGCGGTGAGGGAGCACAGATACCTCATTTCGGATTGCAAAATGTTCCCCGTGACCGTGCTTCATCGTACAGGTAAGCGCATTCATTTAATCAATTGCAGTGCATTTCGATGATGCCCGCCGCGTGGACAGGTCGTTCGCGGATCAACCTTTTGCTACGGATACCGATTGCACCATCCCCATGCAAACATCGCCGAAACGAGTTATGTAATGCGCTACACAAGTGATAACGCAATGCATTGCAGACGCCTGCCAGCTAGACTACGGGACTCCGTGGATGATAATCCCCCCACAAAGAAACGACGCACCAATGTTCCCGCAGCTGCAAGCTATGGGAAGTACCCCGATTTCTCCTTGGAGTAGTTGGCGCGTGCTTCCCCGCCTACTCATAAGCATGATGCTGTCGAGGAAAATGCCGACATGCGTAAGTTCTTATTATGTATGAAAAGGTTACTGTGATGTCCGTGTTCCGCAGCAGGTCCGTCTAATCAAGTTGCCGTTCAAACTGAGCCTATCACATGCTGTAAGTCTTAAGATTCCTCACTTTAGGTACATGCCCTGGCAGGCAGGTGTCATGAAACGGACAACAGGGTTATGCACACATTGCACGCTGTAGCAGGTATGGTTGAGCTTCTTACTTGCAACAACTTCTACGCAGATGAACTTCGCATGCGGGAGCAAGACCGCAATATGCTAAGCAGCGTACTTGGTACGTGCCCCCTGTCATGCGCATTACGCAAACAATTATCAGATTCTCTTAGGCGCGTGGAGGAGACACTTCAAGTTTTGAAGGAGAGCCACGCGTCAATGAGCCAAGCGATGTGGAATGCAAGGCCAATGCAAGCCACGGAGTTAACCCTACCAACCTCCAACATTGAGGAATTCCTGGAGTTGGAGGGCAACTTAGTGGACCCCGAACTCCGGCCAGAACTGGTAAGTCACGTTCGCGCAATATGCATTCATGATTTAGACTACTCACATGCAGTCAACACCCGCCGGCACGGTATCCGAGGCCGTTCGGTACATGCTGGACAGGGTGATGAATAGATATGTTTTGCGTCAGTTGAACTTTGCCGGTACAAACAACGCAATACCTTTCAAGAAGACGCATACATTTAGTGCGCTTCAAGGTAACTCAGATAACCTTTTCCGCATTACCTTCTTTCGCAGAAATCACCATTAACCAGTTCGGGTGCACGGGCAACGCCGTTGCGAACTGTGTTTGCAAATGGCTACAAATTACCCGGAGCAACCTGCACCGACGTACATCTGCAACATCTAGCAGTCTAGATTCCCAGGTACTGTGTACTATTAATGCCGTACCTAACAACTTCCTTTACAGGCTTTGGAAGTTATAGATTTGGACGGTCAATGCATCCAGGAACCACCAACAACCATGTAAATATTTCCTTTCATAATATTATATATATATATATATATATATATTTGTAACACTTTCCCGAGTGCTTCAATTTGTTGCCCGGTAATTTCGCATATAGTATACCTCTGACGAACCATAAGCTCAGTCAGTCCATGGACCATTTCCGTTACAACACAACAACAACAAGCGACATCAAGCAGTTCGTAGAGGTTCGATTCGGAAAGCATAGTACCAGCGATGACGTCCGCAATGTTCGTCGTAAACTGAGACCTGACGTTAAGTGAAAGGATATGTTGACGTTTTTCACTACCTGAAGTAAAATTGCATCCGGTTATCAAGTCTATGCAGGAAGACGGAGTTGCGCGAATTATTTCAGAGAAAAGCCTAAGCACACACGTATTACCCGCTCGGCATCAACAAATAGAACTGTTCCGCAGATTCTCGCATGTCGTTTGTGTGGACGACACTCATGGCACTAAGCGTTTGAAGAAAGAATTGATAGTGGCACTAGCTGTCGCTTGAAGCTTCAAACTACACCAATTGTTAACAAGTGACGGGATGGGTTACGGCCGGCCAATATTTTATGCGGTTCTGCGTCGGGAAGAGTATGCATCTTTGCTTACGTTGTTCGGAGCGTTTCGGGATATCATGGGTCATGATGTTCCCGTCAGCACAATAAGGATGGACAAAATGGCCGCTCAAATACGTGCGGCGCGCGCGGTTTTTCAATGCGACATTTTGTTGGGTTACTTCCACATCCGCCAGGCCACCAGGAAGCATGCAAGTGATAAAGCTTCGTTACATTCTGTAGACAAACAGTAACCGGTCGCTTTAGCTATTCCATCGCATGGCAACCTCGAACACGGAGACTGAGTACAATCTCTTGCTATATGTAATATTCTTGCCAAACCTCCTTCAACGAACAGACCCCCGGCCTGTGCGCTACTTTACGTCGCACTGGTTGTACATAACACGTTCGTGGACAAAACACACCCAAGCTGGACTGGTGTACTTTGGAAATACAACGAACAATCAACATGAGTATGCCAAGTTGCGGTTGAAGAAAGTTACCCACGCATCCGATGGTCTTGTTGCAGCCGTTCGGAAGTTGCCCTGAACGTCCCAGATGCACGCCGCACTTTTCTGTGACAGGCGTCAGCTACTAGAAGGCAGCGCATACGTTCATCGCGTAGTTGGCCTCTTAACTACGTATGCATGCAACCTAATGATGAGCCATTTAGCACAACCCATGTTACAACCAGTTTACTCGGACCTTGGAGATGGAATGGTAGGTGAATAAAAATTGCTGACGCCTCCATTGTTTGAGATATCTCACCAGGGAAACCGTTTCACCATCGATTGCTCCTTGGGAACATTTACCTGTCCTTTTTATAAAACCATGTGGCTGCCGTGTGTGCATTTAATGACGGCATACAAGCAGCACGCGTACCCGACAAGTAAGCCGTTTCTGATGTGTGCAGCCATTTACAGGTCAAATTCCTATGTGCATCCCCTCGCTCGCGGACTACAACCTACCGGCAGAGTCCATGCAGTTGCGGACGTTAAAAGTTCCCGTTACGAAACCAACCACGTCTAAAATCGCACATCTTGTCGATCGGCTGAGAAGTACTGAAGAGGTTAATCCATCCGGATTTTCGGAACTGTACCAAAAGCTTCTGTGAGAGACCAACGAAGTAATTGGTGATTCATCCGACTTCCAACGTACAAAGAAACAACCGCGTTGGCCGAAACTATGGCGCCCACAGATTTGTGTTTCACATGCAGCAAGCCTGTTGCGGTGGACGCAGTTCGCTGTGCACACAATCGGCTACTTTACCATCGAAAGTGTCTGCGTGTGCAATCAGGAGCCCGTTGTACAATTTGTGTCAACGCTTCACAAACGGTATCTGTGCCCATGATGGCAGTGCCTAGTTGTACTACCGATAAGAAAGAAAATTTTTCCTTCGATATTTAGCTATCGGCCGTTCACCTTCACCGGATTTCACAGATGCCACTACCCCAACAACATGCCCCGCATACGAAGGGAAACGACAGCCTAGTACAACAATTTCTCGCGCAGGTAGTCAGGATGAGATTCCCGCAATTCCGAGTACAAGTCAACAAACAGTACCCCATCATATAGTATCTGCACTTGGTTTTGATCACATTTCCCTAATTTCATCGATACGTTGTCGAAAGAGAGCCGTCGAGTCCCCCGCAATTAGCGGTATTGTGCAAAATGCAGTGCCCCACTAAGCTATTCTCCACAATCGAAACTCCCCTTTTCACTTTAGTGTAGCGTCGAAATGGATGCAAGCCCAGTAAAATAAACGCTGAGAAGGAAAAAACTTGTTCAGATAAAAACTCATCTAATTACCTGAAAGTAGGCTGTACCTCCACACTCTATTATATCGTAGCCGATGAACACGACTTTGTGTTAGAATACACTACATGGGACATGCGCGTCCAAGGCACGTATTTAGTGAACAACGTTGAACCTTTACTCATACTGCTTTCTGATCACTACAAAGCACAGATGTTATCGCGTTTTCTGCGCTCATTCAGGATGTAAGCGTTTCTGACAATTAGCTGGATTAGCGGCACGTTTGGTGCCAATGTAATAGGAACCAGGTGGGTAGTAATAGCACTCGGTTCCGAGGCTTGTGCTCGTAGTATATACCATTTCACGGCCAATTTGTCCTCTTGGGTAACAGAATTAATCTGAACGGCCAAGGAGTTGCGCTGAGGGGCATACAACATAAGTTTACTCAATTAATTTGAGCCGTGCGTATGCCACCTACTTGTGCAGGAGTGTAGGTGTGCTCTTATAGCCTGTCGCCTTCAGCCAATTGGACCTCAGATGCACTAAGTCAGGGGTTGCAGGTTGGACGCTTTAGCTCCTACCACGGACAGTGTCGCTAGCCCACGCACCAGGTTGGCCTTTGTTTCCCTGTCCTAGGAAGCGATTCCCACCAAGTAGAACGAGAGTAAGGATTTGAATGATGATTGGTTGTTATAATGAGCCACAGCCAAATAAGTTTGCCGTATGCTGTTGAATGTGCAGTTCACCTAAACGGAAAGGTTGGCTTGTATGTTCGGCACTCGAGGGAGGTGAAGAACGTCGTACTGAAAGCGTACGAGGAAGGCGACGATTGGAAGCAGGTCGCTTGCATACTGAAGGTGAACGTGAAAACTTGCCGCAACTGGATACGGGCGTACGAATCGACGGAACCGGTGGGCCAGCACGGGGAAGTCCGTCGCAGAGCACTGGGAGAAAGCCACGTCGACTCTCTGCTGGAGTGGGTTTCTGCGGAGCCTACCGTTACCCTTGAACTCCTTCGTTTGCAGTTGAAGGCGGAGTTCAAACTTTCAGTAAGTACCAGCACCGTCTCACGATACTTGGACGGTAGACTTATAACAGTGAAGAAATTGCACACCATTCCGGAGTCCATGAACACGCTGGAGAATAAAAAGCGACGCAGGTCATTCGTTTTGCAGCTCATGGATTACGAGGTGGAAGGAAGGCAACCGGTGTGGATTGATGAGACCAACTTCAACTTATTTTGCTCCCGCACTCGTGGCCGTTCACGACGTGGTAGTCGAGCGCAGTGTACAGTGGCGAACAGCCGGGGACCGAATGTTCATCTTGTCGGCGCCATGACAAACAACGGCTTGATAGCGTGTTCGGTTCTGAGAGGAAGTTACAACAAGCAAAGGTGCGCTCAGTGGCTGCGACAAGTGCTTGATACCAACGGAGCAGGGTTTGTGGAAAGGTGTCTTTTGATTTGTGACAACGCGCCCTGTCACACGCACCTGGAGCACGTTTTCCTGGAGGAACCGTACCGCTCTGGGAGACTTCTACGCCTTGCGCCATACTCACCAGCTCTCAATCCCATCGAGGGCATCTGGAGCATAATAAAGGCTCATGTAAAACAGGCAATGAGGGGACGGTACTCCGAGATGCTCCTGGGGGATCCTGAAGGCATTATGAATAAAAGCGAGTGGCGGATTCGCTTTTTGGAGCACGCGGTGTCTGAAGCACGGGCCTTAGTGACGCAGCAGCACTGCCAACAAATGGTTCAACATGTCAGTAAGAAGGATGGAAGTGTGGTTCACTTGGTCGATCTGTAAGACATTCTGTTGGCAGTAAACTACCTGTTCTAAGCGAGTGTTGTTCTTACATTATTATGATGACGGATCAGTGCACTTTATACTCGGCTAGAAATAGCCAGTTCTCTAATCGGGGAACATCGTGGATTTCCGGTAAGTTGGTGCGTGTGGTCGCGTCGCACACCCATTTTAATTGCCGCGTTGTAGAACAATCATGTGGGAGCTCGACAAACAGATGCCACTCTAACAGGGTTGTGTAACAAGCAATTATGTTCTACCGCCTGTAGTTCATTGTGTTTGGAGAGCCAGTGGATAACGACTTTCATAAGGGATAATAAATACGAAAATTGAACTATGCAGATTTGACGTACATGGATATTGTGTGTGGCCATTTGCGGGATTGCTTAACCCGTTACACTAACGCAGGCGATTGGACGCTGTATGCGGAAACGCAGAGCATGTAGGACAAGCACAACTAACGTTTATCACGCTCGCTAGAGAAATAGTTCCCGATGGGTATTTGTCAGTTGTGGCCTGTATTCGAACACACCACAGGGTTGCGGTGAGAGGAAGCTTTGAAGCTGCAAATAAAATGTACTCGCTCCGGCGAATCACATTTAATCGTCGGGTTGTGACGTCTGCACAGGGATGAGTGGCTCCGCATGACGCAAACAAATCCGTGCGTTCATATGGCATTTGCCATTTGCAAGTGGAAGTTGCTATTTCGCTCCATCCCAATTCTACATGGGTAAATGATGCGGTTACAGTCGGACATCTGTTGCAATCATATCTCGTGCGTGTTATCGTCATCCATCCACACACCTCAGACTCCGTCCCCCATAGCCAGCTGTGACTACACCGTGCAGCTAATCACGAGAGATAAATTAGGCGCACTCTCCATCCACCTCGGACTGCTAGTAGGTGGTTGATATGAAACGGACCAGCCGCTTACCAAGTATCTGTTTCGCCTTTTAATCCTCTGGGTCTTTGACGACCCAATGTACGCCCGGATACGGAGGCCCTGGGTACTCTCGCCATGACACATATTACATTAGGCGGGCGATCGGTCGAAACTTAGTTCTAGTGTTGTTCTCGGGAAAACGAGCAGTGACCTTACGTCCTTAATTGCTATCGACTAAAATTTCATATGCTTTACCGGCACATTCAACCAAGCGCTTTTCATCAGGAACATCATCTACATCGCTGTTAACCTGGTGATGCAGCTCCGGTGTAAGCGCTTAGTTTTCAGTGCACTCGGTTTGAGTTTGGATGAGCAACTATCGATGACTGACCTATGGTGTCGTTGCTGGACTCCCAACACGTGATCGTTCTTAACGACGAGGAGTTGCATTATGTAGACGAAGAGATGACTAATCCGCTTTGAATACATTTAGTTGTTTCGTTTGCAGAGGCGCAGTATGGGGGCGCGTAGGCGGTCCGCCCAGGGCGGCACGTGACACGGGGCCGCATTTTTATTACCGTCGTATGTTGGATACCAAATATGAAGGACAAATTATCCGGATAAGCTGTGGGTTGACTATTTTAATATTACTCTGTATGATCAACAACACATTTGCGCCATGTGTCACACTTGTGCAAACATTCTTCCCAGTGCTCTTCTTATTCGTTACATAGTGGCCGCTTTCAACACATTCACTTCAAGGTCCCAAGCGCATATTAGTTTGCATCGAAAGCTAGTGTGCTCTTTAACGATCGTTTGGCCTTCACGAGCCTATGCTGCCCTCAGTAACAGTGAAAATGTTACCACCCACTCGGGTGGCAAAGTAGTTGCCACTATCCACAGTGCCAAGTGGCCCATCAATGGACGGTATGTTCGTAGGGCTGCGACGTAGTCGCAGCACCGTTACCCCGCAAAACCTAGTGCGCAATAAATAGTTTCGTGTCATTTTATGGCATGATTCCCGGCTATCTTTCTGACTTTGCAGTTTTATTCAATTCTGTGCAAATGTGACATTGCATTTGTTTAAATGTGTCAGAAGCCAGATACGCACCGTTACCCCGCAAAACCTAGTGCGCAATAAATAGTTTATGGTCATTTTATGGCATTATTCCCGGCTATCTTTCTGCCTTTGCAGTTTTATTTAAATCTGTGCAAATGTGATATTGCAATTGTTTGAATGTGTCGGAAACCAGATACGCGGTACGAACAGTATTTTCGAATCCGTACGCCATGGAGTCTGATTTCCGGAGAATCTTCCTTGGGCGTTCTTTTGACAGTTTTGACGAGTTTAATAGTTTGTTTTCAGACTTTATGCTTCTTCATTACGTCAATTTCGTATGCTACAGCAGCAGAAAGTGTAACCTGTCACGGGTGAAGTACGACAGGGTCATTTATCGATGTGTCCGCTGCGCACGTCGGAAGTCAAAAAGTACAGGAGTGAGACGTGTTTAGTAGGATTTCGCTTCTATTATTCTAAATCTTTTAGCTCACGTGATACTAACTGCCAAGCTCGCGTTAACCTCATTAAAACGGGACGCAAGCTGAAAGTCACAAACTTCGATCTGTCTCACAATCACCCAGTTAACCGATTCCCTTTTTAGCGACACCCCATCAATCGCCGTCTGACGGACGATGAGTTCACTCAGTCCGTGGACCTTTTCCGCTACAACACAACAACAAGCGACATCAAGCAGTTCGTTGAGGTTCGATTCAGAAAGCATATTACCAGCGATGATGTCGCAATGTTCGTCGCAAACTGAGACCTGGCGTTGAGTGTAAGCTTATTTTGATAGTTTTTACTTCCTGCAGTAAAATTGCATCAGGTTATCAAGTCTATGGAAGAAGACGGAGTTGCGCGAATTATTTCTGCGAAAGGCTTGTGCTCACACGTATTATTCGCTCGGCATCAACAAATAGAACTGTTCCGCCGATTCTCGTATGTCGTTTATGTAGACACTACTCATGGTACTAACCGTAAGAATTGATAGCGGCCTTACTTGTTGCTTGCAGCTTCAAACTATACCAGTTTTTAATAACTGACGGCATGGGGTACGGCCGGCCAATATTTTATGCGTTTCTGCGTCGGGAAGATTACGCATCATTGCTTACGTTGTTCGAAGCGTTTCGGGATATCATGGGTCATGATATTCCCGTCCGCACAATAATGATGGACAAAATGGCCGCTCAAATACGTGCGGCGCGCGCGGTTTTTCAATGCGACATTTTATTGTGTTACTTCCACATCCGCCAGGCCATCAGGAAGCATGTAAGTGATAAATCTTCGTTACATTCTGTAGACAAACATTAATCATTCGCGTTATCCGTTTCATCGCATGGCAACTTCTGACACGGAGACTGAGTATAATCTCTTTCTATATGTAATATTCTTGTTTTAGATTTCAACAAGATTTGAAGCTCCTTCAAAGAACAGACCCCCGGCCTGTGCGCTACCTTACGTTGTACTGGTTGTACATAACAGGCTCGTGGACGAAACACGCCCAAGCTGGACTGGTGCATTTTGGCAATACAACGAACAACCGAGTTGAGAATGCCAACTTGCGATTGAAGAAAGTTACCCACGCATCGGATGGCCTTGTTGCAGCCGTTCGCAAAGTCTGGGAGCATTCGAAAGTTCTCCTGAAAGTCCCAGATGCATGCCGCACTTTTCTGTGACAGGCGTCAGCTACTAGAAGGCAGCGCATACGTTCATCGCGTAGTTGGCCTCCTAACTACGCATGCATGCAACTTAGTGATGAGCCATTTAGCACAACCCATGTTACAAGCAGTTTACTCGGACCTTGGAGATGGAGTGGTATGTGAATAAAAATTGCTGACGCTTCCATAGTTTGAGATATCGCACCAGGGAAACCGCTTCACCATCGATTGCTCCTTGGGAACATGTACCTGTCCTTTTTATGAAACCATGTGGCTTCCGTGTGTGCATTTAATGACGGCATACAAGCAGCACGCGTACCCGACAAGTAAGCCGTTTCTGATATGTGCAGCCATTTACAGGCCAAATACCTATTTGCATCCTCGAACTGGCGGACCACAACCTACCGGCAGAGTCCATGACGTTGCGGACGTTAAAAATTCCCGTTACGAAACCATCCACGTCTAAAATTGCACATCTTGTACATCGTCTGAGAAGTGCTGAAGAGGTTAATCCAACCGGATTTTCGGAACTGTATCAAGAGCTATTGCGAATGACTAACGAAGTAATCGGTAATTCATCAGACTTTCAAAGTGCAAAAAACAACCGCGTTGGCCGAAAATTATGGGGCCCACAGATTTGTGTTTCACATGCAGCAAGCGTGTTGTGGTTGACGCAGTTCGCTGTGCACACAATCGGCTACTTTACCATCGAAAGTGTTTGCGTGTGCAATCAGGAGCCCGTTGTACAATTTGTGTCAACGCTTCACAAACGGTATCTGTGCCCATGATGGCAGTGCCTAGCTGTACTATCGGTATGAAAGCAACTTTTTAGTTCGGTATTTACCTGTTGGCCCTTCACCCTCACCGGATTTCACAGTTGCCTCTACCCCATCAACCTGCCCCGCTTACGAAGGTAAGCGACAGCTTAGTATAACTATTTCCTGCGCAGGCAGTCAGGATGAGCTCACCGCCGATCCGAGTACAAGTCAACAAACCGTACCCCATATTGCACGTGCACTTGGTACTGGTGATCTTTTTTTTTACCTTTCATCGATAGGTTGTCGAAAGGGAGCCGTGGTGTTCCCCTCAAACAGAGGTATTGTGCAGAATAGAGTGTCAAAGTAAGCTATTCGGTGTTATTTAAACTCCCATTTTCACTTCATTGTAGCGTCGACATGGATGCCAGCCCAGTAAAGAAAACGCAAAGAAGGAAAAACTTATTCAGATAAAAACTCATTCAATTACCCGACAGTAGGCTATACGTTCGCACTACTATTATATTTTAGCCGATGAATACGACTTTGTGTATTGATACCCTGCATGGGACATGCGCGTCCAAGGCACGAATATAGTGAACAACGCAGAACTTTCTCTCGCTGCCTTTTGTTAAATACAATGCACAGTTTTTATATTGGTTTCTGCGCTCATTTGGGATTACAGCATTTTAAACAATGAACCGGACTAGCGGCACGTTTGCTGCCAGTGTAATAGGACCCAGGTGGGTTGTCATAGCACACCGCTCCAAGTCTCGTGCTCGTTGTATGTAGGCTCCATCAGTGGCACATTTGGTGTCAACGTAATAGGACCCAGGTGGGTTGTAATAGCATACGGCTCGAAGTCTCTTGCTCGTTGTATATAGGCTCCATCAGTGGCACATTTGGTGTCAACGTAATAGGACCCAGGTGGGTTGTAATAGCATACGGCTCGAAGTCTCTTGCTCGTTGTATATAGGCTCCATCAGTGGCACATTTGGTGTCAACGTAATAGGACCCAGGTGGGTTGTAATAGCATACGGCTCGAAGTCTCTTGCTCGTTGTATATAGGCTCCATCAGTGGCACATTTGGTGTCAACGTAATAGGACCCAGGTGGGTTGTAATAGCACACCGCTCCAAGTCTCGTGCTCGTTGTATATAGGCTCCAACAGTGGCACATTTGGTGTCAAGGTAATAGGACCCAGGTGGGTTGTAATAGCATACGGCTCGAAGTCTCGTGGTCGTTGTATATAGGCTCCATCAGTGGCACATTTGGTGCCGATGTAATAGGACACAAGTGGGTTGTAATAGCACACCGCTCCAAGTCTCGTGCTCGTTGTATATAGGCTCCAACAGTGGCACATTTGGTGTCAACGTAATAGGACCCAGGTGGGTTGTCATAGCACACGGCTCGAAGTCTCGTGCTCGTTGTATGTAGGCTCCATCAGTGGCACATTTGGTGCCAATGTACTAGGACCCAAGTGCGTTGTAATATTTGTCTCCGAGGGTTGTGCTTGTAGTATACAGGCTCCGACAGTAGCGCACTCAGACAATTAGCTGGATTAGCGGCATGTTTGTTGCCAATGTAATAGGAACCAGGTGGGTAGTAATAGCACTCGGTTCCGAGGCTCCTGCTCACAGCATAGATGCTAATTTCGCAGCACCTTTGGTGCCAATGTAATAGGTGGGTTGTAATAGCACTCGATTCCGAGGCTCGTGTTCGCAGTATAGAGGCTCCATCATTGGTATCAAAGGTGCGATGGTTAGTGCAGCATACTGAGTCCAAACATCGCCGGTACCCTTCTCAATCGCTTCGGCACGATGCCCGCAAGCGTGGCACAAGTAATCAAAAGCTGATTGCGCAATGTGCGCCAAAGAGCAACTGCAGATGTCGTAACTGGAACCTTTCTTACCATCCAAGTACGCTACACGAACACCTTTAACAATAACCACATTCCTTTGCAAGCAACCGATTTACAGACGCTTGAAAGTGTAGATGCGCCTTAATTTGCAAGCATCTTTGTACATCGCATCTGCTCCTTTGCATTTAATACGGACTGCCTATTGCTCATTGTGTTAGGCTTATATGGATGGTGTTGTGGCGTTACTGGGTCACGGCTAACAGCTGCGCGTTTCACCAGCACGTAGGCAGGACGGATCCTGCAACGCATTTCAGCCGGCTGCACAGAGCGTAAGTGGAGCGACATGGTCCGCTAGTATGCTGTAATCGGAGTATTCGGGTCACTGCTGATTGGTTGATGCTGTCTAGCGACAAGTTTTCGACTCTCATCGGCTGCCGATGAACGGCAAACTTTACGCCTTAGGCAATAGAGCCGTTTACTGAGCCGATTCCTCTCAAGCCCAGTTGGAGTGCGATTCGTCAAAGATCTACTCGAGAACGACTCACTGTGGTAGCAGGGTAGGTGCGCGCGTAGCGTAGCGGTGAATGCATGGGCATTGGTCCATGCCGCACAGTGACCATTCATGCTCCGCTAGTGTGTCTGTCGTCCATCGTTTAACTTAGGTTTCTGATTGGACACGATAGAAAGTCCTTCACTGTGTACTTAATGAAGCTGCAGTGAAAGGACAAATTTCGCTTTTAAACTGGTCATCAAAGTCCTTCAGCAAGAATCTGTCGGAGTGGCGTAGTCCCAACACCGTTACCTCGTGAAATCTTGTACGAAATAAATGTAGTCCTTTTATGACATGATTCCCGGCTCTTTCTGCCTTTGCAGTCCTATTCAATTGCGTGCAAATGTGAAATACCACTTGTCTAAACGTGTTACAACGAAGATACACGGAAGGAACAGTATTCGAATGCGTACGCTGTAGTGTAAATCTTCAAGTCAAGGACGCTTTTTGACCTGGTTTTCACCCGCGTTTTTCTTTCTCTTTTCATTCACAGATCTCACAATGGTCAACTTCTCGAATGTAACTGACACGAACTGTGTGAATGAGTGCGAAGTGACTGAATACGAACCACCTTCTTAAACGATCCGCATATTCCCGCCCCTTTTTGTTTTCCTTATTGGTTGTACCGTTGTTAACGCTTTTGGGCGCAATACACACGCTGCCTGTTCCAACCGTACGCGTTCTTCTTCGTTCACTTCGTCGTGTGATTGCCTTACTAATTGTCCATCGCGCTTGTGTGCTAATCGCCTGTTGATCAACTCTTCCAGCTACGTCGAACGCGCCGAACTCATTCAACACTTTGGTGTCAGAGGTGTTAACTCTATGGATCCTATTGACAAAGACGAGCCACCCACTCTCCCACCCTCCTTTGTTCCCTACAAATTGTCATGTTGTGTTGCAAACAACCGCCCCGCATTGCGACAACCTACTGTCTTCAACCCTGGTGATGACTTTGATCTTTGGGAAGACCGTATGCGCAACTACCTGGTGGACGTTTCGCCGCGGGATCAAAAACAATACATCATGAGCTTTCTTGGTGACCAGGCCGCCCGGCAACTGTTGGCCTGTCGTTTACCGTCGGACGCACCCACAAAAGTCATTTGGTCGCGCATTCGAACACTATATTCCACAAAACCGTCCACCGCCATAAACTTGCGGTCGTTTTACGCGAGGTGTCAGCTCCCTTCGGAGGACGCTCGAGCATACCTCAGGGTCCTCCTAGAGTTGGCCGCCAAGTCCTTCCCCGATATGGCTCAACTTCAAGTAGAACAAGAGGTACTGCGCCGTTTCCGTGTCGCCGTGAGCAACCATACACTACTATCGAAATTCTGTCGAAAGCCGCCGCGATCGTTTGAGAAGGCAGTAGACATCGCAGTCAGATGTGAAGGTGCTGAACAATTACATTCAGATCTATGACGAACTTCCTTGGTCGAAGCCACCCCTGTAGCTTAGTCAGTTCAAGCAACACATGTCTATCCTGGAAGTCACCAACGGAAGGACTCACGCGACCGTCAGAACTGCCCTTACTGTCGAAGGTTCGGTACCAGAGCCCAGCGATGAGGTCATAATCTGCCCCTGAAGCCACGAAAAAGCAACGGTGAGTCCCCTTCAATCTCCGTGTTACCGGTATGTTTATCTAAGTACAAAGTCTCTATGTCCCCTTTTACAATGCCCGACCTGATAGACGGCCACCAAGCCCAACTAGTAATTGATACAGGTGCCACATGCTGCGTTCTACGAACAAACATTTTCGGTTGTGCAACTAGAGTAGCGCCAGGTTCACACACAGTAGTCAAAATCCTTCAAAAGTGCTTCAGTCCTTCAGTAAATTATTGATGGCTACTTAATCTACTCCGTATTCCAGCGAGGGGTGCACATATATGTGTAGGTTACGTTAACTGATAAATAAGGATAACATTGTTTAACCGCTTTATTCTGTCGAAAAATCGTAAAGATTTCTTAGAAAGGGTCATCATCCCTCTTTTTGAATTTTGCCGCACACTTAATTTTTTAGCTTCCTCCGGCACTGCTCGGTTTGGTTACCAATTCTGCTTCGCTGTACTGAACTTTCTTTTTCGTTGTGCATTTTCGACAGCTCAGAAACAAGTTTGAGTTGGTAAGAAGCCGTTTTGACGTGGGTTAGATTTAAGAAGCACCATAAGTGTTTTCATTACAATAATATTGCAAACAGAATTTGTTCAGCTTGGTTTTATTTCCCAAGCTTGTGGTGTGTTGATTTGCCCTAGTTGCTATCGCCCTAACGCACAGGTTGCGCATTGTTATCTTCACTTGCGCAATCACTCGTGCTCTACGTAGATAGCTTCATTGTGAGCTTCTTTTCTCTTTTGCAGGGCGCATTCGCTTAGTGATATCGGTAGAGACATTGCTGGACGTTTCGGTACTTTTACTCGTGAAGGTCTTTTTATATGTACGTTGCCACCTTGAACATAACGCGTTTGATGTTCAGCATTTTTAACGAGACCTCGGTGTACAAACCGACAATGGCCTTTCATGTCGCCTAGTGACCGCACATTGCGGGATCGGTATTTGCGCGCGAAAAGACGACTCGGACAAATTGATCAAAGAGATCGTCCTGTGGAGGGAAAGGGAAATGAGATCCCAACGTCTACAATGTGTGAAGCGTTAGTAGATACAGATAACTTATAATCTCCCTATGTTATTGCCGATTACCCCATATAAGAAACAACAGGGCGTTTGCGCACAAATGACACACAGGTACAACGAAGCCTGCGGAACGCCGTAGCACAGCGGAGTACAACGACAGTGCCAACCGTTGGTAGTGGTGTATGGGTTTCATCGTCAGAATTGGAAGTGGAGCAATCACCTATCTGCAGGGACGCCGATCGGATTGCAACCACTGATGTTATGGAAGACTTAAGACAATGGGTGCGAAGCACATGACCCAGCATTTCTTCCGTGAACAAGTTGCTTGCCGCCCTTCGCAAGAGCATGCCTTGGATACCGAAAGATTACCGAACGCTTGTGAGAACCCCAAGGAATGTGCAGACCATTAGCATTGGTGCTGGTGCACATGGACACATTG
The DNA here is from genome assembly GCA_944474145.2 of Dicrocoelium dendriticum. NCBI lineage: Eukaryota > Metazoa > Platyhelminthes > Trematoda > Plagiorchiida > Dicrocoeliidae > Dicrocoelium > Dicrocoelium dendriticum. The sequence continues at coordinate 9,557,775 of OX104067.1, read as the reverse complement.
GGCTGCTGCGGAGTCTATGCAGTATTTACCAGGATGGAGACATCCAGCCGCCGGAAAGGGTCGTTGTCCAGCTGCACATAGATGCTTTCTCCCCGTTCAACTCCTCGAAAATGCAGATCTGGTCGATTCAGTGTCGATCTATTTACCCCGTGAAGTCAAAACCATTTGTTGTCGGTGTTTACGGTGGTCCTGAGAAACCGGATGTGAACGAATTTTTAAGTCCGCCGACACTCGATTTGCAGGTGTTGTTGTCAACGGGTTTTACGGTTCCTGCACGCTCCAGGTCCATATCTGTTGAATTAAGGGGTGTTATATGCGACGCGCCTGCTCGAGCATATGTGAAGAGGACGAAGGGGCACACAGGGTACAGCAGTTGCGGCAAATGCATTCAGAGAGGTAGTTATGTCAACCAGAAGGTTACCTTCCTATCTACCACATGCCGCCTTAGGTCTCATAAATCGGTTATGAAAAGGAAGCGATCTTTAATGTCCCCTTCTGAATACCTCGGTATTGATATGGTTTCCAAATTTCCCATTGACTACATGCATTGCGTGTGCTTAGGGGTGGTACGACGTATAATCGGTTTATGGATAGAGGCACCGGAATGGAAGAAAATGAAATTGCCTAATGATACGTTGCGTGCTATAGATTACCTATTGCTACAAAATAGGACTGCATGCTCATGTGATTTCCCTCGGTGTTGCAGAGGTATATCTATGTCTAAAGGTTGGAAAGTAGCGGAATTTAGACAGTTTGTTTTATACGCCGCGCCTGCAATGTTGATAAACGTGCTACCGGGAGATTATTACAACTTTACACCTTCATCTAGGAATATACATTTTCTGTCACCTGCTGTTGCATAAGCAGTACTGGTCTTTCGCGAAACGGCTGTTGCTCAATTTCATACACGGGTACTACCACCTGTACGGGAAAAACCAGATGACGTTCAATGTTCACTGCCTAAACCACCTAGCATTGGACGTGGATGTGCATGGAACGCTTGATGATTTCTCCGCATTTCCATTCCAGTCTTATATAGTCGTCCTGAAGCGAGTAGTGCGAAACGCACGGAATTCCGCGGCGCAGATTGTGAGACGGTGCTTGAAATATGCGGACGTCTCCACTTTATCGCATTGGCCTGAATCTCAGGTCACTCGCATACAACATCGTGGATTAACACGTCGTGAAGTGTTGATTCTGGATGGTACAACGTACGCATGCAGCGCTACTGATAACGTGATCATTGTATCTGATTAAACGTATTGCATTGTCCGGTTTAACCATATAGGCTCAGACCATGGTTTGTAAAGCTTTCACAGGCGTGCATGCGTTGTACCATTTCCGGATACCTTCTTCCGTTTGCAACATATTTGCAGCCTCAGGCATCAGCGATGATCTGCAATCATTCCGTGTGGGCGATATACTTTGCAAATGTGTTTTCCTCTGTTAATGACCTCTTAGCTATTGTTCCCCTGTTGCATACCTTTAGAACTCCGGATGGTAATACGTGAAGTATTGTGCACGTTCAGGGTCCCTAAATGTTCATTTTTATTTTGCTCTACTTGTGTTTTTTTCCATGGATTTTCTGACCATTTATTTTAATGCCAATGATTATTGCTTATTTCCTTGGACTGATTTTTAATGTCTTATTATTTACCTGCGGACTTGGGATTCTTTCTCAAATGGTTGCACTTATCCTGTTACACGAGTTCCTTAATATCTCTTTATGCAGTGTGATCGCAGGGCGTCCATCACAGACTGACATGTTTAAAATAACTTCATGTTGATCGTTCCTGGGTTCAACTGTTCGCCGAGCTTCGCAACTGGCATGCAAACGTTTCATCACCACGCGAGGTGATTTCCTCAGTGCCCTGCAGAGTCAGTGTTTGTGCAAACGGATAGAGATTACTTGCATAAGTCATCTATTTCAGCGTTATGGCCTCAATAACATTGCGTCGTTTCCCTGAGTACGTTCATCGGATCCACGGTTACAACCATAAGCAGCTCTTGGCTGCTTGGGGACGGTCGCCGGGCGTTGCTATCAAATGTCCCCCCTTCGGAATACCTAAATGCTAAGGGAACACCGGTCGGCGGACGAGAACTGTACGTTCGCCCACGTGACTATACTTCGGCGAACTAGTAAGTTCTGTGCTGTCATAAGTCTTCAGTGGATTTCGATCAGGTTGGTGCAATAGCCAACTCCGTCGACCTTTCGAACTTACCCGAAGACACCCCCAAGTAGACCCATGTGAGTTGCCACATCTATAGAACATTTCATCACAGCCGTATACCACGTCGTTTGATTTCGGACGACGATGACTTTGAGCCCGCCCCAAAAAGCTCATGGTCCCCACAGCCGTTCCCTATGGCTCTCCACCTATCTTTTCTTTAACTGAGTTGCCCGCTCGATTGGTAAAAACCCACGTCAGTCGTCTTCCCAGCAATACAACATGAGTGGATACAAACAAGTCGGTGGCCGAGTGGTCGGCACGTTTGCTTTCCAACCATAAGGTCACCGGTTCGAATCCGCGTAGGGGTGGGCGTCCTCGCGGTATACTCAGCCCGCGCGCGACTGGTGGTGGTCGCGCGGCAGCGAAGCGCCGTTACGGCGTATAAGCTGACACATTTTATTTCATTTTCAAGGGGTACATTTTTCTTAATATGAAACTTCAGCATTCAATACTGCATCTCACTGTGGTGAAAATTCGAACGCACAGATTCGGGTTGGTGCTTATACTTTGTAACTTAAGTGTCCTAGTCCTAGCGTCTACTTCTGACTCCTCCTTCATCACCGTTCCTACAAGCGATTGGAATGGCATTCACCGTAAGCATGTACTTGAGGTTTTACCATTTTCCTGCAGGCGATATGGACCAACTGAAGAATAAACTGGAGTCCATAGATGGTAACTTCCTACATTTCTGAAACAGGGTATACATTTGCAGGTAATGTTCGGAAAATTATGGAGACACTGGAGTATGTGAAGAGTTGCATGAGATCGATGGCTGCGACCATTGCCGGGCAACAAGGGCAGCAGGCAACGCAGCTTCCTTTGCCAATTACATCGGTGGAGGAACTACAGTCGTTCGATATACTAATGCAGGATGCAGGACGCAGGCAACAATTGGTAGGATTCTTTGATACCTCACATATGCATGCAGCATACTTATCTGGAAGGTGTGCATGGAGACACATTGTCGGAGACTGTACGCCTCATGATGCAGCGTCTTCTAACGCGGTCATTGATGGCGGAGGTCAATTACTCCGGTTGCCGCAACAAATACGGATTCCGGAAAACGAAGCTATTCACCGAAATGCAAAATTAGCGACCTCTGTCCTTTCATCCCTGTCATATCTGCTCTATTAAAACAAGTCTAAGGAAGCAATATGTCACCGGATGACACAACACAATATGTCAGGAAATACTTTAAATCGATTCATGGCAACGTATGCCGCGACTCTGGCAAAGGTAATGCAAGCAGTCAGCAGGTATGAAATGGTGGATTACTTATTAACTGTTCTTAAATAAGGTTTTCCAATTAGTGGACTTGGACTGCCCCGGCGACAGCACAGAGGAAGCGTAACCGTTTCAAAGGGAATATGAACCTCTGTTGTCAAGATTGATGTGCTTCAATTCAATGTATCCACTACTATGCGTCGGTAAACGGACTTCTTACTGTGAAAAACGCGGATTCCAATCACGCTATCTTTGTGTTTATTGGGACGGAAATAGGCGGGAGTAACTATGACTCTCTTGACTCGCGATCGCACAGTTGCGTACCTGTTGCTGCGGCTTCGGCTGCAGGGACGGGATATAATGAACGCTTAATTAGAGATGAGGGCTTCGGCTCTGTATTCAGCCTGTACGTGCGTTGAGTCTAATTGAGTTGTAGTTACACGGTCTGGGCGCCTCCACATGGCGACCCCTGGTAACGGGTGATGCTAACATTGCTCAGCTAAGATCCAGCCCAACCTCCTTCAGGACTGACTCACCTGCTGGAGTATAAAGCGGGTTAAGTACCATCATGAAACACAACCTTATCACGAAATATATGAGCAGACTTTCTGAAGCTGTTCGACCCCGCTGTTCGAATCCGGGTGGGACCCGAGATTGTGATTTAGATGGGGAGGTTATTGGTTCAGTTTCTGGTACGAGTAATGAATTTGCATGTTTCTGTGGACAGAAATATGCCAGCAAGAGAAGCTTGTCTCAGCACAAGCGGCATAGGCATCCCGATGAGCTGAATGCGGAACGCCTGGAAGGGTTGCCGCGACGGAAGGGTGAATGGACTAAGGTAGAGTGCAGCCACTTGCTACGTTATGCCGAAGGACTGTGGACTACTAGTGTCCAGAAACAGCAGGTATACGAACAACTGACCTCAGTTTTTCCGGGACGGCCAGCGGACGGGATTAAGAAGCAACTGAGGAAGATGAGCTGGCGACTTGAACCATACAAGAAGTCGGCCCAGGGTGGTACCAAACGGAAGGCACACGAAAGTTCTCCAGTCGAAGTGGATGACTTAGGGAGGGTGGCCAAGAGGATCAAGATCCGAACGCCTTTAGGATCTCCTCTAGCCTCGGAAACGCCTAGTCCCGCCATGGACTTGGGCGGATCCCCCTCTGGTGTAGGACCCGTCGAACTCTTGACTTTTCCGACATTGATGGACATTGAGTTTGTTGACCTGGAAAGGTTGGTAGACTTAGTGCTTCCGTCCTCGCCGGTTAGGGCAGAGCGAGATGGCGCAGAGCAGGAGTGGAGGGCAGCAATGCTCGACACTATAGTAAGGGAGCTGTCGGAACACCGCGACGAGAGGCTCCAATCAGACTTGCTTCTAGATCTAGCCCTGAACATCCGGGGAGGACAGCTGAACATCGCCGAGGTTCAGGTTACGTTTGAGACCCATTTGGATACATGCTTTCCATCTAAGTGGGTCAAGCGGAGGAAACCAGAAGTCGCAGTCGCAGTAGGCAAGCGGAAAATTCGTAAGGTGACTTACGGAAAGGTGCAGACTCTCTACCGGAAGAAGGTCAAGGACGCAGCAGGCTGTATATTGGATGGAACTTGGAAAGACATCTACAAGATGTCGGACAAGTTATGCGACGGTAGCCAGGAGTACTGGCGGAACACTTTTACTACTCCAGGCTCGGTGGGCACAAGACCGCCCCCGGATGCGGTTGAGAATTACGACTTAATCTCCCAAATCACCGTTGCGGAAATCCAAGATGCACTCAAGGGCTCGAACACCACAAGCCCAGGACCAGATGCCGTGACCACTCTAGAGCTAAGGCGTATGAACATCAGTGTGCTAGCGCAGGTCTTCAACCTGATGCTGGTACTCCAGATCCCTACTAAGGCTGCCTCGTTAGCGCGGATATCTCTCATACCCAAAGTAGTCAAGCCGGAACACCCAAACGAGTACCGACCGTTAGCTGTGGCTTCAGTGCTACTAAGGACGTTCCACAAGATCCTGGCGCGTCGTTGGAGACCAAGTATGAAGCTAACATCGCTTCAGGTAGCATTCCAGAAGCGGGATGGGTGTCTAGAGGCTACCTACGCCTTGCACTGTTTGTTGCGTCGAGCGCAGATGCGCAGTTCGGATGCAGCGGTTGCGTTCTTGGACGTAGCCAAAGCGTTTGATACTGTTTCGTTTGACTCGGTGCTTCGGGCGGCGCAGAGCCAGGGTGCCCCTGGGCCTCTACTGCGATATCTGGACCAACTGTACACTCAATCGGAAGTACTGTTGGAAGGTGAGCGCCTTAAGTGCGGTAGGGGAGTGAGGCAAGGGGATCCCCTGTCTCCTCTGCTTTTCATTATGACTATGGACGAGGTCCTTGCGACTTCGGGACAGGGGCTCGGGGAATCTGCTGTGGCTGGTGATCCGAACGGAGCGCTGGCCTATGCGGATGACTTGGTGCTAGTGGCTAACTCTCCCTCAGAACTGCAAGCTAAGCTGAAAGGCTTAACTAAAGGACTACGAGAGGCTGGCATGGCATTGAACATCGCCAAGTGCCGGTCTATGACGATCAGGAAACTAGGGAAGAGGAAGCTAGTCGTACTGGAGCCTCACTCCTACAAGATCGGAGGTGAAGTTATACCGCCAATGATGCCCAGCGAGGAGGTCCGCTACCTCGGTTTGCCATTTACCTGGAATGGACGGAAACCTCCTAAGACTACTACTAAGCTGGAGGCTATGATAGGTGAAATAAGTAAGGCGCCACTGAAGCCTCAGCAACGAATTCGGATTCTGTGTGATTTCGCCTTGAAGAAAATTGAGTATGAGATGGTACTAGGTAACGCGCACCGCAACACCATAAAGGCAGTGGATGGGATGGTTCGAGAAGCAATCCGGCGATGGCTTAGACTACCGAAGGACACCTCGATGGCCTTCCTTTATGTTAGCTCAGCGGATGGAGGTATGGGTGTGCCGCAGATGGGGATCACCATACCCCTGGCGCAACGAGAGAAGTTTCGCAGGCTACTCACGTCTCCGGACGAGTGGATTAAAAGCCTAGCCACGGATGACGCAGTCCTAGTGGACAAGCGGGTAGCCAGTCTACCTATTAGAGTTGGAAACACCGAGGTAGGTAACAGAGCGGAGGCTGTTCAAGCTTGGAGATCTCAGTACACCGAGATGGTAGACCTCAAAGGAGTTCGTATGGACCTAATGGACAAGTCGAGTACCCTTTGGGTCCGTCGTCCTGAGAGGGTCTTCCCCCGTCTTTACATCAGGGGGCTTAAGCTTAGGGCAGGCGTCTTACCATCAAAAGTGCGTAGTAGTAGGGGCGTATCCCGTAAGGCTGGAGCTTCTCTCAAGTGCCGAGGGTTATGTGGGTACCCTGAAACGGTCACTCACGTCCTGCAGAAATGTGCGATCACGCATGACGCCCGATGTGCACGGCACAACCGTGTAGCTCGGAAGATAGCCACTTTAGTACGTAAGCGTGGGTTGCAAGTGCTGCAGGAGCCTATAGTAGGTAAGGACAAGAGCTACTGCAAGCCGGACCTGGTCGTTGCTTCTCGAAACGAAGTCTTAGTAATGGATGTAGCCGTTACCATCGGTCTCAATGTAGAACGAATGTGGGTGCAGAAGATCGAGAAATACAATACTGCTGAAGTGAACCATCAGTTGCTAGCTCTAATGAAGGGTAGCCAGCCAGTACCTAGAGGAGTTAGGCACATTCCCTTGATCTTCACCGAGCGCGGCTACCTGTACAGGCGTTCTGCTGACGGCTTACGGAAGTTAGGTCTAACATCTCGAGATTTGTCTGATTTATGCCTTCTAGTCATCCAAGGCTCATTAGCTTGTTATGATGTGTACCACAGAGGAACGTAATCCCGCTTGCTTTACTGATCCATCACTATTTCTCTAAACAATTTACAGGGTTTTATGAAGCGGTGGTGGTAACTGCTCCGGCAGGGGGATCACCGCAGATG
>OX104067.1:9367537-9549843 GCA_944474145.2 Dicrocoelium dendriticum | reverse complement strand
CCAGATGGGGCAGGACGAAAGCTGAGAACAGCTTCACAAATATGTCGGCAGTTAAGACCCCGAAAGAACGGCGTATTAACCACAACATTCTAAAACCCCTACCGGCTGCCTTCTTCCAGTTGTCACCAGAATTCAAAGACGATGAATGAACGACACCTAGGTCTACCTGGTTGGAGACAACGGGGAGTTCGACCCCACCGAGTACGTAGCTCGAAGGCGGGAAACTTGCTCCTATACGAAGGACGGAACACTTAGCCTGATTTATGAGCAGTAGCCACAAAGTAGACCAGTCCCAGAGTCTGTCCAGTGCACGCTGTATGGCCTCAGAACACCCAGGAAAATTTGAAACATTCCATAGCTTAAGGTCATCAGCAAACAATAGGGATGATACCCCAAGCTCTCCAGGAGAGATCGTTTACGTAGATGGAGAACAGCATCGGCTGTGGCGCACCGCTAAGGACCGCTTGCTTAAAAGATAAGCTGCAACCCACACTTACACACTGCTCTCTTCCTGCAAGAACGCAGATACCCGGTGAAGGGCGCGACTAGATACGCCGTAAGACCTCAGCTTTTGTGTTAGCCTCAAGTGGGGTACCTTATCAAATGCTTTCGAGAAGTCTACGAAAAGCACGTCCACTACGTGGCCATTGTTCAGTGCCTCGGCCCAAGATTCACGAGCAACCAACAAATTCGTCAAACGCGAAAACCCCTTCCGGAATCCATGTTGTGCACTACTGAGTAGATTAAATCTATTCAGGTGACATTCCAACGAATCCCTCACCAGCTTTTCAAGCAGTTTGACCACGACGCTAGTCAGACTAACTGGCCTATAATTGGCTGACAGACTCCTGTCGCCATTTTTGAAGATAGGACAGATGACAGCCTCCTTCCATTCAGAAGGTAATGTACAGCTGTCAAGTGACTTCTGAAACACCACCGTCAGAGGTCCACTTAGTTCCACCGCCAACTCATTCAGAAGTTTCGGGTGAATTGAATCAGGTCCAGCTGCTTTGGAAGGGTTCAGTTCTTGCAGCAGTTTAAAGACTTGCGTTTCCACCACAGTAAACTCAGCTAAATAAGAACCCTCAGGTACTCTGGGGACAAGTTCAACGCTAGCCAACGCGGCCTCACGTACAAAAGCCCCTGCATACTGTTCCCCAAGCACACGAGCCTTATCTAAGTCCGCATACGCACGAGTTCCATCGGCCCGCATCAAAGTTGGGATTACCGAAGTTCAACCACAGCGTCTCTTAACATAAGCGAAGAACTTCTTCGAGATTTTCCGAAGCTCCATCAGCCAATTCCTTTTCGTACACCAGCCGAGCTTTCCTTAAGTGTTGTTTACACCTATTTCTAGCCTCGCGGTATCTATCATAGGTGCTAGTAGATGGAGCCGCACGGTAGGTCCTCCAGCACATAACTGAATTTGAAAAAGATGTGTATAGGTCGCTTTGTGCTTAAGTATGTACAAAGAATGGTAGTTGGTATAATTTATTAGTTGTAAATTTCGCTTTCATTCATCGCGATTTCAAAAAACACAATACTCAGAGAAGAGATATGTATACCCCTTATCCAAGCAAGTAAGTTACTGCAAGCATAACCTTTACATGTATGAAACAATTGCATTAACGCATATTTGCTCCATAAAACAGCCATTCACACTTCACTTGTATTTAGCATTTGCCTGCTTTCGATTATGCCGTGAACTTCAACTACACCTGTAGTCGTCGCTTTAATTCATCATAATCGTTTTCACGAAGCAAATCCATATAGCATTATCTGCTATTTCCCACACCTTAATAGAACCACAATTAGGAATATACTCTACAACCACTCAAACTATCTTGGATGTTATCGAGGACAATGGTAGCGAAACCGTTTCCCGCCATGACAAAAATTAGCCCTTCCCCGCAGGAACCTACATGGCGGTTGATTGTCGAGCCGGTTGAAGATTAAAACAAGAAAGAATAATGTACAATCGTTCAACAGTTAAATTGTAAATGAAAGACAGCTGTTAGCTTTTTGGAGTCTACAGTTTCAAACTGACGATACAATCGCAGAATAGTCTGTTTACATGGAGCTAATTTTGTACGATAGTGTGCAGGAAAACGTCTGTGTTGTTACTTAACTCCTCCTCACTGTAAAAAATTACAACTTTTCCGTTGTATTCAAGTTCTAGTTCAATTTAGGCAGGAACGGTAGGAAAATTCCCATGTGTTTTTCTTCTTCAATGCGTCGTTGAACCCGGATAGAGTTCGCGGGATGGATTTGAAACCGAGGGGAGCCAAATCGATACACACGAATCACATAACGGTCAACCAATCAATGCCCAGGCGGCCTGTACTATCAGTCCCCACTGTACCGGCAACGTGAATAGAATTAAGTTTAAGAGAACGGAATCAACGCAAACAATATAATGGTAATTGTAGTACAAAAGAGAATGAGTGGTTAAGACAATAATAGTAATAGATGTGAGAAGCCAAGGAAACAGATGTAGAAGGTAAGTAGCAAAAGGAAAGGTCTGAAACTGTAACCCAAGAGCGTCGCGTCGATGTTCAATCTCCTTCACCGTTGGTGCTAATACTACTTCGCTGTGTAGTGCGTTCCATTAGTCGATGACCCTGCGTGACCAACAAACGTCAGCCCTAACGTGATCAGATCCAGGCTTATGCAACTTCAGAGGGTGACCACGAAGAGATGGCATCTGAGCCGGCTGGAACAGTGCAGTTAGCTCAGGCCCAATCTTGTCGGTCAATATACGGTACGTAAGAATCAGGTCTCCCCGAAGGCGCCTATAGTGCAGCGAAAAACTCTGCAACCTGAGCAGCCTATCGGGATACGAGAGATGCCTCAATCCTTGTGCCATTATTGTACCAACCCTCAGAACTCGTTCAACTGTCAACTTATCGCGTACCAAGCATGGAGGACAGGCCTGCACGCAGCACTCCAAGTATGGCCTGACGAAGGCTGAGAACAATATAACAAACATTTCATTCGTTATAATACCAAATTACCTGCGGATCATCCACAGCATTCGGAAACCCTTGCGGGTTTTTAACCAACCTGTTAGACCCATAAGCGGCCCTGTCAGCACAAGTAACCAGTGTCCGCTGCAGTGAGCGGTTTGTATATCCAGGGCCGTCGCGATTGTACACATTTTGGTTACGCAACAAGTTCGCCCGCAGATTTAGTGAAGCCGTACGGTACATTTTACTAGTCAGGACGACTCCCGGCACTAAATTTCCGGTATCTGTGTCTAACCCGAGTTTCGTGTAGACATGCTTACACCATAACATGAAAAAGATGTACTGTTAAGTGAATAAAAGGACACCATGCAATCCCGGTGCAAGCAATATTCATGTCTGACATAACTTCAGGCATTTAGGCTTTCAGTTCTAGAGTACCGAGGCCGAATGCAACTGATAGCAGGTCGTTAAGCAACTTGTGAATGCCAAAGTGCACGGGGAAAAAGAGACGATATGGTGATATCTGTGAACGGCGTCCAGAAAGTGTATGATGCTTTTGCAATTGCAAACAAGGTAAATGAAGACAAGGAGCGTATGCATCCATTGAAGTGGACATTATTATTACATCTGAACACAATGGTGCACTAATTTGCATGATCCTCCTGTACAGTGTCTAGGAATAAAACCCTTAACGCGAATAGCCGAAGTAGTTGAACCACGATAAATTGACATACTTAGGCCCAGTAGTCGGAAACGGAATGAAACCATTTTGTTTGTGCAAGACAACTGTCACACCCCACGAACTCTCATACCATCCGTACAGAACATGAGCCTTGGCCTTTTTCAAAAGGCTCGACGCGATAGCATGGAATACGATTATTCAGTATTGCGAATGGCAATGATCAAGCACATTATATGACGCAGTGTATATTCATCGTTGTCTACTTGCTGTAGCCTGTGGTGTTAAGAGAAAAAAGGCCCTACTCCGGGGAGGTCAATGCACGTTGGAACATTCGGGAGGTATATGAAGCCACCGATGGATGCGGCCTTTCAGCTTTTTTTCTGTGAAGCTAGGTATCCTCATCCGATACTACTGCATCTAGAACATGGTGCTATATTGATATATTGATGTGAAATATTGATTTATTGGGGACTAACCGATGATTGCCCGGGTTAATCTGGTCTCGCCAAAGCGGTATATTGTGTGAACGCTGCGCCAGTTCAATTAGTTAGCCAGCTCATCCACGCAGCTAGCCTGCATGATGTTGCTCGCTTCTGGCAAAACGGTATTCCCGCCGATCGTGATGAAGAACTTAATCCAAAGTAGAAGCATATATAATTTGCAGCAGACCAACTGGACCAGGGCAGTGCGGCTCTCTAGCCGTCAATCTAGTGATTGTAGCGCCTCCACCGTCCTTAACGGAAGCACTATAGTGTATGCACCGACCTTGACTTCAGTTGACAACTGAAAGCAAAAGGGAGACTATCTCTAACTTCAAGGCGTAAAGTTCTCCCGAATTCTAGTGTTGTCGCTGGCACGTTTCGCACAATACTCTCGCATATATTTCTTAACTTCCAGCATCGACTGGTACAACACCCACAGTTCCGTTGTTACAGCGTGATTCTGATGAGGTAGAGCAAGTTGGGCCCTGAGGCAAAAGCGTTAAGCAAGTCTCTAATTAGCTTACTGATGCCAGCGGACTTGTATATATTTGTCACGGAGGTATTGGTCGCTTAGACACCTCGCGAACCTCTCACATATCCACTTCTCCTGCCCTTTGTACTGACGATCTGGAAATCTGTTGTGAACCGAAATTCGGTGAGCTGCGAGGAAGGTACCTGTGTTCTCCGAGGATAGCTGACGCCGAGCGAACAATGTGTCACGGAAGGACGCAACGGGGTGGTTTTTGGAAAGCCAATGTAGGACATTGGCCCAGCTCTTTCTCGCGGGTGAATTAGCAGGTACGGTCATTGTTAGGAAAATCTGAAACACTTCTTGGCTCAAAAATTTGATGATGATCGAGCCGCGTGACCTTCCTGGCGCTGCAGCAATGTATTCAGTAACTTGAATGTACCAGCTTTCAAAGCCATCCCCGGGCTGAAAGCACCCGGTTGGCGACTGAGAGCGTGGACCCGCAAACATGTGGTTCGGGCACAACACTCGAACCTCGGTGGGCTAAAATCACTTTTGCTCGTATTTGTAGAGCTGCCCGCGACGCCAATTTGTAAGATATTCCGGATGGCAGGTTCGAAACACGGACGAAAAGTCTCGGCTACATACCGACGACAAGTGAGAATCAGCGACCGAGTAACTAACGCAGTAGCTCGTACGAAACGGCAGTCACGCCAGACGACGATGATCTAATGAGTCGAATACGAGAACGAGCGAGCGGGACTGAGACACGCGTACTCAACAGCGCGGCATGCTAATAGCTGGATACACGGCAAGCAAGTATATAAACAACGAGGTTACAAGGAATAGACACTTGGGCTTGGTTTGCGATGCCCATCATTCATGGTGTATTCGGTCCGCCAAGCTGTGTAAAACAAGCGAAGGTGACATTAGCAATGGCGGTCAATTTAAACAATACATTGAGGTCTCAAACTTACTACAGCTCAACAATTGCAATTTACCGCCAAGTAGGAGGAAACCAATGAGTTCGAGTTCAAGTGGGACTAGAACGATAGGATTATCCCGTGAGTGTTCTTTCTTCAGCGGGTCGTTGAACCAGGAATTGGCAGACTTTGAAATAAATAAATACATAAATATTATTCTCGACAAAGCGAGGCGCGCCTTTTGGGCATGAGCAGCATGTTGTTATATTGTCCATGATAGCATGGTTAGCAGCACTAAGGGCGGGAGTAGTACAGATGGAGTTAGCAGTGTGGGCCCATATGGCCAAAAGTCGTACGAAATCTGTGTCCACAGAACGCGAGATGTAGAGATAAGAATCAGATCACTAACGTGGAGTATGTTGATGATCAACTAGTCAGAGGAGGTTGGGTAAACAGTGCGGGTCGGGTTTGTGAACCATGAGGAAAAAGCTGAGAAAATGTTTAAGAATAGTGCCATGTCACTGGTCAAATATGTAGGCGTTTTCGAACGAGAGCAGAAATATGCGCAGAATTCGACAATGTGGTATCGGTCAACTTGCCGAGGTGTGAATGGGGCGGTGGCTTTATCGAGTGGCGAGTCATATCCGCCACGTCGCAGTGCTGTTAAACTGACATTTACAGCATTTTGTAGGGAAAACACTTACCAGACGAAGACCCACCACGTCCTGGAACACTGGTGGAACAAAATCAAAGAAGGCAAGACCCACTGGCCATCCAATTCATGCCCACATATCCTGCTTTAGAAGTCCCTGCTGGGCCGATTACGTTAGGATAAAGGAAAGATTTGTTGTTGCCACTCAAGCGCATCATGCTGGCGCGCAAAACCCTTAACCGTAGGTCCCACAACCACGTGATCTAGAAGCGGACGCTAGCGATCCATAACACGGCGCGACAGACGAGTTTCCGTCCTAATCCCATCAACCAGTGGTTCATGCAGTTTCAGTGCGTGGCCGCGGAGATAAGGTAAAATAGCGGGACTAAGTAGCCTTGACAAGCACCGGCCGACCTTACCCGTCAAAATACGATAATTGAAACTCAGGTCCCCTCTTATCCTTCGGTAATGCATTGATTACAACGCCAAACTGAGCAAGCGTTCAGGCGACGTCCGTCCGCGTAGACCCTGCACTAACCGAATGCCCACTCGTAACACCCTCACCTAGTCCATTTTGTCACGGAGAACACATAAATAAATAAATAACTATTTTATACTCGACTATGCGAGGCACGCCCATGGAGGCATGATCAGGTATGTGCAAATGTACAGACATATTATGGTAACTGTAACAGTGACAGTAGCAAATTGGTTATATAAATAAATAGTTTGTTCTCAAATTCCTTGAGACACACCAAATCAGGCGTGATCAAGGTTTAAAGGCAGTTGTTTATCACGACGATACTTCGGGTTCAATCGTGTGTAGTTGAAACGGTCAAGGCACTATAAGTGCAACGTAAAAGTGCTTGTAGACGGAGTGTAACATATTCTTGCATGTGTCGGGAAGAGTTGAGATGTGAGTCTAGTGGACTTGCCAGCGTGTACTTGTGGGCAGTGACTTTATTCAGTGGCGAGTCACATCCACCACGTCGCAGTATTGCTAAGCAGACATTTGTGGCTTTTTATAGGGAGAACGCTTGCTAAGCGAAAACCCACCACGTCTTGCAAAGCTGCCATAAAGCATTTTCATCAATAATGTATGACTGTCAAAGCCGTTTGGCGACTGATTTCGTATTCGGTAATTTGCAAACAAATGGCTCCTAATTTCCTCTGTTAGTTGGACAGGTATTTTTATCGGGCCCGCCATGATTGAAGAGGCCGGTTGAGGATGAGAACATCGCGAATAGTCGTCTTGTTGTGTGTCCTGGTGAGCAAAAGATCAAATTTTCTGCTGTCTGGATTTTTCAGATGCATAATGTATGGAAGTATGAGGATGTGTCCAGTTCTCCATACTGGACATGGAGTTTGGTGATTGCAGTTGGGTCCTGTTGATGTTCAACCATGCTCCAGGTAGGTCCTTGTCGGTGGTTACGTCCGTCTTGGGCGAAAATTGTTCCTCAGTCCAATCCCAGATCTCAAAGAAGTTCAGGACCTCGGAGAAAAGGGAAAGTGGGGGACAACCGAGAGAAGACCGCAAAAACAGGCATGGAGTGGAGCATTGTTAAAGACTTAGGTTACAGCATTTGGTCTTGAACAAAAGCGTGTACCTTGTGCAACAATAATGATGCTGAAAGTACCTTTTGAATATCCTATAGAATCAGCCGTATAGGTGCATTGCTAACACCTGCGTAGAGACAAGAGCGTTGTACCAGTGAGTAAGCTACGAAGTATTGGTTCGGTAGGAGCCAAACGTTGCGTGGGGAAGAGCTTAGAGAGTTAGAATATTGGTGGTGATTGCAAGGTGTATGGACAGCAAATGGCTAGCGTAAGACCATAGGGAGGGCAGAATAAGTGAAAATAAATAGGTTGCCGCGAGAGAGATCTAAAGGTCAGTTTGCGGTAGGGCAGCGGAAAGATTGAATGCAGATGTTCTAAAGGAATAAAGGTTGTTGAGGCAAGGAGTGGCTGCTAACGAGCACTGTGTAATCGCATGTGTGGAGATTATGGCCACTTGCTACTTCTAAACAAAGGTGCCGAATTTGCGACGACCGACGGGTGGTGGCGCTAGGGAAGTCTATCAGTGGCCAGAGGCAGCCATTCGAATCAGACCCTTAGCCACTAGCGTATGCCTATAGGGTCACTGAATGCATCAACAAGCCAGCGGAGGTAGTGATACAGGCATTCCAGCAGAATGTATGCTGGAGAGACAAGGAGTGTATCCTAACAAGCTCAGGATCTGCGCAGAGAGGACATGGAGCATACGGCGAATTGCTGCAGAAGGGAGGAAGATAAGCAGGGCGACAAATAGTGGCGCTGGGATTGAAAGTATACGTGGCAACTAAAGGCATTCGGATTAGGCCTACCAATTGCCAGTGGGTACCTACAGGGACAGAATGAGTCAACAAACCAGCGAAGGTATGTGATGCCACCACTTCAATAGAGTAAGTGTTGGAAAGATAAGGAGCGACTCCTGGCGCAAAGTTCAATTCTAGCTATAATGACTAGCTACAGCTGAAACGTGGTGACGAAGAACTGATAATGTACTAAGAGAGAAAGCGTATCGACGGCAGGCAATGGCATTGGGGTTAAGCCTACCAGTGGCTAGTGGATACCTAAAGTGTCCCAGAATAAGTCAACAGACAGCAAATGTAGGTGACGCAGACAGTCCCAAAGGATGAAGGTTGGAAATTATAGAGGGTGGCCCGCAGCAAGCTCTGGGTATGCGCAGAGAGGATTGTAACCGAAGACCACTAGTAGCTACTAAATAGAGGTGCTGAGGTTGAGGATCGACAGATAATGGCACCATGAAGAACAGTCGGTGGTCATATGTAACCATTGCATTGAGCAATTTGGTCGTTAGTGGATTCCTACAGTGCCACAGAATACATCAACAAGAGAGAGATGGTACCGACGGCTGGCAGTGGCATTGGGGTGAAACTTTCTAGTGCTAGTGGATAAATAGCGTGTCCCAGAATAAGTCAACGGACAGCAAATGTATGTGACGCACACAGCCCAGAGAAAAGTGAAGATGTGGCCCATAGCATGCTCCGGATATGCGCAAAGATGGTTGGAGCCTACGAACAATGCCACCTGCAAAACAGGGGTGCCAGAGGTAATACGAAGAATTGATAATGGTCTTAAGGGAGAGAGAGTATCGACGGCTGGCCATGACATTGTGGTGAAGCGTACTAGTGGCTAGTGGATAACAAAGTGTTCCGGAATAAGTCAACAGACAGCAAATGTATGAGACGCAGGCAGTCCCAAAGGATGAAGGTTGGAGATAAAGAGTGTGGCTCTGAGAAAGCTCCGGAGATGCTTGGAGCGCACGACCACTAGTTGTTCCTGAATAGAGATGCTGAGGTTAATAAGATCGATAGATTGTGGCGCTATGAAAATCTTTCGGTGGCCAGATGTAACCGTAGCGATAGGCAGATTGGTCTCTAGTGGATTCTTACAGTGTCACAACATGCATCAGCAAGCCAGCGAATGTAGGTGATACAGACGTTCTAAAAGCTTGCAAGACGAAAGAACAAGGAATGTCTCCTAGTAGGTCCGGATATGTATAAAGATGTATGGAGCCTACAACGAATCACTGTGGAAAATGTGATGCAGATAAGAGGTACTAAAGTTAATGGTGCGAAGAGAGAGAACCAGTGGACAGCCACTGAGTTCGCATTATGCCTTTTAGTGATTAGTGGATAGTTACAGTGTCAGCAGAGTCATCCAACTAGCGAAGGTATGTGATGTTAACAACTTAAGAGCGTAAGTGTTGGAGATAATGTGGGCGGCTGCTAGCGCAACGAGGTATGCTCCCTACAATGACTCAATGCAGCTGAAGCGAGGTGACAGGTGGTACGAAGAACTGATAATGGTACTAAGGGAGAAAGAGTATCGACGGCTAGCAATGGCATTGGGGTGAAGCCTACTAGTGGCTGGTGGATAACAATGTGTCCACAATAAGTCAACAAACAGCAAATGTTTATGACGCAGATGGTCGCAAAGGATGAAGTTTGGAGCTAAAAGAGTGCGGCTCTTAGCAAGCTTTGGGTATGCTCAGAGATGCTTGGAACCTTCGACCATTAGTTACTGCTAAATAGAGGTGCTGAGGTTGAGAAGATCGACGGATAATGGCGCTATGAAAAACATTCGGCGGCCAGAAGTCACCGTTCCATTAGGCCGTTTGGTCACTAGTGGGTTCCTACGGTGTCACAGAATACATCAGCAAGCCAGCGAAGGTAATTGATACAGACGTACTAAGGGATTACTGGATGAAAAGACAAGGGATGTCTCCTAGTAGCGCTGGATATGCACAGATGTATGGAGCCTACAACGAATCGCTGCGGAAAACGTGATGACGATAGGAGGAACGAAGGATACTGGTGCCAAAATAGAGAGCCAGTGGACAGCAACTGAATTCGCCTTAAGCCTTCTAGTTATTGGTGGAGAGTTATAGTGACAGAAGAGACAACAAACCAGGGAAGGTATGTGATGCAAACAATGGAAGGGAGTAAGTGTTAGAGAGATAATGAGTGGCTTGTGGCGCAAAAAGGTATGCTTTCACAATGACTCGCTGCAGCTGAATAGTGGTGACATAGGTAGTAATAGAACTGGTAATGCTATTAAGGGAGAGAGAGAGTATCGGCGGCTAGCAAGGGCATTGGGGTGAAGCCTACTATTGGCTAGTGGATAACAAAGTGTCCCAGAATAAGACAACAGACAGCAAGTGTATATGACGCAGACAGTCCCAAAGCATGAAGATTGGAGATAAAAGAGTGCGGCTCTTAGCAAACTTTGGATATGCGCAGAGGTGAATGAAACCTACGAAGAATAGCTACTGCTAGTCAGAGACAATACGAAGAATTGATAAAGGTACTAAGGGAGAGGGAGTATCGACGGCTGGCAATGGCATTTGGGTGAAGCCTTCTAGTAGCTAGTGGGTATTCGAAGTGTCCCAGAATAAGTCAACAGACAGCAAATGTATGAGACGCAGGCAGTCCCAAAGGATGAAGGTTGGAGATAAAGAGTGCGGCTCTGAGCAAGCTCCGGAGGTACTTGGAGCCCACGACCATTAGTTGTTACTGAATAGAAATGCTGAGGTTAATAAAGTCGATAGATTGTGGTGCTATGAAAATCTTTTGGTGATCAGATGTAACCGTTGCGATAAGCAGATTGGCCTCTAGTGGATTCCTACAGTGCCACAGAGTACATTAGCAAGCTAGTGAAGGTATGTGATGTTAAGTGGCACGGACACGATCAAAAAGTCACGATGGCGGCGGGCGGAAAACAGGCGTTTATTCAGTATAGTGTAGCCTATTTAAAGAAAATAAACACTGTTAAGCTTCGAACCTTCTCAGTGGGTCTCCTGTTTTTCGGCTCACCTCATTCGTTGCGTTCCCCTTTTATTTCATTGGGTTATGTTATTCCTCTTCGATCGCTGTCTTTCTGTCTCGCGCAATGATCACGTCTTTCGGGCTTGGCATCTGATTGTCCGTATTTCTTTGGACCACTCATATTTGGCTTTGCACTCTGAAACTTGCCGTTAATAGCGATTCTCGAGTTGCCAGTGCGCCCTCTATGTTCTATTGTCCAATCCGGTATGTCGGTTTCTGGATACGTGTGCCACTCGTGATTCGCTGTCCAGCCATCGCTGTGTCTCCTGGTGGGTTCATGCGTTCTCTCGATCGAACTGATCCGCTGACTCCGGTAACCTGCGCTTAGGTGGTAAGGTCGAGCATACCGGACGGGTTTCCTAAATCCCGTTACATCGTTTTCCTTTTGTTTTGGTAGGATTGCGTCGCAGTATGCCTCATACTGCTTTCCGCTGTGTGTGAGTTTCCTTCCTTTTGCAGGGGTGACTCGTATCTGTCTTGGCTGCTGTTGTCGGCTTTCCATCTGGGTAAAACGCGTACAACCTGCTTTACGGAGCTGTACTCGGTTCCGCTTAATTGTAGTGCCCCCAAACTCCACTTCGTAGCTTCTCTCTCCCTTGCGGCTTTGAATAACTCCTTTCCTCCAGTGTCCCTCTGATCCTGGTATTGGTTACAACCACACTTCTTCTCCCACTGCTAGAGGTTGGAGTTTTCTCGCCCCGCGATCGTAGTATTTCTTTTGCCTAAGCATTCGGTTTCGTAACCGCTCGTGTATCGAAGTCGCTGGTGATACTTCAGGTGTTAGCAGATTTGACGCAGTTGGTATCAGCGTTCTTGTCCTCCGGCTGAAGAGTCGCTTTACCGGACTTGCCCCAATTTCTGTTGATGGCGTGTTTCTGCCTTTCAGCAACATAATATAGGGGTCCTCTTGAGTCTCCTTAGCGTTGGTAAGCACGTTCTTTGCTTCTTTTACCGCCGACTCGGCCTTTCCGTTTGATTGGCTGCGATATGGGCTAGTAAGCCGGTGATGGAAATCCCACTTTCTGCTGAACTCTCGGAACGATGCGCTTAAGAACTGCGGCCCGTTGTCCGAGACCACCACCTCCGGTATTCCGTGACGATCAAATTAACCTCGTAGCTTATTCACCACTGCGTCTGTACTGGTCGTAGCAAGAGCATCGATTTTAAATTAGTCACTGAAATAATCAACCAACACTAAGTAACTTGTTCCATCGTGGATGAAGATGTTTACTGCAACCATCTACCAGGGCCTGTCCGGAACGTCACGGAGCATCATCCGTTCTTTTGACTGACGTACGTCATTTGTTCGGCATGCCAGAAAATTTGAAACGTAATCTCGTGTTTGGCTGGTCATTTCCGGCCAAAACATTAGCTCTCGCGCTCTGGCCACACAATTGTTGACTCCCAAGTGTGCATAGTGGACAAGTTCTGTCATCGCGCGCTGCGGCGTTTTGGGGATTATTATCCTACTGCCTTTGAGTATCAACCCACCATGGACAATGAGTCCATCACGAAAATGGAAGAACGGGGTCAGCTCTCCTGGTAGATATTTCTTGTTCTTGGGTCAGCCACTCAGTTTTGTCTGCCTCAGTCGTTTGCATAACCCGTCTTCCTCCGTGCACTGCTGGAGCTGTTTCAGTCGCTATTTGGTAACAGCTACTAGTTGTGTTGCAAGAACGAACCCTGAATCTTCGTCTTCCTTTGGTGTGTTTGACAGGTATGTCCTGGATAACGTGTCTGTGGTATGCAGTTCGGGACCAGGTCGATACACAATCTCTAGGTCGTACTTTTGAAGGCGAATAAGCATCCTCCGTAAGCGGCAGGGAACAACATGTAGCGGCATGTTGGCGATGGATACCAACGGTTTGTGATCTGTAAACCCTGTAGTCTTCCGGCCAAATATATAGTCATTAAAAGGTTCGACGGCGTAAACCTCTGCAAGCATCTATTCTTGTATCTGGGCGTAACGACACTCGGTCTCTGTCAACGTCCTACTGCGAACATCGATGGGTTTCTCATTCTGCATGAGTACGGCCCAGATACCAAATTGACTGCTGTCGCATTGAATCTCGAGGGTGAGTTGCGGATTATAGTAGGGGAGAACAGGTGCGTTAGTGAGGAGTTCCTTGATTGCCTGGAAGGCCTCTTCTTGTTCTGCACCCCAATACCAGCTTTCGTCCCTATGAGTCAACTTCCTGATCGGTGCCATAACATCAGCTAACTTGGGCAGGAACCGGCTCAGATTATTTCTCATCCCACTTAGCCTGCCAACCGCTTTCACATCTGTGGGGGACGGCATATCGCTTATAGCTCTTACTTTCTCAGGGTCTGGTTTTAGCCTTTCCGCGCTTAACAAATGCCCATAAAATATAACCTTGTACTGCGTAGTTCGATCTTTTCTCGTTTCAGTTTGATGTTTCTTTCAACGCAAAGTTGTAAATTGCTCCGAAGTTTCTGATCGTGCTCTTCACGAGTAGCGCCAAAAACAAACACATCGTCCGCTACGCAGAATACTCCCTGTAGATCGTCCAACGCTTGCATTAGTCGCTTCTGGAAGATTTCGCTAGACACTTTCACTCCAAACGGTAAATGAAGCCAACGGAACCGTCCGAGTGGTGTTCCGAAAGTTGTCATGTAGCTTAACTCATCATCTCGTGATACGCGCCAGAACGCAGAGGCGAGGTCGACTTTCGTGAACACTTTAGGATTGCATAACACCGGCAGCATGTCTAGTGTCGGTAACGTAAAATACTCTCTCGCGAGTGCATCATTAAGCGGTTTCGGATCAATGCATATACGCAGCTCGCCTGACTTTTTTGTAATAATCGCCACCTGGCTGACCCAATCAGTCGGTTCGTCAACTTTAGAAATCACTCCTAGATTACTACAGAGATGTTGCAACTCATACAAGAACTTTTCGCGCAGGGCAATTGGCACCTTCCTAGCTGGTAACGCCACTGGTGTTGCTAGCTCGTTTAACGATATGTGAGCGGGTCCCTCGAACCTTCCTACTCTGCCATCAAACACGCTGGAGTACTTATCAAAAATATCTGCCTCGGCCTCACACGCATGAACAAAACGTTCGTGGTTAAAAGAAACAAACCAAAACGCCGGATAGAATCAATGCCCAGAATGGGCATAAGGTCTTCCGAAACAATCAGGAACTCCAGCGAGTGCTCTGTTCCTTCCTTTGGATTGACCGTCTCCAAAATGACGATGCCCTTCGGTTGCAGCCTTGAGCCCTTCCACATTTTGAGACACTTTTGAGTTTATTCACATCGCACTCCCTTGCAGCATTTTTCAGGCAAGATGTTAACCGCAGCCCCGGAGTCTAGCTGAAAACGTACCGGTTGTCCTGGAACCAAAAGTGTTGCAAACACGCACTTTCTTTTCGCCCGGCCATCCATGTTGTTTATCAACAATTCTTGTTCCCGTTCTCTGGCATCGTCGGAAACCGAACTCACTGTGATCTACAGCAAAGAGCAAAGTGACCTTTCTTGAAGCACTTCATGCACGTCCGACCCCACGCTGGACAACTCTCCTTCTTCTATTGGTGCCTGCGGCCGCAAAACTGGCAATCAGTTACCTGTTCATCGGGTGATCTCGGGATACGTCCCTCGGTTCGGGATACTGAGAACAACTCCGTATTCTTTTCGGCGCGCAGATGTTCGACTTGCTGATCTGTTCTGGCCTCAATGAGGCAGATGTCGACACACGGTTCCAGTGACAAGTTCCTTTGTCGCAGAAACCGGCGTGTGAGTTCATCGTTCCTTATCCCAATAACGATGCGATCCCGTATCAGTGACTCCTTCATGCATTCACAGAAATTGCAAGTTCGTGCCAGGAGCTTCAGTTCTGTTATGTATCTCTTGAACGACTCCCCCGGTAAACGATCGCGTCCAAAAAACAGATATCGTTGGTAGGTCTCGTTCACAAGCGCTTCGCCGAACTCGTCAAATGTCCGCATCACTTCTGATAGACCCGCCTTCTGGTCGCCAAACTTCAGTGTTTCAAGAACCCTCCTTGCATCATCACCAATAGCGTGTCTAAACATTGCGAGTTGGTAGTTCATCGGCCGGGTGTCCAGCTGAGTCAGTGTTGCGAAATCCGCCCACTTGCTCTTCCAAATCCTCCAACTGTCTGGCAGGAAAATCTCAGTCATCTGCGAAGGGGATGGAAACGGAATCGCCGGTTGACCTCCAACTGCAAGCTGCATCCTGGGCATCAGTTTCTTTTTCTCCTCTGTCACCAGGTTATGAGACACGGACACGATCAAAAAGTCACGATGGCGGCGGGCGGGAAACAGGCGTTTATTCAGTATAGTGTAGCCTATTTAAGGGAAAGAAACACTGTTAAGCTTCAAACCTTCTCAGTGGGTCTCCTGTTTTTCGGCTCACCTCATTGGTTGCGCTCCCCTTTTATTTCATTAGGTTATGTTATTCCTCTTCGCTCGCTGTCTTCCTGTCTCGCGCAATGATCACGTCTTTCGGGCTTGGCATCTGATTGGCCGTATTTCTTTGGACCACTCATATTTGGCTTTGCACTCTGAAACTTGCCGTTAATAGCGATACTCGAGTTGCCAGTGCGCCCTCTATGTTCTATTGTCCAATCCGGTTTGTCGGTTTCTGGATACGTGTGCCACTCGTGATTCGCTGTCCAGCCATCGCTGTGTCTCCCGGTGGGTTCACGCGCTCTCTCGATCGAACTGATCCGCGGACTCCGGTAACCTGCGCTTAGGTGGTAAGGTCGAGCATACTGGACTGGTTTCCTAAACCCCGTTACAGGTGATACAGACATTCTAAAGCTTACAGGATGAAGGAACAAGGAATGTCTCCTAGTGTGTCCGGATATGCATAAAGATGTATGGAGCCTACAACGAATCACTGTGGAAAACGTGATGCCGATAAGAGGAACTAAAGTTAATGGTGCGAAGAGAGAGAACCAGTGGAGAGCTACTGAATTCGCATTATGCCTTTTAGTTATTAGTGGATAGTTACATTGACGGAAGAAGTCAACAAACCAGCGAAGGTGTGTGATTTAAACAGTTCAAGGGTGTAAGTATTGAAGAGATAATGGGTGGCTCTCAGCGCAAATAAGTATACTATTTATATTGACTCGCTGCAGCTGAAAAGTGGTGACGCAAGTAATACGAATAACTGGTAATGGTACTAAGGGAGAAAGGATATCGACGGCTAGCAATGGCATTGGGGTGAAGTCTTCTAGTTGCTAGTGGATACCTAACGTGTCCCAGAATAAAGCAACAAGCGGCAGATGTATTTAACGCCGGCTTCATCCTCTAGGTGGTAGCCAGTTTAGCGATTAGCTAGAGGCGGATGTCTAGAGCTAGCCAGATGTGGGTGGTTTGAGGGAATTCATAGGCATTCGGTATCCTGTGGCTAATGCGTAGGCGATGGAAGACTTAAGGGGTTGTTGGAGGAAGCATGCTGGTAGAAATATTAGGAGTCGGAAAGAGGATATTGTGGGAAGGTAAGAAGAGGCGATTTTAAGTGGTCTGTTCCAGGTTCAAAAAACTCTTCTTCAGGACAGTTGATATTCAGTAGTTTTGAAACGTGTGACAGAGAGGTATTTGCTAATAGAGAAGCGGAACTGGTTTATATTAATAGATGCCCTTGTTGTGAGAGGTGACCTGTTCCATACGTGTGCGTATCCGTAGAGGTAGAAGTTGGAGCGAATACTGCTGCGCGTTCTTGGTAGGATAATGGAGTGGGGTCCATCACGTAGGGGGTACGAAGTGATATATGAGTCTGAGACAGGGGTTAGTTGGTTCCCACTGATATTGTTAATGGGCGAGTATAGGAAAGCGAGGTTGGTTTTCAGTCGGCGCAGCCATAACGGGTCGAGCTTAAGTGTGTTGCACCGATCACGGTAGCTTAGACTTGAGTGCCCCAGGAGGCGTTTTGTGGAGGTACGATGAACCTTTTCGAGGGCTATTCGGTCGCATTTTCTGAGGTTGGTGAATACTATAGAGCAGTACTCTAGCAGAGACCGGGCACATGTTTTGTAGAGCGCAGTTCTAGATTCCTGTATTGTCATGGTTTTGAGAATGCATCCGATGAGATAGCGTGCTTTAGCTGCGGAATAAACTACTTGTTCCGCTAAGTGCAGCGAACAGGAGTAGTGCACGCCTAAGTCACGCACTGTTAGGCAGTTCCCTAATGGCGTGCCTTGCAGCATTAAGGTATTGGGTGGCATGGTGCATCGGTATGTAAGGACATTGCATTTTGCTGGTGTGAATGCCAACTTCCATGTGTCGCACCATGCGGTTAGCGCTCTTAAGTCGTATTGTATATGGGAGACGGCCGTGTGGAAGTTTGACGAATGAAATGTGAAGTCAATTTTGATGTCGTCGGCAAATAGGTAGGGTGTCCCATGTTTGAAAACCTGGAACACGTCATTGACATAGAGCAGAAAAAGTAGAGGACCTAGAACGCTATCTTGAATTACGCCACCGTTGACCGGTTTTGGAAGTGCTATAATGTCCCTAACCATTACTGACTGTGAGCGAGCTGCAAGATATGATGAGAACCAAGTGTGCAGTTTGCCGGAGATACCGTATGATTCCAGCTTTATCAAGAGTTCTGTATGTGGTACTCTGTCAAAGGCTTTCGTCATGCCTAGGAAGATGATGGCTAGTGCTTGCTTGTCGTCAATCATTTGAGTTACATGATTGAGGAACACAAATTGGCAGGTCTGACAGGATTTAGACGGAAGAAATCCATGTTGTTGTCGGTTGATGAGGTTGAGCGTAAGCAGGAAGGTGAGCTTGGTTTCTTTGCATATTCGTTCCATTATTCTTGAAGCTAAAGGCGTGTGGCTGACGGGGCGATAGTTTTCCATGTTCTGTTAACTGCCCTTTTGTGTTTGGGGATGAGGATGGCACGTTTCCATGTGGTTGGATAAATCCCGTTTGTCATGGAAAGCGTGAATTGGTTGAGAAGTAGGTTTGTAATATCCTGGCCACCGAGTATCAGCAATGCAGAGAGGAGACCATCGGGACCAGGATGTGATGAGCATTTGACTGAGCTGATTACTCGGGTGATAGAACGCATGTCAAACTTAACAGTGTCGAGTGAGTCATTGGTGCGCCTAGCTGGCAAAGCAGGCGCGGTTCCATTAGCTTCAGTGAAAGAATTGCAGAAGTATCCATTGAGGGTCTCACATATTTTTGATGGATCGCTAATAATGGATGTGTCAGAAAGCCTGAGTGAGGCAACTGGCGTAGATTTTTGATTGCTTCTTTGTAGGAGCAGTTGACCGAGTGACTTGGTTTTATTGTTAGATTTAAGGGCAGCATCTTCTTCAGCAATCTTGGCTGATTCCTGCGCAGTTTGCCAGTTGGTTAGGATTTCATTCATGCGATCAAGGATGTGAAATTCCTTAGTTCTGGAGTATCGCTGGCGCACTTTTTTGATCTTCCTACGTACACCGTAGGCCTTTGCTGATTTCGCTGTCATCTTTAAGCGGCTTCTGCTAGTGAGTGGGGCGAGCACATCTAGGCAGCTGAAGAGTTTTAGATATAGGACGTGTGCGGCTGCGTCTACATCGGTAGCTAAAAAAGCTGTCCCAGTTCGCAGAGCCCACTAATATCTCAAAGCTGTCTTAGTTAACGTGGTTGAATATTTGAAACTGTTGGACAGAAGAAGAAGTGGCGCAGTGTGGAGTAGAAAGAGTAAATATGAGTTTGACCACCTTGTGGTCGCAGCCATTTATATTATCTAATATACCAGCAAATGCATCAGAGACCCCTTGCGTAAAGATTAAGTCTAGGGTGTTAGAAAGCCTGGTGTGATCGTGAACTTGTTTGGTCCAGTTATTTGCGTGGACGGTGTGAACGAAACCTCTGTATCTGAGTGGGGCAACTTGGTCGTTCCAGGGGATAAGTGGCATATTGAAATCGCCACCCACTATCTTTTGACGTGGGGGCACTTGGGAGATTTCAGTGAAGGGTTTAGTGAGTTTATTAATCTTTTCGCTAGATGTGTGTGGAGGGTTGTATACGCAACCGATAAGGAGGTCAAGTTGACCTCCTGTCGTCTGGATCCATGTGGAGTCTTCAGGGTCACCTATAGATACCAGTTCGAAATCGGGTGCACCAAAGTCGTCCCGGACATAGATAAGACAACAGCCACCCCGCTGGTTGTCTCGTACGTCACAGAATGTAGTGTAGCCAGGGATGCATAGTAGGCTGTCAGAGGCGTTTGTGGGGTGCCACGTTTCTGTGCTGAGAACCAGCTGTGGGTATGAGAGTAGGATAAATGGGCTAATGAGGTGCATCTCGTGTGTAATAGCTCGCGCATTAATAAGCAGCATATTGTATGATTCAACGCAAGGAGAGTTGGAGGAGTTCGATTGTGTGAGGTAAGTTGCACCATAGGGTGCAACTGGCGTAGGGTACATGGAAGTGGTAAGAAATGGTGGAGAGGGTGATATAGGAATATGATCGGGAAGTGATCGAGGAGGTAGCTGATGATAGTCGGCCGCTAATGAGGCTGTAGTAATATTACTGACTGTAGAACCTACGCAGAGGGCTGAAGCCAACCGTGGGGGTTAGTTGCAGTGAGCATATGAGTTGTTGGAGGTAATAGAGAGTTGGCGAGAACTCTTGGTGGAATGAGCGAGGTGGGTCATATCCTGCTGCATCCCATAAAAAGGGGCCGTGGATGTCATGGTCCGATTGTAGTGCTTGTCATCCGGATATATTTTTCGTACAGGAGAACGTATGGCCAGGGAGTGCGGGGTGGTGTTGGTTGAGCGGTAGACGTTTTCAGAAGGGCTTCTTCCTTGGGCGGGTGCTTTGTTCCCCACTGTTTCGAGAGGTTGTTGGGATTGGTAATGGGGTTTTGCACTTGACTTTTGGATGGACGAGCCTGGATACATTATTCCAAGTGGGGTCGGATGAATGTCGAGAACACCTACACAAACTAATTAGCCGTTAGGATTCCAAAAATGCGGCAGATAAAGCACATCATACGTAACTCCCGACAAGCAGCCTTCTCCCAATTGTCGCCAGAATGAGATGCTGATGAGTGCACAACCCCTAACTCAACCTGCTGAGTGACAACAGGGCTTTCACCACCGTCGACAACATAACGGGTAGGAGGACTGGCAGCTCCAATTCGGAGAACAGAGCACCTGGCCCTATTTATGGACATCATCCATAATGTAACGCACTCTAGAATCTATCGAAGGCACGCTGAATTGCCTAAGGAACCCCCGGGATAGCCACAATATTTCAGAGATTAAGGTGGTTGGCAACCATTATTGATGACACCCCAAGCTCTCTCGGCAAGTCATTTACATAGACCGCGAACCACAATGGCCCCAATACCAGGCCCGGCGGGACGCCAACAAAGACACCTTGCCTGAGCGAATAGTTAAGCCTTAACAATAGGCACTGTTCCCTCCTCTCAAGGAAGGTAGACACACTTTGAAGTGCGTGACTAGATATACCGTAAGTCCTCAACTTTAGTGAGAGTCGAAGATGAGGAACAATGTCGAAAGCTTTTGAAAGGTCCACGAATAGCACTCTACAGCTTGAACACTGTTTATCGCTTCGACGCAGCTTTCACCGGCTACAAGTAGATTAGTCTGACATGAAAAGCCCTTGCGGGATCCATGTTGCGCAACACTGAGAAGGTTGAATTTATTCAGGTGGATCTCTAGTGATGCACTTATCAGCTTTTCCTACAATTTGGCTACAACTTAGCTTATCAAAATGACAGGCCGGCAGTTTGTGGGAAGAGCGTTTGCGCTGTCCTTAAAATGGGGACAAATGATTGCCTCCTTCCAGTCCGAAGGTAAGATGCAGCTGCTAAGCGATAGTGAAAACAACCAGCTAAGAGGACCATTCAGCTCAGCGGCCAATGTAGGCAACAGCTTCGGCTGCACTGAGTTACGACCGGAAGTTTTAGAGAGATTAATGCCTTCCGCAACCCGTGGACCTGAAGCTCCGTTATATTAAACAGCTAAGCAAGAATTCTCTTGAACTGTTGAAACCAATTCAAGCTGTGGTAAATAGGTCTCTCGAGCGGACCCAAGTATACGTATCACTAAGTTACCGCGTAAAACTCGCAGAGCAGGTGCTTTTCGAAACCCGCGGACAAAGTCCGGATGTTGTCAGTGTGTCTCATACAAACAAGTGCACCATGCAAACATGCAAACCACTTACTTCCCTAATGCATGAGAAAACTAGGAGTTTATAATTTTAAGATTGAGTTACACATCAAGCGGGGGAATCTTCAGTTCAATAAGGTTTCATCTCCCTTGGGCAAGTCAGCGCTCGGCATCCCCTCCGCTTGGTAGACTTGCGTTGCCGGCGCGCAAACAGTGCACGTCGCGGGGATGGGTGAGTTGCCATGCACAGCACGTGACCCAGCCATCTGAGCCTGGTGTTTCATATATAGGTGCTGAGTGGTTCGCTCGCTCCCCTTGCACCAAATACACGACGCCGAACATGCGCAATTCTCACGGGAAGTCTCCACCAAGCATGAGCTAAGCTGCTGAGGCAGCGATGTTTGAACTTGCCGAGCCTCTTTATGGGTGTCCAGTTGACGTGCTATGTTTCGCAACTGTACTTGAGGGTTTACTGACAGCTGCACTTAAACTCTGCCGTTGAGAGCGCGCGTAATATCACGCCTGAACAACAATCGCGGGAGTTAGCAAAGTCGCGTCAAGCCTTCGCTATACGGTCTGTCCATGGTAGCAAAATCGTAGTAGGACGTGAAGTAGCTGATAAAGTACTTTTCTTCTGCTCGTTACAATTCAGTGACCCAATGAGCAGTAAACGTAGCAAACTGGACAAAAACGAGACGGCAGTGCAGTGCGTTAACAAAAAGTATATTGTAGTTTATTGCCATTTGGAAGATTCCTCCTACCTTCTCTCATCTGTTTGCAGCGTTGTCACCGTACGCTCATACAAACCGGCTCGACGTGCTCTTTCCAACGCGCAGGGTATTTCGAATCCACGCGTTACAGGGGACTAACCCCCGAAGACTATTTTATTTCCCGTATTCTCTGGGGAGTTTTACACGAGGAATTTTTTTCGGTCTGCATCTTACACCAAAAGTTGTGACCTTATTTGGAAGCCCAACATAAGGGCTCTTTAACAACTACACGATTGCTTTTATCAATAGCTGCGTAAGGCAGATACGAACAGCAAGCTAAGGGATCTAGCGCTAATCTTTCGCTTGTGTCGCAGTCACTGAGGCGGCCACTTCAACTCAACCCACTTGCCACACACCACTTATGCCAAACAAAGAAGCGCTCTGACCAAACTGATAGCCTGTGCTTCGTTCCGACGCCTGGCTGGATTCGCTTGCAACCGCTTGTGACCTGTCACTAGGCACGTCTGTGCTGACCCGTCTGCTAACCGGTGTGTCATTGAAAAAGTGAGCAAACAACACGTTTGGAATTGGTGGAGCGATCGCGTTTCCAGAGTAACAGCGTGTGCAACGCGGAGGGGAGATTCAAATAGTTCACTGCGGTGCGTTCCTTTTGTTCATAACTAAATCGCATAGTTTCCGGGAGTTGCCATCCTTTTACCACAAATATATTAGACTTGGATTTTCAAGTGAAGCTCAACAGTTAGCACCCATTTTCTAAGCTCCTTTGATTTTGCTGCAGTGTATCTTACCAGTTTCATTATCATGTCTTCAGCAAGGACACAAATTCTGCCCCTTTTTATGGAGCAAGGCGGAAAACTGCCTGCTTTATACATAGCAACCTATGCAGTTCCACCTAGCACAACGGTTGCAAACAACAGTCTACTGCCAGCCTCAACTTCATAGCCGCCTTCTACCGACCCACAGTTGGAAACTTTCAAACATTCTACCTAAGAACGTTCTCCTGAACAATCCAACGTCATGCCAATTCAGACAGCATGCCTTGCCAGTTAAAAATTCCCACACTATCCATTTCTTTAACAGGTTGTCTGCGAAGTAACTAACACCTACCCAGCTTCTTCGCGCCCTGATGCTGTCTATTCACACTCCACTTTCACTCCTGCTTCAGCTTCTGTCTTGAACACATGTAAGGGACAACCCCTATATCCACACCATTCCGCGCCTTCGTTACTCCCACATCCTCGGCACAATGTCAATGTTTGTCAATGCAGATAGTGCTGCCGAATTCTCTCTAGCTTGTTACAATCCATTTCTTATCAGCCTTGCCGGGACACGGCCTACTAAGTCAAATTCTTCAAGCACACACACCCTCGCCAAAATCTGCGGACTCCCACACCCGTTGGAGTTGTTCCCATACAAGTCGCACCAGTACTTGCTGCCACATCGCCTGAGGTATGCAATCTGGGAACTGTAGATAATAGTGCATCGGAGGCGCCTCCACCACTGTCTCGTTAGACCCTACTACAGAAGCAGGCAACCCGATGACGGGACGATGCGCATTCGACTCGTATATTCTCCTCCTCCTCAATGTACGCTCAATTAAAAATAAAATGCACCCTCTAGGTCCCTTCATTCTTCCTTCAAACCCGCATATGGTGTTGATAACAGAAACATGGCACTCAGCGGACGCTTCTGACGCACCGCTCTACATGCCAGGGTGCACCGCTTTCTGTAATGGACTTGCTAGTAAAAGTGGTGGCGGATGCCTCAAATACGTCAAGAACAAGCTTTAAGCATCATCTTTCCAAATTATATCTCTTGTCAACTCTGAAGACTCAGTCTGGAGTTCATCTTGACCTCTTGATAGGCTGTTTATACATTGCACCGCACTCCTCCTGTGCTAGCGTTAACAAATTTGTCAGGCTGTCTCAGAAAGTCTCATTCCTCCTTGCACGCTATAAGATCCTTGCTGGGGACTTCAATATGCCTCAGATTTCGTGGCTCAGACAGATAGCCTCACCCAATTACAGGGCCCTTGTTGACACTATTTCCACTCGTCAATGGACACGTGTATGTACAGACAAGATATTCTAATCCACTGGTCCTTACATTCACCAACGGTATCTCGCACACATGCGCCAGCATGTTAGACAACATACCGGGCAGCGACCCCAAGGTGGTGAAGCTAGCCTTCGTGCTCCCTAAATCCCCTCAACATGCAATTACAACGTATGAGGTATTACGGCCTCTCCAGCGCGTCAAGTGGAAGTCTTCTCCTCCCTTCTCCGGGCATTACCCTGGGACGACTTCTTCCCCTCTGAGAACATAGATACTGCAATCAGCGTGCTTTATAACAATTTCACCAACTGCTTAGATGTCTTTACACAAAAACAGAGGAAGATCCGAAAGCGCCAAACTCTTGATGGCGCCTCCGCACGCAAATTGCCCAACAGACTTAAGAGAAGTCGCTCCCTCTACATCAAGACAAATAGCTTTCACCTAAGCATCCGTATGAACGATTTACAACCGAGTGGAGAAATCCACGAAGTAATGCGCGTACATTCGTAGAGTACGCAGCGCTTTGTACTGAAAACAAGGCAGTCTTTTATTCGACCAATGAAGCAGCGGGATGACAGCAAACATATCCTGATTGCTACCCTTGTGCTTCCTGGTAAAAGTGTAGTCACTGGTGCGGCTGATCTCTGTGAGTTCATTAATACACATTTATGTAACTCTTTGACTAGCTGTGACTTATGATTACCAAATACCATCTCCAAGTTTACTGAAGATCAAATGCACACTACTGACTTTGACTTATGCAAGAGCAAGAGAGCACGTTGCTCGTTGAAGCTGTCACACTACCCAGGTCCTGACGGTGTACCTTTTTCATCTTAATACTAAGAGGCCCAGGTTTTGCAGTCCTTTTTCTCAATGTCTTTACCCTCTCAATGAAGCTTGGTCACTACCAGTCCAATTGGAAGCACGCAAGCGTCCTACCAAGACACAAACGAGGCTGTCGCCAAACTATTGACAGTTATCGTCCTATTTGTCACACATCTGTTGCGTCTGGACTAGTGGAAAGCATAATAAAGGACGGGATGCTTCGCTTTCGGTTGCAACGCAATCATATCAATAGGTCTCAACACGGGGTCCTGCCGAATAAATCCTGTCAAACCTGCCAGTTTTGATTATTAAACCACGTGACACATTCCATCGACCTAGGTCAAGCATTGGTCATTATCTTCCTGCGCATGAAAAAAGCGTTTGATCGGGTCCCACACAATGGTTTAATGTCTAAACTGGCAGCATTCGGTGGCTCCAGCAACATCTGTTCACGGTTATCTTAACCTTTCCAGCCTAACGCAGCCAGTGCAACTGAGCGACATCTAATCCAGAAAGGCGTCCCTAACCAGAGTACTTCAACAAAGCGTCCTGGTCCTCTGCTGATTCTGCTGTACATTAATGACATATTCCAAGTCTTCAAACACGGCACGCCGTACCCTTTTACCCATGACATAAAGGTTATTTTCTCATTTGATCCTAGCTGTCTACGTAATAGCTTCTCTAGCATCCAAAGCGACCTCGGAGCTCTTGAAACATGGTGTGATCTATGGAAACTAGAGTTCTCATAAACGAAATGCAACGTCCTATCCTACCGGTGCTCTATACCCCAACCTATTAACTCTTAACGGTACACCACTAGATAACAGCTTCACTGTGCGCGACCTCGGCGTACACTATTCCAGTTCATTCACATCAGGCGCATCCACACTGGGGAGCTCAAGCAACATCTACTTCTGAAATACAAGATTACTCATCATGCAGACAAACATACCACATACGCCGTCTTATTGGCCTGGATTAGTAAATTAAATAGGAACGTACTCATGGTGCTTCTATTCAGCGTACAGTAGTGCCTTCTCCGGCACCTGAGCAACCGCCCTTTTGAGCAGTCCACGGAATTCGCATTGATCAAATTTGCCTTGGATTCGCAACACCTAAAATCAACATGAGTTTGTCATAAACTCACCTTCTTCATGTTCTGGTACTATTGCTTTCTGTTTGCTCGAACGTCGTTTTACTGCACTAAGATAACCGTACAAAAGCGATATGAAAATCCTCGTGGAATTCATTCGGTATACATATATACATAGATTAACGTCATCTGTGTCCGATACTCGGCAGCGCGAATACATCCATTTGGTGACCCACTAACGCCAAATCTTCAAGTGTGACTTCAAAAACTATAGAGTCACCAGAATATGCGCACATCTCATCCCAAGGGACGCCCATGGATTCAGTCCCTGACATGCCCAGTTTGGTCTGCTACTACCTACCTAGCTGGCATTGATACCTTTAGTCAACCATGTACAAATTCTATGGGGACTTACCTCTTTTAATATCGTGTACGAATGTAATTGGGGGGAAGACAGGGGATGTAACATGGGGAATTAGGGTTAAGATTACCATCTTAGGTTTTATTAACGTAAATAAGGTTAGTGATTGTGGCCAATTAGTTTGACGCCACCTACATTTAATATACTCATCTGTGTGACAGTATTTTTTGATAAATATCCACATATGTTAGACCTGGACACTAGCCCGCGTGAGTACACTCGTCGGAGGTCGCGTCTCTGTGTGTGCGCGCGGGCCTTGCGCTCGCGCCGCTGCCCCCGCGCGGGGCTGGCGTGTTGGTGTGGTGTGGCATGGTTGCCGTTGAGCTGGCTTAAATTTGTTTTGTACGGAGTGCTATGCCCCCCCCCCCCCCCCCCACACCCTCCCCCCCCCCCCCCCCCACCCCCCGAACCATGCAATAGTCATCTATTAGAAAACTAACAAATTTAGACACCCCCTCCCCCCAACTCCCCCGCCCCCACCACAACCCACCCCACCCCCCTCCCCCACCCACCCTCTAACACACACACCCACAGACCTCCACACCCACAAACCAGACCACACCCCCCCCCCCCAACACCCACCCCACCCCCCCACCCCACCAGCCCCCCCCACCCACACCCCACCACCCCCCACCCCTTAGCCCCACACCCCATCAACGCCCAACACAACACTCCAACCCCGCCCACTCACAAACCTACAACACCCACCCCCCACCCCCCAACCACACCCCCCACGACTCCCCCCCCCCCACCCCCAACTCCCCCCCCCCCCACCCCCCCCCCCCCCACCTCCCCCCCCCCACCCCCCCCCCCCCCCCCCCACCCCCCCACCCCTCCCCCCCCCCCCCCCCCCCCCCCCCCCCCCCCCCCCCCCCCCCCCCCCCCCCCCCCCCCCCCCCCCCCCCCCCCCCCCCCCCCCCCCCCCCCCCCCCCCCCCCCCCCCCCCCCCCCCCCCCCCCCCCCCCCCCCCCCCCCCCCCCCCCCCCCCCCCCCCCCCCCCCCCCCCCCCCCCCCCCCCCCCCCCCCCCCCCCCCCCCCCCCCCCCCCCCCCCCCCCCCCCCCCCCCCCCCCCCCCCCCCCCCCCCCCCCCCCCCCCCCCCCCCCCCCCCCCCCCCCCCCCCCCCCCCCCCCCCCCCCCCCCCCCCCCCCCCCCCCCCCCCCCCCCCCCCCCCCCCCCCCCCCCCCCCCCCCCCCCCCCCCCCCCCCCCCCCCCCCCCCCCCCCCCCCCCCCCCCCCCCCCCCCCCCCCCCCCCCCCCCCCCCCCCCCCCCCCCCCCCCCCCCCCCCCCCCCCCCCCCCCCCCCCCCCCCCCCCCCCCCCCCCCCCCCCCCCCCCCCCCCCCCCCCCCCCCCCCCCCCCCCCCCCCCCCCCCCCCCCCCCCCCCCCCCCCCCCCCCCCCCCCCCCCCCCCCCCCCCCCCCCCCCCCCCCCCCCCCCCCCCCCCCCCCCCCCCCCCCCCCCCCCCCCCCCCCCCCCCCCCCCCCCCCCCCCCCCCCCCCCCCCCCCCCCCCCCCCCCCCCCCCCCCCCCCCCCCCCCCCCCCCCCCCCCCCCCCCCCCCCCCCCCCCCCCCCCCCCCCCCCCCCCCCCCCCCCCCCCCCCCCCCCCCCCCCCCCCCCCCCCCCCCCCCCCCCCCCCCCCCCCCCCCCCCCCCCCCCCCCCCCCCCCCCCCCCCCCCCCCCCCCCCCCCCCCCCCCCCCCCCCCCCCCCCCCCCCCCCCCCCCCCCCCCCCCCCCCCCCCCCCCTCCCCCCCCCCCCCCCCCCCCCCCCCCCCCCCCCCCCCCCCCCCCCCCCCCCCCCCCCCCCCCCCCCCCCCCCCCCCCCCCCCCCCCCCCCCCCCCCCCCCCCCCCCCCCCCCCCCCCCCCCCCCCCCCCCCCCCCCCCCCCCCCCACCCCCCCCCCCCCCCCCCCACCCCCCCCCCACCCCCCCCCCCCCCCCCCCCCCCCCCCCCCCCCCCCCCCCCCCTCCCCCCCCCCCCCCCCCCCCCCCCCCCCCCCCACCCCCCCCCCCCCCACCCCCCCCCCCCCCCCCCCCCCCCCACCCCCCACCCCCCCCACCCCCCCCCCCCACCCCCCCCCACCCCCCCACCCCCCCCCACCCCACCCACCCCCCCAACCCCCCCCCCCCCACCCCCCCACCCCAACCCCCGCCCCACCCCCCCCCACTAACACAACACACCACACCACTAACCATCCAACACACCCACCAAACCCACAAAACACAAAAAAACCAAAAACCAAACACACAAACAAAACAACAAAAAAAAACACCAACCCAACCCCACAACAACCACAAACCCACCAACAACAACCCCACAAAACAAAAAACCAAAAACCACAAAACAAAACACAACAAAAAAACAAAAAAACAAAACAACAAAACAAAAAACAACACAAAACAAACAAAAAACAAAACAAACACAAAAACACAAAAGATAAACACGATCAAAAGCAGTTGTTAACGATATTTCTTCTCCATGCATGAGCATGGATGTTATGTACAATTTGATCTGATCCCACGCAGGAACAGCATCTAGCGCTTGTCTAGAAATATACCTATATTTATTTAACATACCGGGCAGCGACCACAAAGTGGTGAAGCTATCCTTCGTGCTACCTAAATCCCCTCAACATGCAGTTACAATCTATGAGGTATTTGGGCGTCTCCAGCGCATCAAGTTTGAAAACTTCTCCTCCCTTCTCCAGGCATCACACTGGGACGACTTCTTCCTCTCCGGGAACATAGATACTGCAATCAACGTGCTTTATAACAAGTTCACCAACTGCTTAGATGTCTTTACACCAAAACAGAGGAAGATCAGAAAGCGTCAAACTCTTGATTGCGCCTCCACACGCAAATTGACCAACAGACTTAAGAGAAGGTGCTCCCGCTACATCAAGACCAAAAGCTTTCACCTACTCATCCGTATGAACGAAGTACTAGCCGATTGGAGAAATTCACGAAGTAATGCGCGTACATTCGTAGAGTATGCAGCGCTTTGTACTAAAAACAAGGCAAAGTCTTTTATTCGACTAATGAGGCAGCGGGGTGGCAGCAAAGATATCCCGATTGCTACCCACGTGCTTCCTGGTAAAAGTATAGTCACTGGTACGGTTGATCTCTGAGAGTACATTAACACACATTTCTGTAACTCCTTGACTAGCAATGACTTAGGATTGCCAAATACCATCCCCAAGTTTACTGATGATCAAATGCACGCTATTGACTTTTACTTATGCAATAGCAATTGAGCACTTTGCTCGTTGAAACTGTTACACTACCCAGGTCCTGACGGTGTGCCTTTTTCCATCTTATTACTTGGAGGCCCGGACCTTCCAGTCCTTCTGCTCAATGTCTTCACCCTCTAACTGAATGGTGGTCACTACCAGTCCAATTGGAAGCACGCAACCGTCCTGCCTAGACACAAACGAGGCTGTCGCCAAAATATTGACAGTTATCGTCCTATTAGTAACACATCTATTGCGTCTAGACCCATGGAAATAATAATAAAGGACAAGATGCTTTGCTTTTGGTTGCAACGCAACCTTATCAATAGGTCTCAACACGGGGTCCTGCCGACTAAAGTCTGTCAAACCTGCCAGTTTTAATTCTTAGACCACGTGACACATTCCATCGACCTAGGTCAGGCACTGGTCATTATCTTCCTGGACATGAAAAAGCGTTTGATGGGGTCCCACACAATGGTTTAATATCTAAAATAGCAGCATTCGGTGCCTCCAGCCACCTCCGTTCAAGGTGTGCTTCTTACCTTTCCAGCCTAACGCAGCCAGTGCAACTGGGCGACATCTAATCCAAAAAGGCGTCCGTAACCAGCGGAGTATTGCAACGCAGCGTCCTGGTCCTCTGCTGATTTTGCTGTACGTTAATGATGTATTCCAGGTCTTCAAACACGGCAAGCCGTACCTGTTTACCGCTGACCTAAAAGTTATTTTCTTAGTTGCTCCTAGCTGTCTACGTACTAGCCTCTCTAGCATCCAAAGCGACCTCGGGGCTCATGAAACATGGTGTGATCTATGGAAACTAGAGTTTTCACCAACGAAATGCAACGTCCTTTCCTACCGGTGCACTATACCCCCAACTTACTAACTTAACTGTACACCACAAGGTAACAGCTTCGCTGTGCGCGACCTCGGTGTACACTATTCCAGTTCCTTGCATTTTGCTGAACAAGCGAGCTATAGCTCTGCCAAAGCCAGGTCAATCATTGGCTATATACTGATGGCAATGTGCTCATTAGAGTCGCGACTCATGCTCTAAAGTTGTGTGCTCGACCTACAGTAGAACACTGCTCAATAATCGTTACTAACTCATGTAAAAGTGACAGGGTTTTTGTTGGGAAAGATTAGCGTTCCTTCACTAGGCGTCGTTTAGGAATATCAGCGCTCAACTATCAAGGCCGCTGCGCGCAACTTGGTACGGAACTACTTTGGCTGCGACGACTTAAAACCAACCTTGTTTTCCAATGTAAGGTAATCAAAACATCGGACACAAGTGTCGCTAGTTTTTCAGCCGTTTGGCGATACACTCTATCCTCTACGCCAAAAGCCACACGCATTCTCACTACCCAACACACGTTGCTCCATACGTTCTAACTTCCCCCTCTATAGATATGCGCACGTATGGCGTAAGCTACCGGAAGCCGTCAGAGCATCTAATAGTGTCACGCAATTCTCCACAGTCATAAATAGACTATTAGGCGTCCCCAAAGTAGCAGAACTCCTGGGCATCTGCATCCCCGATGACGAGCTCTGGGAGAACGGCCCCGATTATATGTAGCCATTCCTACAAATGCTTCAACCAGCATACATAAACTCTCTTCATCCCAACTCGGTCCGCTCCATCTCGCGCTATTTGCTTTTATTTCTTTTGCAGTCGGACGACAAACTCCCTACCCTGCATGAGCTATTCTCAGTTGACCAGCTTCGGACTCCATCCTTGACTGCGGAGTTGCAAACGGTCTAGGATCTGCAGTCTAGGTTAAGTCTTCTACACCTTGACAGTCTGCTGGAACTGGTTACACGTTATTAACGTAATTTATCCTTGTCCATTTTTGCTGCCTCTCCCTATTTTTCTTTCCACCTAAACCATACGCTTCAACCTTAACGCGCCAACTAACCCAGTCTTATCTGATCGGTCTCCTGCTCTATGACTACAGTGACTTCAAAGGCCAATACTCGGAACACCGAACACTCCATACCCCTTTAACACGAGTGGCTCTATGGCTTTCCTACATATTATCCGTAAAATTCTTCCTGTCCCAGCCATTTTCTGCTAATCGCGCTCTTTGCTCTTAACCCGCCTGCATTGTTGGCTTCTCCAAACCTCAGCAGTAAATCTTTCACATCCCCATCCTGTCATTTATTGCTGCGTCCTCTGTTTTTAATCCTTCTTCACTCGGACAGCCAACTCTCAATGCCCTGCCCTAACCTGGTCTCATCTGACAAAGCTGCCTCCCTTTGACTTTTCCAGACTACCAGGGTGTTAACGTTCTAGCTCTGTAGATTCAACGCAATGTCACCCTTACCTCGACAGCCTTCTGGACTTGTTAACCCTTTGTTAATAAAGGCACTTCCATCTCGAACCTGTCCACTTCTCGACCCACCATTTGTACTTCAAAATTAGCTGTGTAACTCAATCGCGGTACGCCGAATAATGCAGTCCCCTCTGATCGGTCTCCTGCTCTCCGACCACTCGGACTGCTGCGACAGTACTGGCCATCGTTCAGCTGACTGAGCACCGGCTGTATGCAATCCTTCTTCAATCGAACGGCCAACTCTCAGTACCCTGCCCTAATTTAGCCTTATCTGATCAGGCAAATTCTCTGGGACTACTACCAGGCTCCCGGGATGTTAGCGGTCTAGGCTCGGTCGATTCAAAGCAATGTCTTCCTCACCTCGACAGCCTGCTGGACTTGTTCGCCCTATGTTAATATAGCCACTTTTGTCTCTGACCTGTCCAATCCTACTGACTATATTTATCTTCCCAAATGAGCTATACGACTCAATCACAATGAGCCGACTAATCCAAGTTCGTCTGATCGGCCACCTTCTCTCCGACTTTTGTGACGTTGCCGGCCATTGCTTGGAAGACTGAACGCTCTGTCACCATTCCGTCGACAGCCACGTTAACTGTCGCATTTCTTATCTGTAAACGTTTACTCTCGACTCTCTCCTCTCCGTATCGCTCTCTGTCTTTATTTATTCTTCAACCGGGGGAGCGCGCCCTCAGTGCCTTGCTCTATTCCCTTCTTTGACTGCTTCCCGACTATCGAACTGCAGTTTTAGGCTCTGCATCACCAACACACAATTTTTCTTACCTTGCGAGCCTGCTTGACTTGCATAACTTTTATTCATATAGCCTCTGCCATCCCAACACTGTCCATCTCTGCTGATTCTTTATTTGTTTTCCCACCTTAACTGCACGACTTAATCTCAATGTGCCAACAAATCCAGTCTCGTCTGATCGGTCCTCTGCTCTCCGAGTCCTCTCAGACTGCTGTGACATTACCGGCATTCGTTCGGAAGACCGAACGCTCTGTCCTCATTTCCTCGTGAGCCTCATCGACGTGGCCACGCCTTGTAATTAAACCTCTTTCTAGACGGACCCACTAGTCTCCTTATGGCGCTCCCTGCTTTCATTTCTTCTTTAAGCGGACTGCCGACTCTCATTGCCCTACAATAATCTACTCTAACCTGACCGTTATGCTCCTTTGACCTTTTCCAGACAAGCAGGATTTATACGGTCTAGGCTTTGTGAATTCAAAGCTATGTCTCGCTTACATTGACAGCCTACTTGACTGGTTCATTCTTTATGAATATAGACACATCCATCTCTAACCTGTAAATTCTATCCTTCTTCAATTAGATGGCCAACTCTTAGTGCTCCGCCCTAATTTATCCTTAGCTGCTCAGTCAAATTCTGTGGGACTACTACTGGGCTACCGGAGGTGTCAACCCATCCAGTGTCGCCTGATCGGTCTCCTGCTCTCCGAGTTCTCTCAGACTACTGGGATAGTACCTGCGATTGTGCAAAACTGAACGATTCGTATTCAGTCGCACGATAGCATAGTTGGCTTCGCCACCATTTAGCAAAAACCTTTTCATCCTTACTGTCATCTCCATGCTGCGCTCTGTTTTCAAGCCTTCAAGCGTGCAGCCAAACCTCACTGCTCTTCCTTTCTTAGCCTGACTAGTCTGCTTCTCTGTGACCTCTTCCAATCCACCGGGATGTTAACGGCCTAGACTCTGCAGACTAAAAGCTGTTTTTATTACCTCAAGAATCTGCTGAATTTGCTCATCCAATGTCAAAACAGCCCCTTCTCTCTCTTTCCTACTTTTTACTGCTAATCCTCTCTATTTTCTTCCCATTTTACCTATACGGCTCAATCTCAGTGCACCAACTAATCAAGTATCGTCTGCTCGGTCTCCTTTATTTTGAGAGGCTTGCCGGGCCTAAGCATCCCTGAATAATATAGCCTGTTTGATATTTAACCCATCTATTTCCGCTGACCCCACGGTTTTTCTCACCACAATCGTAACACCCAATCTCATTGCGCCGACTAAACTATTCGTACCTGAACGGTCTTCTGCCCTCCTACTACTCTGAGATGACCGTGCTATTTCCGATCAGGGTCTGACAGCGACTTCGCTCTCTTCCACTTACGTCTTGACCCTGGTTGCTTTTATTTTCCTTTTGTCCATGGTTTTCTCTGTTGTTGCGCTCTAATTTTATTCCCACGGCTTACACCCGTTGCGCCGAACAAAGTTATCTCGTGCGTATGGCCTCCTCCGCTACCACGTCGCTCCTGATTACTGGCGGCACTCTGACCATTGCTGTGTTTCTTGACTATTACATCTACTTATGCTCCCCTTACCTCTCTTCATATGTCGCTGTTCTATACCATATGTTTGCATCGGCGTATTAGTGTGACCGTACGTGGGATAACGACTCCCAATGCACGGCAGTTATGGCTCGCTGTGACCGTTTTCTCTAGATTCTGTCTGCTTTTAGACTACGGAATTATGAGCGCTTTAGCGTAATTACTCTAACGAATTACTCTTCGCGCCGCCGTCCGCATTCATCCGCTCTTAGCCGATGCCTTGCATTTCCTTTTCCTTTTGGAACGTTGCTTTACCTACAGTTGCTCCCTCATTCGGCCTTAACCTAGTTGTCCTTAGTGGCAACTAAGACGCCTTTCGCATTCGGACTGCTGTCAACATCCTCGGTTCATCTGGTTCAATCCAACAACCGGGTTATTAGCTCAGTTTTGTAAACACGTTTTGTTACATCTGTCTTTTGACTCCGCGTGTGCAGAACCTTCTTCCTACGTAGTAGTTTTAGTCTGAGCCACACCAGCGACGTGATGTAAAGAACGCGCTTGCAAATCATGTGTACTAAACCAACTTTCATAGTTTATACTATATCATAGGCATCGTTAGGCGCCACCAATCTTTAGATAGTGTTGCTTGATGCATTACTGTCTGTCTGTTTGGCCGCCTCTTTTCAGTTGCCCGTCTTTTCCCGAGATTTCTAGGTACATCGTCCAAAACAAGAAGGGTTATCCACTGGGGTTGGCCAACCCATTCTCAATAGCCAGCTGGCGTAAACACTTGATCGCTTCTCCGGAAGATGCAGAACTCACACATCGTTCCAAATGGAGCTCTCTGGTTTGGTACTCAAGGTATCACAATTCACTCACCCAGAATAATATATTAACATGTATCTCCTGTTCCACAACGGAAGACAAACAATTCTGGCGTGCTTGCCTTCACCGCCTCGAATATTCCGAATGTCCATTCATCTGGAACTGTTCCGATGTCATTTCACGGACAGCGTTGCGCTAGTACAAGTGGCTGTTCCGGTGGCATTTCATGGAGTTTGCACATGACGATGGAGAAAACTACACTTACTTATATTTGAAGGAATTGGTATTCCATGCTGCGGAGTAGGCAACTCGTAGCAATCCCGCATTGGACAAATGAATGGCATTTCCGCCAGTTATAGACGTATGCAACCACAAGGAACAACTGCACTCACCATCCCCATGACAAGTGCAGCGTGGATAGCTGGACACGGTTTGCGGGTCGGACAAGAATACAAATGGAAAAGCCAGCCACTCTTAACAACGGCCGGTTTTACTGCCATGTCGTTATCTTGTCTCACAAGACCCGTCTGTCTCTTTCTGCTTGCTTTTATTTTCCTATTATCCATGGCCTTCTCTCTTAGTGCGCTCCAATTTTATTCCCACGGCTTACACTCATTGCGCCTATCCAAGTTATCCTCGTGCGCATGGTCACCTCCGCTCCGAGCTTGCTCCTGCTTATTGGCGGCATTCG
This sequence comes from Dicrocoelium dendriticum, assembly GCA_944474145.2. NCBI lineage: Eukaryota > Metazoa > Platyhelminthes > Trematoda > Plagiorchiida > Dicrocoeliidae > Dicrocoelium > Dicrocoelium dendriticum. Next base: position 9,513,667 of record OX104067.1, on the reverse strand, counting down.
GACCATTGCTAAGCGTTTCTTGACTAGTACTTCCATTAGTATGCTCAACTTACCACTCTTCCTATTCCTATGCTCTTTACCTTATGCTCACATTTGTCTATTATTAAGACCGTACTTGGCATGAGGACTCCCAATGCACAGCAGCTTTGGCCCCCTGTGACCATTTTTCTAGATTCTGACGGCTTTTGGAATGTGGAATCATGAGCGCTTTAGCGTAATTACTCTTACAAACTACTCGTCGCAATGCCGTCAGCATTCATCCGCTCCTAGCCGATTCTATGAATTTCCTTTTCCTCTTGGAAGGTTGCTTTACCCATTTTGCTCCCGCATTCGGTCTTAACCTAGTTGTCCTTAGTTTCACCTAAGATGTCTCTCTCATTCGGACTGCTGCCATCATCATCGGTTTACCGGTTTCGCTCCAACCATCACAACATTCGCTTAATTTTCGTTAACACGCTCTTTTATATCGGTCTTCTGACCCTGCGCGTGCTGAACCTTCTTCCTACTTAGTAGTTGTAGTCTAAGTTACACCAGCGACGTAATGTATAGAAAGCGCTTGCAAATAATGTACACTAAACAAAGTTACATAAGTTTTAATGTATCATGAACACCGGTGAGCGCCACCAGGCTGTGTTAGTGCTTCTTGCTTCATTGATGCCTTTGTTTTGCTGCCTCTTGTCCGTTGCCCGTTTTTCCCGAGATGCCCACAGGTACATCCACCAAAACAAGAAGGTTTATCCACTGGGACTGGTCGACCCATCCTCAAACGCTCGGTCCTTTTTTCGGAAAATGAAAATCCCACACATCGTTCTAAATGGCGCTCTTTCCGCCATTCTGCAGACGCTACCTTCATGGGGTCTAAACAGATGGGTTTAGCTCGCCTCGTACTAAGAGAGAACAATTTACTCACTTGGAATAATATTTGTACATGGATGCACTGTTCTACAACCGAAGACAAACAACCCCGGCGTGATTATCTTCACTGCCTCAAACATTCCTATTCGCCAGTCACCTGGAGCTATTCTGATGTAAGTTCACGGACAGCGTTGCGCTCCTATACGTGGCTTTTCCGATGGCCTTTCATGGAATTTTCACTTGGCTATGGAGACAGGTACACTTACTTACATTGGAAGGAATCTCAAATCCACTTTGCGGAGAATGGCATTTTTACCTGTTATGGACATGTTCAACCACAAGCAACAACTTCACTCACCTACCCCATGACAAGTCCAGCGTGGATAGCTGGACACGGTTTGCGAACCGAACAAGAATATAATAAATAAGCCGGCCCCTGTTAACGATGTGTTTACTCATCTGCATCATTATCCTTTGACTCTTCGAATCTTTTGCATCATTGACCGGCTGCAACGACTGCTGCCGGATCAGTACTAAGCCATTCGGCCAACCAACGAAGAAGTTTGGCTGTCAACCAACTGAGAATATTAAAGTGCAAAATCGGTTACACGATGCATAGCCGACTTGCAGTACTGTACAACAGAAGCTACGGCAGCGTTTCGGGACGTGGTGGGTTTTCGCCTAGCAAGCGTTCTCCCTATAAAAAGCCAGAAATGTCCGCTTAAAACACTGCAACGTGGCGGATGTGACGCCACAAAATAAAGTCACAGCTAAACATTTCACACTGACGCAGTCCTCAGACTTCTACATCTAACCTGTGCAACTAATTCTACTATGAAGAATGCTTGGATGGAGCACAGAGCATCCCTATTTCGTAATAGTCGTTGGTTGCAACAAAACCTTGTTTGGGTTCCTTTGCTCACGGAACACTACCTGGCGAAATTACCCCCAACTTGCGTTTTGACGGATATTTGCGCCCCACAGCGGCATAATGCTCCTTGGTCTTACTATTATCGGACAATATGCTCACGCATATTTTCTTTTATACCTGGCATTAAAACGAAATGTGTTAACATTCCAAAGAAGCTATGCTTGTATACATATTTGCTCACGCCTTTACAGGTGTGCCTCGTTTTATCGAGAACCCACCATTTATTTATTTATTTATTTCTAATCACCTGCATCATTTAGCATTAGACTCTGCGACACTTTTGCATCACTGACCGGTTTTAACGACTACTGCCGTAGCATTACCAAGTCATTCGGCCAACCAAGGAATAATGGTGCCCGTCAGCCTACTGCGAATAATCGAGTGCAAACCCGGTCTGTATGATGCATAACCGGCTAGCACTACTGTTCAAAAGAAGCTACGGCAGCATTCCAGGAGGTGGTGGTTATTTGCCTGACAAGTGTTCTTCCTATAAACAGCCACAAATATCCGCTTAACAACACTGCAACGTGGCGGATGCGACTCGCTATTGATTAAAGTCACAGCTGAATATTTCACACTGACCCAGTTCTCGGCCTTTTACATACAACCTGTGCAACGGATTTTACTATGAAGAATGCTATGTTGGAGCAAAGATCATTCCGATTGTTTTGTGGTTACTGCTTACACCAATATCTCTTTTGGGCTTCTTTGCGCGTGCTTTAATACATGGCAAAAGTACTCCTAACCTGTACCATGAACAACAGTTATGACTGATTTTTAAGCTCCCCAGCGCCATCATGTTCCTTGGTCTGACTATTACCTGACAAAAGCGCACGCTTGTAGACTACATCTTTTCGGGTATACCTTTCATTAAAGCTGAATGTTTTACTATTCCAAGGCGGTGTTGCTTGTAGGCCTACCTGCTCGCGCTTTTACAGTGGTGTCTCGTTATACCGAGAATATAACAGTCATTCAGTTAATATGGGATAGGATTCCTCCATTGGCGTTCAGTCTGTGAAAACGAACTAAGGTACTTTGCACAAAGACTGGAAGCAGTAGCAAAGAAAATACTCGAAGCAGGGTAGGCACTGTAGGCTATTCTCTTGGACTACATGCTGACCTGAGAAAGACAACTGAAAATATCCAGCAATAGCTGAAACTGCATACGCTGAACTTGCCTCAAAAGTCGACACGCTCACATCGATCTTGCAGCTTTTGCAGAGTTTAACTGCCTTGCATGAATCGCCTACAAATATTGATAGAATTAACCTCATGCAGTGCAGTGTACTGATGGAATCTGTTTCGACCGACGTACACAATCGAGTAGGCAATGCTGCGGTCTTTAATGTGCCAGACAATTTACTATCAACCACCGTTCAGCCATTGCTTTTACTGCATACGGTACACATTCTTGTTGATCTATCTGAAACAGACTACGCAAGCTTGAAATGCGATACGTGCGCCCACACTTTTCCAGTTTCAAAATGAAATTTTTGCTAAACAAATAATTAAAAACGCAATCTCGTTATGCTTAATATGACTGTAAAAGTCTGAACTTTACGGAGGACAGAACCTTGCTACAACAAGAGATAAGGAGGAGAACGTCTGAAATAAAACAGAATACCCAATAGCCAAATGGCGCTCAACCCCTTGTTGATATTGCTTCACTCAGTGACCAACACAAATGTGAGGATAATACTCCGCTTGCTGCAAAAGGGACGAAGTGATGAATGATCAATTGATTTCTGAAGGTAACAAGGAAGCAGATGAATATGCGGCCACTATATTACATTAGATGCAGTGTCCGGTAGTACACTTAATTTATGGCACTTCCGAGATAAGACCAACGTCAGATGCAAAATTGCTTACTGGAGGACCACAAGTAGGTCGCGGCTTCACGACTAAGCATGATAAGCCGCCCAAGCCCAAAAACAACTACAATCCACAAACTTAGTTACGTGCATGTTGCTTCCTTTTGGATAATCAACACTGGTAGTCATGTAGGGTTTCCTAATATTCCTTTCCGTATGCGAAGTGACCACGATGGGATCAGCGAATAACCACTGCATTACTTGCTAATGCCCAGTTAAATGCTAAATCGCTACCCCAAGCCTCCATTTGTCCTGTCTCGCCTAAAGTCTGCTCTGGCCAGTGTCCATGCTCATCGAGAATATAGAGGAATCCGGTCAAATTGCTCGACAGTAAAAGGACGGTTGGCCTAGGTTTATCGCAAGCAACATTGAGCGACTCGGTATCGTTATTTTGTTTGGATAGACATACATCCATTGGTCTTAAAGTTATGGAAGATTTGCCGCCATGCTTGTACTTTACCCGCGGTGTAATTGGGTAGCACGACTTCCCAAATCCATCAACGTACCACATGGATTATGGTGATGTTGGTGCATAGATTGGCACTAGTGTGCCTCCACTGCGAATAGTGAATCCTTGTACATTGAGCGAAATTAGGCGGAGTTTACCCATATATGGAAATGACAGCTACCCACTGAATCCTATCAATGCGTTAGTAATTAACAGCCTATTAGCAACATTATGCAGAAGATCCAACCTAACGCTCTAGCTCCCACAGGCTACTGCAATAATCATGGACTTTTCCCTTCAACTGCCTTCTAGGGGGCCATACTCATTCCCCACCCCTACGCTGTGGCCAACTCCAAATCACTTTCCACCATTGGCAATATGCGCACTTTTTCAACAATTTCTAACCTGGCTTCAGGCATACGGCGTGAAACCCCAGTGTTTATAACAAAACCTAAAGAACCTTCCTCATAGCACACATCTTTCTCAGTATTTTTGATAATTATTCGCTTACTTTACTATAAGATCCACAGAGTGCGCTCGTTTGTTTCGGTGAATACTCCTGCTATAATATTTATAACCGATACTCTGTGACATGATGACATCACTGACACTCAGTTAACCATTTTCGGATACGACAAGTTTAGGAGGAATCGGTCTGATCGTCGAGGTGGTGGTTGGATAATTTATCTGCAAATATCGCTCGCAGCAGCAACATTCGATAACCCAGTGTTGCACAACATTCAGGAATCACTCTGGCTTACGGTATCTGTTAATCAGCAACAACTGCTTATGGGAGGTATTTACAACGCGCCAAACGGCAGACAAGAAGACCCAGCACTTGTGAAGCTTGCAATTGAATGCGCCGCTGGCGTATAATTTTTACTAAGCTCATTAGAGGTGATTTCTATCCGCCTTCGATTTCATGGTCCGTAGAAACGCTCCTTTGAAATACCAGAATATCATCTACTGAATCCAAAGGAATGGTTGGCAGCAACCAGTCGCCCAACCCACCAGAGGTGAAGGTACCCTGGATCTTAAGTTTTCATTGGCGATATCTGCAATCTATGTTAACCTTCTTGAAGAATTACCGGGGAGCGATCATCGCGTGATCAACTGCCGCCTAAGACTACGCATGGCCGATATACAGCAAACAAAGCATTATCGTCTGTTCAGTTCTGTCAACTGGGATTCATTCAAGGTCCAGGTTTGTTCAGTGAATTGAGATAAGGGCCTTCTCTCTTCGGGTCCTGAACATGCAACGGACCAGTTTTATAGTATACCGGGCTTCTGCATCAATACAGCAGTACCACCATAATATGCTTACCAAACCAAACATGACTCCGCTCGCAAGGCGTTGAAGGCAGCGCGAAAGCTACATAAGATTCGGCATAAACGTATGTTAACTGCTGAAGTTGCGTTATTATTATAGCAGTCGAAGCTAGCCAAAGAACAGAGGCGGCGGTGTGACAAAACTCTTATTCTGAAAGAGTATGAAGCTCTGCACGCCCCCTATAAAAGCAGCTGAGCTAGCCAAACTATACCGTGCACTGGGTTCGGGTTGCAGCGACAGTCTCAATATTATTTCCACGCCTGATGGATCCTACTACGACGCACCAGGTGATATCTGCGAAGCTTATGGTACTTATTTTGCCGAATTAATACTCATTAACCCATCACACACACCAACACTTATCATACCGCACAATGATGAAGGTCTATGCACAGCGGAATTCACTATAGCGAAAAGCACTGGGCAAGGCTCTCGCTTGTATTTCTCAAGTTGCGCAGGCCCTGATGGGATCCCCTCTTGTAAAATAAAAAGCAGTAGTAGTGCCTTCCTTCTGCTTTTGCTCAACAGCTTTACAGTCTCCCTTAACAACGGAGTTTAGCGTACGCAGTGGAAAACCTGTCGTTATCCCATGACATAAAAGTGAAGCTGCCCAAGCGGTTAAAACTTTCGTCCTATCAAGCACACACCAATCGTATCTGGAATAATGGAAGGGATATTGGAAGATGAACTATTTATATTCTTGAAAAACACTAACATTAGCAGCAAAGCGCTGCGCGGCCCTCTGCAAGGTTGATCATGTGCAAAATACCAGACTGACATTTTAAAACACACAACGGCTGCCATTGACAACGGAAACAATGTCGTAATCCTGATCCTGAATATGCGAAAAGCCTTTGATAGAGTGCCTCACAGGTTACTAAACAAACTGGAGGCCATAAGCATTAGAGAACCAATGTTCTCTTGGCTGTCTCCAGATCTAATTAGTAGATAGCAGGTGGTGCGCATACGCGACCATTTCTCTAAACCAAAGGCATTCACTAGCGGAGTGTTTCAAAGGAATGTTATTGGTCCTCTTCTTTTTCTTATTTATATTATCAAGATATTCCGGAGAATACAAAATGTTGTTGCATTAATCTTTGCTGATGACATTAAAGTCGTCTACTCACAACCACGTGCAAATACGCAGGAATCCCTACGTCTCATTCAGGATGACCTGTCTACACTTGACTCCTGGTACCAACTTTGGTAGATGTTATTTCCCGTGGACAAGTGTAATATTTTCTCGTACTAATACCAGGTACTGCCAGGCGGTTACTTACTACAAGGCGCATATATCTAGAAATGCCGGGCAGTTTGCGATTTGAGAGGGTGATATTCAGTCAACGTTAACTTTTCTGAACACCTTGACTTTCAAAGTTCGATAGCCATAAAGACCATTGGTTATATCTGCCATCATTTTTACCTCACGGAATCTTTCATATCGCTTTACAAAACATATGTATTTCCGTGTGTGAAATACTGTTCAGTGGTACCGTCTAAGTTACAACTATCTGACCAGCACGCACTTGAGTGGATCCAGCAACGCTTCACAAAATAGCTATGTGGATATTCCACAATGTTGACATACAGAGCGTAATGTGATAAACTTGGATTTGCCTCGTTTGGCTTCGGATATTGAAGCTGAACCTATGTATTCATTACAGCGTCATAAATTGTAAAATTCGCAATCCTGAAACCGGTGTTCACCTATCTCTAAACAGCAGATATCCAATACGTACCAAAGAGGTAAAGGTCATAATTCCAAAATTTACTACGCGAGTCCGAGAACGTTTCTTTATAACCCAATACTCAAAGTTTTGGAACAAACTTCCAAGTGATATTAGAACATACTATGCACGTTGCAATTTTAAGCCTGCGATTTGTAAGCATTTAACCGTCCATAATGTGATTAAGGTGTTCGGGACATCACATTCCCTAGATAACGCATCCGGAAACGGTATCCATGGTGCCTGAATAATTTACCTAAACATATACACATAACATTTCGGACAGCAACCCTTTCATCACAATGTTTTGTTTGGCCCAAACTTTTGTCATGGGCTTGTGAAGGATCCTGATTCAATGGCAAGAACAAATAACAGAACGATTCTGATTACGCTATGTTACCTAGTTTGCAATTGCGCTCATGTTTAGTTCTGAAAATATATTAATGCAATGTCATGGAAATGTTGTACCATTATTTTAGCTGTTCCCTTTAGGGAACAGCATCTCACAACGTCGAGGGATATACATTTATTTAACTAATTTATATATTTCTTTCGACATTTGTTAATGCACATGAATGGTATGCATTTTAAGCGGGATTGTTTAACCATAACACTTGTGGTTTAAATGCCTCGGTAGGGCATTTTATTTGCACACTCGGTTTAGCAACCTTAGTTGCTTCTGCTGCTTTGTTTTGCGCCGCAGTGTAGCACAAATGCTACTGCGCTGCTACAACCACACCTATTAGCTAGTCCATTTACTGCTTGTTTGATAGCTGGGTATTCTTTTTCAACTTGCATGTCGAAAAGGTTAGCAAGTATCTGCAAAATTCCGTCTCGTAGTACATTTCCCGTGAAGCAAAGAGAATGACCTCAGAAATCAGCTAAGAATAAGCGCTTCTGTTGTTCGCTGGCTAGTAGAACAACCTCCCCGTGGTGCCAATTGATTTGGTCTGAGTAATCCTATCCGGCAACTGGTTCGGCGGCAGTGTACCATGATGAGGGGATTTCGCTTAGCCAGCGTTCTCCCCATAAAAACCACAGATATACGTTTAACAACACTGAGACATGGCGGATGTGACGGGCAACTAAATGAAGTCACTGTCTCTTCCCTTTTCCGGAAGTTCATTCACACATGCTGAACGTCAACTGATTTCATGATTTGTTTGATTCCCCTTTTGATGGCGAACCCAGCGAAATAAAACACACCCACTTACATTTACACACTCACGCAATATGGCTTCTTCCAAATACACACTTAAACGTACTTACGCATGTTAATATACACAACTTCCTATGCTTCTGGTCAAAATGTAATAACTTGTGCCAGTGCCGATCACACATGTCTGTAGTAACGTGAGAATGCCCGTGTTGGGGTGCGTCGCAGGGACGACAATAAATTTTTGTTTATTTATACTGGGTATGGTTGTTCACACGGTGCAGTCATGTAAGAATATTCTCAACTATTGTGAACATGTCAGGGTCCTCGATCCAGTGGTCCATAAATTGAGGAAGCATATGGCAAAATATCCGCTACCTGCGTCTTTTGTTCGTCCATTATTGTGGCTAGTGCAATGGTGGATGCCGTTCTTGCCAATTGATTACCGGACGATGGTGCAAACTTCACGGAACTTTTGCCTACGAAATGTTTTACCGGGCACTTAGGATCAGGTACGTCTGCTGAGAAGCCTAAAGCGTCCACGGCCATCAACAAGCAACTGTATGTATCGTGTTCATTAGGCTCCTATTAAACAGTAATCTCACAAGCTGTTATTGCTGCCGCTTCAACGTTCAATATCCAGGTACTGCAGGAATAGCAGGCGCTTAAATGTAAGACGTCCCAGGCGCATCGCATTGCACTCACCTTTATTTTTAGACAAAATATGACAGCTTCGGTCAGAACAGGTCGGCCATCGTCGTCAAGTCAGGTCAGGTCAACGGACGATAGAGGCTTTCGCCTAACGGGCATCCAGTTCTTGTGCCGGTAAGTGAAGTGGCCCCCGGCAGTTCGACGTTGGATTATCTCTTCTTGCTTCTGCAATGGAATGAAGCAAAACAAGAGCAAGCTTTGCACTTTCATATGCCAGCATCAAACTACACTACCAATTTCAGTACAACTACAGTACCTCTGGAAAAATGATAGACCAACAATCGTCTAAGCCCCTTTTGAAGGCCTCTACGGTCTCAGGCTCCACCAGGTCAGAAAGAAGTTTATTCCAGAAGTTAACTATTCGGTTTGTAAAAAAACTTTGCCCTGATGACCAGACGAACTCTATGGTGTTTGAGCTTCAGGCGATGCCCGCGCAGATGGTCTGACATAGCCAACTCAAGCAGATGGGTGAAACTAATACCACTAAGTCCCTTAATAATCTTATACGTTTCTATCAAATCCCCTCTCAACCTACGCAATTCCAAGGAAAATAGTCCTAAGCTACTTAGACGCTTTTCATAAGACTTCCATCGTTGACCTTCGATCATCCTGGTCGCAAGTTTCTGAATGTTTTCTATACAAATGATGTCACTCCGGAGGTACCGTGACCAGGCCTGAACACAATACTCCAGATGTGGCCTAACCAATGCTGTATATAATGGCAAGAATACTTCTGTTCTAGTGCTACTCAGCACCCTCCTAAGACGAAATAACTCCTGTCGCGCTTTATTGGCAGCATGGCGACACAGTGCTGAAGGCTTAAAATTGTTTAATACGATGACGCCTAGATCACGGGCTTCGTCAATACACCGCAACGACAGAGATCACACAGGAGACAGAACTGCAATTCCGCTACCACTACTGGTTAATGGTTGACAATTGTTGGCATTTAAAGATAGATCCCGTTGGCTTGACCCATTCATCACAGTGATGACGTCCTTAGCCAATGTCGCTCGGTTTCCCCTATTGACCAACTTCAAGTCGTTTGCGAAGATATAGCAGGGATCCACAAGAATAGCAGCCAGATCATTTAGAAACATAAGAAACAGCAATGGACCAAGTACCGAACCTTGCGGGACACCGAGTCCATGTTGCAACTGCTGCTAAGGCCAGTCCCAAATGCTTGCACCCTGACGTTCTCTGCCATTTGTCGCCCTCAGTGAGCTTAATAGATAGGATGAAGGGTTAAAGAACCAAGATTTCATAACAGACTCGTAACAGTCGCACCATTCAAAGCGTTGCGGGTAAACCATTTGTCTAATATGCACGCTGATGACGTGCAACATGTCATCCGCGGTACCATGGAGTGGCTAACGCTAATAGCAGTAGAAGGGGAGGTTATTCATTCAGGCGCGGGATGTCCGTTAGCATTTAGGCGAACAACTATGAAAGACGTTGTACACTGTATGTTGACATACAGTACTCCTTAAAACTATGAAGGCATCACTTGCCAATGCATGGGTAATGCAGCCTCGGATGCTGACATTACACGCTGCACCAAAGCGTGATTGTACTCTGTACGGTACAAGAGACGGTCTATTTAGCACAGTAAGGAATGCAGCGCCGCCGAGGTATGCCTACTGCTTCATTATTAACACCTTTAGCTTCCTAGGTTATCAATCGCTGAAGCGGATTAAACACCTTGACAATGCCGTTTTTGGCTACAAACCCGAATTTTGTACTATTCAACTTTATGTACATAAACCATTCCTAAACCGCAGTTGTCAATTTCCTTTGCCTTGTGAGGTTCTCTGGTGCATTGCAAGCACCAGTTAAGTTTCGGCCCAGCAGCATGAAGCGCCACCTATGTGCGTTTCTGCTTCCAGCAACTACAGCGACAAGTACTGCGTGATTTCAGGTCGTAAATGTCATGAGATGCGTTAGGTACTAAGTGCGTGGTAGTGTATGACCGTAACCGGATATCGATTATGGGCAATCAATGTTTCTGGAGCTGCCGGATTGCCACCCATGACTGCGAATTTCCATTGGTCAACGCTAGGATTATTTTTATTGGTCTGCCGTAAACTGGACAAAATCCGTTTTTAGCCATCTCGCGGTACACGAACCCATCCAGTTTAGCAAAATGCTCTCATAAGAAGGTTTAGAAAGCTAATCTGGACAGGATCTGGTCAAATGCCATCCGAGGTGGTCTCATCTTCCGTTTCGCTGGTGCTGATATAGCTTAACAGCAGCTTGGAGTTTCGACGTTCAGTTTCGTTCAGATGAGCAACTATGATCCGAGCACCGAAGTGCGGCAAATCCTGTAGCCACGGCTAACATCGCGCGAATAACAATAAAAACCACGGCGTTAGCGGGGTTAAAGACAACTAGTATATAGATAAAATAGAAGCAAGAAGGAATTACGTCAAGTTTAGCAAGATGGAACGAGAATTAACAACAACCCTGAGGTGAATTAAATAAATAAATAAATTGTGCATTCTCGACTAAGCGAGACAAGCCCGCGCAGGTGCGATCATGTTAAGAGTACAAAATGCGATCAGTTAATGTACAATGGAACAATGGGATTGTTGCATATGTTTATCTATGAATGTATGTAAGTCTGCATGTAGGCTTGTTTAGCTTTGTTTATGGGATGGGTAAATGTTTCCTATCTTTTGCTTGAATGTGCTTGAAGTTGTCGCCAGTGTTAAATGGATGCCTGCTATTTGTGGACTTGAAGCGATCGTGAGGGTAAGCAATGGGTGACTTTAGTTAGTGGCGAGTCACAACCGCCACGTCAGTGTTGTTTAACGGACGTTTGTGGCTTTTTATAGTGAGAACTTTTGCCGGGCGAAAATCCGCCACATCCTGGAACACTGCCGCTGAACTATTCGCTGGAAGGAAGTAAACCCAAACCACCCAGCTGGCACCAAGAGGAGGTTGTATTGCGTTACAATAATATTTTATACTACGGCTAACAGCTCAACCATTAAGTGCTTGTCTGCAAGCGCAATGGTTGTTTTACTGTACCGGATACCGACTTTAGCATCCGGGTGGACAGTCATCCGCAGTAGTCATCCCTTGTCTTTTGCGTTTCCTTGCTGTTTATCTACGTATACACTTTATTCGTGAGTTAAGTTGGCACGGTGTTATTGTTGTGTTTTATATGCTGACCCGTAATAACTATAGCGTAACGCATGTCAGGGAAAAGTACCGCAGTTGCTCTTAACTTTTGCCCTGCAAAAGGATGTTAAAACGAACGGCACAGCAGGCGTTAAGTCCCCTATTGCCACTAGTTGCTCAGGCAAACGTTTTCGTAGGAGAGACGAGCAATAATTCTCGTTCATGCGACCAGGACGGAGGTAGCCTAAGTACAATATTTCTTATATGGTTTACATTTAGATGAGGAATACTTGGCCCATTTACCTCCATTAGTGGACAGTCCTCGTAGTTTGCGTTCTTGCTTAGGTGGGCTATCCTTATGTTACCTGTCTTGTATATGCGACCATGATGCACCCATGGCGGATAAATATTAGGCCGTTCATGAACTATTCTCTTTGGAAACACGTGATGATGCTTTTCGGATGGTGTTGATTGCAAGAGTGTAGAATTGCAAACTCTTACAACGTCTGTGAGAAGCGTGCTGCTTGGGCTGAATCCGTTTTTACCGGGACAACCGAAGGATAAGCGCACATTAATGCGAACTCCTAGATCCACAAAAACTGTTGCAGTGGCAACCGGTAAGTTCGGTCAGTTAGTTTGGTTGATGGTTTGAGGAAAATTATATTCGGGGAATGCATCCCATCTAGCGGCTGTATTTGTATCCAGTTACACATTGCTGAATTTACGCTTTCTCCATCATGGAAGCTGCGCATATGGCCACTCGTATGCCGTGTTTTTCCCCCGCAAAAGTACGCCTCTTCGTTGTCAGATTCTACGCTTGTGAATGCAAGCCATGTAGCGACCATGATGTTCTTGCTCCAACCAGCAATGAGGTAATGGAGGTGAGGTCTGGTGGTTTGATCCTGAGAGGATATAATTCCCTTTTCACAGCTGATTTAACTGCGGTTCTATGTATCGCGCCAGTACGTGCACTTGTGAAGCCGTTGGATTGCAAGCAAATGTTTGCGAACTGCCGCTACAGGATGTTGTCCACAAGTGCATGTGCATTAAGGTTGAACAAAGAAACAGTATAACGCCCATATGACACACATTCGCCCGTATTTATTTTGCACCGTGCAAAGTATTTTTCTTTAATCTCGCCTTTAATATACATAAGTAACACTGCCCAGCTTCTTTTGTGAACTTCGCCTCATGATCGTGAGCCTATGTTAAATTACATGATTACTGGGATCTGGATCCCGCCTCACCCCAACATTATGAACCTAAGTATGCCGCCTGGGATTAGCTCAGTAGTGGCGAAGACATCACACCTTTCGTCTCCTTGACGTCCGTAGGAGGCTTATCCTAAACTTTGTCTCAAATTTTGCGTCCCGTAACTACTGATTACCCCACATCTGTTTGGCCGAATATTCTGTTACTTAAGCCTAATCCAGTCTCGTCTATGCTGTCTCGGCTGGATCCTTACGGCTTCTGGCTGGCTGAGATTTACTAACTCAGATTTGGCACTTCCAATAATCCTTTTATCTTCCGCTGCTTTGGTGGCAGTTGCTTCCCATTTTTTACTCTGATGTCAATTAATGCTACGATACGCTTATCCCACTCTCACCATATCTGGCTTGCTTGCTGTCTGCCTGGTGCGTTCGTCCCGCATTGCCGTATCTGTCTTTGCTGTTTCCTACCTCGCCTGGATCAAAACAGCTTAAAAGCCTGGTTTACAGTAAGTTCATATGCATGCCGCCAGGGATCAGCTCAGTAACGTTTGATCCATTATATTTTTCGTCTCCCTTACCTCGATATGTGGCATTTCCTAAACGCAGTCTCAGATTTTGTGTCCTGAATCGCTGCTTGCGTCCTCAAACTTTACCATCACGTTTGATTGGCTTAATAGTCTCTTCTTTCTGCCTAATCCGGTCTCTTCTGAGCCCCTTGCATGTTTCCTGACAGCTACTGGATGACTGAGGTACATCGACTCATGTTTGGCACTTCTACTGGTTTACTTTTCCTTTATTTGATTATTGCGGTTCCTCAAATGTTTTTCTAAAGCCATTAAAATCCGAAGCAACGCTTATATGTTTGAGCCGCGTATCCAGCTCTTGCCTCAGCTGGCTTGCCTGTGGTCAGCCAGATCCGTCCTACACGCACTGCCTTACCTGTCTTTGCTGTTTTCTTTCCTCGCTTAAACCATTAAGGCCTGCAAGCCTGGTTTACAGTACATTCACCCGTGGTGTTTATTCTAACCTTAATCAAGGCACGGCTATTTCACACAACCCTTCCAAGCCTTATCATCGTGCGTCAAAGCTAACTTGCAGAATTACTTTGTTCTTACTCCCGCCTCACCCCAACGTTATGAACCTATGCATGCCGCCTGGGATTAGCTCAGTAACGGCGGATTCATCAGACCTTGCGTCTCATTGGCAACCGTTTGAGGCTTTTCCTAAACGTTGTCTCAGATTTTGTTTTATAACTCTGCTCGCCTCTTTACTTGTCACTCCACATCTGTTTGGCCGAATAGCCTGCTTTCAACTAATCCGGTTTCGTCTAAGCTGTCTCGCCTCTTTGCTTACAACTTCTGGCCGGCTGAAGTTTACTAACTCATGGTTGGCAATTCCACCGAGCCTTTATCCCCTGCTTTGACTGCTGTTGATCCCCATTTTTATCATAAAGACTTTTAATGCTATGATAAGCTTATCTCACTCTCACCTCACCTGCCATGCTTTCTGTCTGCCTGATGCTTTCGGCGCGCACTGTCGCACAAGTCTTTGCTGCATCCTTACCTCTCTTTGTTAATTGAGGCTTAAAAGGCTGGTATACAGCAGCTTTCCCCGTAGAAATTTTATGTTTTTCTAACCGTAACCAGGTCTTGGATTAACTTGGTATGACCTGCGTTCCTTACCTTGTTATTGCGCTGAAACTATTGAATTCTAAGCGCGGCTCTGTGCCTAGCTACATGACACCTTTCATTTCCCTTTCTACTGTCCCGTGCTCCTACCTAGAATACTGTTGCTGACTTGTTTTAAAATCTGCAGCTTTTCTCACTACCAGTTTGATGTGGTAACCTGTCGGTCTTTCGCATATCTTTTCTATAGACTCCAATCACCATGAAACGTTATTTCAGAGCAACAAATACCTATACATTTATCTCATTTCCAGGCTTTCCTATATAGTTTCTCGTTTTCCTTTCACTTGCCACCGTCTTCGCTTTGTCCTCATTCATAATCTCATTCACGCTTCTAATTATTAGGCAACCATCGCCTGCATAGATCCGCTGGGTGGTCTCAGAACACAAAATACCAAATATTTTCTTTGCTCTTCATGTATTACTTTTACCATGCTGTAATATAAATGACTTCTACCTTATCAACATATATTGTTACAGGTTTCCTTGGTAGTCTCTGCTGCTCTCCTTTGCTTTAATTTTCTCTTCTCTTCCTTGAAGTCTTAAGTTATCGACAGAAACTTACCAAGGATATCATTCGGCCTGTTTTTCTGCTACCGAATAAAGCTACGAAGCCAAAATGGCGCGAATCAGATCTCCAACGCACTCCCTCCCAACCTGGTCTATTATCACTGGACAATTTGGTTTGGATGTCCTTAGCCAGAGGAGCAGATCAGCCGAGGCCTGTTTACAAAAAAGCATTCGAAACAAATGATTACCACAACATAGCTGAATCACTCCATAACTACCTAACCCTTGGTCCCGCCTGTCGAGCTTCCGGGCGCTCGCTTGTAGCTTGTCTGCTATCGCAGGGTGCTCCATCGACAAAGGAAAGTTGACTTCCCCGTGACACCAACTGCGTAGTTCGGGCCTACCCTGTTCCAGCAAAGGTTTAGTGCTCTAGGACTTGATGGGTTTCTGCCAGGCAAGCGTTCTCACTATAAAAGGCCACTGTTGTCGGTTTAACAGCACTGCGACGAGGCGGATGTGCTTCGACTATAACTAAAGCCACGGCCCAATGATTACCCAACCAACTAAACACAATCCCACCACTGACGTCTCTCGACCCTTCTCATACTATTCACGCGATCAACCACGATTGTGTTGGCACATGTAGAAACTGGAATAACAGATAGACGCACGCACTTCTACATACGTGTTTGAACGCTCAGCTCCAATGTGCACGGCTTAATTGCCCCATGGTTTATAATTCCCCGACATTTAGTTGTACCTTTAACATGATTACGTCTACATAGGCTTGCCCGCACTGCACGAAAATAATGAATTTATTTGTTTTTTAAAATGTCCATTGCATTTCTAACATAATAAACTTTCCTCAGGTTATGAACAACCGCAGGATTACGTGGTAGCCCTACGAACCACACGTGGTTCGGAGGTTACCGTTAGCCGCAACTGGCTACAGCATTATGGTCATACCGCCATCACACCTGAACTACAGCGCGGAGTGTACGCCACCGGGGTCAAGGATCTCCGAGCATTCGCACCCGGTGTCCGCAAGCCTCCGGTTTGTGTAAGTATGCGCACAACTTGGATGTGTGCAGAGATTTAATTTATCAGATGACTAGTAGTATCCACGCTCCGTGTCACTTGCATATACTGAAAGATAATTTGCGGTTGACACATATGACACAGTGTCAATGGGCACGCCATGACAATGCCTCCGGTAGTTTCGTTTCCCATTATTTAAATAACATTCCAAGTAGTGGACGGTTAGACTACGTTCGGAAGATGCTGGGGAAGAATCTCCTGCATAGCCTTGAAAAATGTATCTGTGTATGCCACGTATGGAGCTGCAACATCCGTAGTAATATTTGTCTTGGCATCAGTATTAGTCGACAACCATCACCAACCCGTTCCATCATGCAGCTGCGTCTACCTTGCACAAAATACTTAAAGGCTCGGGAGACGGGAGCGCACTGGTGGCAGACCTAGACGTTAAAACAACTGGTAGGATGATCCTAATCCACTACAAAACCGTTCACCTCAGGTAATAATACGGCATTCCGTTCGCCTTCTTTAACAACCTATGGCACTCCTAACTCCGGTTGCACTGCTTTGCACTTGTCACCGGTAACGACCAATTTCGTGATATAAAGAAGCGAGCACTAAGAGCAAAAGGTGGGTAGCGGTTAACCAAGGCGCGTTTTCCAATCCCAGTTGCAGCATGTTTTCCCGTAGAAAGTACTCACGCATTAGAATAGCTGTACGACATACTGAAGCCACTGACAGAGGCTGTGCGCCAAGTGCGACAGCAAGGTTATGTAAGGCTGCATGATTTAGATACTGCGGCTGTTTATTTCGTCACAAAAATGCCAACGTCATCATTAACAACCACCGTACATGCGCTATTTTAACTGCTGCTACGTTGCCGTGCAACCAGTGTGACCTATGGAGTGTACAGTAATAACGGAGCGATAAGGGGACTTATCTATGCAAATCCTGCAAGTCAATGCGCATACACGCAGTGAGGGCAACATACAGTCACACGAATCCGCCTACGCTGCAATGACAACTCGGCATCTGTGAGACGGATCCCTTACGTCTTTCAATGCCACGCCTCCAAATCAGGTATCATCCCTGCAGGTAAATCAGTGTCAAACATCTTACAAAAAGTCAATCAGACCAAGCGACGGCAGCAGAAGCGGCACTGGTGTCGACGGCAAGCCATGTTGTGCAAATTTATGAACCAAGCACAAAGCGATTCACGTGTGCTCTGGCTCGGAAGGCAAGGCGAACCGACAGTACCCAGTTTGCTCGTCACTGACTTTATTTTCCGCTGTCAACTCAACTTCCGTCCATAGCGAGATTTGCGCCGCCCTACATCGGGCAGGCTAAACAAGGCTATCCTAGGTAAGAGTTGACCAGGGATACGTGAGATGTGCCTAGGCCAACGCAACTTATTCAATGCTATCGGTTGTTCTAGGGAGTTAGCATGATTATGACTACCTAGAACTGGCCTACACACATCGTCGATGCGGACACACGGGAGTCATCCGACATTACCGTTGTTTCGCAGAAAGCGATAATAAAAGATTGGTAGGCGCCTTACGTTTGCAGACCGGAGGGGCCAAGTTTCACTTCCATACAACAAGACCGTCCTCACTATGGCTTCGTATACACGGCTTTTCAGACTGAAGGAACCTCCTTCTGTCGCCAAAGATGCAGTAGGACCAAGAAGGCCGTTCAGGCCTTTGCAATGCGTGTACTGACTTCAGGTTCTATGCGCCATCATAGCTACTACAGCTGCCGAGGTAGGTGAATTGCTCTACCATATCGAGTTTCTTGTTAGAAAGGGTCAAGGGGTCATAAAGTTGCTGGTGGTCCTGCAGCAACACTTTGCACTTTAAGTTTCTAAGTACATACTAATAATAAGACCAAACTGGACAGGCTATTCGGGGTTGATTGGGCTGCCTAAACATCGTAGAAAAATAAGACGATATCATTTGCATAATGAAGATCTACTACTCTTTAACCAGGCAGTACCTCAGCGTCTACATCGTGAGATTCAGCAAGGGAACACTGCATGATGGAGCCCACAAAGAAGTTGAACAAATCTAGGGAAATCGGACAACCCCGAGGTGTGCCACTTGTGGGCAGCACGTTATCCGACATGTCACAGTAGACACAGACTCGGCCTGTAGTGTTGGAGTATAGGACACTAGGATGTTTACATATTTGGTGGGAACATATTTTCGCGCAAATACGTCGAACAGTAACGGGCGATCGATTGAATCGAAAGCACTCTTGAAATTAAGGAACACTGCTATTGTCGGTCTGCGGTATGCGTGACGCTGCTCTTGCACATGCATCAGAGAAATTATATGGTCCAAACAAATCTGTCCTGAACGAAAACCTGCCTGCTCTTCCCTAATTGGAGATTTAGATTCCACGGTGAGGCGAAGAACGAGAACTGAGGCTAGTACTTTTGTCATCACTAGCGGTAGGCTAATAACATGTGGTTAGAACAGTTTGTGCTACTGCCCTTCTTATATATGGCCACTGTAACCGATTGAAGCCAGTTAGCCGGAATACTCTTCCTTCCCGATACGTTCGAATAGGGAGGTTAGTGCCTTGCAGAGTTCCCCAGTTCCATTCTTAACTAGTGCAGGTGGGAGGGAATCCGGGCCAGCGGCTCGAAAACGATTGAGAACTGTAATCGCGTTTCGAACCGCGGTCTCCAACGGAATCTCTAACCTAATCTTCCCTGGCTCGTCATGCGGCCAGTGAGTAGGAAGAGGTCCAGGAGCATTTGGCCATCAGAACCGACCTTGAAGGTATTCCTCCCAGCGAGACCTACGGCGCTCTTTATTTTCCAGCAGTGCACCCGCGCTGTCTCTGATTGTCTCACTAACGCCTGGTTTCCTGTGAACAGCGGTGCGGGACTGGTGGGAGAGCATGCGGTAATTGTCTACTGCTCCCGTCTCTTCTATGTCGTGAGACTGACTGGTCCACCAGGCTTCTTTGTCAGCACGTAGGCTGCGCTTTAGTTCGCTCCTAATAACACACTTTAACACTGTGCTCAGAACCAGCCGGGAGGTATCTTTTGGATTCCAACAGGTTCACCGACCTCTCGGATATTCAGTGATTGTTGCGTTGACGATTGACATTGCCGGCAGGAGCTGCGCCTCCGTAGTGCTTGGCGGCCGGGATTTAGTGCCAATGAAACTCACTGTTATTGGGCCAAGGAAGCGAAAATTCCGTATGCAGTGCGTTTTGATAGGCTTGTCTGACAGAGGGCTGAGACGATTTCTCAGTTGCTAATCAGCGGAGAGGCTTGGCGCGCCTCCCGGTAAATTTCATGGAAACGACAGCTTACTAAGGCATAATCAGAGTCAACGAAGGTGTTCCAGTACAAATTGAATTGTTTTCCCAGAACGATGATCGATGACTCTCAAATTGTCGTTGAATTAATTGCGCAAGCTTGTCATCATCCTTGGTTGCCTACCTCAGGAAAAACTGCTGCTGCTATCACTGGTCAAGCCGGTGTGGGCATCCTTTTAATTCCAAGGCTGAGGCATTGGTGCTTTGTTGAGTTCACGTCAACACTCGTTTGTTTTAGTCCGTTTGGCGACAGGAAGAGGGTGTATACGTTAAAATGCTATGCATTAAGATTGGTTTTCCAATTTATCTGGACGCTGTTGATTATGGTTTCCGCTTATGCCCCTATCGACTACAGTTTTGTTGTTAACAAGGGCGCCTTTTACCGCGAACTTAATGCTCTGCTACGCAATTTTACCAGCTCATATCTTAGAGTGCTTACAGGGAACAAGAATGGTAAAGTGGGTCATTGATCTCTTCAGAAGCTCTGCTAGGTGGCGCCGGCCGGTAATCTCAAGTTAACTAGCTTGTCTGGTAACCTGACGGCGCGGGTTCATCTCTGTGTATGGGAGGGCGACCCTGCATTAAACTTGGCCCGCTTGCGGCCGGTGGTAGTTGCGCAGCAACGAAGCGTTGGTACTGCTCACCGGCCTACTGCTGATGCCTGCGTTTACTGTTAGGGGTTAAGTATGGAGTAAACTCTGACCGTACGAACATCGGCTAGAGTCTTTTGCAGCTGTGCGCGGAACAACAAATGTAGGCCGGCAGCACCGGTTTTAGATGCAGTGCGCGTCGAACTGCCACTTGGCATCAACGTTTAGCTGACTAGCGATGGGCCCTTAGGTTAAAGGTCGCATATTTCCATCCTGGATTATCGCTCTTTCTGGAGTAGTTGCGTCGGCTGATAATTCCACGAGGAGCTGTGGTTTCTCGATGAACTCTAGCGGAAGGTTACCAAGCGTCTCTTTTGAGTTGCCAGGAAGCAGGAGCATTGGGCGATTAGCGCAAGCGCTTCCAGCTGATCCGCACTACTGGTACCCGGATATTAGATGTCAGCGGGACAGGTAGCGCAGTCGCGCCATACGACCCATTTGGCGGAGCTCATTTTTACTGCAGTTCAGTTGGCCCACCTGCCTCTTGACCTAATCAGGTGTTGCAGGACGGGCCATAATCGGGTAGTTTAGAAACTGCGTTGCGTGCTAAGGTCCGAAAAGCGACCGCGTGTCCCCTGGGTCATATAGGTGATCGCCATTCTATTCGGGCTAGAAGCGAACAGGAGGAAACGCGCAATGAGCCTCGGGAAAAGCTCCGTGCTTGGCTGAAGCAAGACCACTAATCCCGGGGTCACTTCCTGCGTCAGAGTTGGAAATGGCCGCTGCCTCTGGTAACCATTGTGAGTTACTCTGGCTACTACGGAAAACGAACAGCGGAAGGCCTGGTGTTAGTGAAAATATACTGGACGAGAGTGGACAACCTATCCATAATGTGTCAAAACGTTTAGCGGATTGGGCTGCGCACTTTGATAAGCAACTTAACCGCCCGTAAGTGTTCGGTTCTTCAACTGCCAGTGACTCCCTGCACCGTGGACTCTCTCTTTGGATCCTCCTCCTCGCGCAGAATTCACACGCCAGGTCGGACTGTTGACGTTGAACAAAGCCGCGGGACCAGATTATCTTCATTCAGCTCTCTTAAAATTCGGGGGCACGGCTCTTGTGGATAAGTAACACGAATTACTGGTGAAACTGTGGGAGCAAAATACTCTCCCAGCCGACTGAAGCCACGCCGTTAATGTGCCAAACTTTGCAGGTGGCTCGGGTTCGGAATGCGGCAAACATAGAGGAATCAATCTAATCTCCAAAGCCTCCAAATAACTCGCCACCATAGTCCTGTACGGACTGCCCGGCGCTCGTGCAAGCCAGGTTCGTGAGGAACAAGCAGGATTTCCTTGGGGCCGTGACTGCATTGACCATCGCCACACATTGCGTCAATTGTTGGAGCACCAGCACACATATTGGCGGCCCACTGTAGTCGTGTTCCGCTACATCAAAATTGCCTTCGATTCGGTTGCTCGGTGTGCTCTTTGGGACAGTCTACTCAGTAAAGGTGTGCCCGAGCATTATGTAAATATGCTCCGAGCATTATACACGCGTAGCCTGGACAGAATGAGGGCCCAGGGCAAGCTGGCGTCGATGTTCAATATATCCAGCTGTGTGATACAAACATACCCGTTTCAACCATTTCTCTTCAACTTCGCTAGTGACGAAGTCACGGAGGTTGCATTTACAGGACAGGAATTGGAGCGACTCTCAGGAGAACTACTTCTTGATCTGAAGTATGCAGGCGACGTTGCCGTCATCTGTGGCGGCTCCCAGAGGTACCAAGCTGCACTGCAGACTAGCACTGTTCGTCAGCCCCTTCTGGGTTTGCGTGGCACCATCGAAGTGCAAAGCTTTAATCCAAGGTTGGCAGGGATCGCTTTCATCGCTGAACCTTGGTGGGGGTCAGCCAGAAGTCCTCTAGAAATTCGACTACCTGGGACGTTGTACCAGCTCCCTTGGGATGAAGGGTTTTATCACGAAACTTATAGCCAAATCTTTATGTGCTTTTGCTAGCCCTCGCCACGTATTGCCGTGGCGTGACATCAATCACTCCCTGAGGAGTAGAGCTTATAATGCAGCGGTAAGGTCAACCTTACCGTGCGGCTGCGAAACCTGGCCCCATAGGCCGGCGGACATAAAGTGGCTAGCTACTTTCGACTCTCGGTGTCTTCGAGGTTTGTCTTACATGGGGTGAGCACAGCGAGTGTGCAAAGATCGTGTACGACGCCCCGTTTGTAGTACAGGTAAGGGAACGAAACCGAGCTGCATCGTGGTTTCACGCACCAAACTTGGATGGCTCACCACGTGTTGCGCGTGCCAGTCTACCCAAAACTGCGATGTGCATTGTGTTCACCGGAGGAATGGATGAAAGAAGAGGAGGGGTGGCCAATCGAGTATCTGGTCCAGAGGAGTAATGGCCCACCCTCCGGAGCTGGCCTCAGTTGGAGCTTCTCGGCTTCATGGTTGGTGCCCAAAAACGGTGAACACGTTTGGCTAGATAAACTTGCTGACATGGCTAGGTACGAACCTCCGTGACGTTCCTGCTATAAGTTTCTTGGCCTCTCCCCATCCTTTTACGCCTCCCCGCGAACCACGATATTATTCCGTAGCATTAGCTACTTTTACAGCATAAATTTGCTTATTGCCTATCAGTCGGCTGCTCACTTTCCGGATTGATGTGCATCCGTTGCTGGTAGCTCAGCTGGCATACGACTGTTGCATTTATTTTTTATCTTCTTTTATATATTGCGGCACAGTAGCTGAGGCGTTTTCCACCTCTAGCTAACGTGTACAAGGAAGATGGTGAACAAGTGGCTCTTAGGACTCCCGTTTATCCTGGCTGCGTACGTGGGTAATCCGCAACTTCTGTTTTGCCTCCATAAAACATATTACAACGATTCCGTTGCACTAAAATTAAGTGTCATAGCTCTTAATACTTGTCTTTTAGAACTCCCGTTTGGACGTGATGCATGTATAAGTGATTAGGAAATAATGCTTTGCCTCCAAGTAACCTTCTGCGGCCGCACATATACTCCGTTGCACTTTCGGTAGATGTATTGGCTCATAAAAGTGGCTTATAGCACTACTGTTTATCCGTCATTCGTACATGGTTGATCCCTAACTACTGGTGTTCCTCCATGTAACCTTTGCCACCGCATATTTACTCCGTTGCACCCGCTTGAATTTTATCGGCACTTAACGTGTAGCTTTTACAACACCTGTGTATCCGTGCTGCCTGGTTGACTGCTCCGCCACTACTGGGCTACCTCGGAGTAACATGTGCCGCCGTTATGTATGCAGGTACCACTCCTGTAGGTATGTTGGCTCGTAATCGGCTTTCTGCTAGAACGCTGTTATTCGTGCTGCCAACTACAGTGAGCCGCTACTACTGGTTTTCCTACGCAAAACCTGTGCTGCTGCCTATATACTCCCTTCCGGCCCCCGTTAGGTGTATAACATTTTCCCATTTTGCTTTTAGAACGCCTGCCTATCCGTGATGCCTACTTAAGGGATCCACCACTACTGGTCTGCCTCTACATAACATGCGCCGCTGCGTAAACACATTGTCGCAGCTATGGTTAGTGTATTATCCACTTCCACGTAGCGTTTAGAATGCGCATATACCCTTTGCGTGCATTCTTGCACTTACCGTCTCGTCGCTTGCAGAATAAAGCAGAATTCCATGCGTCTTTGCACCACTGCTTATTTAACACACAAAATATTTGCATGTGACATATAGTTTAAACGAAATTACCTGGTTACACTACCTAAGGCCTTTTTTTACCCCGCATCGTGTTTACCTTGCTTTTTAGATGTCAAGGGGGCCTCTTATGAGGCTGACAAAGCTACTTCTCGGTGTTCCGCCTTGGCACGTTCCGAGGCATCTACACGCGCACTCAACGAGTTGTGAAAATTGCTGTATGGTGCAAGCGCCGTTTGCCTTTATTTTATCTGGTTTCCCAACGGTCACAACCATGTATATTTACTGCTGCTTATCCGCGGTCACTCGATAAAGGTTGTGGCCAGGTACCCCTAGGTCAGCTTTTGCACGAGCCTCAAATGAGGTACTTTGTCAAATGCCGTCGAAATGTCGACGAAAATCACGTCTAGTGTGTGACCATTATCTACTGAATCCGCCCAACTTTTACGAGCCAGCAAGAAATTCGTCAGACATGAAAATCCCTCCCGGAATCCGTGTTGTATACGCTAATTTGACTACATCTACACAGAGGACTCTCCAACGAATCTTTCATCAGTTTCGCGAGGAATGTGACTACTACAATCGTCAAACTAATTGGTCTGCAATTTGCAGGCGGAATCCCGTCCCGTTTATAAAGATGGGATAGATGACAGCTTCCTTCCATTCAGGTCGCAATGCACAGCTTCAAGCGTTGTCTGAAACACCATAGCAAGCCGTCCACTTAGTTACGTAGACAACGCATGCAACAGTTTCGGGGGAATTCAATCATGCCCAGCGGCCTTAGAAAGATTCAGCCCTTGTAACAGTCTACAAACTTCCGTCTCCGCTGCAATAAATTCGGATGAGCCCGAAACCTTTGGAATCCAGCAAACCAACTCAATGCCTGGCAAACAGGTTTCCCTTACAAACGCTGCCGTATATTACCCAATAAGTGCGCAGGCTTACTCATAGGCCGTATGAGTAGGAGTACCGGCAGCACGTTTAAATAGTGGGATTGACCGGTTCTAACCACAGCGCCTTTTGACTTAAGCGGAGCACCTTTTCGGATTCTCTGAAGCTTCGTTGGTTTACCCTTTCTCGAAATTAAGCCGAGCATCAATTAGGTGTTGCATACAGCTATTTCTAGCCTTACGGTATTTGTCACAAGTAGCACTGGACGGAACATTTCGGTAAGTCCACCAACATCTAGACCACTTTGTGGGAAGATGCCTACCAGTGGATTATATCAAGGGCGGCTTTGCGCATGCCTCCTTTCTCCGTATGGCTGGGATAAAGGAAGCAGAGAAATCTGTGAGATAGGACTTAACTTTATCCAAGGCAACCTGGACAGTGTCGTCGTCTGAGAACTCACAATGGAAATCCGAAGCCTTGATTGATGGTCTGCGTGCCATATGTTTGGGCGAGACTCAACGGTACTCTGGTAGGGTCTAGACAGGGTACAACTGAAGAGCAAACATACATGCTCACTGGAACCCAGTGGAGCCCCGTAAGTGATGTCGCAAACAAAATCGAGTGACGTAGCAAATATAAGGTCTAAGATAGACGGTACTTGGCGGTCCATGTACCTAGTGGGGTGCTCAATCAACTGATGCAAAGACACTTATAGCATAAGCCCAAGCAGATCAGCGCCGAATGTGCCTGACGCAATGTCGCAAGGAGGATCGGCCCAGCAAACCTCTGGGAGGTTGAAGTCGCCCATCAACAAACACTTGTTTGCCGACTGGGTGCGACTGCAGTCAAGTACCCCTTTTGATACACTCCCAAGGCTTCTATACACAAGTACAATTCAAATCTGCGCCGAGGACGTGCTAATCACAGACGACAGAGCTTCAACAAGTTTGTCTACTGACTGAAATAACCAAGTCTTCAAAACGTCAAGTTTGCAGCTCAGCTAATGAGCGACGCCCCCTCCTGCCGGCCAGCAGAGCGATCGTATCTAAATAGTGCGTAGCCAGATAGATGTCCTCCGCCATCCGTGAGGTCCTGAGAGAGCCACGTTTAAGTGAATGGTAAAATATTGGGATGAGACCAATCCACAAGCAGAATTAACTGGTGAACTTTATTCATAAGGCCAAGCACATTACTTAGCAATATCTGAAAGTATTCGCTAGGCCAAGACCTGGCTCGTTCGCTACCAGAATGGGCAGTGGTAGGACGGAAGAGGACCGCCGGTTGACCACCCGAAAACCCACTAACCGGCTACATTGTTCACCGGACGCTCGCCAGCTTTTAAGGTCCTCGTTAGCCATTCTTAGCTTCAGCCTGTCGGCCAGCTGCAGGTCCGGCTGCACCCTAATATTTGCTCATTTCTTCCTAAAAGCAAACCGCAAGAGAGCGCTGCGTTCCTCCGGGGTAGTGAGTACAACATGAAGTTGACGCATTCTAAGGGTTGATACATTAGCTGGGACGTTCCCCAGTCTATTCAACTTCCTGACAGTAGTGCCTAGAAAACCAGGCTCAAGAAGCTTCGTTACGCAAATTTTTAAACTATTGAAGGTCGTACAAAATGCGATCAGCAGGAAGGACAGCAGTAGATTCAGCCTTGTTACGGAATATAACGCTACTATCCGTGAACGAATCGCCACAACGAGGTGGATTTACCCGTCTCGCCTTTGATTCGATACTTAGAGCAGGTGGCTACACCACTGGTGCTGGGACTGTCTTTAGCCCTTCGGAGGATGTAGCAAAGGCAGCGTATGTTTTTCGCTCCATTATCGAGGTCTTACATTATTTCGGGTCACCGATTCCACCGAAAGGCTTTATGGCAGCTTTTGTCTGTTTTTTATTCTTGATAACGGGAGCAGGGTCCTGTGACGATTATTCGCTTTGAGCAAAGTCAGCCAAACCTTCAGAACATGCCTTCTCGGCGACAAACCGAGATGTCCGGCCACTTCGGCTGACAAGTAGTAGGTGTTGGAATCTTCGCCTTCGCACAACCGTCAGACCGTTTGACAAGTAACGACACTTGGCTTGTTTCCGGTGCCCAGACAACCATAACTTCTTGTTTAGCAAAGAGCTTACCGGGTTTTTGGCTCTCTGTTGCTTTACTCGAAGGGACCCTTGAAGCAGCAATTCGGCGTCGTTCAATGTAGCTTTGGATACGACTTCCGAAGCAGCTTCATTTTTGTGGTCGGCAACCATCTGGACGGGTGACCTAATGATTGGTGCGACAAGTTGGTCTCCAGTGTTAGTGACCAAACCTGCGTTGTTGGAGACCAGAAGAGTTGTCATGGACAGAACAACCTTAAGGCGACGATCTGAGAGCATGGAGAACGAACACTCCACATTTCGCAGCCATATATCAAGAGTATCGTCTCTCGTACGAAAGGCCGCGCAGCCTCGCCGGCGGCTGCAGCGATTGGCACAACTGAAAAGCAAATTTTCGCTGGAGGCCAACGCCGCGTAATGCCCGGTAGTTCGGTCTGTACAAAGGTGGTAGTGCCCACTGTTGCAGACATCGCATTGCATACCGCCAGAAGCGTCAGTCACTGGTATATTGCAGCTTGGACTGCCACTGAGTGCCATAATCCCAGAATCCAAGCCACCCGGAACAACAGCTTCGGTGCATTGCAAAACCAAAAAAGTAGGAAACAGAGTATAATCTTAACGCATATACAGTAGTTAAACAACTTCAACCAAACGGTTAAATCTAAATGCCAAAAGGGGATTATAACCGGGAAAAACCGAAATAGTTACCAGTGAGTGCCATAGACGCTTTGATTAGAACCGCTTTAATCGATCCATGGTATTTTTGATCAGAGGAATTCTAGCAATACTCAAATTCCGTTACAAATGCGTATTCAAACAGCTTTTTCCACAATATTGTTGTTAAAAAGCTCGATCAAAATGGCAAGTCAAAATATTAAGCTACCGCGCACTATTCACGAAGATTGGAACCAGTTGCCTGTTCCTACTGGTTGTTTGGTTGATAGAGAACAGAAGTAAGTTCGTTTGTCAGCTTCGTAACTTCCCGAAGGTTGCGAGTTTTTCTGGGATCACTGCGGAACATGGATCCGCAGAAGACCGCCATAGTTGCGTAGTGCCCAGGAGATTCCCCCGTATGACTGTAAACTATTCTTAAATGTATTAAAATTATGGCTTTCTTATATATTAGGGCAACAGGCGGTTTGTCTGTTGGTACGCTGTTCCCATTTTTTTGGAACACGAACACGATCTCCGCCTTTTGCGCGCCACTCGACAGCGAACGACGCGCTGTCGGGACAATTTAATTACACTATGGCGGTTAAGGTTGAATATATTTGATGCCATTTGGCACATCCTTTTTGTAACGTAAATGACTTGCCCTCTGAGTGATACCGGTAGCCAGCATTAATTATTAGGAGCGGTGTAATGGTATTATACGTGATGTGATTCCTCAGCATTTTACTGAGGCAAAGGTGGTGAATTAATGAAGGCCAATAAGGTGGCGGAAAATCAACGGATGCGATTGTGTGGAACATGCGTTCAACAAGTATAGCCTTTGGTAGTTCAAGGAATGCTTTGAGTGGTTAAATGTGTTGATGCGCAAGCTGACGATCTATTATAAAATGAATTTACTGTTAACAATGCAGCAAATAAAAAGTTAAGAAATCCACACGGCATATTTTTGCACAGGTAACCCACACGGAAGGTATAAAAGGGAAACATTTAAGGCTACTTAGGCACCTGGATTATTCATAATCAGCGGATTAACATGATGAAGAAATGTGAAACTTACGGAGTATACATTAAAGAAAAACTGGAAGTAAAGTAATTTGGTAATTTTGCAAAAATCCAAAGGGAATAACTACTATGTCAAAGGCCTTACTATGTACAGGCTTGATAGAATACAGATGTTCAAAATTGGTAAAAAATTAAGAATAACGGACATTTTAAATTACTTTATTGCTGTGCATATGAATGCGGAATGGAACATGCGCATTCATTGATTTGGGTTTGTTAATGGTGTTAGTGAAAGGGAATATTTACAAGTGAATATGCTTTGATGGTGTGTCTAGGTTGTTGAAAGGTGTTACACAAATAGCAATAAGTTGAATGTCATCGGATGCGCAGACACATAGGTTAACTGGATATAAAGGTGTAAGTATGTCAGATTCTTCCATAAATAAATATATGTATATATGTGTCCGCCTTAATATGCTATATATGTATATATAGTTGTATATATACCTAAATATATTTATATATGTGCATACATGTATGCGTATATACATGCACACGTGTATATATATGGATATTTTCATGGTCGGCGGCATCCGGTTTTGGATTTGGCTGTCACTGGCCAGCCACAGGACGCCAGCGCTTACAGATGGACCATGGGTGGCTTGCCGGGATTATTCATTTTACACACGGAAGCACCAACGTTAGGACACTTGCAACAAAGTTTGTTGGGCCTTGAACACCGAATTTCAAAACTGCATTCCAAAGCGAGGAAGGGTTGTAGACTACTTGGGCTCTGGGGATATTTGTTGATAACTGCACCCAATTGTTCAGTCGAATGCACGAACCAATGTGGAATATTGTGAGCTGCAACCGCTTGGTAGCCAGGAGTTAACGCGGCCCAATTAGGCTAGCGGTGTTGCATTACCGCTGGATTTTAATTGAGGAATAATTACACATTGCATACATACACACAAATATACACTCCTACAAATATATATATGTATACATATACACATGTATATATACTAATGAATGCAATGTCTTTTACGTCGATTATCGGACGCGACCTTGATTGTTCTTTGCATACAGCTCCGTGTCCATTCATATGTACGCAGTGATTCATGGTAAATTTAACATTCTCTCCCTAGGTACGGTGGCAAAACGTACTGTGCTGGAGAAGACGATGGCTGCACGCCTGTGTGATGTGGAAGGCATAGCCACATTGGGCGACCTGTAGCACCACCTTCGCGACCAGTGACAGCTGCTGCCGAGGAGACCAACGAGCGCGCAAACTATAAGCGGCCCGATGGGTTTGATGAGAACAATGCGACGATCGGCGCATTGGTGTCAAAGAAGAATGCAGCATTTGCTGCATATGATGTAGATCCCAATGACTTGGGAAAGAGTAGTCAGTTTCGCGAAATTGGACGGCGACTGACCCGAGAGATCCGTCGCATTAAAAATGCATGGTGGTCTGAGAAGACGAAGCAGATGGAATGCTACGCCGAACGCCACCAACACAAGGAATTCTTTGACTCCTTGAAGGCGATGTATGGACCGAGATTGGAGCCGCTGAGGAAGCTGATCGATAGTAGCTCAGACGCTACCTGCATACAGAGTGCAGACATAATGCAGATCTGGCGGAAACACTTTGACTGTCTCTTGAACAACCGTTCAGAGATCGACTGGCTTGCTTTGAATGGACTGAAGCAGCACGGTGTGAAAGCGAATCTGGCGGATACGCGGAGACTGGATGAGACGCAAAGAGCACTTGCTCAGCTGCGAAACGGTAAAGGAGCTGGGGCCGACGGGATCCCGCCTGAAGTATTGAAACACGGCGGACCCGCGTTGTTGAGCGCGCTGCACCGCTTGGTGCAACGTGTATGGATTGAGGTGGGGGTGCCTCGTGAGTTGAAAGATGCCCATGTGCTACCACTGTACAAGGGCACAGGTAGCAAGCAATGTTGCACGAATTATGGTGGCATCTACTTGCTGTGTTGTGTGGGCAAGGTGATTGCCCGAATCCTGCTCAACCGCCTCGTCCGGCAGGTTGTGGAATCGAACGTCGCGGAAGAGCAGTGTGGATTCCGTTCGGGTCACAGCACTATAGGTATGGTGTTTTCGGCTCGTCAGTTGCTAGAGAAGTGCAGAGAACGACAACAGCCATTGTACTCGCTTATTGTTGATTTCACCAAGGCATTTGATACGGTGAATCGCGAGGCATTGTGGCTGGTGTTGGGTAACTTTGGCTGCCCGCGTAAGTTTGTAAGTTTAATTGAAAGTCTGCGCAGTGGTGTATGAGCGAAGGTGCAGCTGAGTGGAGAGACCTCGGATGACTTTGCAGTTGTCTCTGGTGTGAAGCAAGGCTGTGTCTTAGCTCCTGACCTGTTTATTATAAATCTTCATGCAATGTTATCTTGTGCGTTTAATGCCGCTTGTGTTTACACTGTTTTGTTTGGAGCACCGTATTTGTGCTGGGTTGCTGCACATCCGTCGTTTCGGTGCGGGAACTCTAGTCTGTGAGACAACTAGCCGTATGTTGCTGTTTTCTGACGACTGTGCGTTGTTTGCACACAGCGCGGATGAGTTTCAGCACATGACTACTGCTCTGGCTTCGACAGCGGCAAAATTTGGGCTCACCATCAACACAAGCAAAATTGTATGTCTCTTTCAGCCTTCACCGGAGGTGCAATCTTCAATATTGCCGCGAATCAGCATTGGTGCTGAAGTGTTGGAAACCACCTCCCGCCTTTGCTACCTTAGATGAGTGATGTCTATTGATCAGTAGCTACATAGTGAGCTGCGTATCCGCGTGTCGAAGGCAGCGGCGGCTTTCGGGAAGCTTGAGTACCGAGTGTGGAACAACCATCAGCTTAACGTTGTCACAAAACTGATGGTGTACAAATCCATTGTGCTTTCCGTTCTTCTATACGGCAGTGAACCGTAGACGACGTACTGTCTGGATGTGCGATGTCTCGAGCGGTTCCATCAGCAGTGTTTGTGATGAAGTTTGCGCATCGTTTGGGGCGCCAGATTTGCAGACAAGGAAGTGTTGCGCCGTAGTGAGATGTATGCTGTGGACTGCGTACTTTTACTGAGACACCTGAGATGACTCGGTCATGTGTGGCGCATGGATTCGACTCGGATACCGAAACAACTCTTATACGGTCAACCGATTATTGGGAAGCGGCACGTGGGGAAACCAGTTACGTTACTAGAACATGATCAAATTAAGCCTCACACGTTCTAATCTTGATTGCAGATCATGGGAATCGAAAGCGGTTGATCGGCGCGTATGGCGCGATCTCAACACGAAGGCAGTTGCTGACGTGCGGGAGAAAGACTTCATGCATGCAAAGAAGAAGCGGTAAGCACCGATGGATTGTAGTTCATCGACCTCGAGTGCATGGTGCTGTGGCACATGCGGTCGCGAGTGCCTGAGTCAGACAGGCCTAGTAAGCCATGAGCGAGGCCACTCGGGACAACTACTGAAACGCCGACGGGTACTGCAGAGAACGTAGGCAGAATCAGCGCAGCTTTTGTAGATACGCTGCATTCGATTTACTAACCGCGTGCTTGCATGCTGAGTCTATTTATTTCAGGCAAAGGGTTTTAAATTGTGCCCCAATGCTTTTCATCCCATATAAACGCCTAGTTATACTCGATTCCTTAAACCTGCACACGTCGTTTTAGCCACTTGTAGTTATTTCGATAACATTTTCGTGTTGTAGCATTTCCGTAAAACAAGACCTCCTTACCTCGTGAGGTTATCTCGTATTCTTTTGTAAACCTATTCTTTTGTAAACAACTTACTTTATATGCTCGCTAATTTAAGATTTATGTCACGGTTTGCTTGCGTGCTAAGTCTGTTTATTTCAGGTGGTGGTTTTTCAATTTTTCCCAATGCTTTGCTTTCTCATATAAACGTCTACCAGTTCTTTTTTCTATAAACTTGCACACGTCATTTAGTCAATTCTTGTCCTTTCCGAAAACATTTTTGTGTTCGTGGCATTTCCGTACAGTTTGTCTTCTGACCCCGTGCACTTATCTCGCATTCTTCTGTAAACAACTTACTTCAGATGCTCATTACTTTAAGATATATGTCACCCTTTCCTAGTAAGCCATGAGCGAGGCCACTCGGAACCACTACAGAGGCGACGACGGGTCCTACAAACAAGGTAGACAGCACCGGCGCAGCGTTTGTAGGCACGCTGCATTCGATTTATTAACCGCGTGGTTGCATGATAAGTCTTTTTATTTCAGGGGGTGGGTTTTCAATTTTGACTAAGTGCTTTTCATTCACATATAAATTTCTACCTGTACTCTATTCCATTAACTTGCACACTTCGCTTAAGCCAATTGTAGTCGATTTCCATAGCATTTTTGTGTTCGAGGTATTCCGTAAAGTATATTTTCTGACCTCGCGAACTTATCTAGGATTCGTTTGTAAACAACTTATTTCATATGCTTATTAACTTAAGGTTTATGTCACCGTTTCCTTATGCATTAAGCAATTTATTTTCCTTGTCTCTTTCTCTCTCTTAAATGATTGGCTGTTGTTTCATATCCCCGGTGTAGCTGCGCTTGATGTGCATGTTGACAAGGTGCCTACCTGTCTATTACCCACTACCTCGTCCGTACTGGATCCAGGAGATAGTTGGTCGCTGCTGGAGGGGACGGCGTGCACGGTCCTTGTGGTCGTGCCAGGCTCAAACAGTGGTTCCATGCACTCGGTGTGGAGCGGATTACGGTCCAGCCACCGCCTTGTGTTCACTTGATTCCCCAAATACAGCGTGCTTGTTTTTGTCTCTGAAGGAGTGTGGGCCGGCTCGGTTGATGAAACGTGGCTCCCATCTGCAAGCCTCCAGGTCCTATTCCTTCGGGTTTACATTGAATATGGGGTGTAGGGTTGGTGCTGTGGGTGGTTCAGCGCAAGCCATCCATGGTTCCTCTGTAGGCGCAGGCGTCCTTTGGCTGACCACAGTGACAGGCAAATCCGAAACCGGAGGCCCCCAATCATATATATGTAGCTAAATAAATGTATACGGAGCTGTAGTGGAAGCAGAATCAGGCCCGCGTCAGATATCTGACGGGACGGAATATACATACGTTAATGCGTTAGGAGGAAGTGAAAGATTCCACGTGATAACTGTGCATGTTTAACATGCTTTGTACGTGCGGTACGCATCTGCCAATCATCAGCAATGCCTGCCTACACACCAGTGATTAGTTTCCAGTTGTTTAACAGAAATATGTGACTCTGATTATGAGGTCTATATATAGACATATATAACGTAAACGTATATACATGTATACATATATACATATATATATATATAATAATGTACGAAAAATCTCTTACGACGACTACCGGACGCGGCCCTGATTGATTTTGCATACAGCTCCGTGTACATTCCTATGTATATATTTATACAGGTAGATAAATGTACACGGAGCTGTAATGGAAGAGGAATCAGGGCCGCGTCGGATAACTGATGGGACGGATGATGCAAACATTAATGCGTTAAGAATGAAGTGAAAGGTTCCATGTAATAAATGTGCATGTGCAACTTGCCTTGTACATGCGGTACGCGTCTGTCAATCATTAGCAAAGCCTCCCTACATACCAGGGATTACTTGCCAGTTGTTTAACAGAAGCAGGTGATTTTTGATAATGAGGTCTATATATATACATATATATATTTATATGGCGGGTGAACCTATGGTGCGCTGAGGATTGTGGTATCTAGATCCTGACAGATGGTCTACCCAATGCTGCTACTGTTGTGCCATTTGCTCATGTCATGGGCGCCTCCTCGTGGCGACCGCTGGGTGGGAGTTGGGTTGCGCCCTTCTCCCTACTAAGATCCAGGACACCGCTCCGCATGAGTCAGTGAACTGACCATGTGCTAGATCTGCTGCCCTTCGTGTGTACAGTTAATCTAAGGCTTTGGCTGAGGGCCCAACTCGTTCTTCTGTCAGGTGTGGGCGCCCTGCCAATACCCTAGTCCATCCTCTCCGTAAGTTAGGAAGTGGTCGATGTCCCGCTTCCCGTAAAACCTAGTCATAGAAGACAACAGGTCTACAGGTTATAAGTTCACAGCTCGATTAGCGTAGAGAACAAGCGCCACGCATTTTCTCTGATGGTGGGGGGACACCTCCGGGCGTTCAACGGTTTGCTACTGCCCGCCTCAAGCCAGGCAGCCTCTGGGCAATTTGGTGCAAACCCGCTAAAACTCACCCGCGTCTGGCCGTGGTCGCCGGAGTATCCTATTACGGTGGCAAAACGTATATGAATCGTTCCAGTACCCAAAAGGCTGCTGTGACGGCCTTCAAGCAGATCCCAAGCTGTCTCTGCAATCACATTCAGGAGCTGGATCTGCTTCCGAGTGCCTTGTGGGTCAGGTTATTGAGCTAAGGGCTCCGGGGGGAGTCCCACAAGCAAACTTACAAACAACCCATTGCCTTGTGGGTCAGGCTTTTGAGCCAAAGGCTCCAGGCGGAGTCCCTCAAGCAAACCTCCGAAACACAAAGACCATATTGCATAAGATTGCCTACCAAAGCGATCCTATGCCCGAGCGCAAAGCCCTCAGCATCGGGTGCTAGAGCGTGCGCAAACTACTGGACCGGAACTCCAGGGAGGGCACGGAGCGAAGCACTGCACTTGTCGCGATAGAACTGGCGCGCCACCACATCGATACTGCAGAGCTCAGTGAAACCCGACTCGCTGAGCAAGGTAAGTTGCATGAAGCAGCTGCTGGCTACACGTTATGCTGGGTGAACAACGCCGTCTCAGCACCAAGTGTTCATTGGATCGGATTTGCAACATCCCATTGCTCCCATGACTTCATGCTGGGTGAACCAACGGGCATCAGCGCGCGAATTGTGACTGTTCGCCTACGACTCGGAAGAGGTGAGATCGCTATTTTTATATGTCTTATCCTGACGACACGCATGGTCAATTCTACACTCAGGTATCCTCCGTGATACGGCCGGTGCCGAGGAGCGACCGACTCTTTCTGCTGGGTGATTTCAACGCGAGTTCGGCGTGATGTGCCAGAGTGGACAGATGTTATCGGTTCTCATGTCATTGGTTCAGCGAATACGAACGGTGACAGACTGCTCTCACTGTGTGCGACTCACGGCCTAAATATCACGAACACTCGGTTTGCACGGAGTGCGAGTGATATAGCAGCTTGGACGCACATATGGAGTGGTCACGATCCCCTGCTTGATTATACCATCTTACTTCAGCATTATATGCGCAAAGTGCGCATGACATGTCTACTGCGTGGAGTTGCTTTTGGACCTGAACACAAATTAGTGCAGTCCAAAATGTACATATATTTTCGAAAATCTATGTATTGTACTCCCGCCGTGAATCGGCGTAAATTTTACATTCTTCCTTGGAACTGTGGCAAAACTAACTGAGCTGGAGAAGTCGATTAATGCACGCCTGTGTGATGTTAAAGGCCTAGCCAGACTAGGAGACCTGTGGCACCACATTTGCGAACAGGTAAAAGCTGCTGCCGAAGAGACCATCAGGCGCACGAACTGTAAACGGCCCGATTGGTTTGATGAGAACAATGCAACGATCGGAGCACTGGTGCCGGAGAAGAATGCGGCGTTTGCTGCATATATGGCATACCCCAGTGACTTAAGAAAGAGTAGTCAGTTTCGCGAAATTCGAAGACGACTTACCCGAGAGCTTCGGCGCCTTAAAATTGCATGGTTGGCTGAGAAGGCGAAGTAGATGGTATGCTAAGAAGAACGCCGCCAACACAAGGAATTCTTTCACTCCTTGAAGGCGATGTATGGACAGAGGTTGGAGCCGCTGAAGACGCTGAAGACGCTGATCGATGGTAGCTCAGGCGCTACCTGCACACAGAGTGCAGACATAATGCAGATCTGGCGGAAACACTTTGACTGTCTCTTGAACAACCGTTCAAAGATTGACTGGCCTGCATGGAACTGCCTGAAGCAGCAGGATGTAATGACGACGCTGGCCGACACGCCTGCGTCGGAGGAGACGCAACGAGCACTTGCTCAGCTGCGAAACGGTAAAGGAGCTGGGGCCGACGGGATCCCGCCTGAAGTATTGAAACACGGCGGACCCGCGTTGTTGCCTGCGCTGCAATACTTGGTGCAACATGTATGGATTGAAGAGGGGTGCCTCCTGAGCTGAAGGATGCCCTTGTGCTGCCAATGTATAAGTGAAAAGGAAACAAGCAAGGTTGCACGAATTATGGTAGCATTAACCTGCTGAGTTGTGTGGGCAAGGTGGTTGCCCGAATCCTGCTCAGCCGCCTCGTCCGGCAGGTTGTGGAATCGAACGTCGCGGAAGAGCAGTGTGGATTCCGTTCGGGTCACAGCACTATAGGTATGGTGCTTGTGCCTCTTCCGTTGCAGGAGAAGTGCAGAGTGATACCAGCCGTTGCACTCGCTTTTTGTTGATATCTCCAAGGCATTTGATACGGTGAATCGCGAGGCATTGTGGCTGGCGTTGGGTAACTTTGGCTGCCCGCGTAAGTTTGTAAGTTTAATTGAAAGTCTGCGCAGTGGTATATGAGCGAAGGTGCAGCTGAGTGGAGAGACCTCGGATGACTTTGCAGTTGTCTTTGGTGTGAAGCAAGGCTGTCTTAGCTCCTGCCCTGTTTAATATATATCCTTATGCAACGTTGTCCTGTGCCTTTACTGCCGGTTACGCTTATGGTGTTTGTGTGGAGCAACCTATTATGGTGGTTTGCTGCACATCCGTCATTTCGGTGCTGGAACTCCAGTCTGTGAGACAACTAGCCGTATGTTGCTGTTTGCTGATGACTGTGCGTTGTTTGCACACAGCGTGGATGAGTTTCAGCACATGACTAGTGCTCTGGCTTCGACAGCGGCAAACTTTGGGCTCACCATCAACACAAGCAAAATTGTCTGTCTCTTTCAGCCTTCAATATTGCCGCGATCAGCATTGGTGCTGTATCATTGGAAACCACCTGCCGCTTCTGCTACCTTGGGAGTGTGATATCGAATTATAAGCAGCAACATAGTGAGCTGCATATTCGTGTGTCGTAGGCAGTGGCTGCATTCGGGAAGCTTGAGTGCCGAGTATGGAACAACCATCAGATTACTACTGGCAAGAAGCTGATTATGTACAAATCCATGCTGCCGTCCGTTTTTCTATACGGCAGTGAAACGTTGACGATGTACTGTCGGGATGTGCGATATCTCGAACGGTTCCATCTTCAATGTCTGCAACGGATTTCGCTCATCACTTGGGGCGACAGAGTTGTTGACACGAGTGTTGCGACAAAGTGGGACGTATGCAGTCTACTGCCTACTTTAATTGAGACACCTGAGGTGGCTTGGTCATGTGAGCCGTATGGATGCGACGCGGATTCCGAACCAATGCTTATACGGTCAGCTGGGTTTTTGGAAGCGGCATGTGGTGAAACCGATGGTACATTTCCAGGACATGGTTTAAGTGAGGTGCTCACGTTCTAAACTTGCTTGCAGACCATGGGAATCAAATTCGGTTGATCGGCGTGCATGGCTCGATCTAATTACGAAGGCATTTGCCGAAGTGCGGATAGAAGTTCTTATACATGCAGAGAAGAAGCGGCAAGTACGGAAGCGGCAGGCAATGATGGCTCGTATTCAATCGTCATCAAGCGCATGTTGTTGTACCACATACGGTCGCGAGTGCCTTAGTCAGGCAGACTTAGTGAGCCATGAGCGAGGCCACTCGGGACTACTGCCGAAGCGACGAAGGGTGCTGCAGAGAAAGAAGAATGTATGGAACCACTCTTCGAGCCTAACATGGCCACAAGAAAATTGCACCCCGTCCCCTCCAGCAGCGACCAACTATCTCCTGGAGCCAGTATGGACGAGGTAGCGGGTAATAGACAGGTAGGCACATTGTCAACGTGCACGTCAAGCGCAGCTACACCAGGGCGATCAAACAACAGCCAATCACTTGAAAGAGAGACAAAGAAAATAACTCAAATAATGCATAAGGAAACGGTGACATAAACCTTAAGTTAATGAGCATCCAAAATAAGCTTTTTACAAACGAATCCTAGACAAGTTAATGAGGTCAGAAATTATATTTTACGGAATGCCACGAACACAGAAATGCAACGGAAATCGAATACAATTGGCTTAAGCGAGGTGTGGAAGTTAATGAAATAGTGTACAGGTAGACTTTTATATGAGAAAGGAAAGCATTTAGGCAAACTTGAAAACCTACCACCTGACATAAAGGGACTTAGCATGCAAGCACGCGGTTAGTAAATCAAATGCAGCGTGCCTACAATTGCTGCGCCGGTTCTGAATACTTATCTGCAGGACCCGTCGTCTCTTCTGTAGTTGTCCCGAGGAGCCTCGCTTATGGCTTACTAGACACTTATATGAGAAAGAAAGGCACTTGCACAAAACTGAAAACCCACCACCTGAAATAAGGGGACTTAGCATGCAAGCACGTATATATATATATATATGGTTTGCGTTTTCCCGTTGATTTAGCGCTTGTCACGGGGGTCAGCCGCAAGACGTTTGTGCATGCAGACGATGCGTGCGTGTGCTGCGCTGCGCTGCATCACCTGCAGCTGTAACCGCACACCCCATATGGCAGCGCAAACCGAAATGAATAAGCACTGGAGGCATGTCGATGGGCGGCAGATTTCATCAATGGAGCCGGCTTACACCCCTTCGAATGACGTCACAAGCACGCTGTATTAGGAGATAAAAGCGCACACAATGCGGAGGCTGAGCCGTGGTCCGCTTCACGCTGAGTGCATGGAACCAAGCTTGGAGAGTAACACGAGCACGAGGCAGTGCAACCCGTGCGCCCTAGCAAGAACCATATTATCAGCATCATCATTACACGTTAGCTGGAGGTGGAAAACACCTCAGCTATTGTGCCGCAACACAAAAGACAAGAAAAGAAAAACGAACAGTGGCAGGCCCGCGGAGTCCCTAGTAACGGATGGACATCGTTCCGGAGAGCTAACAGCTGGCTGTCGTAAAAGAGTCATATTAGGCCCAACAAGTAAGATCGTGAATAGAGGGGATGCTAAACAGGAGGGGGATGGACCAAGGAAATCACGACACCAAAGCCATTGGTGCCGGCTCCGAGCCATATCAGCAAGTGTGTCTAACCAAACGTGTTCATCGTCCTTAGGACCCCAGCCAGGCAGTCAGGATGCACCAACCGACGCCAACTTCGACGTGAGGGTTTTCATTTCTCTCGACCAAGTCATCACTGGGCCTCCCTCCTCCTCTTCCAACCGCACCCACAACGAGCAGGCAATGCACGTCTCGGAAGTCCGTGTGCTGGCTTGCGCAACACGTGGCCCAGCCATCGGAGCATGGTGCGTGATATAATAGTGCTGAGCGGTTCACTCGCTCTTCCTAAACCAAACACGTGACGTCGAACACGCTCATTGCTCACGCGGTGTTCCAACCAGACATGAGCTAAGCTGCGGAGGCAGCGATACTCGAATGTGACGAGCCTCTTCATGTCTGTCGACCTGATGGTCCAGGTTTCACAGCCATAGAGGGGAGTTGAACGGACGGCTGCGCTGTAAACTCTGCCCTTCAGGGCGAAAGTAATGTCGCTTTTGCACCACAGGTGGCGGAGATTGGCAAAAGCACCTCCAGCTTTTGCTATAGGGTTTGTAACCCCATCTTCAATCCCACGGGTGGTAATGTAGCTGCCCAGGTACTTGAACTCCTGAACGACTTCTAACAGATCACCACCAAGCATTAGTGCAGGGTTGGGTCCCTGCCACTCTTGGAGAAAAACTTTGCATTTCGATGGAGCAAAGCATAGCCCAAAACGAGTGACAACCAGTGCTAATCGGTCCAGTGCTGTTTGGCATGTTTGGGAGCTGCCACAGATTAGGGCAATATTGTCCGCATACTCCAAGTCAAGTAGTCGCTCACCAGGAAGTAGCTCCACACCTTCTAGGTCGTGTCCAGCGAACGCTGTTTCCATGACTTCCTCAATAGCGAAGTTGAAGAGGAAAGGTGACAGCGGGCATCCTTGTCTCAAACCGTTGGTGATACTGAAGGGTGGCGACAGTTTGCCGTACATCCTCACCCTGCTCAAACTATGCGCGTACAACGCTTTGGTAATGTTTACATATTTATCAGGCCCACCTTTCTTCAGCAGACAGTCCCAAAAGGCACATCGTTCGACTGAGTCGAAGGTACCTTTTATGTCACGAAGCATGAAAACGGTGGTTCGCCAATAAACATGGCGGTGTTCCAACACTTGACGCCGTGTGAAGATGTGGTCGATGTAGCCCCGACCTCGGCGAAATCCGGCTTGCTCTTCACGAATCTGGCGTTCACAAGTGCCAGTCAGTCTGTGGAGAATGACAGAGGCAAGCAATTTAGAGGCAATCGCATTCAGACTGATTCCCCTATGATTGCCGCATTCCAAAAGGGAGTTTCCCTTGAAAATTGGGACAATGACGGAGCGGTTCCAGTCTGTCCGGTCTGTCTCCTGCTCCCTAACTTTTAATAGCAACTCGTGTAGATCATCTACTAGAGCAGGTCCCCGGAATTTGAAAAGGCGGGGGGAATGCTATCTGCCCCTGCGGCCTTATGAAGCTTTAACAGCCTGATCACACGTTCGACTTCTGCGCGTGAGGGCGGATCCGAGGAGACGGCCCATGGAGCAGGTCGCTTAATGCCCGAAGAGAAAAGCGGTAACTCAGGGTTGGGTAAATTGTCTTGCAAAGTGTTCAGCCCAACGCTGCAAGCGTTTTGACAAGCTGTGGATCGGCTGCTTACCCTTGTCGCCTACGGTCCCGCTACCACCAAATCACCTGCTGTCTGTTTCCCGTATCAGACGGAATAACTTACGATGAGTACCAACGGCAGCGGCTGTTTCCATCTCAGAGGCACCATGAGACCACCAGGTTTCGAGGTCCTTCCTAAGGCTGGCACGTTTTTTTGCCCTGAGATTTTTGCGAGCCCCCTTGTATTCCCTTCCAGCCGGAATACTTCGGCGAGCATCCATAAGTTCCAGAGACTGTGTAGAGACCCAATGTCCGGTTTGGCGATTTGCTTTGCTACATGAAGACATGCCTGCTAACAGCACCGCTTGACGAATATGTTACCAATGATCCTCAGCGGTGTTTAGTGGGCGCTTACTCAGTCCAGGTGTCAGCGCACTTTGCTACACATTCAGACCATCTGGCTTCGTCAGCTGGCTGGTGTCAATCCGTTAACATTGACGTTGCGGACGTCCACCGAAATGCACCAGGAGGTCGGCACAGACAAGTGGGTGGTCAGAGTTCAGGCACGTGCGCCATATCGAGCGACAGGTTTGGACAAGCCTCTCCAGCGGTAACTGATCGCGATATGATCGATTTGCGTCCATGGTTGGCCCGAGGCTGGCGGCTGCCAAGTCTCGCTTCGGTGGGTGCTGTGTCAAAAGTTAGTGCTCGCGCGAAAGAGGCGAGCAGCTTCACACAGCTGTAGCAATCACTCACCATCATCATTATGAGAGCCTACACCATTTTGGCCGCCCAGACGAAGCTCATCAGAGGACAATTTTCCGACTTGGGCGTTAGATCGCCAGCCAAAATCACAGTTCCGTGCTTCTTCCGTAACGAAGGAGCTCGTGGAGTTGCTGATACAAATCAGCTTTTACCGGATCAGTGCTACAGCTTGTAGGGGCGTAAGCCGCAATGGCAAACAGGCACCGTTTGTCCCCGCGCGACTTCGTATCACGGAACGAACCAGCTAATCTAACGGCGCACATCCTACTGTGTACTGGGATCCAATCAATCAGAGCAGCTTTAGCCCAGGGACTCAAAATAATGCCGACACCAGCTTGACCGGCATTTGAAGCTGCATCATTGCCAGACAGGCGCAATGAGAATGTGCAGCCAGTGTCGCATATGGGGGATCTCAGTGTAAGTACGGAGTTCGAATCTTGCAGGCAAGTTTCTGATAAACGGCAAATATCGATCCATAGGGTCTCTAGTGTGCGGGCAAGTGCTGTCTGTTGTCCAATCTGCTGCATAGTGCGCTCGTTGAGGCACGCCAGTCTTAGCGAGACGCGAGGACTCCAAAGGGAAACGGATAAACTGACGTTGTCCGCTTGGTTGAACATGGACTTGTCGACTGGATTGGAGAGAGGCCCTGCGATTGTGTGTGATTTGAAGTTAAAAGACAAGCGACTATTGAAGCAAGCTGCGGAAGGGCGAAGAATTGGGGGATTGAAAATTAGGCGGATATAAGTAAAGTTGGAGCGGGACGATAAGGATGAAGAAGCGCAAGAAGGGGTATAAGAAGACGGGAAGGTCTGAGCAGTAGCATCCATACCCCTATCCACCCTGCTCGATGCAGCTGATAGGGCGTCGTTTATTATCCTCTGCGACGGCCAG
The DNA here is from genome assembly GCA_944474145.2 of Dicrocoelium dendriticum. Lineage (NCBI taxonomy): Eukaryota > Metazoa > Platyhelminthes > Trematoda > Plagiorchiida > Dicrocoeliidae > Dicrocoelium > Dicrocoelium dendriticum. The sequence goes on along the minus strand of OX104067.1, from coordinate 9,470,384 downwards.
AGCATCAAGCAATTGTTGTAAGAAAGGCTCTTTGTTTTGCTTGGTCAGATTAATGTCAGGTTGTCAAGGCCTAGACAAGAGAACGATTAGGGTTCTCAACCAAAGCCTTTGGTTCAAAATCCCTACCGCAAGGCAGCGGGTTTGGGCACTGGACTACAGAGCCGTTTTATGAAATGAGGAGCCACCCCCATTCTAACCCTCAATCTGGAGGACCAGGAGGCTGAGTTTGTCTGGCCTCTAACCATTGAGCAATCTAGTATGAGTGGTTCTGAAGGTGCAAAAAACACCACCCAGCATAGCTCAATGGATCTCCGAGGCAAGCAAACCATCGCACCACGGTAAAGTCCAGGCTCATTGTGCTGGCAAGAACCATCAAGATTCTTTATCTATTATTACTCGAGGTATGACTGCGATATACGGCAGAGCGATTATGTCCAAACAATGAATCCCGAACCCCCTACAACCAAATCGTTCTTTCGCATGTTCACCATCGCACAGTTCTAAGCATGGACATATGAACAATTTTCTACTGTCACTACAGTTCCCATAAAATGTCTGTACAGCTGTACATACCTGATCATGCCTCAACAGGCGTGCCTCGCATAGTCGAGAATAAATATTTATTTATTTATTTATTTATAAATGTGTGTGTACATATACAGAGTGCATATTAGATGGGCGACCATTGCTTGAAGTAATGGGACACAATATGTAATGGCATTGTGCGAATTTCTAACAGTACTATCCTTGTGATGCTATCCTGTTAGGAAACGGTTTGCAATCAGGTTCCGTGGTGTTTGTTGAGCGGCCCTCTCTGGAATGTCTAAAGGCTATATGGATTTGTGGGAAATGCCCGAAACCTTAAGTCAGCAGGACCGTTATCCTTAGGCATCCCCTTAACATGAGAAATGGGGAGGTGGATTGCAATACTATTTCAGGAAGCCCATGTACTCGTGTTCTGGATGACTGAATGTACTGCAGAAGCGAGTAACAAACCAAACATGAGCTGGATTGATGACATTAAACTCACCCCACGTTGCCTAGATGGCGTGATAACGAAGGTTATACTGGAGGTCATCCGCTGCATGCTGACGAATGCAACCCTGGGCTCTGAAATTGCGCTGACAGGTAGGCATGCCAACGATGAATAGCAAGGCTTGGATAACGGGCATGCATACGGAACAGGAAATATGCTCGCCGACGGAGTGAACGTGTGAAGCCCCTTGAACCCGGTAATAACCAGCACATAGGAACGGTGCATGTGGATGTGAGGTCAGCATGCAGATTAACGCAATATTTGTAGCAAAGAATTATGACTAACATAAATGGCGTCATGCCCACTGCACCGATATGCACAGTGAAATGGTTGATGTAAAGGTTACGCAGAGACATGTACAAGGAAACATGACGTGCAATACAGAGACATATGTACGCTGGAACGAGTCATTAGACGTAACATTATGCCAGTCAATGTATAATGGTGATACTCGGGAACAGCGTATGGTGGAAGAAATCCAAGCGAAAATAGGAGTGCGATGTTCATAAGCAGTTACTAACCTGTGATATTGCAACGCGGGTCATTGAGGTTGATGGCCCAACTCTGGTAAATGGGAATAATACTCCGCCAGGCGTGTACCGCAAACCTCACTGCATCATAGATACACAGTGACGTTATCCTTCATAACCGCAAGATGCACTGGCTTTTTAAACCGAAGCACGAATAGTTGCTGAACTAGTTGCGTATGCTGTTTAAATCATTCAAAAATATTCCCGACCTCGCGCGTGAGCTGGTGAACGGCTCGTTACCCACAAAGCGAGAACACTGAGAAATGTTTGTGGAGCCTTCAGATAGGTGCCGGTACATTTCCGTGAAACAGCTTCACGACGTACCTGCAATGGAAAGATTCGCGACGTGTAATTGGAAATGGTTGTTCATAGCTGCCAACAGTACATAGGTGAGGACATCGCTGAGAAGGCTCTGTAGTTGGGGAATACAGGGCATATATTGATACGGTAAATTAACATGCTTTACAAGCACAACGTGACATCACGGATTGCAAAGGACACGTAAGCGGCATATAAACCGGATGAAGAAAGAAATCGGGACTAAGAAGGGTGCACAGCAGTGACTTACGTGAGAACCCTGCTGGCGTAAGGGCACTAACCGTGGGAAGTAGCTGAAACGCACTGCTAACGGCGTGCAGCTACAAATAAGGGGGCAGTGCAGCGGGAGCTTGCGCACAAAAATGGTTACCTTTTCCTCCTAATCCCTTGCCTCGCGGCATTATTTGACAGTATCCCGCTAAGAATGAGTTACCAAGCGCGTTTGCAACAATCGACTGCTGCTTGTGCAGTGCTAGTAGGGGCAGCTGCACTGAGGTCGGTGACTAAGACTGTCCCTTGAACCTGCCGACAAAGGCCAATGCCGGTTACTTTGGCAGCGGAGTGGAATGGTATGCGGAGCCCAATTAACTTCTCCCTTAAATCCTTTCCCTCTGACAAGTGGCCTGTTGCGCACCTGCGGTGTGATGGTATCTTATACTTCATGCAGGGGACAGTGCCTTACTAGATAACCAGTCTACATGGGAACCTCCTACTTATGGCATGCAAATGAGGTGAAGGCATGTTGTTCGCCTAACACGTCGCCGATCATACGTGCCAGGCTTTGCAACCGTTCACTATGGTCAAACGTACTGCTGCTTTGTACACTGTAACATTTCGTGCGTCAGTGATGTCACGCCGCCGCCATCGGTTGCTATGGTTAGCAATTGTATCTAGAGGTTCCCATATGCCGCTCCTGATCGCATCCGAAATGACAAGGTCGGTTATACAAATCCACAGGTAGTTAACTGTCTGAACAAATGTAGGATGTACCCACCAATCGTCAACGCAGGAGTGATCCCCTTTTAATGTTGGAGGAAAGCTTGACACTTCGAGGATGCTAAGCGAAGCCCGAAGCGACTGACAGCCATTGTGTAGCGGAGATCCAAATACGGAGGCCATATTACCTATGCCGGGGGTGGTAGTGCAGCGGCACGCACACACCGAAGGCTTAACTTCTTTGCGTCTAGATTATAACGGAGGCCTCCCTGCTTGTCTATTGAAGCGCAACCTTCCAAATACTTGTGGGGATAGTTATTGCCAAGGAATTCGGGGACACCTTACTTGCCCTATGGTAGAAAACTGCAGGGTAACTTATTGCGCATCTTCGGCCCAGCGTACAGTAGCGGTATCCCACCTTCGCTTAGTGTGGCGGAAGCATGGAATGTGATGCTGATCATGATGACGTCCGTAACTGAAACAGCCGCCTTGATGTACAAACCCTCCGCATTATACAAAGGAACCTACCGCAGCGAACTGCAACCGAGGTGCTCAACGAACGGACGACAAACTGCGGTACGTAAGCAAAAATCCACAAGTACAGTTGCATCAGCTAAATACGATCATTGCCCAGGTGACGTATGCCGAGCACACAGGGATTTTGTTCTCTGAACTTTAAGGCGGGGTGAGCAGACGGGCGGTTAGTAACCTCCAATGTAGCTGCCACTGGAGAAAGCACTGAAGCGCATGCACACTATTCTAACGCCAAATTAAAGCCTTGCGTTAGTCAGCTGTGAGCATCGTGTAGCCACCAGCGCTCAAAAAGGTATGCGCATAGGTGCACCTAATCCCCGGATGCAGTTGAAGGTAAGTTAGGAATGCTCGCGCAAGTAACTCTTGAGTGGAACCCTTACTAAGCACCAGGCACCTCTTCGCTACACGCAACCTTACTCCACACGTAGGCCGAGTACATCGCCGACCACATGTACTAAATATAGCGGATTGCCACTGTAGACGGCGTCTCACCCTGCGATTGGAATGTACGGACAGTACCGCCCTAATGGAGGCTTGTCGACCGGATACATCATGCGAACGACTACCCGATATGCGTTCCGTCCGTTCTCTGCTACCTCCTGTGGGGAACTAAGCAACGGTTTTCTACACGGTGATTGGGAAGGAGTATGCGCAATATACAACTCACATGATGTCTTCCGCAGTGCATGATGGGATATCACAAACCTACTTGCTGCCCGAGAAGCATGAGTTACGTCGACGGACGAGAGACGCCTTGATGACCCCTTCTTTGCAATCGACATGGCATTTGACGAGCTACCTCATCCACAGATTATTAACATACATCAGTCAGTTTGTGTACCCAGATTTCCCGGGGCAACAACCACTGATGGGAACGTGTGGGGAACAATTTTCGTCCCTGTGCCTAAGACCTGGGCGGCTACGCAATGCTCCGTGCTGGAGCCAGAGCATTGTAACATGTGCATGAACCACCTTACGGCGGCAATACAAACGCACACTCAGGTATGCTCCCTTGACCTAGAGGAGTGGTCTGCAACTTGCTCCCAGAGCACCGACAGACTACCAGATCCATTTGACCGGTGGCTAAGGAGTCCATTTAGTGGGTATACCCTATGAAACGTGGCAACTGCGCCTTATCACGATTCCCGTCCTGAGCTCTTTCAAGGCGTATCGTATGGGAGATTGGCTCATAATGCCTGTCACACGGGAGAACGGCCTAGGGGCGATATATTCGCAGGATGTAAACACTTAACTTCACCCCGCGGAAGAGGCCACCGGCAGGCAAATGAATGTTCTCGGTTGCGTATACATCGTCCTATTACAATTTCGGCGATAAATGTAAATTGGTTACTTTCACCTTCACCGTACGATTTCGCAAAGTATTATCCGAGCCGCTTCCACGTAAGTAAATGTGAACATAATGTCCTACGAAGTACGGAGACGGTCCAAAATCTTTCTCTTCGCTTTCGGATCATCACTACATTCGAATAATTACGACTGGAACCACTTGTCCATGGCATATCGCCCTAGCACCCTAAAGCTGTGCAGGGAACCCGCCGTTACTTAATTTGGCCCTTGCACCAGCAATGCACCGAATGATGGAGGTAATGCTTACCTAGATTACCAGCAAGAAAAAACCCATAACGCACTTTAAGGACATGCAAAGGCAGAAAGTAATTTACAGCACGGAAGCACCGGAGAATTATGTTGGCAATTATATCTAGATCGGGGAATACAAAGGCAAAAAATGAAACAGTACAATAACTGCGGCGGGGTTCACAACCTTGCAACCGTCACGTGTCAGGGATGGGGAGTTGCACTAAAGGAAAGCGTCAACGATCGCTGGAATAAGCAGACAAGGCATAAGGGAAAGGCGTGCAACAAAGTATACCAAGAAGAAAACTCACCCTAGCGGGCTGCACACAAATTCATTCGCACTACGAGGAACAAGAGAAGAGGTGGAACTCCGGATCAACGGGGTAGCAAACACACGTTGCATGACACCAATGCGTACACACACACATAACCCATGCAACGGCGTCACCATGACCTGCGACGTCATCCTTCCGCTGACAAATACCGCAGAAGTCTTCCGAAACAATTCCAGGAGTAACGCGCTTGCGGTTAACGAGCACTCGGTAGGAGGAAGATATGGTAGTATGCGATTTCCGAAATTCTGATCCCCTAAGAGCACTTTACTTGGGTTCACCTCCGTCACACGGCATTTCAGTGGAGACTTACCTTTCCCAGACCCGGTTGCGGAAGTGGAGGAGAAGGTTGGTTGCTTGGTCAAGGGGCTAACATCATTTCCTTCAGTTACTTGCAAGCGCTGCGGAACGTCGATTTCGGACACTGTGGATACCGCGACGGTTGACTGATCATGCCAGCTTTGCGGCGGAGGTAAACCACATAATATGCTTACGATGCCTCAGTATTTATTAGAAGAGGTACAGGCCACTTGGATGTGCGACCGCACAATGAAAAATTGCCTTCTTTGGACATCAATGAGGCCAGCATTTTAAACGCATTTAATGCGGCAGAAAAGGTTATCCGATCCGTAACTACGTAACTATGCCTGAATGTCCGACAGAACTTTCCGCGATTTGCGCAGTTACCAGACACTGTGGACAACAACAGTATTCCCTGTGGGCTGACGATCTCGCAGCTCCAACACACTACCCTCGTCCACGCCGTCGGAACTAGCTGTGGGAGCTTGCTGAGGAACAATCCATCAACAAACACACGGTATGTCATCCACGGAATGGCGGTGAAGGCAAGCAGTGTAACAAATGTGAGAACATGGTAGCTGCCAATGACGACTGAATTCGCACACTCACTTTCACGGGTGATGTAGACACGACTACCCTTGGACCGGGGCCGGGAAACAAAGCGATACGGTCCACCAGACCGGCAACGGAGAACAGAGGATACGCGGAAATGGGCTAAAAACACATTCGCCGCAAAATCACTCGGCTGTGTGTAAAACGAGGCCACAGCAGGAACTCTGATGGAATAAATACCAGGCTCAGGTTACGCCTCCCTATGACGTTTTATTTCATGCACGCAACTACTCACACGATCAACCATACAGGTGAAGAAAGTAAGCAGAGAGGATCCCTTTGACAAATACTCCATCAGGTGTTTGTTCTCATTCTCCACTCTGTTTGTTGAATGACAACTGAAAGGCACCACATCTCTGTCTGTGAGCGGCCCAACCGTCTGCGTATTTCAGCCATGTTCCGGACAAATACCGGTAGCATCCAGTATTTTCCAACCGGATTGTGGTTAATAAACTATCAACTTGGCACGCATTGAGAGTGTAGGTTAGCTTATGCAACCATGAACGTAACTGCACTCACCCAGCACCTGATATCTCACGTATATGACTGCAACGTCGATTCCTGCCACATTTAACATGGCAGCTGCAAAATAACATATTTGAGTTCGGATAGCAACGAGTAACCGCGTTCAACTGCGCTGCAAATTATTCCATCACTACAGCACGACAAGGTCTGGTGTTTGGCTTCATTTCCAGCTTCACCTCAACCGCAAGACTATAGCTGTACGACGTTTGATCCGGTAGAAAGGCGTAAAAAAGACATTCCCAGACCAGTCACGTCAACGAAGATGCAGTGCCACAGTATGCATCCAACATAATTTAACTGGTGCGTAGCATTGCATAAAAGCACCCCACCATATCGTTTCACGATGGCGGGACAACAGATGGAGAAAAACTTACCGAATCTGTTTCCCCTCTGAAACCAACCGGCAAACGCTGTGACGTTCCAACATCGATGCCACTTCCGCAACCTCACCTGCCGTCTTAACCTGATGATCTAGGCGCAACTTACTAGGGTCCATGCGCACGACACGCTTACTGTATTGGGGAAAGGTATACCGTCTCAAAGCCGGTGTGTTATGGAAACTGTCAATCAAACCTGGCACGTCCAACTGTAGTCCCGATGACAGCCGACGGTTAGGTGCGTATAACCACGGGTACCCCAGATGAAAATCATGACTGTGTATCATGCAGTACCTTCCAAAGTCATATCTGCACTCCTTCATAAGCACGGAGAACCGGGCCTTGCAATTGTACGATTTATATCCACATACATACGTTATCGTAGTGAAGCATTATTAAATTACTGTTTGTCACGAGGTCCTGCAAGTTTACAATGCATGAAACGGTACAGGGTGTAACCGTAACCAACTCCATCCGGCAAGTGCATTCCGCTTCCACGCCTCTATTCTGCTGTGGACACCGATGTCACTCGAAAAACAAGTCGTGGCTTCCATTTGAAAAGATCCCAAATGCTTCTGCATGCCGTCTACACTGTCATACGTCGGCGCAACAAAAGATCTAAACAGCTCTTCGTTAACAACATTAATAGCAGCAGCTGCACTGCCAACTATGGCCAACGGTATAATAAAACAAACCTCATACACATGCACCCTTATCCTCAACTCTTTATATTGCGTCACAGTTCATTACACTAACCAATTTCATGAACCCTTTCCAGCTATTGCACACCTATCGTACTTGACAACGTTGCTACGTTACACCGTTGCTTTGTAACATTTTTACTACCGAACTTCCTCAAGCAGCAGATTTTCCTCATAGTGCAACCACACGGTCCCCGCTCCGTCCAGTTGTAGAGAAGAACCAAAATCGTTTTGGCGCGCGTCCAAAGTTGAATCGTTGCATTAACGGGAACGTGCAGCACAATGGTGGATTCAAGGATAAAGAAATATCAGACCCAGAGTACAACCGACATGGGCGAATAAGCGGAGTGGAAACAATAAGGGTTAGCGTTTAAACATGGAAAGAAAATTACGATGGCATGGGCAATAATCCCTTCGTGTGATGTTACAACTTAAAGCGTGTATGTGTTAAAATGAGCGACCAAAGGTCGAAGGATGTAGTCAGGAAATACGTAATGTTCGTTGACATGACAGCAAAGCTCGCTGCGAGAACAGTAGGTGAGTTTTCTGAAATGGAAAATATAACGAAAGGAAACCTATATAAATGAAACTTATGGAACCTACGCTGTGTTACAAAGTTATTAACACTTCTCAAAAAGTGCGGATGGATGTAAAATGTGGTGATGTTTATGTTGTTAGCGTGATAATTGTTTTGTTTGTTTGTTTTGTTTTCGGAACTGCAAATTATGGTAATCAGTAAAGTTTTGTAACGTAATGTAAAGGGAAAGGAAAAGCGCTATCAATATATTGCATTTCTTCAATCCACTGATCATACTTTGCCAGCGGATTTTAATGCATTGGTTGTCCGCAAGGAAGATACCGGATTACGGTAGATTAAGTAACTGAACCCATTCAACGCGTACTTGAAAGCAGTTAGCCTTTGATGGTGTGCTTTCTTTGTGTAATAAAGGAAGAATGGTTTAAATTGAATGCGAAAGATAAAGCACATGTGACGAAAAGCTAGTGAATCGGTAGACCCATAAAGTTGCTAAACATAACATGACCGCTGCATGGGATACAGAGAAGGTAAGTGCGGGAAGCATAGGGTAACAACGAATCATATTTTAGTCCTGTTTTAAAGCTTTGGCGAATAAATGTAAGCGCGCATTGTGGAGCCCTATGCGGTCTTAAAGTTTCCATAACGAATTTGGTGGCAAATATAAAGGATTCTCCGGGGTCGAAATACGGTGCTGGATGATAGTTTTGACTGGTTACCACAAACGGTGTCTCGGTGTTGGAAATTATATTTTTAAACCGACGAGAAAGATGCCGCAGGTTCAAGAAGGCAGCTCTGGCTTTTACAAACCGCGAGCTGACGTCAGTTACTCTGCCCGTGGTTGCTGATGCAGCTTTCAAGGTAAGTGAAGTGATCAAACACCTCTAGTTTTTCGTTAGCAAGCGTCGAGAAGTCATCAAGTGGCTGGTGGTCCTGCAGCAACACCTTGCACTTTGAAAGTGCGAAGTGCATACCAAATACGTGGACCACTCTCGACAAGCTATTCAGAGTTGCTTGTGCCGCCCCAATATCATCGAAAAGCAAGACAATATCGTCCGCATAACCTAGATCAACTAACCTTTCACCAAGCAGCACTTCAACGCCTACATCGGGATATTGCGCAAAGGAACATTCCATGATAGAATCAACGACGAAATTGAACGAAAATGGGAAAATCGGGCAATCCTGACGAACGCCACCTATGGTCGGAAAACCATTCAATAGGACACGTAGACCCTAATGTGGCCAGTAGTGTGCGAGTATAAAGCACGAAGGATGTTCAAATATTTCGTGGGAACATCTTTCCATGCAAGTTATGCGAACAGAATCGATCCATCGACTGAATCGAACGCAATCTTGAAATCGAGTTCCCTTAGCTATTGTCGGTCTGCCGTAAGGGTGGTGCTGCTCTAGAGCCTGTCATAAAGTGAATATATGGTCCGTACAGCCAAGTCCTGGTTGGAAACCGGCCTGCTTTTCTATAATTCGAGATTCCTGTTCCGCAGTGAGGTGACGAACGATAATCGAGGCCAATAATTGCGTCACAACTGGCGTTAGGTTAATACCCCTGTGGTTAGAACAGCCTGTGCGACTGCTCTTCTTGTATATTGCAATTATAATCGATTCGCTCTAAGTAGCCGGGACACTTGCTTCGTGATACAACCGAATAAGGTAGTCAGTGCTTTGCAGTGTTCCTCACATTCATCCTTAAGTAGTGCAGTTGGGAGGGAATCCGAGCCAGCGCACGAAAAAGATTTAAGGCTGTGCTTACATTTCGGACCTCGGCCTCCGACGGAGGCTCTGCACTAACCGTCCATGGCTCGTCGGGCATCACCTGAGTAGGAAGAGGTCCGAGAACAGGGGGCCAGCTGAAATGCTCTTGAACGTGTTCCGCCCAAAGAGCCATACGGCGCTCCTTATTGTGTATCAGCGCATCCGCGCTGTCTCTGCTTGTCCGACTGACGCCTGGTATTCTTGGACCAGTGGTGCTGATTAGCTGGAAGTGCTTGCTGTAATTGCCTACTGCTCCTTCCTCCTCCATTGCTTGAGCCCGACTGGTCCACCAGGCTTCCTTGGCAGCACGTAGGCTCTGCTTTAATTCACGCGTAACAGCCCGCCCGGTCACATTGTGTTCAGAGCCAGCATGGAGATGTATCCTTGATGCCAACTGGTTCACCAACCTCTCGGATATGCATTGATTGGTGCAGTGACGATGGGCAGCGCAACAACAGATGCTCCTGTTTCGTTCATGGTGGCCGAGAGCCTATTCCACTGAAGCTCAGTGTCATTAGGAAAAGACGGCAGAAGTTCGGTATGCAGTGCTTCTTGATAGGATTGCCTGACCGAGGACTGAGACAATTTCTCCGTTGCCAATCATAGGGGACACTTAGTGCGCCTCCCGGTAAAGTTTATGAAGAAACGACAGGGTAGGAAGGCATGATCAGAGTCGCCACAAGTACTCCAGTATGAGCGACAATCCAGAATGGAACCACGGCACTTGCAACTTATGGCTATATGGTAAATTTGGGTCCATTGCTGGCCAGCTACAGGAGGACGCCAAGTGGCACTTCGGCGCCCACGGTGTCTAAAATTAGTGCTACTAAGAGACATTTGGTGCTCCGCACACAGTTGCAGCAGACGTTCACCGTTGTCAGTCCGTTCGGAGTTAAGTCCATAATTACCACCCAGCTGAGCTTCTGAGGTTCTCAGACGCCCTACTTGTGCGGTCATATCCCCCGCAAGTGCTATAAGATCTGAACTAGTAGCACTGCGTAGTTGCACGTACGGTTCGTGATAGAAAGGGTCCTTAACAGCATTTGAACTGGAGTCGGTGAGTGCATACACAAAAATCACTAACAAACAGCGTTTTGTATTAGTTCGTGCGTCCATCTTATCTGATGTCGTCAAAGCGTTTGCACTTAAACGGCTGTTCCCCGAAATCCAAGCAGCCGACAATGGCTCAGCCTTGGAGCTTAGAATGATACCTACACCAGATTGGCCCGTGAGTGCTGCATCGGCGTCACCGGATGCGTGAAACGATTAACGAGAGGATAAGCCGGGTACGGTTACTTCATTAACCGCGTTAGGGTCATTGATAATACTTTCGGACATACAACACACATCAATGCCCGGTGTGTCCAAGCCGCGAGCGAGTACAGCCTGTTGACCTGTTTTCTTAGAGTGCGAACGTTGAATGTCGCCATGGAAACGGGATATGGTGGTCTGATAAGGGGCTTTTGCCGATAGGCGTCCGATAGGTGTTGTGGGATGGTGGTTGCAGATGGTGCTACTCCAGTGACACTTCGGTTGCTGTCAGTTAATCTGGAAGGTTAGTAATGGGGTCAGGTTGGGAGTAAGAGAAACTTCTGAAAAGGAAGAAGCGAGGCGCCAGCAGTATTATGTTTTCGCATATCCGCCCTGCAGTGTGCAGCAGTTGAGGCGACCCTTGACAATCTGCGCGACGCCAATGCAGCAGGAAGTTTATGTTTAAAGAAAATTTCCCGGTTGTATGTGTCCCGAGATACTGCCAGGGCGTCCAGACCTAGACAGGAAGACGATTAGGGTCCTCATCCAAAGCCTTTGGCTCAGAATCCTGCCCACATGGGAGCGGGGATTTGGCAATGGTTTAGGTTTGGAGAAAAAGACGCCATCCCATTTCAAACCCCCAACCTGTAGGACCAAGAGACGGAGTTTGTCTGACCTCTCACCGTTGACAGACCTTGTAGGAGTAGCTCACAAGTTGCCCGGTAGTATCACCCAGTATAGCTCAACGAGGCAAATAGGTACGTAAAACGTCGCACTATGTTAAGGTCCAGTCTCGCTTCTTCGTCGCCTGCCACGTGGCAGGCCTAACCCCCGTATGCAAACGATGCTCCTCTTTCTCAGCTCGCTGACATTGCCGACCGTATCTGGGAATCCAACGCCTAAGTATCGCAGGTTCAGTCTACTTCCAGTAGCGAGGTAACAAATCTAAGAGCGCAAGTAGCGGCACTTACCAACCGACTAGAGAACGTAATACAATCCGGTTCCAATCGCCAGAATCGTTCCAGTATTCGCACTTGTAGTCGCACACGTTCGGAATCTCCCCTAAGTCAAGCCTTTGTTGGTACCACGGGCGGTTTAGTCATCAGGCCAAATAGGGTCGTCCGCCCTGTTCCTTTAAACGCAACACGCAGAGAAATGAGCAGGCCAGCAGTTAGGGGCGACGGAGGTTGCTGGCTGACCCAGTCGCCTTTTCTTTGTCACCGATCGCGGTACGGGAGTACGCTATCTCGTTGACTCCGGCGCAGTAGTTAGCGTTATCGCACGTAATCCTAATGAGGTTATCGAAGAAGCGGCTGATTAATTGCGCTCAGTAAACGGCACCACCATCCTCGTGCATGGTCAACACTCGCGCACGCTTAATTTAAACCTACGACCTTCTTTTAACTGGATCTTCTCGTCGCAGATTTTCCGAGGCCAGTTATAGCCTTGACGTTCTACAGCACTTCGGTTTGCTTATTGACGCGAGCAACGCCGTCTGGTCGATCGTCAAACGAATCTGCCAGTTATAGCTACCTTGAGTGACATTGGGTCAGTCAGTCATGTACACGCCAAACAGTCAAGCTCACCTATCGGTCAGATGTCTAATACCAAGTTCCCGCAACTGTTTCATGCCATGACACCATTTCCATTCGCCACGGATGCGACAAAACATCACATAGTTAACAAAGATCCTCCTGTTTTCGACAAAGCCAGGTGAATAACCTATGACAAGCTAAAAATTGCTCGCGCAGCACTGAGCACATGCTTGAACTAGAAACCGTTCGCCCGTCTATAAGCCCGTGTGAGTAGCCGCTCTACATGTTATCCAAAATGTCAGGAGACTGGCGTCCAGGTGGTGATTACCACGCGCTCAGTACCGTTACTGTTCTCAACCGTCATTTAATTCCTCACATTCAGGAAAGCAGGCTAGCCTGCGCTGCACCCGGGTGTTCTCGAAAATCGATCTGCTTCACGCGTATTACTAAATTCCAGTCGCTGAGGAAGGCATAACGAAGACTATCGTAATCACGCCGTCTAGTCTCCTCGAAATTTGGTGTATGCCGTTCGTTGTTCTCAACGATTCATCGAATCAGTCACTAGAGCTCTTGGTTTCGTCAATCCATACATCGACAATATCCTAGTTGCCAGCACTTCTAAGGGACGACAAGCAGAACATCTCAAGCTACTTTTCTATAGGCTGGCCGCTAATGGCATCACTGTCAACCCTGACAATTGCGTATTTCAGCAGCCTTCCGTCGAAATACTTGGCCACCATATGCATCAGCATGGCATATGGCCTCTAGACGATGAAGTCCTCGCCATCAGAGACTTTACAATCCCTACTACGCTAGCCTCTATTCGCCGTTTCAACGGCATATTCAACTATTATCGCCGTTTTCTTCCACTGGGTCTTGTTTACATCATCTAGAAAGCCTCGTGGGCTCCCCCACTCCTTATCAGTAAACCTTTCTCATACCGACCCTAATTGTTTCTTATCTCGCTTTCTGTTTTCATTCCCCTTTTCAATCGGACGGCCAGCTTCACTACCTTACCGTTGTTTAGCCGAACTTTACCTGTCAGGTTCTCTAACTACTCTTTTGTTACAGAGACTTCAGCGGTACAGTCTTTGCAGACTCAGCTATACGTTTTCCCCACCTCTAGGGCCTGCTAGATTTTTTCACTTTATATTTTTCTAGCCAATTTTTGCCTTCATTGTAGGTCCCAGTCCCAACGCGCTGACCACTCGAGCCTCTTCTGATCGGCCCATGCACTTAGAATTCACTCAAAATTATGAGACGTTACCTTTCCTAGTTCGGCTCTCCTAGTTGACTGTTTAGTCCCTCGAAAGCCTGGTTGACATTTTACGCTTACAATTAAAGCCTTTCTCAATCCTACTCTGTCCATTCCTTATTTTGGTCTCTGATTGCTTTTCAAATGGATGGCCATCTCTGTGCTTTGCCTTAATCTACTCTTTCTTGACCGTACATCTGACCATCCATACTACTGAGGCGTATATAATCTTAGTGCTGCATACCCACAGCACTGCTTCCCCCGAGAAGTTTGCTGAACTTGCTCATGCTTTATTATCACTGCTTATTTCATTCCTAACCTTGATCCTCACCACTCGTCCTCACTACTTAATTAAACGACTTATTCGCAATCCACGGACTAATTCAAGCCCTTCGGATCGACCTCTCGCTCCCCGATATCGCGCAGCTCTCTGATGCGTCATCCTTCATGATACGACAAATCTAACTTTTTATGGAACACATGCACATGAGATACTTAGTTTATAGTGAAACATACAATGTGAGGTTCAATGGTGAAAGCAGTTTTGCGACTGATCTTTTTCTTTGAGTTCCGGATGCATCGTTGTTGCCTGTTTTTGTGGCTGTTCGTTGTCTTTTTCCGAAGTTTCCACAGAAACGGTGGCCAGAACACGAGGATACGTTCACTGTCTTGATCTCAACACTTCAACGAAGTGCAATATTCCCTTATCTGGAAATGGATGGATAATCCTTACGCTGCCTTAGTACTTACCGGATGGACTAAACACTTTTCTGTTCTCTTGGATGGATGCCACTATATTAAGGCCTGAACAACTGGGTTCAGCTCGCCTCTTATTCACATAACTCTTATTCAAACTTGCTGACATTTAGTAACAACTCGGTCATTTCATCTAACCGGAGGGCAGGTTTTCTTGCACGCGCTCTGCACGTAACTTGGAAATATCCCAACACAATTCCTTCACACACAATACTCTCACTATGGCAAGAACAAAAGGGTTCGGCCCTTTACACTACTGAAATTCATTTCACTTACCACATCTGGAGTTGCCCGCATTACTATTACCGTCCATATGTTCGTGGATGCCAATGTCCCCAATCAAGTTAACTTACTCTGGGAGGATTTCCGGTTTATTATTCAGGGCAACTTGCAGCTTTCTTGGGTCTTAACGGTTGCGCTTTGGCAATTCTCCTCTGATATTTGGTTCAACAACATATTACTGGATACTCATTAGAGACATTACGCGGTGCTACGGACGACAAACACAAAACATGCCCGCATGTTCGATTTATAGATTACCTACCGTACAAGCCGTGTTATTTCGTCACGAAGTGGCAGGACTCATGGATGATACAGTCCCGCCCTATCAGGCATCATCCGGCGAAAATTATGGGTGTAGCCTGACTGCGACTAACAGAACCAATAATCGGTCAATAAGTAGCATTGCCAATTGCAGCTTGTCGTTCAAATGTGTTGATGGCAGCGTTCCAGGACATGGTGGGTTTTTGCCTGGCAAGCGTTCTCCCTATATAAAGCCACAAATGTCCGTTTAACAACACTGCGACGTGGCGGAGGTGATCCGCCACCGAATAAAGTCGCTGCCGATAAGCTCACACTGACAAGCTGACCGGGACTATATACTACCACGATGCATACATCCCGATACTTTCTTATCAGCATATGTCGTCGCCACGTCCTTTTCTGTGCATTCACCATTGTGCTTTACGCTACACTCACATGAACCCAGCGTATCGTGTAATCGCGATTGAGCGTGTTCTTCACTAGCTCATTTATAATTGATCAACCTTAATTCTGGATCTAATCATGTCTGATTTGTTACTGCACTTTATGGCAGAACGAATATGCCCACATGAACGTACCCGAGCGCATGGCGATGGGCTTTAATTTTTATTTCTGTCCTATTTGTTCAGTTTCAAACAGGAACGTATGAACAACCTCCGGTTGTCACTGTTACAATTGCCATGGCATCAAGTTTAAGTTCAAGTTCAGTTGGGACAGAAACGATAGGATAATCCCGTGAATGTTCCTTCTTTTGCGTATCGTTGGATCGGGAATTGACAGGTCTGCTTGAGATGTTGAAAAGCCTAAAACAAAGACCGCAAATCACCTTCCCTTTCTCCGAGGTCTGGAACTTCTTGGGGATCTGGGATCGGACCGTGAAAGAGCTTGTGCCTGTGACAGGACACAGAAACCCCCAAGGACCTACATAGAACACGGCTGTACAACAAGTGGATAAAAATGCACTCACTAACATGACCATCGTCCAGTAATGGTAGCTGGACATGACGCCTTCATACTCCTGCGAAGTATACATAATCCTGAGAAATCTAGACGCAAGAGTCGGAAGTTTTGCTTACCTGGACACGAAGATGACAAAGGTCTAACCCTCCATAGGCCTCAGCCATTATGGCCGCCCCGACCAAAAATAACCTGTTCAGCTAACAGAGGAAATTAGAAGGCAATTGACGGCGGTTAACCGAGGGTTAAATCAGTCGACGAGCTGCTCTGCCAGTTTTCCATTAGTGTACAAACGGATTTCTGACAGTGTTTCAGGACATGGTGGGTTTTCGCCTGGCAAGCGTTCTCCCTATAAAAAGCCACAAATGTCCGCTTAAAAACACTGCGACGTGGCGGATGTGACTCGCCACTGAATAAAGTCACTGCCCACAACTACATACTGGCAAGCCGACCAGGATCCTAATGTAATATTTTCCTGACAAGTTTTCTCTACAAACGAATTGCCCAGCCTGCTTACACTACGCACACGAGAACCCAACTTGTCGTCATGTTTGACGAATTTATACCTCAAGATTAATTTTACAATTTCCAAAGCCTGCACAACTTTTGGCTTACTGCCGATTACAAACATAGCAACGTGTTCGTTGCGAAACCTAATTGCTTGTAAACGTTGATCATGTTTGGTCTGGTGTGTCTCGGATATTCGAGAACATACTATTTATTTATTTATTTATTTATAATTACTGCCCACATTTTCTTGCCTAGCATTCCCTGCCGGGTTTATGTGAAGTAAAAGAGTGAAGGGTAAGCTAAGAAAAGAAGAGGAGGAATGTCAGCTAAATAATGATAATACCAAGGTGAGAAGAAAATTAAAAAGGAACGAAGGGAAAGTTGAAGATACAAGTCGGTTAGGAGAAGGGGAAGGTTTGGTACTGCCACCCTAGAGCGTCTAACTGACGTTTGAAACACTTTACCATAGACTTCCTAACCACGTGCGCCGGAAGCGAGTTCCAACGTTCAATAACTCGACGCGACAAGCGAGTTTCCGTCCTTACCCGGTCAGAACGCTGTTTGTGCAGCTTCAACGGGTGACCTTGGAGACTAGTCAGCTTGGCGGGACTAAATATCCAGGACAAGTCTGGACCGATCTTACTCGATAAGATACGGTAAGTAAGAATCAAGTCTCCTCTAATTTTGCGGTAGTGCATTGAGTACATACCCAAGTTAAGCAAACGTTCGGGATACGTTCGCCCCCGTAATCCTTGCACTAACCTTGTACCCACTCGCAAAACCCTTTCCAGTTCCATTTTGTCCCTTACAAGGTGGACAAGCCTGGATAAAGTACTCTAAGTGAGGTCGCACAAAAGCTGAGAAAGGCTTCACAAATATATTGGCCGTTAGGACACCGAAGGAGCGGCGAATAAACCACATCATACGGAACCCTCTACAAGCAGCTTTCCTCCAATTTTCTCCAGAGTGAAGCAATGAGGTATGGGTGGTACCTAGACCAACCTACTGTGTGACAACAGGGAGTTCACTTCCACCAACTACATAGCGCATGGAGGGATAAGCACCTCCAATGCGGAGGACAGAACATTTCGCCTGATTTATGGGCATCAACCCTAAGGTTGACCAATCCCAGAGCCTATCCAAAGCACTCTGAAGTGCATCAGAGGCACCAGGGATATCCATAATATTCCAGAGCTTGAGGTCATCAGCAAACAATAGCGACGGTACTCCAAGCTCCTGGGGTTGGTCATTGACATAAATTGCGAAAAGCAATGGCCTTAGAACCGAGCCCTGCGGAACGCCACTAAGAACGGCTTGTCTAAGCAAAAGGCTACGCCCCACGCGTACACACTGTTCTCTGCCCTCTAGGAAAGGAGAAACCCATTTAAGGGCAGCTCGAGATATCCCATACGATCTCAACTTCAATGAGAGTCGTTGATGTGGGACAGTATCAAAGGCTTTCGAGAAGTCAACGAAAAGCACGTCGATGGCGTGACCGTTGTCTACTGCCTCAGCCCAGCTTTCACGAGCTACAAGCAAATTTGTCAGACATGAAAACCCCTTACGGAATCCGTGCTGGGCCGCACTGAGAAGGTTAAACTTAATCAGGTGATTCTCCAACGAATCCCCGACCAATTTTTCAAACAACTTAACTACTACGCTTGTTAAGCTGACAGGCCAGTAGTTCGCGGGCAGACCTCTGTCCCCGCCCTTAAAAATCGGACAGATGATTGCCTTCTTCCATTCAGAAGGTAAGGCACAGTTGTCGAGTGATATTGTAAACATGCATGACAGAGGGCCACTTAGCTCAGCGGCCAATTCATGCATCAGCTTCGGATGAACTGAATCAGGGCCAGAAGCTTTGGAAGGATTTCGCCTTTGCAATAGCCCGAAGACTTGTGTCTCCGTTATGCTTATTTCAGTTAGGCAAGAATCCTCCGGAACTTTAGTGACCAGCTCAACTTGAGGTAGAGGGGCCTCATGAGAAAAGACATCAGTATACTGTTTGCTAAGTATACAGGCATTATCATAGTCGGTATGCCCATGGGTCCCGTCCGCTCGTAGCAAAGCCGGTATAGACGAGTTTGTACCGCTACGTCTCTTTATGTAAGCAAAGAACTTCTTTGGGTTTGTTACGGCTGTGTCAGCCAAATCCTTCTCGTACTGAAGACGAAGAGTTCTAAGATGATGTTTACATTCATTTCTAACCGCTCGATAGCTTTCGTAGGTGCTGGTTGTTGAAGCCGCTTGGTAAGTTCGCCAGCACTTAGAGCGCTTCCTGAGCAGGTATTCACCTGTATGATCTGTCCATGAAGGCTGCGCCCGTGTCACCCATCTCTTAGTAAATGGGATGCGGGGAGCAGAGATCTCGGTGAGGTATGCTTTAAATTTATCCCAGGCTGTCTCAACGGTGTCAGCCACGGTGATGGCACAACGCAAAACTGAAGCTTTGGCTCGCACTGCGTTAAAGTCTGCCCGCCAAATATTTGGACATGCCTCAGCGGTGGCTTGATGACACTTAGTTAGAGCACATCGAAAGGATATGCGGACATGGTCACTGGCTCCTAGAGGACAGTCGTAGGTAATATCACTTACGAAATCGTGTGACTTCGCAAAAATGAAATCCAAGGTAGACGGAATTTGGTTGCGCATATATCTGGTCAGGAGGTCCACGAACTGATGCAAAGGAAGTTGCAATGTTAGCTCAAGTAGATCCAAACCGAAAGTGCCCACCGCCGAACTGCAAGATAGCTCAGCCAAGCAGACTTCAGCGAGGTTGAAGTCACCCAGTATTAGATACCTATTGGCAGCCTGAGTACGAATAAACTCAATAACCTCCCTGGAGATACTACCAGGACTTCGATATACCACTACAACTGTAAACTGAGCAGAGGAAGTGCACACAATAGCCGAGAAGGCATCAGCAGTTTGATCCGGCGACTGGAACACGCAAGTCCTCAACACATCGAGTTTACAACTCACATAGAGAGCGACGCCGCCACCTTGGCGGCCAACAGTGCGATCGCATCTAAGCAGTGCGTAGCCAGGAAAGCATACTTCACCGTCTGTGATATCCGGGGACAGCCACGTTTCGGTGATAGCAAGTATGTCGGGAAGAGATTCGTCTACAAGTAGACCCACCTCGTGTACCTTGTTCCTTAGGCTACGCACATTACTAAGCACTACCCGAAGGAACTCGGCACGATCAGTCCTGGGTCGTACGCTACCAGGAGAGGTTCTGGTGGAGCAGAATTTGACTTCCGGCTGACCACCTGAAAACCCACAAGACGAAGGCCTTGCTCACCAGCCGCCCGCCTGCTGTTGAGGCTTTTGATGGCTTCCTTTAACTTCAGTCGATCTGCCAGTGGTAGGTCCGGCTGAACGCTGACATTATTACCCTTGAGTTTGAATGCAAAGCGCATTAACGCTTTGCGTTCCTCCGGGGTTGAGAGGACTACACGAAGTAGTCGGGGTCGCGGATTTGGGGTGTCAACAGGGACGTTCCCCAATCTGGTTAATTTCCTGATTGTGACACCGGGGAAACCAGGTGGAAGCATCTTGTTGACGCAGAGCTTGAACCACTAGTGGTCATCCAGCATGCGCTCCTTTGGAAGAGCTGCCGCGGATTCAGCAACGTTACGAAAGAACTCTACTATCGGTAACAGAATCACCTCGACGAAGAGTATTTACTCCACGCGTCTTCGACGCGACCTCAGTTTCGACCGGTTTGGCAGATGACACGGCGCGTTTCTTCGCCAAGTGAGCTGGAGTAATTGAGGTTGAGGCTTTATCCTCTGCCTCCAACTCCCTCACCGTTCTAGTCTTTTCAGACTTTGCGGGTGTGGCCGAAGTCGACACCGCGTGTTGCTTCGCCAATGGAACTGGGGTGATTGGATTTGGAGTTTTGTGTTCCACCTTCAATACCTTAATGCTTTCAATACCCTCAGGCTTTGAGGCAGCCTTACGGACTTTCTTAGCCCTCTTCCTCCTGCTTTTATTGGGCCCAGGGGCAATAAGTTCGGTCACGCTTTGGACGGCTTCCTGTACGAAATCAGAAGCCCCTTTAGAGGCATTCTGGACCGCTGGGACACACGACACGGTAGACATCACCTCAGCCGGATTTCCATCGACAGCAATTGAGGTTAGTTGCGTGTCTTCCTTCAATGAGCCGACATCAATAGTGACTCCCATATTTTTCATCAGTAACTCCACTTTCCGATCAAGAGATATGAGGAAAGACCACAACTGCTAGTTACCCAGCCCGAGGTTGCTCGATGTATCCTCAGTTACTTCAAGAGGCGTAGATCGACGGCGACGGCATAGAAGACAATTGAACAGCATGCTATCTCTAGTCGAAAGCATTGCATACTGATCAGGGCTCAAATCGGTGCAGATCTCATGGTACCAGCAGTTGCATACATAGCACTGCATGCCACCAGACTCGTCCGTCATGGGCTTTGAGCACCTCCCGCTGCCACATACAGCATTAGATGCGCTGATCCATGCAGCCGAAGATCCATTAACGTTGGTATTCAGTGAATCCGACATGACGCTTTCAAAGAGTGTGAAACAAGTATCAAAACGTAAAACCGACAAGCTGTTATCTGCAGGGCAGTCAACAGAAACAGTTATGGGTTAAACAAGGTGCAAAACGGATTACAAAACACCAAAATACCGGAAAAATAGCCAGAGGCTGAACCCGGAAAAGATAGACGACGTTGGTAAGTACCCGAAAACGGGTACGACGTAATCCGGGGAAAACAATAAACCAAAATTCTTTGGATCAAGCGAAATTTTACAAAAGTCAAATTTTTTGCACGACACTTGTAAACACTGTTCCGGAACTGTCATTTGAAAGTAAAACCTCAAAAAGACAGCACGCTCAAAAATTTCAATTTACCGCCAAGGCCTTTGCGGGCACGCCTCACATAGCCGAGAATAAATATTTATTTAGTTATTTTATTTGCTAAGTCTACTAACCGACCTACTTCGTAGACGTAAAACGGCCAGGTGGAACTGACTGCTGCTGCTGCCGATGCCTTCAAGACCAACAATGAAGTCATAGCCAAAGCCGTTATGCTTCATCCTTTCGATCCGAGCGCTCAGCTCAGTGTTGCTGTTGACGTACCGGACACCGCCATTGGCGCCGTTCTACAGCAGCATACAAAGGGTGCTGGCAAACCGGTTTGCCCTTGCTACCTACGCTAGACGCCTACAACCTGCCGAAGTCAAGTATAGCACGCTCAGTCTCGAACTTCTGGTCTTATACTCTACCGTTTGACATTTCCGACATGTCCTTGAAGGTAACACCATTATTTTTACCGAGCACAAGACGTATATATACGCATTACGAAACCAATCAACTCGACAATCAACACGTGAGTTTCCTCAGCTGGATTCCATTGCCCATTGCTCGACTGATATCCGACGCAATTCTGGTCAACAAAACATCGTCACCGATGCTCTTGCAATTTTGGCTGCGATCGGATCTGCCGGGCAAACAATCGCTTTTTCTGTATGGCAGCCGCGCAAACGACCGAAGTTTTTCGGAACTCGGCGATTCTTCTTCGAATATATCCATGCATCCCATGCCGTCATCTGATGGTACAACTTTATGCGACACGTCTACCGGACGACTCTGACCCGTCGTTCCAGAAACCTTTCGTGTCATCGTTTTCGGCACCCTCCATAATATCGCCCACCCAAGCATTATAGCCACTGTTAAGCTGGTCTCCCAGAGACAGGTTTGGCCGGCGATGCAACGCCGTCCTACTTGCTGGGCACGCAGCTGTCACACCTGTCAGCAAGCCAGGGTTCAGCGACTAGTGTCCGCTCCGCTTGATCGCTTTCCGTCCGTTTCATCGCAAGTTGCCCTTGTCCATCTCGACATAGTGAACCTCTGACCTCGTCCAAAGGAATGGCCTACATTTTGACCACGATGAATCGAAGCCGTGCCAATCCCTGACTTAGCTACGGAACCGGAACACGCGCTTTCGTTGAGCGCTTGGTCGCTTCACACGGCGGTCCAGCCACAGTGATGACAGACCGCGGTCCGCAATGTAAATCTTTGACATTTAACGATCTTCTTGAACTTATTGAATGCCGACAAATTTGCGCGACGGCCTGTCATCCGCAGGCGAACGGCATGGTGAAACCTTTCCACCGACGGCTGAAAGTCTCTGCCCCGCCAATGCGCTGAGTTGGATAGATGTACTGCCTATGATCCTCCTTGTGAACCGATCAGCTCTAAAGGCGGATCGCGAAAAAGCTTGCTCGTTTGAAGTACAGTATACTAAGGCTGGGGTTGCATCCATGTTGCTTGTCCAATGCAGTTGGGCTAAATCAAACCACACTTAAACTAGGTCTTTATAAGATGGATAAATTTCGTTCAAAGTTTCTGGTTTGTGCTGCCTACCTAGATAAGTTCTTTTAAATTGCACACTTTGCTTTCGCTACTTGCGCTTAGCTTCAGTAACAATGTTGCATTTGCAGCATTTTAACTAATTTGTGGACAATTTTTCTTTATCGCGTGCTTGTTGCTAACCGATACTTCACATGCTAAATTAGCGAAGAGTTATGCCACAGTACCTGTATGCATTATGGGATTTATTTTATTTCCTCTTGTCCTTTCAGATGATTGGCTGTGTCTTGATATACCCGAGGTGACTGCGCTTGACGTGCAGGCTGACAAGGTGCCTACCTGTCTATTACCCACCACCTCGTTCATACTGGCTCCAGGAGACAGTTGGTCGTTGATGATGTAACCGTGCTAGACTCGAAGAGTGGTTGCTGGCACTCAATGTGGATCAGACTACGGTTCAGCCACCGCCTTGTGTGCGCTTGATTCCGCAAATACTGCGTGCTCGTGTTTGCCTGTGAAGGAGTGTGGGCCGGCTCCTTTGATGAAACGTGGCTCCCATCCACATGCCTCCCGGTCTTATCCTTCGGGTTTACACTGGATATGGGGTGTAGAGTTGAAGTTGTGTGTGGTGCAGCGCAAGCCATCCGTGGTCCCCCCGTAGGCGCGGTCCTCCTGTGGCTTGCCACAGTGACAGGCAAATCCGAAAAGTGGTCCTACCCAACATGCTGGGGGTTATTTTAGATGCGCGCAGCTGCTGCAAATCAGCCTGCTGGAAAATTTCTTGTGGACTACCATTTGGAAGAGGTTTCCAAAACGGAGACTGAAGTGCTGCAGCTTCAGAGCTAATTAGGAACCACTAAAGCCGCAGGTGGGGCGCTATTCGTCCCAAACGGTTTTATGGGTTGGCTGATGAACTTTGCCGTCCGATTACACATATTTTGTAAAGGAGCTACGCAGCTGCTCTCTACCCATTGACTGGAAGTAGGCTGTTGCATGTCCCGTTTTTAAGAAAGGTGATAAACATCTCCCTGATAATTATCGACCGGTCAGTTTGACGAGCGTGCTAGCCAAGTGTTTAGAAAACTCGTAAGGGACACTGTCGATGGAAACTCGAGAGCGTTTGAATTGCTTAATGCTTCTCAGCAGAGCTTTTGTAAAGGCTACGCTTGTCTTACTAACCTGTTAACGGCTCGTGAACACTGGGCCGAAGCCGTTGATTGCGGGAAGGCATGGGACGTGCTGTTCGCTGACTTTTCCAAAGCCTATGAGATCGTTCCACCTGCGCGTCTTTTGTACAAGCTGAGGTCCTACGATATTTCTGGACCGGTCTAAAGATGGATAACAACTTTTCTAATCAGAAGGAAAATGTGTGTGCAGGTGGGTTCAAGCCTGTCCTTCCGGAATGTGTTCCCAGTGGCGTTCCACTGGATTCAGTCCTTGACCTTCTTCTCTTCACTTTATACGTTAACGACTTACCCGAAGAGTTGGGTGTGCCATCCCCGATGTTTGCGGATGAATTGGAATTCTGGTTCACGCTAGACGATCCGATTGGTCTACTGACATTACAAAGGACTCTGGATAGACTTTGGGACTGATCCCTTTTGTGGCAGTTGCCCGTTAATTTAGGGCAATGTTCATGTTTACGCGTTAATCCGAATGACCCGCCGACGCGTTGTTTGCTTGTCGGCAACGCGGTACCGCGATCTCAACTCCAAGCTGACCTCGGATTGCTGCTGTCTTCAGACGTTAAGTCCAGTGAACACTGGACGACAGCTGCTCGTAAAGGTTGTAACTTGTGGATGAGCTGCAGGTCATTCTGGATCATGACCACCGAATGTTCGTTAGACTACTTTCGGCTTTTGTAAGGCCACACTTGGAATACTGTGTTCAGGCTTGTCCTTCATGCCTGGTTCGTGATAAGATGGCAGTTGAACGAGTCCTGCGGTCCAGCACGAAAAAGGTGCTCGGATTAACGAATCTGACGTACCAGGCCCAACCCGAACGCTTATTACCCTATGGATCATGTAAAGCTCGAGCTTTTCTTCCCATTAAATCCAAGTTCCAATGTTCTCCCGATCGGTGTTCAACAGCTTTTCGGTAATTACACATTGGTGGTGTTCTGCTGAAGTATCTGGTTGGTAAGAAAGATTCGGGTGCACGTATTTCTTTGGACCCAAGGACAACGCAAGACACGTTGTGGAAGGTGACCTCTGCCAACAGGATGCTCTGTGCCATACGAGCTTCCTACAAAATGACACCGAAGAACTTCAGACTCCGGTTTACCTCCCATGTTCGTCCAATACTGGAATACGCTCTACCTGCCATACACCCGCTCACGAACTTTGAATGTGGGCTGATTGAGAAGATTCCGAGGCAAAGATCCAAGTCTGTGTCTATGCTACGTGTTTTACCTCATTCCCTTCGTCTCCAATGCATGAACTTAATTAATCGGGACTACCAGCATCGCCATGGTAAGCTGATTACGCTAGACGCATTCTACGGAGCGATGTGGAAAAAGTGCAATCGTTCTTCCAGCCCAACACAGGTTTTCGACACGCGGCCAAAGATTGAAACATTTAAACCTCAGATGAACCATGTCCGGTCCGATGTCGCGGTATCCACACGGGTTGGGAATGAGTAGAACAATCTTCCTAAATGTGTGGTAAGTGCCTAGGCAGATGGATGTTTTAACGAACGGTTGGACAAATGCATGCCGACCATGCCTGGATTCCGCTGTTTTTACTGCAGCTTCAACAATCCCTTTGGGAACACAGAGTAGCAACGGCACTTCAACCATCCAATAAACGGGAGGTGATGGAGCTGACACGCGTTCTCTCTTCTGCTGTCTACAACTCTATGAACTCAATAAATCTTTTATCCCAAACGTCGTGCATCTATTTTATCTTTAGCCTCCGGCTATTTTTCTAGTACTTTTGTGTTTCGTAATCCATTTTGCACCTTTTTCTAACACGTAACACTTTCTGTCCACGGCCCTGCAGATAACAGTTCCTTGGTTCTACCTTTGTTACTTGTTTCACTCTCTGAAAGCATCGTGTCGGATCCACTGAATACCAGAGCTAATGTGTCTTGGGCTTCGTTGCTCAGCTAATCCAATGATGTCTGCGGCAGCGTAAGCTGCTCAAAGCCCGTGAAAGACGAGCCTGTTGGCCTGCAGTGCTATGCATGCAACTGCTAGTACCATGAAACCTGTACCGATTTGAGCCCTGCTCAGTACGCAATGGGCTCGACTAACGATATCATGCTGTTCAATTATCTTCTATGCCATCGCTGTGGATCTACGCATTTTGTGGTCACTGAGGAGACATCGAGCAACGTAAGGGCTGGTAACCAACGGATGTGTTCTTTCCTCACGTCTATTGACCGATAAGTGGAGTTACTGATGAGAAAAATGGAGTTCTGTATTGATGTCGGCTCACTGGAGGAAGCCGTGAAACTAAGCACAGTTGGTACCGATTAGTATCCGGCTGACTTGCTGGCTACCAGGTCGTGCGTCCGAACTACCTAGAACGCCTCTACTGAGGCCTCTGATGTACTCGTCGTCGTCCAAGCCAAGACCGATCTTCCATCCCTCGTGTCCAATAACGGCAAGCGGAAGAGCTCCAACAATCCGTAAGGCCCCCTCAAAGTCTTCAGGTATTGAACCCAAAAAGGTACTGGAGATCGAGCACAAAGTTCCAAATACCATCACCCTAGTGCCATTGGCAAAGAATTGCGACTTCTGTCAAACCCGCAAAGTTTAAAAATACTAGACCGGTGAGACATTTGGATGTAGGACACAAAGCCTCAACCTAAATTACTCCAGCTTCCTTTACAAAGAACTACGCGTTTCACCCGCAAAACCGATCGAAACTGGGGTCGAGCCGAAGGCTAGTTGAGTAAATACACCTCGTTGAGGTGATGCTTTTGCCGATAGCATTGTTATCTTCCGTAAAGTTGCTGTATCTGCGGCGGCTTATCCAGGGGAACGCATGCTGGATAACCACCATTGAATCAAGCTCTGCGTCATCAAGATGCCTTCAACTTGTTTCCCCGGTGTCGCTAGCAGGAAGCAAACCAGACTAAGGAACTTCCCTGTAGATGCACAAAATCCACGACCTCCATTGCTTTATGCAGCCTTCTCAATCTCGGAGGAACGCAAAGCGTTAATACGTTTTGCATTCAAACCCAAGGTAGCAATATTAGCGTTCAGCCCAAACTCTCGCTGGCAGATCCACTTAAATTAAAGGTAGCCATCAAAAGCCTCAACAGCAGGCGGGCGGCTGGTGAGCAAGGCCTTTGTCCTATGTTTCAGGTGGTCACCCGGAAGTCAAAATTCTTTCCTACCAGAATCCCTCCTCGTAGCCTGCTTCCCAGGGCCGGCCGTGCCGAGTTTCTTCGAGTGACGCTTAGCAATGTGCGTAGCCTAAGGAACAAAATATACGGGGTGGGGCTACTTGTATGCAAATCTCGTTCCGGCATACTTGCTTTCACTGCAACGTGGTCGTCCCCGGATATCAAAGGCATGGAAGTAGGTTTACCTGGCTACGCACTGCTTAGCTGTGATCGCTCCGTTGGCCGCCAATGTGGGAGCGTCACGCTTTATGTGAGTTGCAAACTTGATGTTTTGAGGACCTGTGTTTTTCAGTCGCCGGATCAAACTGTCGAAGCCCTGTCGACCATTGTGTGCACCTCCTCTGCCCAGTTTACAATCGTAGTGGCATATCGAAGTCCTGGCCTTTATTGAATTTATTTGAACTCAGGCTGTCAACATGAGGCTATTACTGTAAGACTTCAACCTCCCTGAATTTTGATTGGCTGATCTTTCTTGCAGTTCGGTGGTGAACACTTTCGGTTCGGTTCTCATGGAACTAACGCTACGACTGTCTTTGCGTCCGTTCGTGGACCTCCAGACTATATATATGAGCAACCAGCTTCCGTCTACAATTTAGCTCATTTTTGCAAAGTCACACTATTTTGTAAGTGATAGTACATACGGCTGTCCCCCAGCAGCCATTGACAGTGACCATGCATACATATGCTTTCCATGTGCTCTAACTAAGTGTCATCTGGCTACTTCTGAGGCATGTCTAAATCTTTGGCGGGCAGGCTTTAACTCAGTGCGAGACAGGTTTACTTTTGCTTTACGTGATCGCCTTGGCCGACGCAGTTGAGACAGCCTGGGAGAGCTTTAAGGCTTACCTCACGGAGATCCCTGCTCCTCACCACCACTCATTAGGGGACGGGTGACAAGGCCGAGGCCTCCTTTGATAGAGCAAACAGTTAAACACTTGCTCTAGAAGCGCTCTAAGTGCTGGCGGCTTCATCAGCCAACACCTACGGAAGCTATGGAGCGGTTGGAAATAAAAAAATAAAGCAAGCAACATTTTAGGTCTGCTTGTCTTTAGTACAAGATGGGTTTGGCTGACGCAACCGCAATAAATCCAAAAATTTTCTTTCCTTACGTAAAGAGATGCAGCTGTACGAACTCGTCTATACCAGCATCATCACTAGCCGACGGGAGCCGTGAACATACCGACCATGATAAGGCTTGTATACTTAACGAAGAGCATACTGGCGTTTTTCTCCTGTGACCTCTCTACTTAAGGTTGACTTGGTAACAAGAGTCCCGGAGACTTCTTGCCTAAATGAAATCAGCGTAACGGAGACACAAGTCCGGGCTAATGCAATTGCTAAATCCTTACAAATCTTCTGCTTTGATTCAATCCATCGGAAACTAATACATGAATTGGCGTGTGTACGATATCGCTCGACAGCTGTAGCTCATCTTTGGAATAGAAGGAAGCAATCATCTGTCCGATGTTTAGGGACGGTGCTAGCGCTCTGCCCGCGAACTACCGGTCCGTCAGCTTGACAAGCGTAGTAGTTAAGTTGTGTAAAATATTGGTCAGGAATGCGTTGCAGAATCATCTGACTAAGTATAACCTTCTCAGTGCGGCACACAACTGATTTCGTATAGGAGTTTCGTGTCGAAAAATTTGGTTGTAGCTCGTGAAAGCTGGGCTGAGGCAGTTGACAACGGTCACGTTATCGATCTGCTTTTTTTTACTTCTCGAAGGCCTTTGATTCTGTCCCAAATCAACAACTCTCATAAAACTTGCGATTGAATGGGACATCCGGAGCCTCCTCTTAATGGTTGTCTGCTTTCTTAAGGGGGATAGTACAATGTGTACGGGTGGGACGTCGCCATTTGCTTGGGCAAGCTCTTTTTAGGGGCGTTCCGTAGGGCTCGGTTTTAGGTCCGTTGCTTTTCGCAATTTATGTCAATGACCTACCCCAGGAGCTTGAAATACCATCGCCAATGTTTGTTACTGACCTCAGGCTCATGAATAATGTTCATCTCCCTGGGGAACTGAGTTATTTCAGGGTGGCTTGGTTAGGCTCTGGGATTGGTCAACCTTATGGTTGGTGCCCATGAATCAGGCGAAATCTTCCCTCCTCCGCATTGGAGACGCTAGTCCCCTATGCGCTATGTAGTTGGTTGAATTGGAATCCCTGTTGTCACTCAGCAGGTTGATCTAGGCATCGTCCACACCTCATTGCTTCACTCTGGAGACAACTGGAGGAGGCTGCCTATAGAGGATTCGGTATAATGTGGTTTATTCGCCGCTCCTTCGGTGTCCTAATGACCGATATCCTTGTGAAGCTGTTCTTGGCTTTTGTGCAATCACTCTTAAGATACTGCATTCAGGCTTGCCAACCATGTCTTATAAGGGACAAAATGGAGCTGGGGAGGATTTGTGATTCAGTACAAGGTTCGTGCAGGGGTTATCGGCAAAAGTATCCCGAAAATGTGTTTAGCTTTGGTAGGTTCTCAAAGCACTGACGCAAAATCAGGGGAAAACAGACCTTTACTTACCGTATCCTGTAGGGGATGATTGGTCCAGACTTGTCCTGGATATTTAGTCCCGCCAAGCTGCCTAGTCTCCGTTGTCAACCGCTGACACCGCACAAACTGTGTTCCGACCGGGTAAGGGCGGAAACTCGCTTGTCGCACCGGGTTATTGAACTTTGGAACTCGCTTCCGGAGCAACTCGTTTGGGAGTCTATAGCAGAAAGTTTCGAGCGTCAGCTTGATGCCCTTTGATGGCAGTATCAAACCTGCCTCATCCTTGAACCGACTTGTCTCTTCAACCCCGTTCGTTTTTATTTCTTCTCACATCTTGGTATTAGGATTATTTACTTGACATTCCTGCTGTTTTCCCGGCTTACCCTTCACTCTTTCTTACTTCACATAAACAGACCTAGCAGGGACTACTAGGCTGGAAACTGTGGACAGTAATTGATTGGACAGTGGGTGATGCAGTATTTGTTTTAGGCTTTCAACCTCTCGAGCAGATCTGCCAATTCCCGTTTCAACGACACGCAAAAGAAAGGATATTCGCGGGGTTATCCTATCCTTCTGGTCTCAACTGCATTTGAACTTGATTCGTTTACCACCATGGTAGATAGGGCAGCATCAGACTGGACGAAAAGTAGTCTTCGTTTGTAAATATTCTACTCGTGACCCCGTGTTGAGGTATTCACTTTGAGTCGAAGGAATCTTTGTAGGTCCTTCCCAAGTTCTCCCCTTAGGTTCGGGGACCTTCCGCTTATGATGCGGACCAGTATTCTCGCGCACTTTGTCATTCTCTGTTGATGACGGTGTGAATTTATACTGTGTACACGAGTTCGCTACTGATTTAGTAGTCCGTCCTGCCCCACTTTGGTAAAAGGGCATTATATCAACTACTTTTTGTTAAGTCCAAATTGATGCACGCATGTTATTTTCGGTGCTAACATATTCTGCTTTTGTTAATTGCATTGTAAACCATTGTACCGTCTACAAATAAATTCATCCATTTCTCATTTTCTCTGTCTTGGTATTGCGGCCTCCAATCTCTGACCGACATGCTTTTGTACGCTGGCATTGCCGGATGCTCTTATTATGTTCCCAACTTGTCGGGTGAAATGCAATATGATGCTTTGGGTTAATCGTTCCATGTAGTATGCACCGGTCCCATTCCAAAACAGTATACTTCTCTGTAAGCAACGAGGGCTGGCTTCGTTGCTGTCATGAAGGATAGTTCGGTGGTTTGCAGACTGGCAAAAATGGGACACGTATTGTCTTGGTTGGTCTATGCATTGGATGGGAAAATGGATAAAGATGCAATACCCGCTCACCCACCCTGGTACGCTTACAGTTTAGTGCCACTACAGCATCAAATGATCAGGGCAAAGCCGGTTTACCTGCGGAACACTATGCAAGGTCAATTATTCGTGCTTCTCCGTTGCCAGCTATAGACGTAGAAACTGACTCTCGTAGGTTACCACCTGAGGTTTTTGCATCATAGGCACAGGTATTGATGCCTCTGCATGAAATACATCTCACTAGAGCTGTCGGGATGGACTACGTGCAGTGCCCAAAAAGATAACTGCTAGCTTTCATGTACAGTTTACTTGTTGACCGGTTGTAGTTTATTCCTTCTTGTTTTAATCTTCCTTACAACCGACCAGAGACTGGATCGCTTTGAAAGTTCCCGCGAGGAAGGGCTAAGTTCTGTATTGGCGGGAAAGGGTTTTGCTTCCGCTGTCCTCAGTGACATCCAGGATAGTTTGAATGGCTACTTTGTCCATTCTTATTTCTGGTGGCATTACGGTGTGGAAAAGGAAAGATGATGGTAAATGGATTTGCTGCTTGAGAACTGTTATGATAAAGTAAAACGACGACTACAGATGTAGTTGTAGGTCACGGCGTAGTCGAAAACAGGCAAATGGTAAATACAGGTGAAGTGTGAACGGATGCTTTAAGGAGTATATAAGTGTTACTGTCATTGCTTCATGTACGCACAGGTTATGCCTGCATGTAGCAACTGGTAAAAGTAACTTACTTCCTTGAATATGGGGTATTCATATCTCCTGTCTGATTATTGTTTGTGTTGCGTTTTTTGAAACCACGATGAGAGACGGCGCTTGTTATCCAAAGTTGTAGTACTAGTAATGCTGAAACAGAGGAATCAATAATTGCACGGCAGGGGTACTTTGTTGTTGGAAGGCGTGATGTCATTGAAATATTTTATGGTCCAATAAGGGGAACATTTATGGAAGTGTTAGAGGGGATGGGTGTATGTTAATGAAGGATGGCAATGTAAATGATTATTGAAAGGTATACCTAACGAATCAATCAATGTGCAATGGTAATAGGTAACGCTGCAATCTGAGAGGTGTTATTTAGATGATAAGTGTATTGATAAATTTAAGGACATGTAACTGAGTGGACGCAAGTATGCAAATGTAAAAGGAATGCAAATACCAAATATGAATCAATATGTTTATATATATGTTTATATATCTGCAAACATAAATGCATATATTTATCTATATATGTGCAGCATTAGCTGAACATTTACTGAAATGATATGGTTAATGTAATGGTTTGTATTTACAAATATATGCCGGGTGGGTTATATATATATGTATGTATGCTGAGGCTGACGTTGCATTCCTGATGCTTCTTCCCCGCAGTTGGGCTTAACAAACTTACACGTAAACTAGGTCTTTTTAAGCTGCTAAAATTGCATTCTATTTTATTTGGTTTGTTCTGCCCACATAAATACTCTTCTATTAACTGGCCACGTTGCTTACATTAATTGCGCTTATCCTCGGTAAGTTTGTTGTGTTTTGTAGCATTTTCAAGCAACCTGTGAACTTTATTCCTTATCGCGGATTCGTTGCCAACCAACTTACATCACATGCTTATTTAGCTTAGAGTTATGCCACCGTATCTGTATGCATTATTGGAGTTGTTTTACGTCATCCTGTCTTTCCAGGTGATTGGCTGTTGCTTGATATCCCTGGGGTGGCTGAACTTGATGTGCATGTTGACAAGGCGCTTAACTCTCTATTACCCACCACCTCTCCCATCCAGGTCTACCTCAGCTGCAACAAGTAGAAGGCTGAAATGGAAGTGGTGAGGTTTATAATGAGTAACACACACAAAGTGACCCGACACAAACAACAACTGATCAGCTGTAGTATCGGCCTCCACTATAACTAACCAATATTTTCGATAGCGTTAGTCGACTTCTATACCGTTCGTTTCTGGTCCGTAGAACAATGGGTAAAATATCAAGTGTTTGCCAAGTCCCGTGAGATGGCCAGAATGAGAACCAGAAAATGGTGAAAAGTAAACATGGTGATACAATGAAAAGCCTCTTAGTGGAGTCACCATAGTGTTTGTCAATGAGGCATGCGTAAAAGCGCCAGTGTCGATTGTTTAGAGCAATGCTGCTTTATGCTCCGTTTGCCACGTTATATTGTCTGACGATGTGCACTGGCTAAATCACGTAATGTAGGTGGATTAGGGCACCGTTAAGGTGTTTTTCAAAGACAGACAAAGTGGGGGTAAAAACAAGCTAATTAAAAACAGCGGAGGGAGCAAACATTTCGGTGACATTTTAGTCGACTGTAATGCGTTGTCTACTTGAAATGGTGGCCCCTCAGGTTCGTAGAGTTGCTACGTTGCAGTAGGTAGCGTCAGAAGTGGTGCGGGTTGCTCAGAAGCTGGTAGGGCATTATTAGGTCGACATGTAGGCGCCGATACTGACCGCTGTATACTCTTAGAGTACTCAGTATAAGGTGGTATGGACGAGGAAACAACTCTTTGACGTTTTTGTTGCCTCCTCGCTGTGCAGTACCGAGCGCTGCAAGATAGTGCTTAAGCTGCGGCTGCTAGGCCTGGATTGGGTAATCCACATGAGGCCGCACGTATGCGTTCAGCAATTACGAACAGACAGACGGATCAAACTGCCCGAATGTACTCCGCAGCATGCTAACATATTGGTTCCCAGTCTTTGACCCTAGGTTAGAATATGTTGAGCAACCCAGATCAGTCTGACTTAGTACCCCAAGATCGCGCTCCTCAGTGACTGCTTGCATGACATGATCTCCAAGCACATATTTGATGTTCAGCTAATGCCAGATGAGGATTACCTTAAAATCGGGTGAATTAAACGCACGCAGATTGTGCGAAGAACATCTATAGGCAATGTCCAGGTCACACTGAAGTACATCGTTATCTCATTGCTCGGTGATCGCCTGCCAATGGTTTAACATCACCAACAAAATCTAAGAAACCCAATTCGATTAAAGGTGCAAGCTCGTTAGTGAACAAGTGAAACAGACGTGACCCTAGCACTTGCGGAACTCCACGCAGAAGTGTGGCTTCTTTCAAATAAGGACAGAACATGGGTGGAGGGGAATTTATCCGTTATTTACGCACGTAAACTACACGGCTACACTGGGTACACAAGCCCAGGTCATGGTCCGCTTGGTTACACTGTTATTCACACACAAGACAGCCAGTAGCACGTGATGAAAAAGCACAACATTTATCCGCAATCATGAGTGCCGAATTTGTTATAACGTTGCTTCCAGATGAAGGCAATGAACAATTTAAAATCGAGTATATATCACGATGTCAATTACATACATAGCCACATGATCTAAGCCACCTAGTCGGCGTAGCGTTCAATGTCTTCAAGGTAAATGGGGCACGAGATAAGCCAAACGGCATCCTTTCAAATTGGTACTTCTTCTCGTCAAACTCAGATCTCAGTTTCAGTACCGAAAATGTAGTGAAGTAAAGCAGTTTGTCAGTGTCTGCGTCTGATGGCACCGAGACGAAACGATACAACGAAATTTCACTCAACCCTCTGAATTTGACGCAGTAGCAGTATTTCACGCTGGTTTCATTTATCAAAACAAGTGGAGAATTGTATGGGCTGTACGCCACCTCGACCACATCCTCATCCAAATATCGCCTGCAGCTGCTCTTCACCTCAGCCTCCAGCCGAAGTTGTAAGTGGACCTAACAGTATGCTTTGACCCCTCCCCCCTTGGCAGTGGAATTGAGTGTTCCATCCAGCCACAAAACCCATGCGGAGTTCCGGGGGCTGTAAACAAGTGATACTTTCTGATGAGCGGCTACTAGACCGGGTTCACGTGCAAAACGACGCAACCGAGTGCACGTGGATAATCCCGCCAAGGCCAATAAGCGGTAAAGATCCGTTTTCAGTCAATAGCTTCTTCGTTACAAGTTGACAATGGCCTGTTAGAATCAAGGAAATCCACCCCCAAGATTCTCTGTCCTACGTCTGGCGACACGATGGACGCGCCTTCCGATTCCCATGATATGTCCTGCCACACTATTTATGCACACTGTATAACCACCAACATCGCTCACGACTACAGAGAACGATTGGTTTATCGCCCCTACGATTACTTAGCAGGGAAACTGCGGCACTCGTTTCAATCAATCAGCTTTCCATTATGCAGTCCAATCCCACCATCGCCCTTAGTAGGCATCCATCGACCTGAGAAAAAGATCGAATGCGTATAATTGGTATGGGCGGCGCCTCGGGTCTTGCTGTGCATCGTAGCTTCCGGTGTTGAAGATTTTCTGTGTTATTCTGCCTACGGTGTCGTAACTGCGCTGTGAGAGTTTTCATCCGCTGCCTAACACTCAAGATGCACCAAATAACACCGCAGATTTGATAGTTGCTATGTTAAACATACTACTCACTAGTAGCTCAATTTGTGCGCTCCAAATCAGCATCGACAAGAGCGCGTGAGAACGAGAGGACGACGCTCACGCACTACAACCCAGATGTACAATAGACAGATCAAGCTGGAGCCACATGATATGAAGAAGCGACAACCTTATGATGTCTGCGATCCCGATAAGATAGGCATGAGAAAATTCCTACTACAACTACACATTCTGCTTCTGCACAGCACCAGTATCAAATAATATGATGGGATCCGAGCGTCGAAATGCGACGAGCCCAGAGGCGGCATGTCCCGCATCGCCAAACTAAAGAGAGGATAAATGGAAAACAAGGAACGTGAAGACGAAAGAGCTAATTAACTTGGAAGAAATGAGAAGAGAAAGACCAACAAATAGAATCAAGAGGTCATACGAACGAGGAAAATCGACTTCAAAGTTGCGCCGCCAGTGAGGTGTTGCCGATCTTTGGGAACCCCGCCGGAAACGGACCGACTAGTGTTCCCGGGTTCATCCTTTAGGTTAACTTAGTTCTCGTCGAAAATGTGTATTATACAGTGAACATCAAAAATGAGTTGGAAAATAGCTAGCAGTCAGTCCGAAGATCCCGTTTCATAAGAAAACAAGCGGTGGTCGCGGAAAGTAAGACAGTTAGAATATTGCGTTGAATAGCGTCATTAAAATTCCCATGACACTTTGCATCCAACGAGGGCCATAACGCACACCAGGAGAAAAGCAGGGTGGACGCAGTCTGCACAAATAACGAACGTCGTCATTTCTTTACGGTTAGAATGGGACGCGTTGTACTCATTACGACAACATAATCCGAAAGACGGGTTTGGGAACACACCAGAATCAAACGAAGTGAAGGTGCGCTTGTAAAACTTCGAAGGGTAGGTGTTGCCGGTGGAATATCGCTTTGAAGCATACAAAAACAAGGGATTCCCAACAACTTGCGTTTTCAACCACTTGGTCGAACTCACTTGGACGCTGGGACATGTGTCTGTGCAACACTGATGAATGGGCCAAGTCTATACCATATCAAAAAAGGCATCAGCAGTACGCCGACAGGCAGTACCCACGCTTCGTTGCCACGAGACCACCACCAGTCGCACGCTAGCTAAGCATACTGCGAAGGTCGCTCCGTACCTACGCAGGCTCGAAGTTTGCGAGCGTTAAGGCTACGGGCCAGCCATCACTCCGAAATGGGGCAGTGGGTGCGTGCGATATGATAACAAAAGTCGCTCTCCAAGTCGCGATGATAATATGTTCGCCCTGACTTAGTAAAACAACCATGTCACACGCACAGTGAACACAGTATTGATGAAAAGTGTGGTGTTAACAACTGTGGTATAACGGGATTAACCATAACTTTAACTCCACAACATCATAGGTGATTATTAAAATGCAGGCAGAGGATGAAGCAATAAACGCACTCTTCAAAGTTCATGATACAAACCTCAAGATTTCCGAACTGCTATCCCGCTTGACTAGATAGTGGAAAGGAAGTCATAAATAATGAAGCAAGTTAGCAACGGTACCACGAATTACAAGGGCAAAAAGACAAATCTAAAACTTGATAGTAGAAGGTAATGTGCATGGTTTTGGCGATCGAGTATACAAGACCACAATAAGAGTCACCCCCACGACAACGGGACTTTGCCACTTTATCCTGAAGGTATCAGGTTTCTTCAGATACCATGTCATCGTTGCCTAAGAGCACCAGTAGTATGGAGGTATGTTGTACGGACGGCTCGTTGCCACGTAAGTGCCATGGGTCGAGGTTGGAATAGTACGATGTCACTCACAGGTATGCAACCTCAAACCTGTGACTCATGGATAACAACCAGACGCCTGAAGCGGCACCGGCATGTTTGCAGCGATGAGATGCACAGACGAGTACTTGGGAGAAGTGATCAGGACGGATCGCCGAATCGTTGCGTTGGTCTGGACATATACTACTCCATTCCTTATGGACGGAACTACCTTTTCAACAAACAGAATTGTGAAACACCTGAAGGGAACAACCGTTAAGCCGATAGCGAGAGATGCAGACAATGATAGTTAAATTGAGTGCTGTTGGTACCGTTCGGCATTTCATGCTGGAGTCCACACATAACCTCCAAGTGTAGCCCGAAAGTTTAGAAGATGCGACGTGCAAGCAGCGCCAGCGGCGTTCTCGCTGTCCATCAAGTGTAGCTGACGGATTAGTGCTAAGCACGAAGAAGGCAACTCGCCTATCCTACGCAATAGACAGCCGTATATGACCATGTACCGTTCATAAGGTGTATGCCCGCACTGACCCTGAGTGGAGTGTTTAAGGAGAGTTGGCCGAACATTAGCTTTCGGTTCACTTCGCCTTGATGTTATGAGCAGTTTGACTGCTTTTGCTGAAGCGAGGTTACATGGTAACAAAACAAGCCAAGGATCCCTAGCTGTGGATGATGATGTTTGGAGAGAAGTCCAAACAGAGCAGTTCCAATGAAAGGAGTGAGAACTGTACCGGTGGTTTGGGTATTTTAGCCACAAACAACTCCCAGACTAGGCTCAAACCGCAGGTAAAAGAAAAACGACTTGTTGGTGCTTCACAGGTAATCAAGTAGCGGCTACGAATGGTGTTGTCGACGGGTTGTGAGTTTCTTTGTCCCTCCCGCTCCCGTTTAGCCTCCTCCTCCTCCTCCCCT
This sequence comes from Dicrocoelium dendriticum, assembly GCA_944474145.2. Classification (NCBI taxonomy): domain Eukaryota; kingdom Metazoa; phylum Platyhelminthes; class Trematoda; order Plagiorchiida; family Dicrocoeliidae; genus Dicrocoelium; species Dicrocoelium dendriticum. Next base: position 9,431,865 of record OX104067.1, on the reverse strand, counting down.
CCAACCACGAGCACAATTATCAGGCATAAGTTGACTTTTTGCGGCAGGATCGCCGGCTGTTAGCTTTCCAGAACAATGTCCATTCGTTACTGGTGACTCAGCCGGCGTGGCTTTGTCGCGTTTTTGCTTCTTTTGTATTGTGGCACAATAGCTGGGTTTTCCAGCTGCAGCTAATGTGTACAATGGTTCTTGCAGACTGCGAACGCGTAGTTCACTCGCACAGGATGAATCCGGAGAACTCCACACATCCGCGCATCGATGTGGCCGATGACACAGCACTCAAAGCGAGATCTTCGTCGATCATTAACAAAATTTCCGACTGGGCTGTTTTTGCTCCATGAGTCTCAACCCAACGGTGGTCGCGGAAAGGCTACCATTTCGGATGAGAGCAATCACAAACATAGGGAAGGCAGCGATCTGGCTCGAACGTGAGGTATACGTCATTGGCTAACGTTCGCCGTTAGCTCGCTGCTACTCTACCTTTCTCGTTTGTGACCACATGGAGCTCCGTTTAACCTAAGCAACATCACAACTGTCTTGTTCATCCAACAGGTGAAATTATGGCCAACACGCGTTGGCGGTGCCTAACTGGCTTTTCGTTCGATGGCCTTGCACTGGTTGTGTTCTTCCAGTTATCTAGCTATCACCGCGTCCTGTTTCCTCAGCTAAGGTACATTGACCAATGCGCGCCGTTCAATCGCTGTCGGCCGCACCCCCATCCACTCTCGCTATCTGGAACCACGATACATGCTGTCTGTGCTGGACCGAACCAATTCCACTTCCTCCACTCGGCATATGGATTTATGATCAGCGCACGCGCGCAGCGTTTGATTAGCTAATCGTCCACTGATTCTATCTCAGACCCATTCATCTGTCTCACCAACTATCACTATAGTTAGCATGCGAGGAATGATGGGGATATAGACACAGAATATATTGGTTCCGAAAGCGAACTCAGCTACACGAAAGCCACATATTCGGAGGAATATCTGACAACCGAGTATACCCTGTGGAATTCGTTAACATGAATTCGCCATCCAGCAGCCAAACGGGTACGAAATCAGCGACCACTCATTCGCAAACAGGTTTTGTTGTGCGACGTACCAAGATCCACTGACTTAGGCCTGGGAAACCGAGAAGATATGTGCCCATCCAGCACATGAACCTATTGACCGAGTCTGAAAAAGTGCCCGCACCAATTTGTGAATAGCGCAACGAGGGCGAAGTTGATGGCAAATGGATTGATTTGCGGCTGATGGGGTAGGGTCATACAATCACCGACAACTGGTAGCTCCTTCTCAGGACACAAACCTTCGTAGTTGTTACTAGTAGAAACAATTAAGCAAGTGCACATACTCGGAGGTTCTCACAACCGCGATTTCCGCGTGCGCTCACATTTGGAGGTAGACACGCTGTGATGTATCGGCGATGACACACGCGATCGATGCACTTCCTCTCTCACCATTCATTGATTCACCATGTACTCTGGTCCAGTTCATCACATGTCTAATGTAAAGTGCAGACTATTTACGTCGTGTCCGTCACAGCTCTGGGGCACTACTGACCTCCATCAATCCGTTGCAACCACTGATTGTGTGAACCAAATTGACGGGAAATCGATGGGCGGCCGTTGAGGAGTAGAGGTCGCAGACTGCGGTGCATGTGTTCCGATTGGAACACTACAGGCCACTTATTGATCGCAACAAATACTTGTGTACCCTAAGATGCACATGAAGACAGTGAGGAGCAGGAGCAATCCCACACATCCGGCTCCGTGGGACCCGCTTTGGTTCGGAAGTAGTTTGCGCCATATAATCCAAATAATCTGTGTCATGCGTTACGTCAACTTGATGATATCGCCATTTGAGAAAGGTACCGGTGAGAAGTAGACTTGTATGTGGCCTCCAGCGCAGATACTGTGAGGTTAAACCGGCTGGTTATAAAATACCTTTGCAACTACTACAACCGTAATTCAAAAGCCACCGCTAGTAACCAAAGGGGCTGAGGAGATTGCTGCACGAGAGAGCAAAAGCAACGTGATTTTTTCTAAGTCTAAGTCATCCATGAAGAGGATGAAATAGAAGGATGTCAACAAAGGGCAGGATGCACAGTGCGGAGAAAAAAATCCCATTGTGTTGCACGGGTTAAAAGTGCTTTTAGGGCACTGATCCCATAATAAATATTGAATACCGCAATGTGGGAGCAGATAGAAAGTCATAGGTGTACCACTCCAAGGCAAAAAAACAAAAATAATGTATAAGGTATCTGACACCAGTGATAACCGCATCGTTCTTCAAGTTCCTATGCTGAATTTTGAAATGTGATTAACATTTACACTGGGATCACGAATGATAGATGTCAATGGTAGTATGCAACGTTCTCTGCATCGAATGGTGGTGACATGTAAATACAACAAGGTTTAGAACTGCTGCACAAAGTTCGCCTCCACGACTTGTTCTGGCAGACTGTTTCGAACATTTACCACTCTCCGTTCGAAGCACAGGGGGTGGGGTAATCGTTTTTGACCCGGCACCACAAGCTTGTACTAGTGTTCGCGTGTGCTGAATGGCGTTCGAAAGTGAAGCAGCGGCCCCAATACGGGGAAGTCAATGAGAAGTGATATGCGATAGGCCACGATGAGATCGAGGTGCACCCGACGATAGGATAAGGCGTAGAATTCTAGTTTCTCGCACCGGCTTCGTATGGTAATTCGCGTTAAGTTGAAAAGAGCACGGTATTGGCGTGTTGGATACAATAGGTCTTTTGTGCTTTGCAGCGATGGAAAAACCGTAGGAGCAGCACTAATGTCCGAGAAGTGGTATATATATATATATATATATATATATATATATATATATATATATATATATGCTCCATGCTGAGGCTGATGTCGCATTCATAATGCTTCTTCACCGTAGTTGGGCTAAACCAACTTACACTTAAACTAGGTCTTTTTAATGTGGATAAAATTCATTACATTTTATTTGGTTTGTTCTGCGTACTTGATAACCTCCCAACTTATACACGTCGCTCATGCAAATTGTGATAAACTTGCGTAATTTTATCGCGTGGTATTTTTTAAATAACTTCCGGACATTTTTTACTTATCGCGTATTCACATTTAACCAATTTCTTCCGTATGCTCATTTAGCGAGTATTTATGTCGTCATATGCGTTTACTTTATTCGATATCGGCATTCCGAATGACTGGCTGTTGTTTGACATCCCAGGTGTGGCTGCGCTTGATGTGCATGTCGACAAGGTGCCTACCTGTCTATTACCCACTACCACGTCCATACTGGCTCCAGGGGACAGTTGGTCGTTGCTGGCGGAGACGAGGTGCACAGTCCTCGTGACCGTACTAGGCTCGAAGAGTGGTTCCATGTACTCAGTTTAGAGCAGACTACGGTCTAGCCACCACCATGTGTGTGTTTGATTCCCCAATGCAGCGTGCTTGTGTTTGCCTGCGTAGGAGTGTGGGCCCGCTCCGTTGATGAAACGTGGCTCCCATCCACATGCCTCCCGGTCTTCTTCCTTCGGGTTTACACTGGATACGGGGTGTGTGGGTGGTGCAGTGCAAGCGACCCATGGTCCCTCCGTAAGCGCAAGCGTCCTGTGGCAGTGACAGGCAAATGCGAAACTGGATGCCGCCAACTATATGGTCCGACTGATGCAACCTTTAAAATTTCTGTTTTTATGCACCTTCGCTACGTTGTTGCTTGTCCATTGCAGTACTTTTTCCGTTCGCTTTCGGGAGGCAAAATTAACGCTCGACAGAGTAGGTGATAGGCTGGCATCCGCAATAGGTGGCCTGACCAACGTGTGCGGTGTCTAAAAATAACTTTTGGGAGGCAGGGGCTGTTTGTTCGAGGCACTGGGTCTAGAACTTAAGTGTTGCTGACGTGATCTAATCACCACACGTAAACAATCTTTCACAGACAACCATTGCCAAAAGCTATCAATCGTTTCATGTCTTCCGAGTGAACATGCCAGGTTTCACAGTCGTACAAGAGGATCGCACGGACGGAGGCATTGTACACTCTGTGTTTGGGCTTGAGATCGCGACGGCGACATAGGTGTCTCATTTTGACAACAGTGAGGTGGGCCATTTCGATCATTTGTGAGACCCCCAACTCCAACACCGTCGCCAGCCGTGATGCAACTCTCTGGATAAGTGAAGTAAGGAAGTTGTTCCAGAACGTCACCAGCAAAAGCAGTCACAGGCACATGTTAATTCAGAAGTAGTGTTTTACATGCTATAGTTAAACGTCTCCATTGCTAAGCGGTTCAAAGCTATCTGGATGGCTTACGGATCGCCCCAAAGCAAAGTAATCCAAGTATGGCCGGTGGTATTAGAAAATAAACTTGTTTGTGCCGCGATATGGTTTCTGCTAAAGATGAATCACAGTTGGTGTTCTGATGTCGTTCGCCCCAACGCTGACACCACATAACCTGTCTGACCACCTTGTTAATCGCTGTGCCTAGCTGTGTGAAACCGCAGAGTAGATAGACAATAACGAAGCATTAAGCATGAGAATATTGATGAAGGAGACTAGAACAAGGCGGTGCGTGCTACCTTTGTCGATGTGGAATGTCACGGACTCAATGGTGCTATTGATTTCAAATGTTCATATCGAGCTGTTAGCATTTTATGTCATTAATTCTACACACTTTTCGCAATTCCCTTTACTGTGTAAGCCAATCGAGTAGCACCTCACTCTCTTCGTCACATTGTTAACCGCTGTCACCATGCCGACGCAAGTCATGGCAACTGGATCCATCGCATTTCGATGCCCGGTGCACTGTTGTTCAGGTGAGCTAAATTGAAGAGATGTGGGATTATCATACATCCCCCCATAAAAGAAAGTCCATTGGAAAAGCAACCGGCTTTATTTGGAGTGATTTAAACTACATCTAACAAAACTAACACAACAGACTGGGCAAAATGGGGGTGAATCGCTAAGCGAGAACACTGGGTATAGTCTGGCTGCATTAAAAAGCAATTCAAACATTGAGAGCGGCCGAGTCAAAGTTGTGTACATAGCGTTACGAAAAGAGCGTAAAGGATCGAATCAACGAAAAAAGATTCGTATCCGATAGGGTCACATTCTAAACGTGTCTAACCCCAATAGGAACAAAACGAATTTTTACTTAGTGGAAAGTAGGTAATGGTATTAAGGAAAGAACGTTTTGGGAATGGTCTACATTTTAAGAGCACGGCAGAATGCTTGATTGTGAAATAGCAAATCCAATTCGGATGTGGACCCAAGGAAGAAAAGGCACATCTTACGCTGAGATCGTAAGCCACCGTGTGTAACAGAAGTGGATACCGAACAGAAATGCCAATCAGTAGCACAGGCCGTCTGTAGGAATAACAAACAAACGGAGGATGATGCAGCACTTCGTATGGCGGTTAATACACTAGACAATCGATCAGGGACACAGACTGTCCACGGGCGGAGAATTTCAGTTTGGGCGGGAGAAGAAACATGTCAGATACCAAGCCAATTAGCAAACCGGGAATCGGAATGAGCGCCTGTATCAAGACCATAGATCGGAAATTGCCTGCCAAAGGGCATACGACAACTGAAACACGAATAGCGAGAGACGATCCGCAGAGACAATCAACATCGCCGATGCGAACGGGTTGCGGTTGGATGAACGATCCAACGTAGAAGAACGCGAACTAATGAATGCAAACCCATAGCCTGCGCGGAAGTCAGTGGAGACGCGACGCAGAAATCGTAATATGTAGTATAAAATAAGGCATGGTTAAGCAGTAAAGATTTTCGTGTCGTTGCGCAGCCATCCTTCCGCTAAGTGGAGGGCCGCTCGGTTTACGCTCAGTAGAACAGAATACCGGTGGGTGGTCGATTCGTAGAAGGCGTCTGCCTTGAGAAGCACAGGTGACCAAACCGAGCCTCCGCAGCTACAAACAACCACGGAGCATCCTCAGTCGGCGCGCGCGGCGGCGAAGCGTTGGTACAATGCACCGGCGAACTGCTGGCACTAACCTCGCCTCTGTAGCATAGCATATACTAACCTTACGCATCAAACAACTAAGCATATCTGCATTCCCACGCAAGAGTTCATAACCATGAAGAGTCTTCAAGCAAATGTTTCATCCTACCTGTTCCGATCAAAGCATGTCGAACGGTCAGCGAGCTGAAGGAGTGCTGCGCGCCAATGAATGGTACGTTACAGAAACGTGTGAACCCGTGCATAATGCGATGTGTGAAAGGATGTCACGACGAACTAATTGACCGACATTTGCAACTTAGCAGGAAGCAGAAGTACATAAGGGGGCTTAATAATAATTACTGCAGAATACTGTAGTGTTATTTGAATGCAGCAATTGAGCCATGGTCGCAATAATTTACTATGAAGTATGAAAAAAGCACCCTGCAACGTCAAAGAGAACACATGTCAATAAATCACTTTGGCGCGATAGCCATGGTCGGCAAAAAGACCAGTAAACAATGACAACAGCAGCATTACATCAGCCATACGAAATGGTACTTCGCCGTCATACAATCATGATGACCTGCGAAAGAAGGAATAATAAAAGGGAGAGAAGGGGAACTTACCTGAAAACTTTAATGCCCTAAGCAAATATTCAGAGTCAAGACGCCCATACCTTCTGTTAACAACATCCCGTCACAAACAGCTGGCTGTCGTGCAAAAGTAAGGCGGCATCGGCGAGACAGCTTCCTTGCGGCTTTCACTGCCCCGCGTCATAATCAGCCATTACCCCGCAGATAAGTCAGCACCAAACACAGTTTAAACAGGCAATGCGATTAGACGGCAGCAGACGCGCCACTGGTGCCAGCTGTGAGCCATGTCTCGAGTCAAGCGCAGTGCGAGAAACGTGGACTACAGCCCGGAAGGTAAGACGAATCAACGGCACCCAGTTTGGTCGTCAGTGACTTCATTTCCGGCTATCACTAAACAATAACCTTGTATTGACGTTCCATTTAAAAACTGAAATGATAAAGCTGTATAACAGCCTGCTATGTTCGTGAGAGAAGGTAACTTAGAGAGCAGCAGAACCATATTGGTAGCCAAAAAAGTGAAGCGTTTAGAGTGTCTCGTACATTTGCGCTTATCGAGGTAGCCAAACGTGCTGCACACGGAGATTAGTTCACCGGTATTCAATTGATCAGCAAGAATTGCACCTGGTGAGTTGAAAACGGTGCCCAGTTCAGTTGGGGAATCAGCACCGCCGGAAGACCCCAACCAGTGGAAAAAGAATGAGAGCTAGGCGGAGTCAGTGCGAAAACCATGTTAAAGTGATAGATTTCAGTTTCAGATACTGAGCATCTCGAAACAATGCACAACCTGACACACTAGAAGATCAACTACGATCTGTCTACATAAAAATTGTGACATAATTTGCCTCGAGAACTCCGCAACAAGAGTTGTACACTGTGTGAGGGACAAGGGCAATCGTTCGCTAGAATTTCGCCCACGTCAAATACGCTATCCTGTGGAACAGCCCATTAGGCAAAATCAAGTCCTCTGTAAACTCGAGAATATTTCATAATAGACTTAAGTTCCGTAATGACTATCCTTTCAACTAATTCTACTCAGAGAAATACAAAGTAGTTACGCAAAACGATACTGGTGGAAATAATGTATCCTGTAATTTGATGGCAACACAAATATTACCGAATTTATAACTTGCCCACGTAGCAGTATGATGTTAATGGTAAATAATGGGCTGTCTATATTACAATAAGAGCCCCTCGAGCAACCGAGAAAACATGATAGTAATAGTAAGCGTACGTGCAAGATGTAAGCAGGATACCAGTGCGTTGTACTAATGTCTAACTGGAGCTGAGACACTAGAAGAGCGCCCAAATCCATACAAAAACAGGGATTCGAACTCGGAGACCTAGGGTCGAACCTTGTCTATTTAAGGGTGAAAAAGCCAAAAATACAACTAAAAAGATCGTGTAGCGTAATGGGGCACGAAGTATTGCTGGTAGAATGTGCCTGTTTTCATCAACCTTATCAAAGAGAAAGGTATCTCAAAAGGTTGGGGAACACGAGTCAATAACTAGGTATCGATGCACGAAGTGAGCCAGGTTTACAGGAACAAATGATACTCAAGTTCCAGCACACAAAAGAGAAGTCCAGAAGACTACGTTTACTTGGTCTCTAGCCCCTAAGGTGCTGTTGTTGAATGAGTGAGAACCATCCTTTCACCGAGAATGGTATTTTCGGACACGAAACAGAGATCAATCGGCTAGATACTGCGAGCAAAAGTTCACTCTGATTCCGAAGCCCGAAGAGACCTTCAGTACTGATTAAATACCCAGGAAAAAGCACGGCGAAATGTCAATACATGGGCTATATGCGCTTTGAGCGCCTGCCCAAGGCCACGTTACATATCGACTGCATGGAATGGGACAGAGTAGCGCTGACTAGCAATCAAGGAGCTCAATCATTGACAGGCAACGCAAACGGTTAGAACAATTATCAAGCAACTCGTCGAGAAGCGTTCATGTAAAAAACCTCCAGATCAACCAGTGGATCGGAAGATCGTCAATCGTTGTTGGAGTAGGCGGGGCGGAAGGTGATATCGTTAGAATAGTCCACCGTTGGATAAGTCACGATACAATTATCAGCAAGAGTGGATATCATAAGCGGTTGCCATCACAGTTGCATCAGTTGGGTGAGGGCCAAGAGACAGTAAACGTTCGGCTCCGAAACGGTCCAATCATCTGCTACCTTCGGAGTAATGCCGGGGGAAGAGACCAGCCGGAAGTTGATATGTCGTACCCACACTCCGCTGTGACACGACTATCGCCAATCAGTCGTCGATACACGATATGTAGTTAGATTCGTGAGTGACAAAGGGTAATCCACTTATACACCTTAACCAGGCGAAATGGTCTTAAGGCTATCCGCAGTTAAACTGAGAAGTAAATAGGGTATGATGTGCCAAATTGATCATACATTATTGGGCAAACATTCGAAGGAATGATAAAAGAACGCTCTTCAGCCCAAACTCATGAACCGGCAACGCGAAAACACTTCCAGCAGATAAATTAGAAACAGTGTAAACTTACGCTGCATCGCTAATGAGCTGCATGCAACTTTGGTCGGGTACCTCAGATACCGAGTGGAGCACCTCCGATTTGGTGATCGAGGGATCGCGAGGAGACAAAGACGACAAACATGAGCCTTGGAAGACCGTTTCTGACGTGGCAGCGACAGTGCAGGGGGTGGACGAGACACTGACAAGATTGGACAGTTCGGTTGAATCGAATGTGCCCGCGGCACCAGAAGAGATATTTTGAGTACGATCGGAGGAGGCGGTAAGGTTTTGAAGGGCGTCGGCTTCGACAATGATGCTCTGTGTCAAATTCATATGATTATCCAACGACGCGGATAGAGTGGGGGATGACACTGCTGTTGGGTGATCGGATTCCTTCAACCGGGACAGAAGACGCTTTGTATACACGGTACAATGGGTAGCATCCAGGTCAGATCCATTAGCTTCGTCGAAAGTGGCAGCGACGGGCTCGGCTTGTTGGTTTTGCGAAACGACATCGCCTATGAGGACATAAAGCAGAGGACGAATGTTCACAATGAATCACTCCGTTGGGATATATCAGAAAATAATATTAGCAGCATAAAAATAACAATTAGTACTAGCTAACATAGACGTTAATTATGGATGAGTGAACTTATTACTCCTGAATACAAGGAGAGCGGCCAGTGTGCATCGGCCACCACAGAGCCAATGTGTCAGTCAAACGCGAAAACGACTAAGTCAATAATAGGCAGTGAAACTTGAGGATTCACAACCGCCGCACTACATTATGATGATGAGTTCAAACATTCAGACATATTCGTTACCGTCGAATAACTGTTGTAGTGGACGGAACCAGTGTCTGCACAACAAAACGGTTCGCAGGTGAGTATTAGACAGTTGTAATCGGCTAAGTTATTAAGTACAACAACCAATTGAATATAAGTTGTGTCGTCTTGCGCAAGTTCTACGTATGCCCGTTCATCGCCTCTTGAAGGTTTCGCATCGTTTGTGATTGTTGAATGGCACAAGGGAAGGAAAAGATAACTCGCCAGTCGAGAATGAAGTCACTGATGACTAAGTGGGGCATTGTTCACCAGTCTTGCCTCAAAGACTGGAGTCCGCTCGACACACCCGTGGTGCTTGGCTACCGAATCTACCGGAGACTGCTAGCACCTGACCCCATTAGTCCACTTGCAGTCGTACCTTAGTTGGGTTTCATGCGTAGCTGGACCAACCAAACACAACGATGATCGAGATGCTGAGCAAACTGTGAAACCTAGGTTCGTTTGAGAACGCACAATTTCCGCGTTCCGCTATGCCCACAAAATCACAAATACCGTTTCGATAGATTCTGAAGAGAGATCTCCCCAATATTACTGAGGGATTTGGTAAGTAAACCGTGTTAAAAGATCTAACAGAACAAAAACATTAAACAGTTTCCTGGACTGCGAACCGATCCCCATTTTCGGAAATGCGAAGAGAGCTTCCGAAGATAAGTTTTAACAACCGGAACCATTAGGTGCAAACCGAATTCGAACTCTTTTTGGTTCTGTAACGCGGAAAAAAGCGATAAGTGGTATGATTAGATGAGCCGATTGACGGACTTGTCGGGAGTGCTCACTTGTGATGACCTACATGAGGCCAAAGACAGGGAGAAAATGATATATATATATATATATATATATATATATATATATATATATATATATACCTAGAAAATGGATACACTTTCGGTAACACGCAGGATTCAAATAGATCCCAAGCGAATGACATAGGTCGGGCGAACAACTGCTTTTGTAGTTTGGAGATCGTATGTATTACAACGATTACAAGTAATCGATTAGACATCATTAAGTGAGATCATGTAGTTATAAGAATATGGCAGGAGTCATCTGTTGCTTACTGAAATGAATGCTCGCGTGTAAGCAAAGGAGTGAGCTACCAGTGTTGAGACAGGTCAGTCGCGAGAACACACGGAGCCCCGGCTCTCCCAAGCTGTGGGTTAAAGCAGGGGTGGGTGGACATTGCTGTGATCCCAAGAGAAGTTCACAAGAGTACCGCTACCCGTCGGTGAGAATTTAGGGGTAACAAGACCGCTGCGTTCTATGCCCATGCGTCCCCAATAACTCAGCCATTACATTGAACACTGGCTTTGATGATGTGTGCGTGAGAATGTGGATGATACAGCACCAGCAAACAACAGCCCCCCCGCCCTTATGGATGCACGCGTTTTTCGGCTGTCCGCAGCCACAATGGACAAATACGCAAAGGGACTGCGGATGTGTGGGTATAATAACACCAAGCTCAAGCGAATCAGCAAAAAGAAGCATAATGTTAAGCAACACGGGGGGGGGTGAAAAGCGACAAACGCATACACTGATGCTGTAGGTAAAGAAATTCCAGAAGCCGCACACCAAGGGACACAAGTGGGAGAGAAGCAAGAAACATACTCTGGAAAACCACCCCTTTCGGTGCCCCAAACAAAGGCTGTCGTTTCCTTCTAGCGGCATGATGCTCGCGGCTTTGACGAACGCATCCCTGCACCAGATTCAGTAAATGTGCTTGAATAGAACCCGTAAAGTGGCTATCTAATCCGACTCCTGAGTGAAAAGTAAGAAAGAAAGCACTGCGTCAGTGTACACGAGTAGCACTAGAGGTTACAAAACGCCTAGCTATTGCGGATTGATAGCGGGCGGACGAAAATAGCTTTTGTGAGTAAGCATAACTAGTGAGGCGAAAAGTAATGGAGACCGGCAGCAGTTAGCTTCAGACAGAAGCAGCGGACGGTTACGAAAGCACTGCACTAAGCATTGTCAAGTAACCAGTGGTTTCATGAACCTCAGTTTATAGTCAAGCATCTGTCAGTGCCGGCGTAAGCTATGAAAACTAGTTCCCGCGCACCTTGCGCCTAGGATCAGTTGTTCAACAGATCACACCCGGTCCATATGTGCCCTTTCAGAGGCTAACGTGATCAACGCTGCCTGGTAATAAAAACAGAACCCGCTGTGTTTCCGAATTGCGACACGCAATCTCAATCAAAGTCATGGTTTGCTTTGAAGCAAAAGTCTGCCATCGCGATCACTGGGACCGGGTCCCACTTTTCCTAAGCTGCTTTGCGACTCGGGGGTTGCGGTTTCGAGCCTGCGTAGAGATCGTGCGAGGCTTGCACTATCCATAGCCCACGTGCGACTGATGGTGGTTGCGCGGCAGCGACATGTTGGTACTAGGTACTGCTGATGCTTTTTTCAAAGTGGTTCTAGCTGAAGAACCCAACTCGGGACGAAATCGGTCGTGGTGTGGAGACAGCGACTCCGAAACTCTCAAGAGAAGAAATGCATTTTAATGAAAAGTATCAGGGACTAAGAGACCGTGGATCAAACACACGCCCTCCGAGCATTATTCAAGTGAACCTGCCTCCTGGGTTAAGGCCACTGAGGCGGCCATAAAACGCACACAAATATAGTGCAGAACAGTGGTTCCAATTACCGGTTGGACTATCTGATGATGACCTTTCCGTACCGCTTCCGATTAAACCACACGTTTTGTTAGTTTCGTAGACTGTCCCAACTGGGAAACCGATATAGTCATTGTTCCATCCGTACTTGGTCTGAAGAGGTCGCCACTCGCCTCTTCTCTTCCATCATAAAACCAATATGAACGTGCGGCTCAGCTGCCTACTACCCAATCATCCGAGGCGAGCCCTGAAGATTGAACAGGTCTAACACAACGTCACCAGGCTCATTTCAGGTATACTAGGCTTACCGTACGAAGACCGGTGCAATTAAACCCTGTCCTATCATCGGGTGCGAGTCGATCTCATCGTGGCTTACCGCATATCACTTCTTGTTGACCGCCATATCGAGGCCGCCGCTTCATTTGCGAACGTCATGTAGCACACCCGGACACTGGTATAAGCTCGCGGTGCCGGATGTCAAGCGAGTTCCCCACTCTATGTGCTTCGGAAGGAGAGTGGTGAATATTCGAAACAGTCCGCTAAAACAAGTCACGAAGGTCAAATCCGTGCAGCAGTTCAGAAAGTGGTTGGACTTACATTTCACCACTCTTCGATTAAGAGAACCACTGCAAACTAACAATGACATCTTACACGTGTGAGCCCAATGAAACTGTTAGTCAGATGTTTTTTAGTGCTACATAGGAAATTGTAGAACGATTAGAGAGAGTATCCACAGGTGGAAGACAATTTTTTTACATCCTTTTTGAGTATACTGCGATGGAGTCGTAGATATATAAATTTCTACTTGCCACTACAACACAGTTGTCAATAAATTATGTGTTTCGCGGTTTCCAAGGGTAGCGCTGTTATGAGGACAACACCAAGCACCTGATAATACTATGACCATCGGTAACGCGGGAGCCAGAAGACAGTTGAGTAGTTCACCTATGCTGGTCACTGTATTAGCAGCGGTGTGTGTGTGTGTGTGTGTGTGTGTAATTGATTACGTCAATTCATGTACAAGGAAAGCCAGAAATGCATCCTTAAAGCGGGGACATTTATGGCTTTCAAAGAGCATTTCCCTCAGTCTGAAGAGACGCGTATCCGAGGTCACAGTGATAAAAGTTTCCATTACAATAATTAGACTTGGTCACGTTGGCCTGATGAGTGGAAGCATTGAGAACTTCAGTGCTGCTTGTGAAGTGTTGTTGGTGTCGGGTGACGCCAATGTATGCGCAACGATGATTGGCGTAGACGATTATTAGACGAAGACAATTAGGTTAGTTCGTCGGAACAAGAAAGAACGTTGAACGGGTCGCATCGGTCTGAGTACGTGTTGCAAATACCAACATACGATCTACTTAGAAGGGTCTTGTTCTTCTTACCGGGAGTAGTATAGTAAAAGGTTGGGAAAGTGAAGCCAGTCACGAGTAAAGTAGGTCTTTCGCGCCATCCAGGCTGGAGTCTATGTGACCTGCCTTGTGTCTGACGAAACGTTACCGGTGGGTCCGTCACCATAGTCCCCTGGTCAAATGACCTGTTGGAAGTGCTTATGATGTTAACAAATTCGTGGAGTATGGCTAATTCTGATCTAGGGCAGTGAAAACCGTAAGGGAATTGTCTCGCTGTGGTCACCTTTCTTTTGCAGATAGTAGACAGTAACTGCGTTGTCGAAAAGGTGTAGAGTTTCCAGGACTCTGAGTAGTTGAGGAGTACGGCAGGTGAGGTATACACGAAGTCGCCCTGTCTGTTGTTTTTATTCTTCTTTCCATAGACCATCATGATACTGTGGCAATGAAGCAACAATTCAAACTAATGGTATGCTTGTTATTATTGTCTTGCCGAAGCAGGTGTTAGGACAAATGGAGCCATATCGGAGTAGGCCGGTAGGTCGTACTGATGCTTCGTCTTCAGGTGACCACAACCAGTTGTACTCAGTCCAGGGATACTACAGGGTCACCTATACCCGTGGATTACAACCATCGATCACCAGCCGGTGGAGTGATTCAAACGCGAAACGTTAATAAAAATCAGACGACCGCTCGCTCGCGTCTTGAAAGAGAACAGAGCAGTGGACGGAAATTGTCCTACAATCAAAGCTATACCTATAGATTGGAGAAAGGAACCATGGTTACGAAGAGTGCGGTGTACAACCAATCCATAAGCAACGCACACAACACTGGTTTCGGCTTCGTGTGTATTCCCGTGGAGACAAGATCAGCAGACAGGGTTACCAAATGTAGCAAACCAAAGGAATTGTTATAGTAAATGGTGACGAGCGCTATCGATTAAATTTGTCGTGAATGTAGTATGGAGTTGTTGAGCTGGAAGGTTGTATAGATATCCACAAAAAAGTAAAACCACTTGGGTGCCTGGCGCAAGGAGAATGCCAAGTGTCTGATGGTGCTTAAGTGGGACTATCACGGAAAGGGAAAAAGCTCTTCTCAACTGATTCTGGGTCGGTGAGTCAAAGGTGCAGAGAAAAGACTTGTATTTTCCTACCATGTGTGTTACCGTTGCGGCTTATGTGCGCTATCATAATCATAGGCGGGTTACCATGCGGAATGATCCATGTGATAATACCAATTGAGGGAAGCGAATCATCACTTCGTGATGGGGCTTCGTTACCATTTCATGATGAATCAACAGCGGCGACCTTGCCAATGGCCTGGAACTATTTGGCGAACTGCTTAGCGGCGAAACGCCTATTAATATCCAGGCATCTACGCCGCACCGACGCTTCGCTATCACGTGACCATCACCAGTCACGTGCAGGCTAAGGACACCGCAAGATCACCCATATTTAGGCAGAAGTGAACAGGGGCTACGAGGAAGATGCCTCATCTTCGGTCAGCGGCCCGTTGACAAACGCACGGCTAAAAATGATCAGTTATCATACGAAGACGAGTTCGGCGAGAGAACGTTCTTGAGGCTATGGCATTCACCAACCACCCATGGATAATTCTGCACTGCACATGTTGGACAGTTACTGTCCAGACATCAGAAACACTGTAGGTGCCGATCTAGCGTCGTATATTCCAATGTTTCGAACCAAATAAACCGCGAACCTTTTGGATCTCAGCAACCCGGTACATCCGCTGATGTTCCGTTGATTCCTATAACGTCCGGCATTTGATGAGCACCTATCAGGTGTCCAAAACAACGCAGCTTAGTAGTTGGAGTATTTTGATAAATTGTCCAATACACGAGGGTTCAACATAGCGATGCAGACATGCTGGTGCCCGTTGACTTGGGCAGTGTTTCGAACGAGACTACTTTCAACGATCAGAGGGCATGTGGGATTTTAGCGTAGAAGGGACAGTGAGACGATGTGGTGAGTGAGAACGGTCCCATAAAAGTGACCTTTAAGGACAGTAGAAAGCATCCTTCTAGCACACACACATCGTTGCTCTTAAAATACGCAAAACGCCAGTTAACGCCGACGCGATCGAAGTTACTTCCCTATTTCAACAAAGCAAGAAGAAACAACATTTTAACAGAATTTACTGAATTTAGCAAATTTCGCGTATTCTCCTCAGCTGTGTACATACAGTAAGTGGAAAACACAGTGCGATGTTAACAGCAAAAATTCAAAGCGGTTGAAGGTCCCCTGGGCTCACGTGACCCGTTCCGAGGAAAACACAATCACTAGCCCCACCAAGGAAGGGCTAGCGTGGTCACGAAATCCGTTTGTTTGCACAGATTTGGTTTCAGCCGCCGAATTTCTGCCGCCTCCGCAAACTGTAGTAAGCGGGGATTAGCTTGTTTGCTAACTACTCTAAATTGCTACGTGGGTTTTGGCATTTAGGGCAGTCAAGTATGTGGCGGGCAATAGAGTTAGTCGGTACGTTCGGACCCTTAGCGATCATGTTTCGCGGAACATGCTCTGCAATTTTCGCTTACAGCCTTCTCTCAGTTCGGCCTATGTACTTGCTACCACAAGTACAAAATGCAAAGAAGTAGGAATAGATTTATGTTTCTGAAATAACACATGTCGAGAAGCGGGATCACTTTGGACTGATCATACTGGACAAACCGGAGCAGGTCAAGATGCTGTCTGAAGGTCCGGTACGTGAATCGACCGAAATAATCAATACGGAAGGCTGTAGACGTCTCCATCCTGCGACAGTTTGTCACAGTGTTTGTGCTCTGAACCTGACAAATTCATTAAAAACAACAAAAATACCCTGGCACTTTTGAACATTGAGATGTCCTCATGAGTCAGTGATACACAACATTTGACCCAGTTGATGTTCTCAGTTGGTTGAACCGTCAAGCTTATCTAGGTCAAGGTCTGTGTGTGCTTCCAGAATACACCGGCGTGTGCCGATTTTGGGGTAAGAAACTGCTCCGGTGAAGTAGATGGCCAGCCAATGACTGACTGAAAGAAACTCGGCGACACCTGGTAAGTGGCAGCTTCTTAGACAAGTGCATCGGCACGCCTGGGATCAGTGGATAAAAGACGAATCTCTACATGGTGTGATCATGGAGATAAGGTGCCTCTAACAACAGGTAGCCGCTGAGTTTACAGCAAGACAACTGTTTCTAACCACTCAGTAAATCAGATTTCTGCATGTGTAGTAGTAATTTTAATGACTTTTTGGGTCGTTAGTTTTTATTGCCGGATCCATTGTGTTTTGACAGTGGAACGCCAGTGGTTAAAACAAACAGAAACATGAAACGATGAGCGGAGATCAAGGTTGGACGATTTACCCACTCAGGAACCAGATTGTGGTCTAAATGTCACCGGGGAATTAAAAGGAAGCAGGTACTTTTATCGAACTACACAGATGAATCACGGACCATCCGCACAACATCATCAGTGGGAAAAACGGCAGCTATAATAATTTCTGCTGGCGGCAACAAATATTAACGTGGCTGCTCCCCGATTAAGGCGTACCGTAACATCTATGGTACCAAACAGTAAAAGTTAACAAGTGTTCGATCAGACCTCCCGGTGTAGACACGGAGTTCAGCTGGTTAAGTCGTAATGAAAAGGAGACTGGGAGTCAGCGGACAACCGGCGAGGCAAATGATAGCAGGGCCTCGGAGACTGCATTTAGAAGAGCAAAACCACGTACCACCATAGCAGATGTGTAGAATTCGATTCGTAGGGAACAAAAGGCATGTTAAAAACAATAAAGGTGCAGCATCTAGAAAACTAACCAAAAAGACGCACCAGCAAGACTAGAGCGCAGGTTCAGTAAAACGAAAATGGAGTACCCGTCAACGTGTAAGCAGTCATGATGGGTCGATTCGCTCGGCTGCACCTTCTTTTTCCGGGGACGAACCTCGATCACACGTGCAATGTATAGCCCCCTTTTAAAGTGAGTGCCATCCAAACTTCTATCATTATGATTGGTTCAACTGCGCGCCGTTCTTGCCAATCCGATTGACCATCAGAAGGTAGATGACGGTTTTGCTGCCGCTCGAGGTGCAAAATCTGCATGTGAGGGAGACACGGTTTCATGTTTCTTGGCAGCTATTCTCCTGGTTTTGCTTGTACGGTCATCCGGTGCACGGTAATGTAGGTATCCAGACCAAGAGTGCTTCGCACAGCCTTGATAGCCCTCGCGTATGTGACCATTTCGTTTAGACATTTTGCGCAACAGTTCGACCCGATGACGCGTTAAAAGTGGGGGTTCTCTCCTCTATTCGGTATCACAAAGTATGCAACGCCACCATGCACTTTAATATAATTGAGGTTGTGCGCTTCGATGGATTCAAACACCGAAAGTAGTGATCACTTAGTAGGTCGTGTTTTCCAAATGTTGCCTGAATGGTAGCCAGCTCAAGAGAAGCATTGGAATTCCAAGTTGTCAAGGAACGAGACGATATCCTCGGAAAATCAAAAACAACTTTAGCTCTTTTCAGTTGTCAGAAGAAAGCTGCAAAATAACAATTTGTGCGCAGACAACAGGCTCTTCGTAAATGGAATAGGTTCAACACTTTAAGCATCCACAAAGGTCGTGAAAAAAGATCAACAAATCTGATATCCAGTGCCAGGAATCCTTGTTGTCAGTCTAAGGTTCTCATCAAACGCGCCAATAAAAAACTCGGAAAAGAATATGTTCATTTGTCCGACCAGATTGGAATTCGCTTCAACAGTGAGGCATACGTCGATTCCAAAATATCCAGAGGCGTACGGTCCGATGCGTTTGGTCGAAAAAGAAGCTGTGGAAAAGTTCATCGACAATGGGAATCAGTAATGTTCTCTTCGAAACACCTTGCCGCGTGACATTCCGTGAGTGCAGATCTCTGGCTCGTACGTGTTGAAGCGGTAACGAGTCAACGACAAAAACTTGTTCATTTGTCTAAACAAGCTTATAGGCAACAAGGAATAAGGGGCACAGGCGAACTTACTCGAAAGAGTTGAGGGAAGTCGCCCAATAGTTGAGATGAATAATGCCGCTCTCCGAGTGTCGCATGGGACGTTTCTGTTCCAAGAGCTCATCTCGAAGTTCCAATGAATATGTCAGTGTACACGATATACATGGGAAGCAAAGGGGTCAGAGTAACACGTGGCTGACAAGTCAAGCGGAGTGACACTTAGTTGTAAATGTTGATCCGAGTAAGTTCGGCCACTGGATCCGTATTGCACAGAAACTCACCATCGTTGCATTGCCCATTTAGAAAGTCGATGCGAGAAATACCGGAAATTGTCAATTAACTTCTGTGTTCATCAAGACATCCGGAAGCACACGATTTACCGCGAAAAGTCATCTTCCATGACACTATCCGCAAATCCATTGGATCCGACCGGGATATCTTTATGCGATAGGTGAAAGTAACATATTTTATAATAGCCTCTGGGGTTTAACACAGAGTAGCGCATTGTGGAACCGTCACTCGAGAGCTGCAGCACTTGCGAAACAGCCGTGCCTGATAGTGCACGATGCAGTTATAGACTTGACTGCAACCTGATTGATCGTTACGAACGGTTTGAGCGATGGTGATGTGGATGATACGGACGCGTGGCAATTTTGTCGTGTTATTCCCCGAGCAAAATCGGCATAAGACATTTATCAAAGTGAATAAGTCGAAGGATAGTTGTGCGTTGTCCAAATTGTTGACTCCAAATCTTGCAGTAGTATGCCAACTTGAACACTTTGTGATTTCACTTGTTTGAGTATCTTGTTGTTCCGCACACTTCCGACCGTGTTGTTCAAGTCGTTCCCCGAGGGCATTCGGTAGTGAAACCAACAGACGGAAACAGAGTTTTGACAAAAAAGTTGTGCCATTGAGTTGTTTCACTTCTTTCAAAACGAATAGTGCCCACTTGTCCAAATGAGTTATCGGTACAACGAAGCAACACCGGCAATAGCGCGACAAATTTCATCCACACAGGTATTTTCAAGTGGTCAAGCCATACGACCGAATCAGGGAGCATCTGCTGCTTAAAAACGAGTCGAATGAGTAAACGTCCTCTGTAAGTGGATGCAGCCCTCATTCTCTTTGGGACGAAATACGATACGTTAGACACCACTGATCCGATTGGGGCGATCAAACTCGTTGCCGTTGAGTGATCTTCATTCCGCCGGTACGGCCTGGAGGTGACCAGCCTATGAACAACGATGCTCCAATAGATGCCATCCAAGCACAAGTGTATCCTCGAAACATTTTTGTACTAGGATAAAATCCCCTGCAAAAATGCCGGTGCGGAAATTGGTTAGAGCGGATACTCTAAAAGGAAACAGTCGAATATGTGGATTAATCGTGCTGCACTTCTTTTTGGTAGTAAAAGAGACTTGGGATGGTTCAGAAAAACGCAGTAAACTAACGCAATGAAGGCGTCTAACAGCAGGAATGAATATTAGTCCATGTTACACTAGTATTGCAACTGATGACACTACGAACATAGACAAGACCAGTGGGTCACTATAGATCATAGAGAGAATATCGTCTGCAAATAATGCTATCTCGTGTCAGTGGAGCAAAACGTATGTTCAAAATCATCCCAGTCATTAGAATTGATGGTCCAACATTGGGAATGAGATTTGTAATGATGGCTAGCTTACTTGACGATTTTGTAAAACCTTGTTGTGTGGCTTTGGTGTAGAGGTAGAATTCACAATGTCGCAGAACAGTTGAAGGGGATAGCAGTCAATACTACTACGTAGGTTTAGTTCCGTTTATAAACCGTGATCTGGGCACCGAATGGCCGTGGATACAGTAGCAAGGAGTCGCGTCGCCAGAGAGAGAGTAGGAAATACATTGAATATAAATAAGATGCAGAAAATAGGGTTAAGAAGTGCATAAAACTAATCGGGATTGAATGAAGATTAGCAGCTAAACGCAAGAAACCGAAATTAGGAACGCCACTGACTGCGCGAGATCCCACAGAGTTTTCAAACACTAATGCGGAATATCCCGGAGCCCCATTCACAAACCAGCCAGACCAAGTCTTCCAAATTTTTCAAATCTCTATGCCACATCATCGATTGGCCACCGCGCCGTCTCGCTCAAATTGGTGCAGCTACAGTATTTAAAGCACGCCGAGGAAGTCAGTCAACGAACATACGTAGGACATGACCTAGCCAACGTAGACCATTAAGATTCAGCAAACACTCCAGTGAGGCACCAGAAGGCTTCTTGCCAAAAACTAACTGGTAGACCTCAGCTCTACCCTCCCGGTATTCCCACCAGATGTGAGCCACACTCCACAAGCACCGGTGGTCAAACACGATCAAGCGTTTAATGTTTTCGCCGCGAACTGGTCAGGTCTCTGATCAATACAATATCGGCTTTACCGCAGCAGTATACACCTTAAGTTTCACTGACAGGCTGATATCCCGCCCACTTCATAGGTTAAGCTTCTGGAAGACAACACGGACTTGGTTCAGAAGTGAAGCAATTTCAGTGATGTGGCCATCAGAGATGCGAAAACTATTAGAGTAGCTGAACAGACACACCACTTCCAGTAGCTGTTCGCTGAAAGATAAATCCGGTGGTGTGTAGGTCCAGTTCTGCAACAGCATTTTGCACTTTGAAGTCATAAAGCACAAGCCGAAGCGTGCAGTGCTACACGTCAGTCTGTCCACTACTGCTTACGTAGCTAGTGTCCGACTCAGAGAGAGAGCTGTCATTCGTATCCTCAAGGTTTGTCAACCGAACACCTGGCAAAACCACCACAGTAGAAAAGCTTGAGAAAAGAACACAGCTATTTATGATCAATTCGATCAATAGGTTGAAGAGGAAAGTAGATAGAGGACAAGCTTGGCGAATCCACTTGTCGTGGGAACTCATGGGACCGCTTCTGGTAGACTCTTAAGCGACTTCAGGAATCACGGTAGAGAGCTTAGAATGGAGAGCTTTCCTGGCACTCCCATCACACAGTTAGGCATTCACAAGGTGGCTAGATCGATAGGGTGGGAGGAGGCTTTCAGGTCAAGGAAAATCACCATAGTTGTTTGTGTGTCTTTGCTCTAACACGACAAAGAGTAAAAATGTAGTCGATGCAATTACGACTGGGGCGGAAACGAGCCTGGCTTTCAATGATTCAGCTCTCACAAGGACAAGTAAGTCGTCGAAGAGTGACATCCGTGAGAGGTTTGAAGACAATGGAAAATGTGCTTATGCCTGTGATTTTCGCACATGGATCGAATTGAAACGGGAGTAGTTGAGTAACCTCATTTTTCAGGTTGGTTCGAGAAATAAAAACGGTGGCTCTCAATCGGCATCAGCAGCTTAAAGACCAGTCGCACTGACTGTTTGGTGTGCGCATACTGTTAAGTAAGCTGTGGACTAGGTGATATCGGTAGCATGCCAGAATAATGTAAAAAAGATTCGCAAACAACGCAAGAGAAAGTGATTGTGTACGGACAAACAATCCAAGAAAAGAACAAGGCGTGGACCTGGGTACAGTAGCTGTCGACCATCCTCACTACACCAACTACTTCTGACTAGTAGATTGAGTGCTATCGGTTCGTTTGATATGCATCCCAGATGTGCGAGTGGTTGCCGAAAGGTCACGGCGTCTGTCTCGCAATCCAAAGGTCACTGGTTAGAAGCCGCGTGCGTGCGGACGATCTCGTAGTGGCCTAAGGACACACGCAACTAGCGATGGTCGAGTGGAAGCAAGGCATCGGTACGGCGTGACGGCGTACTGCAGATGTCTTGTCAGGCTCGGGTCCATTAGACCCACTAGCATGAAATATGAGGTGAAACCAGCATTAATGATGCATTTGCAGCCGTCGCCAAGTCGCACCGCTTGTTGAAGCGGTGTCCGGCGCTGGGTCTTAGTGTGATAAGGTAGAATATGACGTCGAATGGTCAAAACCGCTGGGAGCCTGTAACGGCGATGCTGTTCAAACATCACTTGCTAGTCAGATAGATGGCTGTGACCGAGCGATGTCACGGTTGTCTTCAGCTTGAAGACCAGATTATTCCTACTTAGCAGATTAAGATCTGTGTAGTAGCAGAGCATAGAGGCAGCCGTATAAAGCAGTGACATTGCTGTAAATGACGGCGGCGAATCGATGCGGGCAGAAGTCGCATATGTTAAGCGCACTAAAGGCAACCGATACTTTATAGCTTTGGAAACGATTGCAGCCGTGTCTAAGCAAGGATGTTGACAGTCAAGGGAACAAAGAATAAATGAATAGCCAAAAGCCTAAGGAAGTGTTGAAGGTAGTTTCAGTACTATGGGCCGAGGCTTCCTGGGCCGAGATACTGCCACCTTTCCTAGACAAGCCGTTGCTGGAACCGAGGCTCATGGTTCGAATATCAGAAGTTTGAATAATTGCACCACGGATCCTGGTGTCTTAGAACTGCGAAGGACTGCAGCAAATGACCCCAGCTCGTCCAATTCCTTGGATTAAATACATGTTGGTTAAAGAACTGTCAAGCGGTCACCTGTGTCCGACCATTAACACAGATGTGTCACGCAGCATGGATGAACGGTACTTCAGAGACGCGGGCTGTGCTTACGACATATCCCGACTTGTAAACTGGTGCCCAAGAATTTGCCTCAGGATGTGGTGCCAATCTTATTCGTCCCCACACTGCAGATCGGTGCCACAAATGTGACCGGGCAAATTTCACAGTCCGGATACCTTAGAGAGCTCTTACATGAAATGAAATGTGTCAGCTTATACGCCGTAACGGCGCTTCGCTGCCGCGCGACCACCACCAGTCGCGCGCGGGCTGAGTATACCGCGAGGACGCCCACCCCTACGCGGATTCGAACCGGTGACCTTATGGTTGGAAAGCAAACGTGCCAACCACTCGGCCACCGGCTCTTACATACGATTAATGAACTCGTGGATAAAGTTGATATCCATCTAGCACAACTACACAGGGAAAATTAACGCCAAGAACAACGATAGAATGCATGAACCGATGACATGAAGATTGTTTGTGTTTTCTCAATTGCAAATCCGGAAGTAAATGTGAGAACCATTCAAATTGACATCCAGCTCCTTGAGTTTTGGTCTGGAGAATGGTACTCAAACTTCCCGCACAATTTCAGCACCTTCACTTTGCTTAATTCTTAATGAGGAGCCAGTGCATAGCAAACACATCGTTCGTGATCTCGGAAAAAGCTGTAGGGAGCTACCCAACTTCCCCATTCATGCCCAACAAAAGCAATCGAAGGCGCTACATGTTTTAGGCTTAATCTACAACTCAAGAATCTTACCCGAATTGCAACTACTGCTTTGGTTTAAGTGTGTGCACCCGAATGTTGGAGTACTACGCGGTCATGCGAAAGAGAGAGTTGCTAACGCCGGATCGTTTGCAGCGGTTTCTCATTAAGTGTTCTATGGGTGAGTCGTTACTAACAACACACCAGTTAGAGCACACATCGACCCCTTCGGTTACGATAGTTGAAGAGCAACCCAATGTTCACATAAAAATTGATACACAGTATAAGCACAACCCGCGATTCGAGAAAGAAAACAGGTTGTTCCTTCGTAACGAAGGTGCACAGTGCAAATAATTATAAATGCTTACACGGTAAGTTAGTCAATGATATGGAATCGAATGCCACACTCAATAAGAACAAGCCAATCTACTGATTAGTTCGGAACTGACAAATCAATTATCCATTTGGTCGAGTATGGTAAAACTATTCGGACGTCAGGTAACAAATGAGAAGTCATGTTTTCAAAGTCGGCCGGTGACCGAAAGGATAGCATGCCTGGCTTGCAATCCTTAGGTCACCGGTTCGAATCCGCCGAGGATCGGGCGTCCTCGCGGTATACTCAGCCCACGCGCAACTGGTGGTGGTCGCGTGGCAGCGAAGCATCGGTACAATGTGTCGGCGTAACGCTGATGACTTTTTTCATGTTTCCCAGATCCAGAGAATATTCAATAAATATACAACATGCTTGTTGTCTCATCAGATCCATCTCCTTATGTCCACGCGTCGAAAATCGACCACCGCGCAGAACACCACTGCCGATTCCGCTAAGTGATTGATCCCCTCTAAGATACGATTGTTTCTTACCTCTTGCCTATTGACTCTTCTAATCCATCACAAATCTTTTTACGTCCAAGCGTTGAAAAATCGATCCATTATTCGTGTTAACACTAATACATCGGCAGCTTTAAAAGTTAGTCTCAACTTTCTCCCTTTTTTGAACTTTTACAAGGCAGCATTAAGTAAGTTGACCTTGCCAGTTTGTTAGATTCTAGTTCTCTAATACGTTGTGCTTGAATCGCCTTCTGGTTTACGGTACAAATGCCATATATATATATATATATATATATATATATATATATAACCCAGCTCATTCCCAGATTCAATGAAATGGCCTGATCATCAATGCCTGTTGCTGATCTGCGCACTCCTCTGCTCCTTGCCGATACAAGTATTCTCAGATAAATGTCGAATTGCACGGACGTATATAAGTACGGTCCTTAGTGTCTTTCTGTATCCAATGCTGTCCTAGCATTAGCAACATGTCAACTCATCCCGGTGTAATGACACACTTTAGCCCCTACTAACGCAACTGTCAATATGGACGATTTAGGCAAATCTCCAGTTTCTAGTCGTCAACATACAAAGTGCAGTTAAGTGGATGGTGATCATCTGACAGCGTTTTGCGAGTTAAAGGCGTAAACAGCAGGCAACAGGATAGGAATGTCCAAACGAGTTTGTTCAAGGTGGTCTGTGCAGAAACCTGATTAGCTAGCAGTAAAATGTCATCTACATAGTCTACATCATCTAGTCTCTTTGGGTTGAACTCACTGTGCACGAGCCGACGAAACAGACAGCGACTAACCGCACAAAAAAGCTAGCAGTTACGTACTAACAGGTTTATAAAGTGAAGTATGGGAATTAGAATGCCGTAGTCTCACCTGCCTCAGCCCAGTGTTTTGTAGTTGAACCGTCTGGGGAGCCACGATGTGTCTGTGTGACAGCTGGGTGATGATGTTCCAGACGGGTTGCAACGGAATCGGATGGTTTTCTATTGGCAGACCGCAAGGGGTCAACAGAGGCGTCAACCGCAACTTTCGATCTTAGATCGGCTGTTAAAGCGGGCTCCGTAGGCGGACAAGGTCCATCACGTCTCGAGTCACCTTTTGTGGGTTTAGTGTAGCGGGCTGATGCCGATTCTTTGGACCGAGTGTGGTCTGAGAACCGTCTTGAAGAGTCCTCCGGACGACTTTTAGAGCTGTGTGGTTTATTAGTACGAGGATCAGATCTACCAGCCTCGGAACTCCGACGTACCTCATGCCGAGGATGCGAACTCTTTGCTGATGGTTGCGTTCGTTCAAGGGGCCGAGTGGTTGATTCCGTTTTATTGGGCTCCGGACGTTTCGGGGCGCTCTGACGTCCAGAGGAAGGAGGACGACCATCAGATCGATGATCAGGCGCAGAGTTAGGTGGTCTACGTGCCATATGTGTTTGAGCAAGTGAGTGACGGTCCTTTTCCGGAACAAACTTTTTGGGTCTATCGACAGTTGATTTTCGAAATGCATTTTGCGAAGTTGAAGATGATGATGAGGAGGAGCCTGATGAGCTGGATGATCTGGAATGTGAGGTTCGACTGCCACCGGTGGATACAGAAGATACTGAATGTGTGTGGGGCAAAAGGAGAGCCCGCCGCGTTGGTCTCAAATGACAATGTTTGTTTTGCTTCAAATGAGCAGCGAGAACCTGGCTCAGGCACAGGTCAGTCGAAGGCACGGATGGTTTTTCTGTGGAAACCGCCTTGGCACTCAGGTCAGGTATATGGAAGGAATGGAGAAATTGTACAATATGACTGTACAGGAGAGGAGCTTCTGGATCAAGCGCTTTCAGCGGAGGACTGGAATGTGCTTGAGCAGATTCTATGAACTTCGCTGGGGGAACATTTGCTCTGCAACGGTGAAGACAGAATAGTGGAAAAGTGAGTGGCTCTCGCACTTTTAGCGCTCAGTTCAGCACAGTAAAACACCTAACGATGGCAATGACAGTGGATGGAAGGTCGGATTTAGAGCACAAAACAAAGAATAATGACATGTTGAAAAGTCAACTGCAGAATGTGAGACTGAACGCAAGAGTGCTACTGAATGGTAAAACCAGTATAAACGAACACACGTTGTCGAGGATGTATCACTAGGCTTGTACGATTATGCGTAGATCAAAAGTTACTGACATGATATCAGGGTCGGAAGGTTGATGCCGGTTTCAGATGGATGGGATAACATTCGATGACGCTTAGGTCCCGTCTGCAACTTGCGCGTGATCTTGATGGTCGGAACTTACCATCCGTCTGAGCCACTGCAGTCCTCACGGATGAGCAAGTGCGCAAGTGCTGTTCGTACAGCAAAAATGCAATAGCGTCCGCGGCTTCCCAGTAACGTCTGTGGACGCACCCTGATCGATTCTCAACCGAATCGGCGACGCGGACTGCTGGTGGGATGTGCAGTTATAGAGAGGAAGTAAGTGTTTTTCAAAACCCAGTGCCACGACAGCCGGAATGATGTTCCTTCGCCCTGACGGATAGGTGCTTTCTCGTTGGACAAGTGTGTCCCACTCCACAGAAACAGATGAATAAGTAAATGCACTTCTTGTTGAGGTAAACAATCTACTTACGCTAAAATTTAGCTCGATCATAGGACCATTGGTGAACTGGAACTGAATTTTTGTAGCTGGGAAAGTGCGTTGAAATGTGACTGAAGACGACGAGTAAGAATTTCCGCGGCAACTTTACCCCTGTATGATAGCGTAGTAAAAGACGGATACTTTTCATCCTACAGGTTATCGGAACTTAGTTCAGCTGCTCCTTGTTGGCTTAAACAAGGCTCCTTGAGCAACCATCCATTTTCGGTGTCGACACATCGTTCTTTTAATGCACGTTACCCGAGGTTAAGAAACA
The DNA here is from genome assembly GCA_944474145.2 of Dicrocoelium dendriticum. Lineage (NCBI taxonomy): Eukaryota > Metazoa > Platyhelminthes > Trematoda > Plagiorchiida > Dicrocoeliidae > Dicrocoelium > Dicrocoelium dendriticum. The sequence goes on along the minus strand of OX104067.1, from coordinate 9,404,060 downwards.
CACTTCAGCTGTGCCGCCGTAAAAAAGAGAGTAAAGATTACTGAGTACAAAAGCTAAACAAAATTAAGCACGCTAAAATCAGATTACGCAATGGGTTGAGAGGAAGCTAAAGGGGAGGGGATGGACAAAGAGACTCACAACACAAAGCCACTAAGGTCGGCTCCATACTCTTCCTGTACCAAATACGCGGCGCCGAAAACGCTCATTGCCCACGGGGTGTTCGCACTAGACATGAGCTAAGCTCCGAAGGTAAAGATGGTCGAACGTAACAAGCCTCTTTAGGTCGTTTGATCAAATGGGCCAGGTTTCGTAACCGTACAGGAAGGTTGAACGGATGGCTACATTTTAAACTATGCCCTTCAAAACGAGAGTGATGTCACACCAGCGCAATAGGTGGCGGAAATTCGCAAAAGCACCCCGAGCTTTCGGCTCGTGACCTCATCTTCAAACACAACGAGGCTAATATAGGTGCCCAGAGACTTAAATTTCTTGACAACTTCTAGCTGATCACCGAAAAGGGAGCGGATCCCCCTCAAACTTGGAAAAAGACTTTGCATTTCAAGAGTGCGAAGCATAACTCGAAACGACTGACAGCCAATGCTAATTTGTTCAGTGCTACTTGGCACGTTTACGAGCTGTCACAGATGAGCGCAATGTCGTCGGCGTATTCCGAATCAAGAAGTCGGTCACCTGGGAGCAGCTCCACACCTTCTAAGTCGTGCCCGGCGAACGCTGTTTTCATGAGTTCGTCAATGGCGAAGTTAAAGAGGAAAGGTGACAGGAGCAACCTTGTTTCACACCGGTGGAGATATTGAAGGGAGGCGAAAGTTAGCCATAAACCCTCACTCTGCCCAAACTATGCGTGTACAATGCTCTTGTGAGATTTACATATTTCTCGGGCACACTTTGCATCATTAGACAGTCCCAGATGACACATCGATTAACCGTATCGAGGGCCCCTTTGATGTCTAGGTAAACAATTCCTTAGAAAAAGTACGAACTGAACAAACTAATTAAGCTCGCCTTGTTAGGGGGTCGCGAATCACGTTCCATTTGATCTGTGTGGAACAAAGCTGTGGAATCTCAAGTGGTATTTGCTCCAGGTTCGTTTCTCTTATGCACGCGATGCTGAAGCGCATTGTGATCCACCTCTAAGAGTACGTACATAAGATGAAAAGGACATCTTTTTGGACCTCGAGGATGAACTATGTCATTTCCTGGACTGGATGATGAGACCCTCGATGTTTCGACACAGTTGAAAGATATCGTCACGGCAAGGGGCAGTAGGGGCTGAGGATTGTGACGGTCAACTGTCAATGGTTTTGTTCAAGTAGGTGTTTAGATATTTTAGTCGGCAAATGACTGTATAAGCCTGATGAAGAACCAAGCAAAATATGGATTCGTTTTACCGAATTGAAATGTTTCAAGAGTTTTTCAAAATTACACGATAATGATTAAGGTCTGATCAGGTCTCTCGATCAATTTATTCAAGACTTCAAGTCACCTCATCGACGGGACACTGTTGCTTCGTTCAACTAGGATAACCGGCAACATTTAAGAAACGTTCAAGCGATCAACTAGCAGACTGAGGGCATGACCAAGGCAAACTAAGTGGCTCGAGTTTGACAGACACACCAGTGTGGCCCTAGAGGGTCTTTCCCATACACCAACTGGCGGACCTAGGCATTGTGCGCACCGGCCCGTAGCCTTAGGTATCACAAGCCTGTCTAGTAATCCAAAGGTGCTGGTTCGAGCTTACGTAGGGAAAGGGCAACCCCCACAGTATCTTTAGCTCACGTGCGACTGGTGGTAGTTTCGCAGCAGCGAAGCGTCAGTATCGTGTACCGGCTGATATCTTTCACACCGTATCGCCACAAATTAATAAAAATACTATGCAACCATAGAAGATCAAAAGTCATCACTAAGACAATGTCATCGGTGCGCAGTAGCGAGGTTTTTGATTCACACAGTAACACTGGCCGTAAGGAATAGCAACGCATCCCCCAAAGCAAAAAGCATACATCTCGCCATCCCCATTATTGAGTGAGACATTGAGAAGCCTTATAAGCCTCAACAATGCGTGAGGTAATCCTCCCAGTGATGGTACAACCACGAGTGACCCGACTAACTAAAAGAGTAATTCGATCGACCACTCAGAGTCGCTGTTTCAAAGCAGTGAAAACTGTTCGCGTGTCAACCCAGGATATTATGCGTATGCCGAATCCACGGTCAAGAAGGCGGTTGAATGTGTACTAGGAGACCGAGGTCGTTCGTGCACACACAGTCACAACCTGGAGATGCGTGGAATGCCATCATCCGATTCAGTCGCGTAACAGATGCAAGGCCTGCCGAAACATGGAGTTCTGCGTACTGGTCCAACAACATATGCTAAGCTTACCAGTCGCTAGCCCAACGGAAGTTGGAATATAGAGGGAAAAAGACGAAAAGGAAGACAGTACGCCGTATGAAGTAACGACGCTTCGCTGACGCGCAACCAACACCGGTCGTATGTGGGCTGAGGATGCTGCGAGCGCCGACCTGCCCCTACGCAGGTTCGAACCCGCGCCGCCAGATAACAAGAAAAGCTCGTTACCTTTAGGCTACGAGCCGGCGTTACGCAGTGATAATCAAGCTAATTCCTCAGAACAACAGACGGCAGTACCCAAGTTGCGTTGGCTTAAGCCTGTACTACGTATGCTCGGTCACCAATTGCTGAGGAGGGCCTTGTTGAATACAGAGTAAGTAGGAGACGAGAAAAGATGCATTCGTATCAATTCGATAGCAAAGATGACAAGGGGAGAGATAGAGTAACCTTGAGGTATTTCGTTTGTAGTTGCAAACTCAAAGGAGAGTTTACGGTAAAGTTCTACGAGTCTCCGAGGTCGTGGTACATAAAGTTTAGAGCAGAGAAAGTTCTCCGGTACGGTATACCGTTGCGAAACCTGGCCTGTCAGGTCGACAGATATAAAGACGTTACATACGTAAGAACACCGGTACTTTCGTAGTTTAGCTCACATCTGGGTGGGTACAACTCGTGAGCAATGGGCGCGTTCAGCGTCTTGTTTATGGAGCATGAAGAGGAAGTGAAGCGCTCAGCATGACTACTTCACGTAGCAGCCTTCGGTGGCTGAGTCACCTTTTACGCATGCGTGCACACTGACTCACAAGACGGGCGTTGGCTGTGAGGCCGGGGTGTGGATGGGACAGATGAAGCCCACGGATGGCGCAAGGCTCGACGTGGACAGAAGCTGACTTGGCAGCGGGAAATGAAGTCGCTGACCACCAAACTGGGTGCCGTTGGTCCGTCTCGCCTTCCGGGTTGGAGTCCACGTGACTCATCTTGTGCTTGGCTCGAGACTTTACAGGACATGGCTCGCAACCGACACCAGTGGCGCGTCTGCTGCCGTCTCCTAATCGGATTGTCTGTTTAAAGTGTGTTTGGTGCTGAGTTATCTGCGGGGTAATGGCTGATTATGACGCGTGGCAGTGAAAGCCGCAAGGAAGCTGTCTCGCCGATGCCACCTTATCTTTGCACGATAGCTAGCTGTTTGTGATGGAATGCTGTTAACACAAGGTGTAGGCGCCTTGACCCTGAATGTTTGCTTAGGGCATTAAGGTTTTCAGGTAAATCCCCCTTCTCACCCTCTTCTTAGTCTTTATTTTATAGGTCCTCATGGTTGTATGGCAGCGAAGCATCAGTTCAAATGGCTGATGTACTGCTGTTGATGATGATGATGATGTTTCGCACCAGTATAGGAGAGCTGAACGGACGGTTGCATTGTAAACTAGGTCCCTAAGGATGGGAGTGATGTTACGCCTGTGCCACAGGTGGCGATTTGCGAAAGCGCCTCGAGCTTTTGATATATCGCTGGTGACTTCATCTTCAATACTATGGGCGCGAATGTGACTGCTGACATGAATTTCTGGAATGCTTCTAGCTTATCATCGCCAACAGTCATCGCAGAGGTGGATCTCTACCAATCTTTGAGATCCAACCCACTCGAGAGCGACGACTGATTCCACAGACTGGCTAGAAAACAGCATTACTTTCTACAAGAAAGTCGAATGATATCTAACATCCTAAGGCGGTAACCTGGAGAGCATATCAGATAAGGAAGACTGGCAACTAAATTGAGTGGATGGACCAGCCGGCCTGTTGGTGTCGAGTATACGGAACTTTGGTTTCGTGAAACCATCGAAGAGTACGCAAATGTTCGCACGGACGTTCGCATGGCAGCACCCGACCAACAGGTGCAATGAAGTCTCCAGTACGAACTACTACATGTGATCTTTCAGCTTTACTAAAACGCTAACGGAGTATGCAATAAAATTGTCCTTAACCGATGCACAGCTGCAGAATAGGCAATGATCACAAAAATGTATCTCGCTTCATGATGTCTGTCGGTCTTGCACGAGCACTGAAGCCAAATCACGCTCAATCGGCTGGCAATCAAGAACCGATCTAGTAGCGCGACTGCGATTTGGTTATTTAATGCGAATGCAACACCAGCCAAGCTGGTTGCACTTGTACATGTCACTAGACAAACAGGAAAAATTTGGCTTCGGAATCAGAGGGAGTCCAACAGTCGGATATCGGAAAGGTAGCAAACAAGGGACACCATGGTACGCTCCAGACCGACTTCCTGTTAGATAGGCATGAAGATTCGGACACTAAAGGTTGTTGACAGGAACGAAAATCGAGGTGGGAAGGACTCTGAATGGAGTTTTGGGCATGGGAGAAACTGGATTTAAAGGAACGGGGACTAACAATGAAAAAATTTTGGCGACAAAAGTGCATGAGCAGTGAAGTGCACGAAAGCAAAATAATCCGACGTAGCTGTTGTTGTAAAATCCATGCTTTATCGGAGGCCGTGTTACTGCCCGGTAGCCCAAAACGAAGTAAGTAGTCATCTCAAGGGATACCACTAAGAAACTTCGGCTTAACGACGCAGCCAAAAACTAGTGAGGCAAAATCATGGAGGAACGAGACCATTAAAGGGCAAACTCTCAAAAGGCAGAAAGATTGCTCTTCGGAATGGCAGACGTAAAGACAAAGCAGACTGAGATGAGGGTGAATAAACCGCTCATTTATGGTAATAGCATCGAGATATGGACTCGTGCGGAGCTGAAATGAGACTCGGCACCTCCCAAAAGCACTGGCCGCACGTTACGTTCGTTCCCGCAATCGCACACATAGGTTTAATCTTATAAATCAAAATTAAACACCGTCTACGATCGTCAAAGGCATTCGGAAAAGGGTGGTATCCCGGAAAGTTTCACTGTTCAAGCAAGCTGATTGGGGCTTAAAAACTATTCACGTGCCTCAAGCTAAGCAGATGTGACCATGAAGGGATTCAATGACAAGATTCATGGTGTATTGTGGAGGATTTCAAGTGGGGTAGAACTCAGTTACCCTGCCAGTTAGTGAAGTAGCACACACCAACCAGAATATGAAACAAGAAGTTTCGAAGTTCAGGTCCCAGGATCAATGACGTATATAGGTACATATTGGATACTGGACTGACAGCACAATTGGCAGTGCGCCACAACAGATGGATAAATACAAAACAACGATAGTGAAGAGAAAGGAAGAGAGAAAAGTGTACAACTGAGGTGACGGCAGTATAGACTCACAACATGTTCGCCATTGTGCACGCTTCTCTGACATGTCCGAGAGGGTCTTCAGCCATGTGTGCACGTGATACTTGCGCTCGCTGTCAGGGTCGAGAGCGCCAGACCGCGGCCACATTTGGGGTCAGCGCCTTCATACGTTTGGCCCAAGTTATTCGCTGGCTACCTTGTATTCGCTTCCAGCCGACCACTGCGAGCGCGAAGAGTGCACGGCGTGATAAATGCTCAGTGGGCATGAGAAGCACGTGCCAAAGGCACCGAAGCATTTGTAGTGAAATTATGCGGCTCAACAGCCAGCAAAGTCTGTATGATCTGAAAATTCGTCGACGAACATCCTCATTACTAATGTGATGTTATCATCGTACAACAGCAATGCTCCGAAGACAGCGATGACTCAAGACAGACAGCCTCTGAATGTACTTTGCACGAAGAGGCCACTTTTCGCAACCGTAGAGCAGGGCAGCTTATACCGCGGCATTGTAAACGCGGACATTCAGGGAGAGACTTTAATCAATCACTTAACAACAGCAGTACATCAACCACTTGAACTGATGCTTTGCTGCCATACAACCATGATGAGCTAAGGAATAAAGAATAATAAGAAAGAGAAGGCGGACTTATCTGAAAATCTTAATGCCCTAAACACATTCAGGGTCAAGGTACTTACACCTTGTGTTAGCAACATATCGTCACAAACAACCGGCCGTCGTGCAAAGATAAGGCGGCATTGGCGAGACAGCTTCCTTGAGGCTCACTGTCCCGCGTCATAATCAGCCATTACCTCGCAGATAACTCAGCCCTAAACACACTTTAAACAGGCAGTCCGACTAGGAAACGGTAGCAAACGCGCCACTGGTGTCGGTTATGAGCCATGTCCTGTAAACTCTCGAGCCAAGCACTAGGCGGGTCAAGTGGACTCCAACCTGGAAGGCGAGACGGACCAACGGCACCAAGTTTGGTAGCCAGTGACTTCATTTCCTGCCTCCAAATCAACTTCTGCCCACCTCGAGCTTTGCGTCACCCTACACCTGGTAAACTAAACAAGACCCTCCTAAGTAAGCGTTGACCAGGCATATGTAGCACGCGCCCAAACCAACGCAACTCATTAAGTGTTATCTGTTGTTCTAAGGAGTAAGCATGATTAGCACTACCTAGTGCTCGCCTAGACACATCATCATTGCGGACACGCTGGTACCATCCGACACCAGAAATGCTTCGCAGACAACGATGCTCAAAGACTTAATGGCGCCTCAGATCTTCAGACCGAAGGAGCCAAGTCTCAGGACGGCCCTCACTGTGGCCTTGTATACACGGCCATTTAGACGCAGAAACTCCCTTCTGTCTACAAAGAAGCCGTAGGTTCACGAAGGCAGTTCCGGCTTTGCAATGTGTAAACTGACTGCAGTTTCTATATGCCCATCGTTGCTTATGCAGCTGCCAAAGTAAGTGAAGAGATCAACCAGCTCGCGTTCCTCGTTATCAAGGGTTAAGAGATCATCAAGTGATTGGTGGCTTTGCAGCAACACCACGCACTATGGAAGTGCGATCATTCTAGACAGGCTATTCAGGGTTGATTGGGCCACCGCAACATCGTCAAAAAGCAAGATAATATCGTCCGCATAATCAATATCAACTAACATTTTACCAAACAGGACCTCAACGCTTACTTTGTGAGATTCCGTAAGGGAACACTCTATGATAGAGTCCAATACGTAATTGAACAAAAACGGGGAAATCGGACAACCCTGATGAATGCCATTTGTTGTCGGAAAGCTAACCGACAGGTCATCGTAGACCCTAACGCGGTCTTTAGTGTTCGAGTATAGAGCACGTAGGATGTTTACATATTTCGTAAGAACACCCTTCCACAAAAGTAGTTCGAACAGAATGCATCAATCGACTGAATAGAACGCACTCTTTAAATCGAGGAACACAGTTATTGTCGGCCTGCGCGGCGCTGCTCTATTATCTGCCACAGTGAATATATGGTCTATACAGCCACGTCTTGGGCGGAAACCTGCCTGCTCTTCCCTAATCCGAGATCCCCGTTTTACAGTGAAAAGACTAACGAGAATCGAGGGCAGTAAATTTGTCACAACTGGCGTTAGGCTAATACCCCTGTGGTTAGCAGTCTGTGCAAATACCCTTCTTGTATATGGCCACTATAATCGATTCCCTCCAGCTAGCCGGGACATTTTCTTCCTTTCAGATATGCTCGAATAGGGAGGTCGGTGCTTTGCAGAGGAACTCACCTCCATCCTTAAACAGTGTAGGTGGGAGGAATCCGGGCCAGCGACACGAAAACGAATGAGGGTTGTGATGGCATTTTGGACCTCGGCCATCGACGGAGACTCTAAACTAACCGGCCATGGCTCATCCTACATCATCTGAGTAGGAAGAGGTTCGGGAGCAGGGGCCAATTGAACTGATCTTGAAAGTGCTCCCCCCAACGAGCCAGATGACGCTTGTTATGTGTATCAGTGCACCGTCGCTGTTTCTGTTTGTCTCACTGACGCCTGGTTTTCTGGGACCATGGTGCGGATCATCTGGAAGAGCTTGATGTACTTGACTATTGCGCCTGCATCCTGCATTTCTTGATCCCGACTGGTCCACCACGCTTCCTTGTCAGCAAGCAGGCTCCGCTACAGTTCGCGCCTAATAGTCCGTCTGGTCACGTTGTGCTTAGAGCCAGCTGGGTTTCTTCTGGATTTCAACAAGTTCACCGATCTCCCGGATATTCAGTGGCTAGTGCGGTGACGATTGTTAGTGCCACAAGCGGATGATCCTGAGTCGTGCATGGCGGCCGAGATCCTATTCCACTGAAGCCCATCGCCATTAGGAGAAGACAGCGAAAGTTCGGTATGCAGCGCGTAGTGATAGGCTTGCCTGACCCAGGGCTAAGACAATTTGCCAGTTTCCAATCGACGGAGACGCTTGGCACGCCTCCCAGTAAAGTTCATGGAGAAACGACAGCGTACCAAGGCATGATCAGAGTCGACGCAGGTATTCCAGTACGAGCGGCAATTCAGGACCGAACGACGCCACCTGTAACTTATGGCAATGTGGTAGGTTTGGGTCCATCGCTGGCCAGCTACAGGAGGACGCCAAGTGGCACTTCGGCGCCCACTGTGTCTAAAAGCAGTGCTATTAAGAAACAACTGGTGCTCCGCACACAGTTGCAGCAGACGCTCTCGATTGTCAGTCCGTTCGGAGTTAAGCCCATAATTACCACCCAGCAAAGCTCCTGAAGAGCTCACACACTACTTGTGCAATCATTTCCCCTGCAAGTACTATAATATCTGAACTAGTAGCACGGCGTAGTAACGCGATCAGTTCGTGATAGAATGTATCCTTGATAGCATTAGAACTGCAGTCTAAGAGAGCATAAGCGGAAATCACAAACGAACTGCGTTTTGTACTACTTCGTGAATCGTCCTTCGTCGATGTCATCAAATGAGCTGTACATAAACGACTGTTCGCCGGAATCCAAACAATCAACTATGGCTCAGCCTTGGAGCTTAGAACGATGCCTACCCCAACTTGACCCGTGAGTGCTGCATCGGCGTCTCCGGATACGTGCAACCAATAGCGAAAGGACAAGCCGGGCGCAGTTAATTCAACAACCCCATTAGGGTCATTGATCCTAGTTTCGGACACACAACATACGTCAATACCCAGTGTGTCCAACGCATGTGCGAGTGTAGCCTGTTGACCTATTTGTCTTAGAGTGCGAAGGTTGAACCCCACCAGGGAAACGGGACAGCGTGGCCTTATAAGGGACTGTTGCCGATAGGCATCCGATGTGTGTTGTTGGAAGGTGACTGCAGGTGGTTCCACTCCAGTCGCACTTCATTTACCGTCAATAAGGCTGGGAATTATAGAAGAAACGTTAGTAATGTGGGTCGGGATGAGAGTAAGAGAAAAAGATGGAAAAGGAGGGACGCGCCAGCAGTAGTAGTTTTTCGCTTATCCATCCTGCAGTATGCAGCAGATAAGGCGATCCTTGATAATCTGTGCGACGGCAGATGCAGGAAGTAATTAGAGTTTAGGAAAATCGTCAAGGTTGTAGATGGGCTGAGATACTGCCAGGGCGCTCAGACCTAGACAGGAGGATTAGGGTTCTCAAGCAAAGCCTTTTGTTATGGCTATCAAGGTCGCCCCGGCCGCTCCGATTGGCTGTTCGCGAAACATCCGCCCGCCCCCAATTGGCGGATCAGAAGGCAAGATCGTAGACACAGTGTAATGGCCGCCAGACACAATGATCACAGAGCGCAGAGTACCGATATGTATCTGCTCATATCGACTTTCCTGAACGCTCATTCTTACCTACCGATAATAGTATCAGATGTTGCGAGAACATTCTATTGAGTAACGCATGCGATTATTTTGCTCGATTTCTGGAAAATGGATGGGCTTTGATCCTCTTTGGGTTCACTGATCCGTTCGTTAGGAGGTGCCCCTCCTCAACACCTAACACCTTTGGCTCAAAGGTCTGTCAGCAAAGCAGCGGGGTGACAGGGAGGTAGTTTTACAAAAATGGACGCCATCCCATTTCAAACCCACAACCTGGAGGACAAGGAGACTGAGTTTATCTGGCCTCTAACGAGTGACGAACCTGGGAGAGACTTAGGTAGCGTCGACTTCATAGATGGTGAAGAATAGCAAAAGCAACTCGGGCATTAGAGACGCGAAAAGAAACCTTATCTGTTAAACCGTTGGCGTTGATGCAATTTCCGAGGTAAAAAAACTTGCTTAACACTTCCAGAGAAGGACCTGGAAGGGTAAGAGTATGAACAGGTCCGAACAATTCTTGTAGGAAGACCTTACACTTCGATGGAGCGGTCGCTCCAAACTTCGAGACAGACACCTCCAACTTACATAGCCTATTTTGGGCAGTCCGGGAGAAATCGAAGAAAATTACAGTTTCTCGGAAGCAGCTCAACGTCACTAGGTCACAGTTCTCCAGTGCTCTTCAGGATTTCATCCGTAGCGAAATTGTACAGGAAGTGTGATACTGGGCAGCCCTGTCTTATGCTACTGGTGATGCTAAAGGGGGGCGAAAATCCGACGCACACTTTCAAGCGGAAACGTGGTTCGAGAAAAGATAGTACAGAGAATGTTGATATACTTCTCAGGCACTTCACTTCGCAACAGACAACTCCAGAGAGCAGTTAGGTTAACTGCGTCCAACGCGGCTCATTCAGTACAGTTCAGTGGGGCAACTATGATCCGAGTATCAAAGTGGATCCAGTTTTTACGATGCACATCACAAGAATAAGAAAAATAACAACAACAAGATAGTGTGGTTAAAGGCAAAGAGAATATCAATAGAATGGAAGCAAGGAAATGCGTTAAACTAATCAGAATGAAGCGAAAATTCACAACCAGATGCAAGAAACCACATATATGAACGCACGTGACTGTGTCATATCCGATACGGTCTCCAATCATCGGTCTGGACTATTCCAGGAAGACGAAATGCACTCGCATGACTAAGTCTCTCAGTCAATTTCTTCATACTTTATGCAACGTCATGGACTGGCTACCTGGCGGTTTCACGCAACTTGGTGTAGCCAGGGCGTATAATGTAGGCCGATGCCGGTCAACAGGCATACGAAGGACATGGTCTAACCAACGTAGGCAATTAAGATTCAGCAAACACTCGAGTTAGAAATTAGAAGGCTTCTTACTAAAAACCAACTGGCGGACCTCAGCATTGCTCACCTGGTGTTACCACAAGAAGTTGGCAATAATCCGCAAGCACCGATGGTTAAACACAGTCAAACGTTTAGTGTATTCGCCGCGAACTGACCAAGTCTCTCATCCATACAGTAAGACCGACCATACCACAGTTATACACCCCATCTTTCACGGACAACTGATATCCCACCGCCTTCATAGATGTTTAAGCCTCTGGAAAGCCACACAGGCCTGGCGGACACGCAGTGTTGTGACCACAAGAGGTGACACAACTACCAAGGTAAGTGAACCGATCCACCACTTCCAGTGGCTGTTCGGTGATTGATAGAACCGGTGTGTCGGTTGTCTTGCGACAGTACTTCGCCTTTTGAAGGTGCAAAGCACATGTCGAAGCTCATAGCGCTACGCACCAGTCTATCCAGCAGTGACTGCATAGCCACTGCGTCAGACCCCAAAAGAGCTGTCGTCCGCATACTCCAGATTCGCCAGTGTCACCTAGTAGTACCTCCACTCCGGTGGCCTGAAAGAACAAAGTCATCAATGATCATTTAGATAACAAAGTGAAAGAGGAGAGATATAGTGAAACCCTGGCCAACCCCATTTGTGGTGGGACACTCAGGAGACAGTTTCTCGTAGACCCTTACACGGCCTCGGCAGTCACGGTAGGGAGACGAAGAAAATAACGATCGTTGACCAGCCGAACGTTACGTAGCCGAATGGGTTCTGTGAAGACGGAATCAGTTTAAGCGGAAAACCGGGCTGCCTCGGCAGTCACAAATCACTTGCTTACCATCGGGAACCGAGACAACACTGATGAGTTGTGAAGTTCTAAGGCGCGATCGACGGCCCCACATGCTCAGGCTACCGGAAGCTACCGTTATTGATCACGAACAACCGCCGCAATGCAGTAAAAATCGGCTGACTGTGGCTCTAAGCGTACCCTGGTAGCGAAAGCGCTTGACTATCTGTGATCACATTTGACATTGTGTTTGTTCCCCTATCACTGTTGCAGGTATAGTGACTGATAAGAATGCACGAAATAGTGACATCATCTCACAAACTGCTTCTCCTAATTTCCCCGTTCGGTATCAACTAGAATTAGTAATGTTACCCGTTGAACCATAAGACAAACAGGCGACTTTATGATTCAGTGTCCCATTGGAATTACAAACGGGGGGACGCTGAGGTATGAATGGAATCCGACGACCATAGTAAGGTAATTGAGATACAATGAAGAACACGCATCGGTAGATGGCTAAGTCGACTTCAAGATTGTGGTCAGTAAATAGCTGAAGAATCCGAGCACCATTATTAACGCAAGTATAGCGAACCCGAATTAGCTGTTTAGTTAGCGATCGGACCTCGGAAAACGATTCGATTGGAAGGATTGCAACGCGCACTTTTGTTTGTAGGAACGGATAGTGCGTGTTACAAGTGGAACCTGATCATAACAGCCAGATAATTGCGACGGAAGTATTCTGAAATAACAACCTGAAATACCAAAACATCCGTGCTCGCTTATGAAACATCGAAATCGGAATGCACATATCAGCGGTTGATTAAGACGCGTTCAACTGTCCTCAACTATTCGACTGAGTACAGTATCAACATCATAAACAGCAGGAGTAATTAAGTTGGCACTACCAGAAAGAAAGAAAAGCATCAGCAATACGCCGGTACGCAGTACGGACGCAACCGCGCAATCAATACCAGTCGCATGCGGGCCAAAGATATTGCGAAAGCCGACCTGCCCCTACGCAGGCTCGAAATCGCGCCGTCAGATTACAAGGTCGTTACCTTTAAGATACGGGCCGACGGCATCATCAGGGACGCGAAGAATATAGGCACCATAATTGAGTGAGGGTAATGTAGTAGAGAGCGTGCCACGACACGGCCCGAGTAAACAGCACACAGTTACTAAAAGAAGACACCGAAACCAATAAAGTACAGTTAGACAAGTGTGATCTGGGCACCAAAGTGCGGTGGATCCAGATACTACGACCAATGTCGCAAGGATAACGACGAATAACAACAGGAATAAAATGAGGCTAAGCGCAAACAGAGTGCTAAAAAGTACTGCGTAAAACTAATCAGGATAGAATGAATATTAGCGTCTAGTTACAAGGAATCGAGTGTAGGAGCGCCATTGACCGTACGATGGCACCACGTGCGATAGTCCCTAACCACTGGTGTGGATTATCCCAGGACCTCCATTCAGGAAGACGGTACTCACCAGCCTGACCAAGTCTCTGCTAATTGCTTTATGTCGTTATGTCACCTCATCGACTCGTCACCTATCGGTTTCGCACAACTTAGTGCAGCGAATAATTAGAATAAACGCCAAGGAAGTTGGCCAACGGAGGACATGACCTAACCAGAGTAAGCAGTTAAGCTAAAGCAAACGTTAGAGTGAGCCAACATGTTTCTTGCTAAAAATCAACTGTCCAACCTCAGCAATGCTCACCCGGTGTTCCAACCACTTGTCAGTAATACCGGCACCGGCAGTCAAACATGTTCGGTTGTTTAATGTCTTTACTGCGAATAGGCCAATTCCCTGATCCGTACATTAGCACCGGTCTTAGCGCAGCGTTATACACCCTATCTTTCACGGATAACTGATATCCCGTCGTCTCTATAGATGGTTAAGCCACTGAAAAGTCGAAAGCTGATACGCACGGTAATCTCCTCAGTGATGTGACCACAATTTGACACAACTACCAAGGTAAGTGAACCGATCCACCACTACTAGTGTCTGTTCGCCATCTAAAACGGGTGACGTATCAGCTCAGTCCTGTAACAAAGGTGCAAATCATACACCAGAACGAGCAGCGCTACGTATCAGTCCGTTCAGTAGTGCTTGTATGATAATTGCGTCCGACCTAATGAGAGCTACTTCCTGCGCATACTCAAGGTTTGTCAGTCGATCACCTGGAAGACCTTGCAATAGGGGAAAGCTTGGAAAAACAAAACGATATGATAATTTTAATCAGAAAGTTGAAAAGGGAAAAGTGTAGGACAATCCCGGCTAACCCCACTTGTCGTTGGAAACTCAGATAGCTTCTCGTAGACTTTTACCCAGCCTCGGGGGTCATGGTAGACACAAGAAGGGAAAACATTCCTGTCACAGAGAGGCAATACCATAAGCCGCCTCGATCAACTAAGTTGAAGGCGGCTCTCAGGTCAAGGAGAACCACCAAAGTCGGTCAACCGTATGTTTCCGGTCTAACACTTGATGTAGAATAAATGTGAGATCGATTCCACCACGACCATGGCGAAAGCCAGCTTACAATGACTCCGATCTCAATATAGAGGAGGGAGGGTGGAACACGATGTTGCCTATTGACCGACCCGACATAGTGTACAAATTGTAAGAATTCCTGACTGAACGACGAGGAGTGCGGCATAGAGCTAGCAAAGGTCGTGAAGTTAGATCCGGTCCCATGCCACGTTATGCTGGAAGAAAACAGTCAAAAAGAGTGACAATCGACGGTGTTGTGTGGATAAAGGAAACGCCGCGAGCACAAGGAGGGTTGTGACACAGATATTCCACATCATCATGATCTAATATAGTATTCCTGACGACAATGCGTTCAGATAAAGCCAAGAGCACAATTGGCATAGTTCCACAAAGTACGGAAAATAATAAACAAACAAAAATAGAGGGAAAGAATATAAACCAGTGTTCATGGGAATATATAATCATAACAAGTCTGTCATTGCGCACGGTTTCACGCCATATCCGACAGTGTTTCCAGCCATGTGTGTTCCGATCCTTCACAACCCAGCCAGGGAGTCGGCAGCGCCCGACCACGGCTACCTTTGGGGTTAGTTCCTTCACACTCCTGGCCCAAGTCATACATTGGCCACCTTGCTTTCGCTTCTAGCCGACTTCTGCCAGCGCGTAGAGAGCACGGCAAGGTACACGATGAGCAGGTATGCGAAGAACATGCACCAAGCCACTGAAGGCTGCGCAGAGAAAATATGCTGCTCAGTGGTCGGCAAAGTCTGTCTAGGCTGCAAATCCTCCGTCGAACATCCGCATTAGTAGGGTGATGTTGAGATCGTACAACAGCAATGCTCCGAACCCCACGGCGATCAAAACTAGGTAGCCCCATAACATCCATTGCGCGAACAGGTCAAGTCTCGCAGCCACAGAGTGGAACTGCTCTTACTGTGATATTGTAAACACAGTCCTTCAGAGATAGACAGATCGCCTCGACGCCATTGATGAACAGATAAGTAAAAGCAACCACAACATTGCAGAGGCATAAAGAGACCTCATCAGGTAAAGATCGAGAGCTTACGCAGTTATATGGGGTGTGCAAGTGGCAGATCACAAGCAACTTCTGACAGTCAGTCAATGGATTCAAGAGTGGCAACGGCACCAGTGAGCCACAAGAAAGCTTGGTGGGTCCGCATACTATGGTGGTAACAAACTAATGAGGCATTTTGTTAGCACATGCACTCAACAATAAACTGCTCCAAATGGTTTTTAACAGACATGAATATAATAAAATAGGGCGAGCCATATTAGGTCGGTCAGGGAGGCTGATTAGAATGCTATGATCCGCAAGTCGTTCGGCATCAGAACAAATGAAATGCTAGTTACATTGTTCTCAGCCTTTGTCAGGCCATACTTGGAGTATTGCGTGCAGGCCAGTCCTCCATGCTTGGTACGTAACAAGATGACACTTGAACGAGTTCTGAGGGTTGGCACAAAAATGGTGCAAGGATTGAGGCATCTCTGGTACCCTGATAGGCTGCTCAGATTGCAGATATTTTTGCTGCACTATAGGCGCCTTCGGAAAGACCTGATTCTTACGTACCGTATATTGACCGGCAAGATTGGGCCTGATCTAACTACTGCTCCACCCCGCTTAGATACCATCCCCTCGTGGTCACTCTCTGAAGCTGCATAAGCTCAGGTCTGATCGTGTTAGTTCTTACGTTTATCACGCAGGGTCATAGACGCATGGGACGCACTACCAAGCGAAGTATTATTAGCACCAACGGTGGAGTTTGAACATCGACGCTCATGAGTTGGTTTTATACGTTTCCGTTTGGTTCTTCTACATGCTTTTCCAAAGGTTCTCATATATATTACAAGTATTGGCTTATCCACACATTCTCTCCTGTACTAGAATTATCATTATTCTGTTTTGTTGTTTCCCTTCTCCTAGCCTTTATTCTTATTTACGGGACCGGTACAGCGGGGATTGCTAGTGCGGGCAGAGGGGGCATTGCTTGGTTGACCGTGACGTGATTGTTGTGTGTTGATTTGGCTCTTCTCGGTTTCAAATCGCTCCCGCGAACACCATCCTGGTTCAATGAGGCAGTAAAGAAGGAACACACATGGAAATCTTCCTACCGTTTCTGTCCAAAGTGAACTTGAACTTAAACTTGAATTGGAGTGCGTAACAGCGTGAAAATCGAAGTGAGCTGCTATGTAAGTGCCCAGTAGAGGATGAAGAATAAGACAAGAATAAGGAGTACGCCAAGCAAGTTAGTGGTGAAAAAATCGATCCCAACCTGGGCATACAATACAGTCACAGCTTTAGATAGAATGATGTAAAGAACGGTCTAAAGATGAGGCGCTGGATGCTGACACTCAGTAGACAAGTGTTTAGCGATGTGGTGTAGCCGCGAAAACAGCGTATGTTGCAGCCGCAAGCAGTACACCATACGTTTAGTCAAATGAACGCATAAACACGTGGATTGTATAACAATAGGGGAGAGGAACGAAATAGTTTAAATGAAAGCAGTATAAACCGTGACGGTAAGAAAGTCACTAAAGATCACAACAAGATAGCAAATAGTATTAATACACTATTAGGTAACATGACCAATGCGACGAGTGGCATGTCTAAGACCATCTTAGACATTTGAGCTAATTGTTTCCTTGAACGACACAATTAGCTCAAATGTTTAAGGGGTGGTAAACATGAGTTACCTGTAAAGCCAGAAGGATATAACACAGAGGACGGACAAAGGCGGGGAAAGGAGAGCTTGATGCGAAACTTACTAAACACTTCGGTTGTGGAGCGGCAGAAGTAGCTCCGCTGTCCTCCTCCAGGAGTTCACTATACAGATCGAGATCTGCCATGCCATATGGCAGTGAAAGTTATAGTGAAAGCACCGGTCTGAAACAATTGAAACGAGATCCCCACGAAATAGTAAAAGTTTGTCAAAACAGTATGAAATGGGAACGCCAAAATCAGTAGCCACAACCCGACTGAGCGAAGCAAGCTAAGGTAGAGGGCTACTAGTCGGTTCAGTTCAGTTCAGTTCAGTTCAGATGGGGACTGGAACGATAGGAGAATCCCGTGAGTGTTCCATCTTGAGTGGATCGTTGAGCCAGGAATTGATGAAGTGCTCAGTTATTGATGGCTCTAAAACGGAAACACCCGTATCGCACCCTGGCCAACCAGTTAATGCCCACGTTTCCTGCCCTAGCAGTCCCTGCTTTGGCAGTCACGTGAAGTAAGCAAAGGATAGGAAGAGAAATCGAAGGTACAGAATAGGGAAGTGCACTTAAATAAGAAAATAATACCAATACGTGAAGAAAAGTAGAGAAAAGAAAAGCGAAGTACGAAGATAAACGAGTTACTCAGGAAAATGGAAAGGTTTCGTGTTGCCACCCAAGAGCGTCAAGTTGCCGCTCAAACCCCTTAACCGTAGATTCCCTGATAACACTTTCCGGAAGCATGTTCCAACGGTCGATAACTCGGCGTGACAGCCGGATTTCCGCCCTAATCCGATCGGACCGCGGTTTGTCCAGCTTCAACGAATGACCGCGTAGAACAGACAATCTAGCGGGACTGAATAGCCAAGATAAATCTGGACCAACCTTCCCAGTCAAGATACGGTAGGTTAGGATTAGGTCTCCTCTAAGCCTTCGGTAGTGCATTGAATGCATTCCCAAACTAAGTAGACGCTCGGGGTACGTCCGTCCCCGTAATCCCTCGACTAACCTAGTACCCCCGCGTAAAACCCTCTCCAGCTCCATTTTGTCCCGGACGAGGCAGGGCGGACAAGCCTGGACGCAGTATTCCAGATGAGGGCGAACGAAAGCCGAGAACAGCCTCGTAAAGATGCCGCCCGTCAAGACTCCGAAAGAACGTCGGATTAACCACAACATGCGGAAACCTCTGCTTGCGGCCTTCTTCCAGTTGTCGCCGGAGTGTAAAGCCGAAGAGTGTACGAAGCCTAGGTCAAGCTGGCTGGATACACAGGGGAGTTCGACCCCACCGACCAAGTACTTCGCAGGAGGACAACCTCCTCCAATTCGAAGAACGGAGCACTTTGCCTGATTTATGGGCAGTAACCATAAAGTAGACCAGTCCCAAAGCTTATCCAATGCTCGCTGAATAGCTTCGGAACCCCCAGGAACATCAACAATGTTCCACAGCTTCAGGTCATCAGCAAATAGCAGCGATGGTACCTCAAGCTCCGTGGGTAGGTCATTCACATAGATAGAGAACAACAGCGGTCCAAGGACCGAGCCCTGCGGCACGCCGCTGAGGACAGACTGCCTAAATGACAGACCCCGGCCTACCCGTACACATTGTTCTCTACCCTCCAAGAAGGCAGTCACCCAATGAAGGGCGCGGCCAGATACCCCGTAGGAGGACAGCTTTTGCGCGAGCCTCAAATGGGGTACCTTGTCAAATGCCTTCGAAAAGCACGTCCAGCGTGTGGCCGTTATCCACTGCATCCGCCCAATTTTCGCGAGCTACCAACAGATTGGTCAGACACGAAAATCCCTTCCGGAATCCGTGTTGTACATTGCTAAGTAGATTAAATCTACTCAGATGACTCTCCAATGAATCTCTCACCAGTTTCTCGAGGAGTTCGATTACTACACTCGTCAGACTAACTGGCCTGTAATTTGCAGGCAGACCCCTGTCCCCATGTTTAAAGATGGGACAGATGACAGCTTCCTTCCACTCGGAAGGCAATGCACAGCTCTTAAGCGATTTCTGAAACACAATAGCGAGTGGTCCACTTAGTTCCGCAGCCAACTCATGCAACAGTTTCGGGTGAATTAAATCAGGCCCAGAGGCCTTAGAAGGGTTCAGCCCTTGTAACAGCCTACGAACTGCAGCCTCCGCTACAATAAATTCAGATAGTTCTTACCCCTCTGGGGTCCTGCAAACCAGCTCAACGCCTGTCAAAGAGGTTTCCCTTACAAACGCTGCCGCATATTGCCCACTGAGTACGCAGGCCTTGTCATAATCCGTATGCGCATGAGTACCGTCATCACGCATCAACACTGGAATTGACATGTTCGAAGCGCAGCGCCTTTTGACATAAGCGAAGAATCTTTTTGGATTCTCTGAAGCATCGTCCGCTAACCCTTTTTCAAAATTGAGCCGAGCATCCCTTAGGTGTTGCTTACACCTATTTCTAGCTTTACGGTACCTGTCATAAGTATCGGTGGACGGAGCGTCTCGGTAAATCCGCCAACATCTAGACCTCTTTGTGAGCAGATGCCTGCCAGTGGGATCTATCCAGGGCGGCTGTGCTCGGGCCTCCTTTCTCCTTGTGATTGGTATGAAGGGAGCAGAGACCTCGGTGAGGTAGGACTTAAATTTATCCCAGGCAACCTGGACAGTATCGTCGTCTGAGATCTCACAATGGAAACCAGAAGCCTTGGCTCTCATTGATTGATAGTCTGCTTGCCATATGTTCGGGCGAGACTCAACCGTACTCTGGTAGCGTCTAGACAGAGTACAATTGAAGAGCAAACAAACATGATCACTGGAACCCAGTGGAGGTCCGTAAGTAATGTCATCAACAAAATCGAGTGAATTAGCGAATACAAGGTCCAAAATAGACGGCACTTGGGCGTCCATGTACCTAGTGGGGAGGTCAATGAACTGGTGCAAAGATACTTGGAGCGTAAGTTCAAGCAGATCAGCACCAAATGTGCCTGACGCTGAGTCGCAAGAAAGATCTACCCAGCAAATCTCTGGGAGGTTGAAGTCGCCCATCACCAAACACTTATTTGAGGACTGGGAGCGGATGAATTCAAGTACCTCTTTGGATACGCTCCCAGGGCTTCTATACACAATTACAACTGTAACCTGAGCCGAGGAGGTGCTAATAACAGCCGATAGAGCTTCAACAGTTTTGTCTGCCGACTGAAATAAGCAAGCCTTCAAAACGTCAAGTTTACAGCTCACATAAAGAGCGACGCCCCCTCCCTGTCGGCCAGCAGAGCGATCGCATCGAAATAGTGCGTAGCCAGGTAGATGTACTTCACCATCCGTGATGTCCTGAGACAGCCACGTTTCAGTGAACGCGAGTATATCGGGATGAGACCCATCTACAAGCAGACGCTAACTCGGTTGGCGGATGAAAACCCAAAGTAGTGCTGAAACTAACGACGGCAAGTAAAATCATGAAGACCTGCGTGCACCAGTCCGTGGTACGTAGGCAAACATTATTTAGATGTGTCTTAGCGCAATTATAAGTTCAAATGGGCAATGCCTAGGTAAAATATGTAATACTTTGGAGTATCATTGGAGTGGTAGAGAGCAGATAGGGCATCCTGTGTCAGCTCCATCACATCCCGTTCAGAGCAAGGATTGTGCGACATGTTGCAAGGCGGTATTCCGCAAGGGACCATTACGGTCGCATCGAAAACAGCAGGATCCTTGCATACTCAGCAGATAGGAGTCTAACAGTTTCTTAAAACTTTCCTCACATTGTGCATTAACGACCAGTTCAGGCAAGCTGTTCCAGAAGTTTACCACTCAAGTTGATAGGGTGAAATCAGAATGAATCCGGACCCTCCTCGGCTTAAACAGTTTCCAAGAGTGACCCCGTGTCGAGCTATCAGCGCAGAGCTGGAAGAACTCTTGCAGTTCACTCCCCATCTGTCCTCGCAATATCCGTCTGGTGTAAATCAGATCACCCCGACGTCGACGGTAGTCCAAGGAAAACATGTTCATCTGTCGAAGACGCTGAGTGTAAGGCAGGTCACGGAGCGCTGCGATGGATTTCGAGCCTCGTCGCTGAACTCTTTCAATCATAACACGTTCAGTCTTTGTAAAAGGGTAGGCCGCAGGCAAACCGTACTCGAGGATAGGGCGCACATGGAAAGAAAAAAGAAGTCTGAAGACCTCTGGAGTCATGCGGGAGAACGATCTCCTAATGGCACAGAATATCCTATTCGCAGCCGCTATCTTCCTCAGGGTGTCCTCGGAGGTACGCAGATCGGGAGATACGAGTATACCAAGGTCTTTCTCACAGGCAGCATTCCTGATCAAGAAACCACCAATGGGATAGGCGCCAAATGGGTCAGAAGAGCCGATCGGCAGGACAGAGCACTTTTCATGATTGATGGGTAAACGCCATTCCGAAGACCAGCTATGAAGGAGGTCTAGCTTCTCTTGCAGTCGGTCAGCAGCTTCAGGTGTTGGTACCTCCATCCATATCTTCAGGTCATCGGCATAGAGCAGACAATCGGTCTGGAGTACAGATGGAAGGTCATTAATGTAGACTTTAAACAGCTCGGGGCCAAGGACAGAGCCTTGTGGAACCCCACTGGTCATGGGAACGGAAGCGGAGTAGACCTCATTCACCTTCACTCACATGCTACGGCCATCCAGAAAATCAGTGATCCATGAGAGAATCTCTCCAGAAACACCAATACTCCGAAGTTTAAACAGAAGCCGTTCGTGCGGCACTGTATCAAATGCCTTCTTGAAGTCGACGAAGACAACGTCTAAGCGATTTCCGGCATCTAATGACCTGGCCCACCTCTCTCTGGCAACGAGCAGGTTGGAAACACATGAGCGAGCTCGCCTGAAGCCATGCTGCGCAGAGGAAATGACGTTCAAGCCGTCAAGGTGACTCTGAAGGGCTCGTTTGAGAATTCGTTCCATGACTTTACAAACTATAGATGTTAAGCAAATTGGTCGATAGTTTCCGGGGTCCTGACGATTTCCACCTTTATATATGGGCTTGACGGTGCCTATTTTCCAAGCAAGCGGGAGACGCCCCGCGTCAAGAGACCGCTGAAAAATTTGGCAAACAGGTACAGCAATGTACTCAGCTAGGGTTCTGAGAAACAAAGGGTGTAGCCCATCAGGACCTGGTGATGAGTTCGGATTTAGCTCGAAAAGAAGCTTGGCAACCAATTCGGGGCTGATTTCTAAGCGTTCTAAAGTACATGAAGGCGTAGACGCTAAATCATAGGTAAACGGTGGCTCAGTCGAAAAGACTGAGGAATACTGCAGGGCCAAGAGTCCGGCTTTTGCATCATCATCATGAAGAGTAGTATCATTTTCTTTGGAATACAACGCAGGTATTCCATTACCAGCTTTCGTACGTCTCCGCAAATAGGAGAACAGTAATTTGGGAGCGGTGGAAGATTCCTCAGCCAAGCGGCGCTCGTACTGTTGTCGCTTCTCTCGCTTTTTGAATGTGCAGATATTCCTGACCGCTTTGTAATCAAGGTAGTCCAGAGGCGATTGCGTAGTCTTGAACTTATCCCACAATTTGCGTCGACGGCGCATAAGGGATTTTAACTCTCGATCAATCCAGGGAGGGCCATTGGAAAAACGTTTCCCTTTGCAGAGTGGAACGACCTGAGTTATGAGGGACGTGAACTTAGAGTACAAGAGGGTCCAAGCGTCATCAACATCTAAGTGCTGAGGGATACTCCAGTCCATAGCGCCGGCAGCAGTTTTCAAACGGAGTGGATCAGCACGCCAGAAGTTCCGGCGGCATACTCCCTGATCGTGAATGGTAAGACGCCGCATCCAACAAAGGGAAACTACGCAGTGGTCACTTCTCCCAAATGGTTGGAGGATAGTCAAGTCGGAAACATCCGACTGCGTCGGTGTGAGCACGAGGTCGAGGATGTGTGGCGATTGACCCGGACACATTCTGGTGGGCATTGTAACATGTTGAAACAGATGGCATGCAAGCACGGTTTCGAGGAAGACAGCATCAAAGGAGTTCGGGGGAAGATTGCAATGGAGCAAATCCCAGTCAATACTAGCAGTATTAAAGTCTCCCAATATCAGACAATCCTTGCCTCTACCGTGCATACTAATAGAGTCCAGCAAGCTAACTCCGGAAGCCAAGGGGGCTCTGTAAACGACTCCAACCATAAGAGACTTGCATCCATCATGTATCCGACACCAAAGAAGTTCACACCCATCTTCATTGTCGCGTATGGCCTCAACCAGATGACCCCTGAGGTCTTCTTTCCAGTAAAGAATCACACCACCTCCGGACCTATTTCGAGAGCGATCCGCTCGAGCTAGATTATACCCTGGAAAATGCACCTCTGAGTCGAGGATGTCCGAAAACAACCAAGTCTCTGTGAAAGCCATAAGATCTGGGTGATTTTCATAGGCAAAGTTCTGAATTTCATCAAGTTTGTTTCGTAGGCTACGTACATTAGCAGATATCACCCTCAAACTATTCTTCGGTCTTACCGCCCGGGAGCGACAAAGATTGGCCTCCAGCGAATTCTCGGAGCTTTTTGAACTACACGAAAATCCACAATGTGGAGGTTCATCTCACCATTTTCCCGGCGTGCTCGTAGTTCTTCGACAGCTTTCTTCATTCGGATCCGATCCTCCGGACAGAGGTCCCGCAAAACATAAAAGGTTTCTCCCCTAAGACGTGGGGTCCGTCTGAGAATGCGGCGACACTCATCCTCACTCTGACAGACAATCTTGAGGGGACGAACTTTAGAAGAATCGTCTTGCTTTCTTCCGAGACGAAAAGCAGAGACAATATTGATCCCTTGTTCACCTTCATCAAAAAGGAGGGAGACCATTCGCCGCAGAAACTCTTGGTCGTCCAGGATCCTTTCAGCAGGGGAACCCTTGTTGGATTCAGGAGCATTCATGATAATCAAACAACGGTCACGAGAATGCGGTTTATTGTATTCAGTGGGTTGGGACATGGGAGGCATGCTGTTCTTGAGAACGTTTTCCAACTGGCTTACTCTATCGAGGACCAACTTTAGTTCAGAAGATTTCTTGGGTTTAGTCGTAGAATCACTCTTGGTTTTCTTCGCTCGCAGAGTTGCGCATGTACTAGCCGATGCTTGTTCTACATTCTCACTCACTACTGCCGCATATGTCTTTCTCCTGGACTCATGGCTGCCATCACTAAGTGTCAGAGGCTCCGATAGCGAAGACGAGGGGACGCGAGTTCGTTTACCAGTGGAACTGGCTGAGTCAGAGGTCGAACGAGGCGATGAAGTTACCGGCGGTTTAGCAGAGGTGCAGTTCTCAGTTTGAGTAGGAATGAATCGTGGGCTAAGTGCGTGGACTAAGTGCAGCACCCGTCTATCGCTCAATACAGTTCGACAAGAGTCACAATGGAAACTGATAGCGGAGGAGGTGGTCCTCTGGAGGTAATCATAAAGATCTGGACTGATGTCGCAGCAGGCAATGTGTAGCCACCCATCACAGAGAGAGCATTGCACAGCCTTCGATCTTGCGGTAACGGCTTTACCACAATCCAAGCATTTGGACGCCATCGTGCCTTGTGCTTGACAAATTCCAGATATTTAGCAGTCCAATCTTCAGGTAAATGAAGTTCGAACACTTTCCTTTGCAAAAAAGATCCAAAGAGAAACGGAGCACCCAAACGCACGTCGTTATCCGCAGTCAGGTCAGTAGCAGACCTATAAGTTGTTACTTATCTTCAGGTTCAAGTTCAAGCGGGATGGGAACGTTAGGATTATCCTCTGAGTGTTCCTTCTTCAACGGGTAGTTGAACTGGAGTTGGCAGACTTTGAAATGCTGCTGGGCCTAAAACAATGATTTCATCGACGCTGTCCAACCAATTAATGCCCACGCATCCTTCCCTAGCAGTCCCTGCTGATCCGGTTACGTGAAGTAAGAAAGAGAAACAGTAAACTCAGAAAGAAAAAGCAAGTGGAAAGAGATGAACAAGTAGAATACAAAAAGCTTCTCAGTAAAAAAGCTGAAAAGTGAAGGTGAGTCAATTAGGAACAATGAAAGGTTTAAAGTTGTTACCCAAGAGCATCGAGATGGCGCGCAAAACCCCTAACCGTAGGTTCCCTAACCACGTGAACTGGAAGTGCATTCCAGCAATCTATAACCCCGCGAGACAAACGACTTTCCGTCCTAATACTATCAGACCATGGTTTATGCAGTTTCAGTGGATGACCGCGGAGATTAGGTAACTTAGGGGGAATAAAAAGCACTGACAAGTGCGGACCGATCTTACCCGTCTAAATACGATAAGTGAGAATCAGGTCCCCTCCTGTCCTTCGGTAGTGTATTGAGTACATCCCCAAACTGAGCTAGCGTTCGGGATACATCTCTCCCTGCAGACCCTGCACTAACCCAATGCCCACTCGTAACCTCTCTAAGTCTATTTTTTCTCAGCTAAGACATGGTGGACAAACCTGGATACAACATTCCAGGTATAGTCGGCCGAATGCCGAGAATAGCTTCACAAACAAATTGGCTACTAGGCTTTCAAATGAGCGGCGGATAAACCACATCCTACGATACACCGACAATCAACCTTCTTCTAATTATCCCCAGGAAGAAGTGCTGATGAGTCTACGACCTCTAAATCAACCTGCTGGGTGACAACGGGGAGTTCAGCACCGCCGACAACATATCACGTGAGAGGATTAGCAGCTCCAATTCGGAGAACAGAGCACTTGGCCCTGTTTGTGAGCATCAATCTGAAGGTAGACCACACCCATAACCTATCCAAAGCACACTGAATTGCCTAAGGATCCCCGGGATATCCACAATATTCCAGAGCTTATGGACTTCAGCATATATTAGTGTTGACACTCCTATTTCTCCCGGCAAGTCATTTACATATGTCGCGAACAACAATGGCCGTAATACCTAGCCACGAGGGGTGCCACTAAAGACAGTTGGCCTAAGCGAAAGGCCACGCCCCACCAGTACGCACTGTTCCCCCTCCTCAAGGAAGACAGACACCCATGGAAGGGCGCGGCCAGATATACCCTAAGATCTCAACCTTAGTTGAAGTGGAAGATGTGGAACAGTCTTAAATGCTTTCGAAATGTCCATGCTTAGCATGTCCACAGCGTCGCCAATGCCTACCGTTTCGGCCCAGATTTCACGTGCCACAAGTAGCTTAGTCTGACAAGAAAATCCCTTGTGAAGTCCATGTTGCGCAACAATGAAGGTTGAATCTGTTCAGGTAGTGCTGCACTGAAGCCCTCATCAGCTTTTCAAACAACTTAATTACTACGCTTGTCAAACTGACAGGCGGGTAGCGCGCTGTCACCGCCCTTGCAACGCGGACAGATGATTGCCTCCTTCCATTCCGAAGGTAGGGTGCAGCTGTCAAGCGATATTGAGAACACGCATGCGGGTGGACCACTGAGCTCAGTGGCCACTTCATGCAACAGTTTTGGATGAATTGCATCAGGACCCGAAGCTTTAGAGTGACTAAATTTTTGCAGTAGCGAGTAGACCTGAGTTCCCATTATGTTAGACTCAGATAAGTAAGATTCCTCTGGAAACCTTGAAACTAATTCAATTTGTGGTAAATGGGTCTCCCGAGCAAATGCAATAGTATACTGATCACTAGTATACAAGCCTTTTCATAGTCAGTTTGCGCACGGGTCCTGTCTACTCGCAATAACGCTAGTATAGACAGTTTTGCCACGCTGCGTCTTTTACAACAAGCAAGATACTTCCTGGGATTAGCTGCGGCCGAGTCCGTTCAACCTTGCTCGTACCGGAGTCGAAAAGTCCTCAGATGTTGCCTATATTTAATTTTAATCTCTCGATAACTACCATAGTTACTGGCTGATGAAGCTGCTTGGTAGATTCGCCGAAATCTCGACCATTTCTTGAGTAGGTATGTGCCTGTGGCATCTATCCATGAAGGCTGTGCCCGCAACGCTCTTTCATCAGGAGTGGAATATGGGGAGCGGAAAACTAGAATTTATCCCAGGCTAACTAGACAAAGTCAGCCATCGAGATCTCACAGTTCAGAACTGAAGCCATAGCTTGCATTGCAAAATGTCCGCCCGCCAAATATTCGGATGTAATTCAACAGCGGTCCATTGGTGCCTTGAAAGAGCACACCGAAAGGTTATGCGAACGTGATCGATGGACCCTAGAGGTGCACCGCATGAAACGTCAGTCACGAAGTCGATGGACTTAGCGAAAACGGAATCTAAAGTAGATGGTATTTGGTTGTCCATATAACAAGTAGAGAAGTCCACGAACTGGTGCAAAGGCACTTGTAGAGTCAGCTCAAGGAAATCTATAGAATTGAAGGCTGGTAGCTCAGGTTGTTCATTTGGCTGTTGAACTGTTCGCTGAGCTTGGCAATTTTGTTGCAAACGTTTCGTCACCAATCGAGGTGACATCATCAGTGCGTGGTGGAGTGGCGTGCACTAGCGCAGAGTAGCGTAGAGGAGCCTCTGTGAGATTGCGCTGAGCGTGGTGTGCGTGCGTTTTTTTACCGTCGCGGTTGGCCGTGGATCCGAGCAATCCTATTGATTGGGACTTCGATCCATGTTCAGCTTGCTTAATGGGCAGATGACCTTGACCTCACCTCCTTTGTCCGCTCGCCAATGCGAGCGAGTCTGCCGCCAGTTCGGGTTGTCTAGTCACACACGTTCCACCGGATTCAATCGATCGAGTTGTCGGTCCTTCGTCAGTAGCGTGGCGTATACTGCGTCAAGTTCGATGTGTCGATTGATTGCATGCGTTGTAGGGTACCAGGCTTCCATAAATTCCCTCTCGTGTTTTGTACTTCCATGTGCTAGGATCCTTACACTCTCCAGGTCGAAATGGTGACCTTCTTGATCTTCATGCGCAGAAACCAGTGAGTGTGCATCGTGCCTTCTGACGGCCGCCTTGTGTTCGGTGATTCGTGTAAAAGTTTTCTTCCAGTTTGTCCGACGTAGATTTTATCGCAGTCACTGCATTTTAGCTGGTAGATGACATTGCATTGGTTGGCTTCATTGACTTTTCCTTTGGGTCTTGAGGTCAATTTTTTAGGGTGGCACTTGGCTTGTGAGCCACAGAGATTCCATGTGATTGCAGCAATCTTCCTTTTAGTTCGGAGACGTCCTTGATGTAGGGCAGCACCATCAGTTTTTGGTTGATCAGATGATTGCTGCTGTTGCTGAGGCATTCGTTTCTTTAAGCTTCTTCTGATGAAACTTCTCGGATAACCGTTGTTTCTAAACACTCGATATAGGTGCTGCTCTTCCTGTTTCCGCGATTCGGCTGTGCTGCCGTGCGATTCCGCTCTCTTGAACAAGGTTTGAATGCAGCACTGCTTGTGATGCATCGGGTAAGTGCTGTAGTAGTTTAATATCTGATCCGTATGCGTTTTCTTCCAATATACGCACGTTTCCACAGGGCCATCTTTATTCCTGGTGACCGGTACATCCAAAAATGGCAGTTTGCTATCCTCCTCTAGTTCAAGCGTACATTTGATATCCTCGAATGTGCTGTTGAGCAAAGCATGAGTGGCCTGTACTCTGTTCCGTTTTACGATGACAAAGGTGTCGTCCACGTATCGTATCCAGTTTCGGGCTGTTGGATGGCAGTGCAATGCGCTGCAATTTCTGCATTACGGCTTCTGCAATGAGCCCCGAAATTGGTGATCCCATGGGTGTTCCTCTCAGTTGCTGGTATACTTGTCCATCAAAGCGGAAATAAGTGGTCATGCAGAGGTTCAATAGTTCCCAAAAGCTTTCAGGTCGTATGGTTGTTTTAGGGCTTAGTTGCTTCTCAAGTAGTTCCAGCATGGTTTATTTGGCCAATTCATGACTGAATGAAGTGAAGAGTGCGGTGACGTCGATTGAAAGCATTGTTTCGTCGTCTTCTATTCTGACACCGCTGCTTTTTGAGGAATTGTGCAGCATTGTTGATGCTATGTTCGGATCCGGCAACCAAATATTTCAACCTCTTCCACAACTCCTTTGCTAGTTTATATGACGGGGTTCCGGGGAGCGAGACGATTGGTCGAAGTGGGACTCCATCTTTGTGTACTTTTGGCAATCCATAGAACAGTGCAATGTTTGTATCATCCACTTTCATTCTCCATCTCTCTGTGGCAGTGAGCTCGTTCTTTGTTTGTAGTTTCTTTAGCGTCACGTTAATCTGGTAGACCAGTTTTGAACTTGGATCTTGGTCGATCTGGCCATATGTAGTTGCGTCTGATAGCAGTTCTTTGGTCTTGTTAATATACTCCGGTTTGTACCTTATAACTGTCATGCGTCCTTTATCCGCTGGTAGGATTACAATGTTCACGTCTTTCTGTAAACGTCTGAGCGCATCCTTTTCCTCCTTGGCTAGGGTCTGGGTGACTTTATTCCGAGTAAGCACTGGGACAGCAGTCTGCCGTATCTGTTGCTGGGACTCCTCCGACAGTCCATTTTATTTCCACGCGTGTTCTAAGCTAGCCAAGTAGTCTTTGGGACAAGCATCTCTGACGTTGAAGTTAAGCCCCTTAATCAAGACATCCTCTTCACTTGCAGTGAGATGCCGGCGTGAACGGTTTTTGATCCATCCTCCACTGCTAATGCAGTCATTCCTCTTAGTCAGTTTGTCTAACTTTGTGTTCAATGCAATCTTCCGTCGGTTCTTGGTGCTTTTGACTCGACGTTCAATTGCGGATTCCAGCGCTGTTTGTTGCTGTGGGTCAATAGTACTGAGGCAATTGGTTCTATTTTCCGCTATTACTCTCTCATATTTGCGTAGACGGTTGTGGGCATCGATTATCATCAGTCTGACCACGCGTCTCCCGTATTGTCGGGCTAATTTCCAGGCGGCTGGATGGTTTAGCGCCGGTCTGTGGTTGGTACTTGCTGATAGCACTTTCCTTCTCAGGCATTCATGAAGGAAGTACAGCTGTTCGCGTGTGCAAGCTTGTCGGCAGGCAAATGTTTCCCAAAGACGAGCTTGTTGTAGCGTTGTACGCCCGAATTGGTTGGCTATAGAATTGAAGGCTGGTAGCTCAGGTCTTTCCTATGACTGTTGAACCGTTCGCTGAGCCACGGCCAACCACGACGTATAAACACGCACACACATCACGCTCAGCGCAATCTCACCGAGGCTCCTGTCCGCTCCTCTACGCTATTGCACGCCACTCCACCACGCACTGATGATGTCACCTCGATTGGTGACGAAACGTTTGCCACAAAATTGTCAAGCTCAGCGAACAGTTCACCAGTCTAGGAAATCTGCCCCGAAAGTTCCTGACGCCAACTGGGAAGAAATGACGGCCCGACAGACTTCCGGGAGGTTGAAATCCCCTACAGCTAAACACCTATTCGCTGGCTGAATGCAAATGAAGTCAAGTATCTCGTGTAAGAACTTCCAGGACTCCTGTATATCACTGCAACTATAAACTGAGTAGTGGAAGTGCACAAGACTGATGATAGGGCCCCAACGGTCTGCTCCGAAGACTGGAAAGTGCAGGTCCTCACCACATCTAAGTTACAGCTCACATACAGTACAACGCCTCCGCCTTGGCGACCATTTGAGCGATCAGTTCTAAACAGCGCATAGCTGGGTATACCCACCTGGGCGTCCGTGATGTCCGGAGACAACCACGTTTCAGTGAAAGCAAGTTTGTCGGGACGCAGTTTGTCTACAAGTAGACCCAACTTGTGCACCTTGTTCCTTAGGCTATGCACGTTGCTAAGAACTACCTCAAGGAAGTCGGTAGGACCATCCGTGGGTCGTGCGCCATCAAGATGAGTTCCGATAGGACGGAAAGTAACTTCCGACTGACCACCTAAAACCCACCCGAGGGAAGCCTTGTTCACCAGCCGCCCGGCTAATTTTGAGAGCTTTGGTAGCCTCCTTTAACCTCAATCTATCTGCCAGTGGTAGGTCCGGCTTAACGCTGGCACAACTACGGTTAGTTTTAAATGCAAGCAGCAGTAATGATTTGCGTTCCTATTAGGTAGAAAGGACCAAGCGAAGTAGTCGGGGTCACGGATCTTATGCACCCATAGGGTCGTTCCCCAAGCTGGTCAGCTTTCTGACAGTGACACCAGGGAAGCCAGGTGGAAGCAGCTTGTTGACTTACAGGTTGAGTAACTTGATTACACCGAAGATGCGTTCCTTTGACAGGCCAACCACAGATTCAGCGACATTACGGAACATAACGCTACTATCCGTGAAAGCGTCGGCACACTGGGGAGTGTTTACCCTAAGTGCCTTCAATTCGACACTTATACCAGCTGTTTTCATCAATGGCGGTGGGACTATCCCTGACTTTGCAAACGACGTCGAAGCAACGGTAGCGTAGAGCTTTCCGCTCTATTGCCTGCGTCTTACTAGTTCCTGTGTCTTCAAGCTCCTTCGAAGTTTTTCGGGCAGATTTCGTCCGCTTCTTCTTTTGGCTCACGGGAGAAGTGGCCGCTGACCATGTGTCGCATTGAGCAGTTACCGGCAATTCGTCAAAACAGGCTGGTTCAGTGGCAGCCAAAACCGTTAGCAACTTCGGAATTTTCGCCTGTGCACAACCGTCAGAGGAATTTGCGACCGTCAAAGAGGGCAAGATTCACGATGCCAGGGCAACTGATTCTCTGGGTTTAGCAGGGGGCTACAGTTATTGCCGCACCCTAGTTTTCTTTACTTTGACCGGCTCATGAGGATAGTTAGCAATGCTACCTGGAATTAATCGTGATTCTCCCATTTGGTGCGGATCCTTGTGTCAAGCCATTACAAAGCGCTGCGAGTTCCTGAGGTACCCAGTTTGCAAACTAAGGAAACGGCTTTTGACCGCCGACGAATTTGCAGCAGCGCGCACAGTTGTGAGGCAGAAGGGAAAGCTGTGTATTATTCATAACCTTCAATTCCTGTTGCGGATAGTGCGTGTAGATGCTAAACTGGGTTCCCTGAGCTAACGACACAGCTGCAACAAAAACAGTGGAATGCAAGCGGTTTTAGTATGTGTTTATCCAAGCGTCGTTGGAATCATTCCTCTCTCTGGGTACTGAGCACGCATGCAAAGATGTTCAAAGCATCGGCATAGCAGCAGAAGTGAAGCCTCCGCGGTTTCAAAAGTTTCTAAATTTATCCTTGCTTTAAACAACCCAAGTTGAGCTAGAAGAACTGTGCACCTTCTCCCCATACCCTCTCCACGGTCGGAGTCTAGTATGTAGTAAATCCCCACGGCAATAGCGATAGTCTAGAGAAAGCCGATTCAGGCGTCGTAAGCGGGGATAAAATCGAATACGCAGCACCGACCTAGACTTGGTTTCACGCATCAACGTAGTTGACATTAGCACACCCGAACTGCTCGCGTAAGTAAATAGTAGGGGATCCATAGTCCAGCACTGGACGAAAGTGGGAGATGTACAGGGTGCTGAAGTTTTTAGTCGTTATTATGTGCAATGACCTATGTACAGCACCAAGCATACTGCTGAATCAGCCAACTTCCGCAACATTTCTTGGGTTGCTTTCAGGTCTAGGGAAACACGTACAACCGGATCCTTATATTTTACTTAAGATACAGAAATTTCCGAAGACCCTGTAATGACGGTAATCTTGCACTGCCTGGCTAAACGTGATCCGATCGCAAGGATGTGGTCCTTTTAGCATAAGCCATCTGACTTGCTGCTCTAGCTATGGATCCCCTTGGCAAGATGTCGTTCTGTGGCCCTAGGAACGACCTGATCGACGATGAATATCGTCGTGGAGCACAATAGGTTCCCAGCAGCCTCGAGACCTAAAAGCCTTGGTACATTCCCGACCTTGACTTGTGCAGCCAATTTTAAGTGTACCATGTGTCAGCTTGGCAGAGATACCCTCGAGGATCTCTCCGGACATGGATGAATAACCGTCGCGTCCGCAAGGCAGAGATTACACAGGGGGTCGCGGTTGCAATGGGGACAAAGTATACCTAAATCTGTGATGCCTGATGGTACAGGCGCAAGCACGAGTTCACGGTTTTGTAGCCTGGAAAAATGCGGCTAGGAGACTAAATGCAGGTAATTAGGTTTTATCGGAAGATCGTTTCCAATAAACCCTTATTTAGGGAGTCTAATGAGGTACCGAAAGAGGTAAGCCCCAGTCCATAGCAATAGTTTGGATAGCACACAAAGTTAGGCAGTAATTGCCTCCAATGTGTAGCCTCAGGGGTTCCTAAAATCCGCATCTGGGTATTAAATGGGATTTGTTGATTACGCGGAATATGAGCCGCCTGTACTCACCCAGGACTCTACCCAAAATTGCCCAGCCTTGACGATGTCGCGTATGGCTTTCACTGCGTGAACCTTTAGGCGTGTCTTGTAGTAAAAATATACACCACCCTAGCCTTCCTTGCTTGTTGAGACGCCTGGAAAATTTGACGTCACGAAACTTGTGCCTCAGGGAAGGAACTAGCCGAGATTAGATAGGTTTCGATGCAAGTCATCTAACCAGTATATTGCTCCGAAGTAAGGAGTGGAATCTCATCCAAATCGTGCCTTAAAATACGCACAATTGCGGGTCTCCATCACAATTTCGAATGGGCATTATTTCACAGGTGGGACAATGATTGGCTTCCAGCTAGTCCTTGGTGTGCTTTTCACCACTCGAAAATCCACAATGTGAGCATGGTTTTCACCGTCTACCTAGCGTGTTCATAATCTAGCCATAATAAACATACTTTTGCTTCAAAATGCTGGGAAGAGGACACCCAAATCAGAAAGCTTCTCCCTTCAGACTTGAGTCCCGTTGAGGATAACAGTAGCATTTCGCTTCAGCTTGACAAGCTACTTTTAACATATGAATAGTTGAGGAGCCGTCTTGCCTCCTGTCGAGAAGAACGTCAGAAATGAGGTCCGTACCTTTTTTCTAGCATCGAACATTATGGCAATTATTTAAATAAATAAATAAATGAATAGTATATTCTCAAAGTTGTCGAGACAAACCGAACCAGGCGTTATCAATATTTACATGTAAATATGTTTCGCAACAAACACGTTGTTATGTATGTAATCGGCAGCAAGCCGAAAGTTGTGCAAGCTTAGGAAATTGTAAATTTAATCATGAGGAATAAAGTCGTCAATGCATGACGACATCTTGGGTTCTAGCGTGAGTAATGTAAACATTCAGGGCACTAAATGTGTAAGGAAAACCATACATGTAGGCAGTGCATTTCTTAGTCTTGAACGTGTCAGGAAAATATTAAAGCATGATTCTAATCGACTTGCCAGTATGTATTTGTGGGCAGTGACTTTATTCAGTGGCGAGTCACATCCGCCACGTCGCAGTGTTGTTAAGCGGACATTTGTGGCTTTTTGTAGGGAGAACGTTTGCCAGGCGAAAACCTACCACGTCCTGGAACA
This sequence comes from Dicrocoelium dendriticum, assembly GCA_944474145.2. Taxonomy (NCBI): domain Eukaryota; kingdom Metazoa; phylum Platyhelminthes; class Trematoda; order Plagiorchiida; family Dicrocoeliidae; genus Dicrocoelium; species Dicrocoelium dendriticum. Next base: position 9,369,418 of record OX104067.1, on the reverse strand, counting down.
CTGTCAACAATCCGTCTGTACACTAATGTACAACTGGCAGAGCAGCTCGCCGACTGATTTCACCCTCGGTTATCCACAGTCAATTGACTTCCAATTTCCTCTGTTAGCTGATCAGGAATCTTTGGTCGGGGAGGCCATGATTGCTGAGACCTATGGATGATGAGACCTTGGTCATCTTTGTTTGTCCAGGTGAGCGAAACATCAGATTCTTGCGTCTGGATTATTCAGGTTAATGAATGCTTTTTGGGTGTGTGGAGGCCCCGTGTCCAGCTATCATTACTGGGCAACGGGCGTGGTAGCGAGTGCATTTGTATCCATTTCTTGTACAGATATGTTCTTTGTAGGGCCTTGTGAGTTACGCCCTGTTCCGGCCAAAAACGGATTCTCGGTCCAATCCCAGATCCCAAGCAGTTCCGGACCACGGAGAAAAGGGTGCAGAAACGTTTGCTTCTCTAGTAACCTCTGGACCAAAATTTCGTATTCGAGTCTGGGGCGTTCTGAAGAATAAGATGTTGCCGTTCGGTAAGTAAATAGAGAAATATATACCCAGTACATTCACGATAGAACGAGGCACACCAGGTAGTACATGAAGAAGTATGCACAATTAGCATAAGTGCTTTGGAATAGTACAAATAATTGTTCGAGAAAACCACAACACAAATGGTTCGCAGTTTGTGCACGCGCGCCATTTGTCGTACCATAGAGAGCTCAAGGTAACTGAAGGCTCTGGCCAGCAGAAAAAGCACTATTACAGACTGTTGTGGCAATAGCCGTAATTCGGTAGGATTTCTCCCTGTCATTATCATTGTCGCAGGGGAACAGTAGCCTAAAGATAACTTTGGTACCACTGCAGCTGAATAAAAACTTCCGTATTCTGGCCTCAGGCTACGTCTCATGGTTGGAATAGTTTATCAAAGTGCTCAAGCACTATATTCACCCAGAAATTATTTGTCTACTTCAGCTCAGGAAGGGATTGTTAGGTGCAGGAAAGTACAGTTTGTAATTTACAGACTTACCTTCTTAAAGTGTGAGGTACCGTTTGTTAGTAACACCAAGAAGTGTCTTTAAAAGGTATCCGGGTGTAACTGGAAATATGAGAAATTCGTTAGATGAGGCTCACCGAGGTAAAGTTCGAAATATCCGGCTTTGAATTTGTCCTGAACTCGTGGTCAACAATACAGCTGCAGCTCCGATGGCGACTAACGTATTCATATAGAGTTGCAGAAAAGGTTTTATTGTAGAGCAAGTGTTTCGCAAATCCGTATGTAGCACTCATATAGGATATTGTAGGGAAATACCGAAGCCATCTGAGCAGACAAACTTCAATCCTCACAACATTTTGCACCTTCATTCATTGTCTTCAGCTGTACCTTCAAGCACTTATCAAATTATTAGACCACTGGGTCCGTGGAAAAATATTAGGTGTGTGCCTTTTACGTACGTCCAGTAGACATCTTACCAGACCTAAGCAGTTTGATAAGATTTTAAAGCTATTGTTGCTGTCGCTACACCTAAGGTTAGCGTTAAGATTGTCCAACATTTCATCTAACTAGCAGCTTCAGGTGTATCTCTATGCACCTTCGTAGCTGTCATTTGCTAACTGGCCTTAATCGATACGTCTTCATTACGCCTGAGTACTAGCTGCTTTACTCATACGTGTCAAAATACAATCGGTAAGCTTGCCGCAAAATACTATATATTCCTTTCATCTTGTCTATAAAGAAACTACGTTGAAAGTTACAGGCTAGCCGAACAACCTCCTCGTGGTGTCAGCTGGGTGGTTCGGGTTTAACCCGTTCCAGCAAATAGTTCGGCGGTAGTGTTCCAGGACGTGGTGGGTTTTCGCCCGGCAAGCGTTCTCCCTATAAAAAGCCACAAACC